>JALJCO010011123.1:0-600000 GCA_023101725.1 Atherinomorus stipes | reverse complement strand
TATTAATGCAGTATGAACACTAATGTTTAATGTAGACACAGGCTCATCTTACTGATGTGATTACATGTATCAAAGCATTAATTCAAGGTTCTGCTCAGGTACATTTTAAACTTCTCAAACGAGATAACCACACTCACATAAATGTTCACTTTTACACACACTGACAAAAGAGTGTGACGTATGAGCATAAGCAGCTGCCACCAGTCAGAAGTTGGAAGGTGGTGGAACAGAGTGGGTTGGCTGAATTTAAAATGTTAACCCCTTGGAGGGTTGAATGTTAGCAGCAGGAATAACCAAGCTCCTTTCTATCAGACAGGACCCACTTCACCATGTGTGTGCGCCTCTGTAGATACAGTAGATGTGCAGGTGTGAAGAAATACGAAGACAGAGAAAGTAATTGAGCTTAACTTTTATGACAGAACAGAGAAGCAAAAAAGGAAAGCTGGGTAATACACCATAGCAGAACAAACATAAGTCATAAATCAAATTTACAAGTCATGAATAAATCCCATTTATGCATGTGTTTAGCATCTCTGTGTGTGCAAACAAAGGAGAAAATAGGAGTGAAAGGAAATGTGACAGTGGAGGGGAAAAAAAGGAGAGTAACGAGGACTGGCGAGTTTCTTCAGGCTGCTGCACTTTGCTTCTGTCCCCTGGCTAAATGATAAATGTTCTCTTCACACGGTGAAATACAGTCTTACAGATCAATGGATGCTGGAGAGAGATCTCTTCATTAGTTCAATGGAGTATGCTCTCTTGTGCAGTCAGCACCAGGATTTACTGCTGTGTTACTGTAAATCAAAGGACCTGAATGCACTCTATCACAGACAGGTATGTGCATGCGAGGAGAAGAGTCTTTTTCCTCTCTGCAGTACAGTGGCAGATCTCATGGGATGTGAAGACAGAGGAGGAGAAGGGATGAAGAAAAGAAGTTATTTTTAGAAGCAGGTGACAGAGGCAGAGACTTGCAAGATAATGAGAAGAGGTGAAGAAGAAAGTGGCAGCGTCATCACCCCAACCTCGATCGGAAATTAAAGAATGGATCTACACACACACACACACACACACACAAGTGTAAAGTCTTTAATAAATTGCTTTAGACAAAGGAAGGGGGAAGGAATGGAAAAAGGGAAGGAAAAGCATTTTATTTGGATTATAATTTTGGATGATTTGACTATGAGTCATGGCTTTGGAGGATGTTGGACCTCCCCAGCAGGCCTCAAGATGTTAGCCAAAGCAGAGGTTGTTTTTTTTTTTTTGGGGGGGGGGGGGTAATCTTGCTTGTTGTCAGACAGGACTGAGCCCAACATGTCTGCCATCACATTGTTCTCTTCCCTAACCATTTCAGCTTCTTGTTGTTGAGACTGAATAATCAGTGTGTTAAAGGTGTCGTAACCTAGTGTTTTACATACACAATCCTTCTTAAATTATCTTCAAATGAATTTTTAATTATAGTTGGGTGAGATGAATATTTAATGAGCTCATTTTAACCTCTTTTTATCCCCAACTTTTGTTTGTCGCGAGAATACGCACGAGAGTTAGACCTGTGTGTAAGCGTGTTCAAGAGGCAAATGTCAAAGTCAAAACAAAGTTTTATCAGGACAGAGCAGGTGAAGGAAATGATGTCCCATCAGAGAAAACGTGATAAAAACGTAGCGGCACGGTTGATAGAGAGTAAAAGGGCTGGACTCTGATGAATATAAGGAGCGGACGTGTGACATGAAGTTAACCAAACAGTGTTAGCTTCTGTAGCTACATTAGCAGCTTGTCCGTTCATCAACCACTGTTTACTGGTCTCTTACACAAAAGATAATAAGTTACACAAGCAGCAACACTTACCGACTGCACATCCTCACTGGTGCCTGGTAGTGCTGTCCCTGCTGTCAGAGCATCGAAAACTGCTGAATTTCTGCCAAGGCAACTCAGCACGGCTATTTCCCCCCTCCTCCTCCTCGTCGGAGTTACCTGCCACGGTCTACTCCGTGGCAGGTAATCAGCTGCCTTCAGGTGGTGCTAAAGACGCTAGCTTAGCAGCTCGCTCGCAGCCTCTCTAGTTAATGTCATAACAGCTGGTCATAACTCCTCCGTGGCAGGTAATCAGCTGCTTTTAGGTGGCGCTAAAGAGGCTAGCTTAGCAGCTAGCAGCCTCTCTAGTTCACGTTATTCGGAGAAAGAAATTCAATTTGCGTACTGTGGAGAGCGCGTGCTTGTGGCCCATTCTGGTGAGAAGAGAGAGCCCGCACTCAAAGACGAAGTTACTTTCACTCTCCGGAGTTTCTGGCACGTTATAACTGAGGTCCCGTTCCAGTACACGTTTTAACGTGAAAAAGTGGGATTTCCGGGTGATGACTCCTTTAAGTAGAAGTGATTGTGCAGGAATTCAGAGATGCTCACATCATTCTCTGAGATAGAGAATGCAAATTGAAATTTTATATCCATGTTCAAAAAAGCTAAGCTCACCATTGCTTTGATTGTAGAAGTCTTTGTATGAGCTGTTCTGACAACTTCACCCCTTTGAGCTTATTTGCATTAATAGATGGTTTCAGTGGGAGATAAATGAGTGTGCAATTTAATGCTATAAATGGATGTCACATCACATTGCACCACCATATTTGCATAGACACAACCCATGCTGTGCCTCTCCACCCGTCATATTGAAAGTAGATTTTTGTGAAGCCACAAAATTACCAAATACTTTGCAGAACTGGCAAGCTTCTGTATTTGTACCTTAGTTTCATTCTCCAAGCGTTCTTTGATGTTCTGTTGTAGGGTTGCATTGTAAAAAATAAGTGGCACTGTTATACTTCCTTTTCTAGGGCTCCTTGTTCACTAAGAGAAAATAAATAACATTTCTGTTGTTAACATTTCTCTTTGCTTCCCTTCCTTTGTCCCTGCATGGTCATCTCACAGGTTACCAAGGTGCAACATGTGAGCAGAAGGTGGACCCGTGCGCCTCCAGCCCCTGTCATAATAACGGCACATGTTACGCTCAGGGCCCCGGTCCCCTGGGATTTGGCTGTAGTTGCACAGCAGGCTTCACAGGTCCCACATGTGCCCAGCTGGTGGACTTCTGTGCTCTGAACCCCTGCGCCCACGGGGTCTGCCGCAGTGTTGGCAATAGCTACAGGTGTCTGTGTGTCCCAGGTGAGCTTTGGCGTCCCAAAACTCAGTAATTTGCACTTTCAGTGAAAGCATTTGGATGCTGATGAGCACTGGTGCCACTGTGTAGCCAATGACAGTTAGAGGTGGCCCGGCTCATCTTCTTGTTTATGACTCTTGATATAATAAAATGGAGATGGCTCAAATTTGTATTCACCTGTAAAACTTCAGACCTCCGAAAGAGTGTGCTTGTGGTGCACACGTACGTCTTTGTCAGTCTGGACACCTCAAGTGCACACAAAGGTTTTTTTTTTTTTTTTTTTTTTTTAATTAATGCTGGAAAAAAAAAAATCTTTTTTGTTCAACATTTACAATCTGTTTATGAATAGTTAGGAATTCTGAATCTTAAGAAAATTGATTGACAACAAAAGTGGAAAATTAAGATGCAAGTTAGTATTCCTAACCAGTATCACTTTTGTTTTGATCATAAACTGAAATTCAATGCATGTTAGAAAAGACAAGCTGTCGAAATTGTTCACATCAGCATATTTTCTCTAACTATGCAGGTTTCTTCTGTGTAAGAGTGTTTGCCCCTTCCTGATTTCTTACTTTTTTGCATGTTAGTCACACTTAAATGTTTCAGATCATCAAACAAATTTCAATGTGAGACAAAGATAACATAAGTAAACACAAAATGTAGTTTTTAAATGGTGATTTTAATTTTTAAGGAGAAAAAAAAATCCAAACCCACATGGCCCTGTGTGAAAAAGTGATTGCTCCCTAAACCTAATAACTGGTTGGGCCACCCTTAGCAGCAACAACTGCAATCAATCGTTTGTGATAATTGGCAGTGAGTCTTCTACAGCGCTGTGGAGGAATTTTGTTCCACTCATCTTTGCAGAATTGTTGTATTTCAGCCACATTGGAGGGTTTTCCAGCATGAACCATGTTTTTAAGGTCATGCCACAGCATCTCAATGGGATTCAGGTCGGGACTTTAACTCTCTTTTTCACACAGGGCCATGTGGGTTTGGATTTTTTTTTTTTCTCCTTAAAAATTAAAATCACCATTTAAAAACTGCATTTTCTGTTTACCTGTGTTATCTTTGACTCACATTTAAATTTGTTTGATGATCTGAAACATTTAAGTGGGACAAACATGCAAAAAAGTAAGAAATCAGGAAGGGGGCAAACACTTTTTCACACAACTGTAGACATAAGATCAGAAACAGCCAGGTAAGTAAACCTATGTAGATGTTTTAAACAAAGCAACACATTCCTACTACTGTTTTTCTGTCTATCGAACAGATATAAAGAAGACACTCTTGCCTTTAAGCCCCTGAGCTTTTGGGTTTTTTGAATCTCTGCCTGATACTGTCCCTCAGAAATCCATTCATGCCTACAATATACCTTATGAATCCTGCACCAGCAGCTTATAAACCTTTGTCATAAGTATGAGGAAGGCAGCTTGTGGCAGTAAATATGGTTTGGCTTGGTGGTAAGTTATTTTTAGATTGGAAGACCGTGCCGCTGGTGCTGATGCCTCTGTGATCAAATCAATTGGGCGGAATGATGACTTATCATTATCCACAGTCTTGCAATTACCTCGCTGGGATGGCGAGATGGATGACTTTCCTAGTGGCCTATCTGGATAATTTGACACTTTGCCCCAACAACTCTCTGTTTATACAAGCTGTCAGAAGACTGTATATAGCAATCATATCTTTGTCTCATATTTATTGCTGTCATTCTTATTCCACTATCATATATATGATACTTTTCTTGTCTCTTTTAAAATAATGGCTAAAATTGTTGAAGACATTAATATTGTATGTGATATGCAGGTGTTAATGGTAAATGTTGGCTGTGAAATCTTGTTGTCCTTCGATAGGGATACGTCTCTGCAGGACACAGAGAAATTGTTGAATGGCCTTTTCTGTCAATAATTAGGAAACATGATTTTTATTAGTTTAGTTAGTTTCAAATCTGTCCCCTTATGAGAAGACGATGATTCTAATTTAAGCAACTCATCTGTTGTGCTTTGATGTAAAGGAAGCATCCAATGCTTTTAATTTTTTCTGAGTCTTCCATTGTTCTCGCCATCTTCTTTTTTTGCTTATTTTATGTTCCTTTCAAATATTTTTTTCTTCTTGTCCTTTTGTCCTTCTTTGTCTTTCTCCTGTTTACTTAAAAAAAATGTCTCTCATCCTGTGTTGAGTGGTTTCCATGGTGAAGCAGTTGGCTTAGATTTGTGGTTCAGTGTTGTGTTTGTGATGGTGCTGCTTGAGCAGATTTTGCCATCCAATCAAATGCCTCTGCTCAGGAGTCCCTCTCTAATGGGACTGGTGAAAATGATTTGTAATTAGCATCCCACATATTACAATAACTCCACACACGCACACACACACACTCCCTCACACATGAAGTAAAGTTGATTCTTCATCTCATCAGCCAGTCAGTTGGTACATAAATCACTGCATAAATGTAAGTGTGTGAGTGTGTGTTTATGACTGCATGAACAACAGAAGCTGTGTGTTTGTCTCCTTGTGTAAGTGTACAGATGTGTGGGTTGGTAATGCCCGCTGGCTGTTTGAAGGAAAGCTGCAGGGGAGCTGATATGTAGAAGGATCCGCCTTCCAGGGTCCTGTAATCCAGCTCGCATGAGAGGCTGCCAGCCCACAGACAGCAGACAGAGTCCTGGAAAGGCACTTGACATTTCACTGGCATTTCACAGAGGAGACTCCAGAGACTCTAACTGGGCTGTTCCTCATTAAATTTTTGCCTCCTCCCTCCTAAAACACACATTAGCTGTGGCCCAGGGAAGAGTTTGTTGAACTTTCAGTCAGCAGCGGTGCCCAACTGAGAAATGATGTAATGAAAACAGATAGTTCTAATATTTTGTGTAAAAACTCCAGAGACATTGTTCCTTTTTTGTTGTGACTGGCAAATAGATGATAATGCTTTGATAAAAGACATCAACTGAAGGGGAAGTCTGAAGATATTTAAGGGCATCACTTAAACATATTTCAATTAGGTGTGTTTGTAGCTGTTGTATGCGCATTCTGTATCAGTACACAGCTGCCATCCTATGGAAAAGACAGAACACTGCATGCCTATTACTGCATGATACTTATTCCAAGTAGTGATGCAACTACTAAGAAAGATCAATGTGGAAGGTTTTAATTGCAATGTTACATACTCTATTAGGCCTTTTTGAAGGATAATACAAGCTAATACTGTACATATTCAATATAAAAGCAATTTTACTTAGCTAATATTTCCAGGTTCTTCCAGTGTTGGCCAATAATATCCTACACAAAATGCACATAATCTCACTTGTTCTCTTCCCTGAGGACTGTCATCAATACAGCATTATTTTTTTCTTAATCAATACATTAATACAGATTTGTGTTACCCATTCAGGCTACCATGGTTTGTACTGTGAGGAAGAGTACAACGAGTGTCTGTCTGCACCCTGTCAGAACTACGCCACCTGCAGGGATCTAATCAATGCCTACGAGTGTGTCTGCACACCACAGTTCGAAGGTATGAGCGCTTGTGTGTGACACAGTGTGTGAGTTTTAGTTTTGCATCTAAGCTATGGAGTCACAGTGGAAAACATGCAGCTCAATGAATAATTTAAGGCTCCCTCTGTGTGTGTCTCTGCAGGCAGACACTGTGAAATCTACAAGGATCCATGTCTGAGGATGCGCTGCCAGAATGGAGGTCGCTGTGAGAGTTCTGGACTTAATGCTTCCTGTTCCTGCCCACCTGGATACCAGGGTAAGACTTGATGACAGTGGACAGATCACAGAATCTGCACGGCTCAGAGGTCCAATGAGTCAGAGTGCACCGTCGTAATATCTCAAGAGACAATCACAATGAGAATAAGAGGCAAACCACCTTAAAGGAATGGAAAAGTTGACCACAAATGCTTACATTAACTAAATTGTGTGTCCATAAAGCAACCATATAAAACTGATGTGTAATTAAAATGATTCACAAAATGACCATTAGAAATCCAAATGACAACAAAGTGAAAGAATGGCTTTGAACTGGCAAAAAAAAACCCCCAAAAACTAATGGAAATGGGGCACAACACAACAACAAAGTCATGCTAAATGTCCACACATGAGACACAAAATAAATTAAATGCAATCTGGTCAAAATATGGTAAAATATGTAAAGAGAATGGAAGCTACCTCAGTGTGACACAAAATAATGCAAAATATCTGCAATATATGGCTGGAAACACACAACAGCCATGAAAAGTGTCTGCATGGGTTTTGGTTTCCTCATATCTATTTTTGTCATGCCTGAATGCAACCTGTCTGTGTTGTTAGGGGAGAAGTGCGAGGCTGACATCAATGAGTGTGAAAGCAACCCTTGTCACCATGGAGGAACCTGTATCGACCAATCAAATGGCTTTACTTGCCACTGTCCACCTGGCTGGGTGGGCCCCAGCTGCGAGATCCGTAAGTTAGCCTGTCAGAAAACATCTCTGTGTCTGTCAGTCTGAGACCGAGCGTGCAGAAAGCTCAGTGTCTGCATGAATATGCGTCTCAGACTTACAGTGGAAACCAGCGCACACCGAGGACGGCCTGACCAACATGCCCCGTCACTCCCTCTACATCATCATCGGAGCTCTGTGTGTGGCCTTTGTCCTCATGCTCATCATCCTCATTGTGGGCATCTGCCGCATCAGCCGCATCGAGTACCAGGGCTCGTCACGCCACGCCTACCAGGAGTTCTACAACTGCCGCAGCATTGACAGCGAGTTCAGCAACGCTATCGCCTCCATCCGCCACGCTAGGTTAGTATCAGGAGTTACTTATACTGACTTTCACAGGAAGAATGTTCTGAAAGTGCTGACAGTCCGAAAGGTCATACACAATTCATCAGCCCAGCACAGCAAAAACATTTCCAGACAGGGAGTGAACAAAAATTCCAAACAAGGCAGAGAATCAAGCCATGAGACTAACGCAAGGCGATAGCGGTTCAGACCTGTACAAGATGGTCTGGCAAAGGCACTGGAAATAAAACAAGAAATCAAAAATGACTAAATTTTCATTTTAATTACTAAAAATGTAGGAGTTAGGGAATTTTTTGTTGGAATACTTTTATCAGTTGTTTCCAGGTCTGAAGATGATCAAGCTACTCTGCAGGGTGGCTTATCATAAGGATTTTCCTACAGACAGAGTGGATTCTGAGAGGAAAGGAAAGAAGACAAGTAAAAAGTCAAATTGCCATGAAGATGTTTGTTTTTTTTTCTGTGGGTAACAGTGTAGATTTTCAGCACTTTCCTGCGCTTCAGATCTTACCCTAAAGAGGCAGCTCACACGGATAATGCAAAAACTTCCTTTTATTGTGATCCTGTTAAACTTTAGACAAAGGATTTTACCTCCAAAGCTTTAAGCATATTTTAGCCTCTTATTATCTGTCTTTTGTGAATTGTCCCAATATAGAAGTATCTTAACACTAAATAAAACATGTATCCCCCCCACTGATTCATCTTTGCAACCATTTTTCTAACCAAAACAACTATTTTGCTTTCTTTTTAGATTTGGGAAGAAGTCCCGACCTGCCATGTATGATGCCACTCCTATTGCCTATGAGGACTACAGTCCTGATGACAAGCCTTTGGTTACCCTCATTAAGACAAAAGATTTGTAAAACACAGCCATCTTAAATCACACAACTGTACATGAGCACACACAGACACACACATACATCAAGTCAGTGCAGAAATTAAAGTATTTCCTATATATGTATATTAAAAAAACAATATTAGCAAAACAAAACTGAATGTAAAGTTAAAAAAACACACACATTGTAGTTTAAAAAGAACAAATCTGGAATTTGATACATCTATTTTCCTGTTAAAGTCAATGATAAGGCTTTATTGTAGCATAAGAGCATACTTTGCATTACTTTAGTTATAAAAGATGGGCAACACTAACAGTCGCGTCTGCTGTACAGTAGTCTAGTCTGACTTTAGTCTTTTCCAGACTGTTTGTCTGTCCGCAAGTGGGGTCAGCAAGCTAGAGCGAAGTCAGCAGATAGCACTGACAACAGTCCGTAGAGGTGTTGTAGAAATAGGTGCATCACACGGTGCATTCACTGTATCTTTTTCTATATTAAAACATCAACATCTGCAGTAGGTTGCCTTACTTTGTGCATGATTAGATTTGATGTTCTCTCTGCAATATTTTAAAATAGTTTGTACTTAGTTGTTGGTTGTCATTTTCTTCATTCCAGCTGTATTCTTCTCTGTCGAGAATGTGCCAAATGTTTTCATTGGGTATTTTGTGGATAGTAGATAAAATACATAAATGTATCAAATACTAGTCACAAAGTTTTTTCCTTTTTAGACCACATGCAGTATTGTCCTGTTCTATACATGCAAGTCTCTCAGTGGTGTATGAATAGAAAAGAAAGTGGGTGTGCTGGAATTATGTGCCCCTACCAACCTACTGTATATATTTCAGTGATATTTAGGATAATAGGTAGGTGTGTTTCTCACTGCGCAGAAAAATAGTTGATTTAACTCGGTGTACTGTACCTGTTTATCCCAGTGTACAAATTCACTTCTAGTACTAAAAGTGTTGAATAGTTTTCTGGATGCAAGTTTCCTTGAGAGAATGGTTGGCTTTAGGGTGAAGAAGAAAGAGGAGGAGGAGGAGGAGGAGGAGGAGGAAGCTGACTGGGATATCTACTCCAGAATATACTCTACGTGCTTCTGTGTCCTGCCAGTGGGAAACTTTCTGTCTGTGCAGCTGTGTCGTTCCCCCCACAAGGTCAAGCAATGTTTTACCAATAGGCTCAGCTAATCCCACAATTCCTTTTCTCATTTTAAACAGAAACATGATTACCTATTATCTATGTTGAATTACGTAAACAATAAAGATTCAAGTGAACATAATGTACTCTCATGGTGTCGTGTGAACTCTAGTGTGTGTCCTTGTTGCCTTCAGTGGCAAAAAGGATCTTCAGTAGTTTCCTAAAACAAAGTAAAAGTAGTTTTAGTCACTAAAACTACTTTTACGTTTGGTGAAGCTCATCTGTACAGAGGTATTATTGATCAGTCAGTCACATTGTATATCACTGTATCCTTAATTCCTGAAGCACTGTGCTGCAATAAGTGGGGGGCCTTAGAAAAAAAACATGTTCCCAGTGTTGTCTGTCCCAAGGTCATACCCACCAGACTGAACCACCAGCCGTGGGAAAGGCCTTTTATGGTGTGTTCGTGATGTGAACACCCTCAGTGACCTCAGGTTTTATCCAGATGTTCCCTCCATGTAAACACAGCTAAATACAGACTGTGATTGTTGTGGCTCCAAACACACCTACGTATATTGTGTGCATACACACAGATTGCAGGAGCAACAGATGTCCTTGCTGGCAGTCACCTTTGCTGATGGTCTGTTTTGGAGACCTTGTGCTTAACTTTTGCCCTGTGAACACTGTGGAGGGTCAGAGAGCTTGCTGTTTGGCTTGACAAAAGTCCTTTTAGTTTAGTTTCTTTTTTTTTTTTTTTTGCATAAATAGTTAACCCAAATTTGAAAATGGGGGGGCATCAAAATAAGCATGCAGTTCTCAGAAATGGTGATCCTTTGAGTGTCAAGTCAGTCACACCCACAAACACTGAAGCCTATCGCCCCCTCTCGGGGGGGGGCCTCCTCCTCTTCTCTTGTTCATTTCCGCTCGCGGCCCCTCTCTCGAAAAGTGTCAGTTCCCTTCCAGTCCCCCAACAAATACTCCGGCACTCTATCGCCCATCTACCCCCTTACCGAACCCCTTCCATAAATCCTCCTTTTTCCTATAAAGTATAATGCTCCTTTTCCCTTTTATCCTTTTTTGTTTTTATAAAACAAAACACCATTATATCAGGTTCCCCCCCCCCCCCCCCCTCTCCCCTCCCCCACTTACATTCCTCCTTCTCCCCCAATATCCATAAAAAATAAAAAAGACAGCGCAGATTGCATTCACGTATAACATCATACATACTCATACGGTGCTGCTTTTTTTTACATATGAAATACCACAACAACAAAATTTCAATCTTAAAATGGTATTTTATATAATAATAAATTAATAAGCAACGCTACCATAAACCAAACTCATAGATCAGAACGTCTCATGCTTTTATTCGTCTCGCTACCGCGAGCAGCAAGATTACTTCACCATCCACTATCTAGTTTCCTTCTTTTCCTCTCTAGCGCACAGCCGTTTCTTCTATTCTCTTTATTTATAAATAAAACACCGACGACAGAATATATTTAAAAATTAAAAAAGCAAAATTTGTTTTTGATCTCTTCCTCCATCCGCCCCCTTCAATACAATTTTTTCCCCGGACCCGCCCCGCGCCCCATCTTCCCCGGGTTGTGACGTAGCTCGCGGGATCCATATCTTTAATTGGAGAGATGTTTTAAAGACTTGAGATCAAGATGCGTTTATGAATTGATTACACCACTTCCAATGTTCTAAGCACAAGAGGTTCCAAATGAATGTCTTTTCACATTCACATAGTCCAAACTGGCGCAGGGCCCATTCACATTTTAACACTGTATTCGTGTAACGATCTCGTGTTTGGTTGATTTATTTGATAACTAAACCAAACCCACCTGCCTTTAACCTACTGAACCTTGTATAATATGGTATGTAAACATGTATAATATAAAATAAAAAACATATTATGAGATGGTCACAAACATATCACACGTATAATTCATGGAATAAAATCAGACTCCTATAAGAACAAATCAACAACAAATCAGGATTATAAACAAAATCTACAACATTTTACAACAAAAGAATTGAGGGACAACAGAAAAAACTGATGGAAACTGATTTTTAAAAAGAGATGAAGTGGTCCAGTAATAGATCACATTGAAAATAAAAAGGTTCAATTTAACCTGTGGTCTATTTACTTAGACAGGCCATTAAGGCACAAAATTTAGTTGAAAAATTTATTTATTTAAACTTAGAATTTTTTTTAAGAACTTCCAAACATAACAGACATTTTTTTGCATCAATAGCTGATTTTCTCTTTTTATTTCTTAAAAATCCTTTCTTTCCAACTCGTGTAAGATGTTTGTTTCTAGATGAAGCTTGCAGATTAAAGATTCAGGGCTTCCATTAGTGTTAGCGTTAGCATTAACGTTAGCGTTAGCTGGTGCTCCATCCATATTCTCAGCTCTGCTTTGTTATCTCCACTCCCTAATCCGTATTTGATAAATTGGAGTGGATTTTTGCCTCTAGGGGCAGTTTGGGACCATTTTTGTCTTCATTATTTAGTTTTAATTCTTTTTTACGACGTTAGCTACAGCGGCTAGCTGAGTGTCTTCTTCTGCTTGTTTGTTGAACTCTGACAAATTAGCTCCACCAGGTGGAGGGAGGCTACATTGCAACTCATCCAGTCATAAATAACGGTGAAAATTCAAGGTCCTGCGACCCTCGCGGCAGAGGGTAGCAGGACCACGTGTGCAGAAGGAAAGTTTTTTCGCGGCCCTCTAGGTGGCGCTTGAGGCCCAAGTTTGGGCCGCGGCCCAATGGTTAAGAATCACTGACCTAGTTGACAAAAGAAAACAAAAAATCAATATAAAGCTGTAAACAAAGATCACCATTCTCATTCTCACTCCCAAGTTATGACATACTGCTGTTTTCTCTGACCCACCTGACTCGGTGATGCCCACAGTGTGTGTTGATGCTGGTGTCCTGATGCAGCAGCAAAAACTCTTGTAGATGTGAAGAAAATGCAGCACAACAAGAAGCCAGCTTCTCAGAAAGTGGCGGAAATAGAGGCCTTCATTACCCTAAACC
Source organism: Atherinomorus stipes (assembly GCA_023101725.1). Taxonomy (NCBI): domain Eukaryota; kingdom Metazoa; phylum Chordata; class Actinopteri; order Atheriniformes; family Atherinidae; genus Atherinomorus; species Atherinomorus stipes. The sequence continues at coordinate 587,080 of JALJCO010011123.1, read as the reverse complement.
CAAAAAATTACACGTGATTACCTTTTGTGTAATTCAACTGGAAATAAAAGCAAAACACAGAGGGCATCTGAAGCCACACGGTGAATTTAAATGGGCTTGCGTGTCAAAAAACAGAGATCAGACTGCAGTGTGGAAGTACAAGATAGTGATTTACTATGCTAACTTTAGATCCATAAATGAGGTTTTTTTCTTTTTTTAAAATATTGTTCAAAAATACTAACTTTGTGTTGATTTTTTTTAACAACTTATTCTAACAGAGTTGTGCTTCTCTTCTTCAAAGTAGTCAGCAAGACAGGAATGACAGAAATAAGAATGTATTTTAACAGTTTTAAAGGAAAAGATGAAGGACTGGATGTGTTACAGTATAGCTCGGTCATTTTGCTCGGTGTAGTACATTTGGGTCTTGACAAGTTTTCGGACCACTAAAGACCTTTGAAACTGGACTTACAAACATGAGACGAGTTCTGTACCAACTTGGAGCAGCTTTTTTTTTTTTTTAAATCTCTTACCTCTTTTCAAATATTCAAATATTTGTCACTTACACTGTTATCTTCAAAGAAATTAGATTTTAGCAACATAAATACTTGGTAAGGTCTTGGGAATAAAAGCTTTTGGTTAGGCTAAGGAAACAAATATGGGGTGATTTGAAATACAAAGCTCCACATAATTAACTGAAAGCCTTCAGGTTGTTTACAGCTACCTCATGTGTTGCTCTGTGATGATGGAGGCCTTGAAAAAAGGCATAACACAAGCCTGTTCTCATTTAAATGGAGAACACTTTTTCAGTGAGCTCAAACTTGGCAAATGGGATCACCACCACCACCACCACCACTGAATCCACATGAATTATTCAGGCTTTTTTGGGTGACTAGTAAGTTACTCAGGGATCTTTTTGCATCTCTAGATAGTCTAGGTTAGGGAAGCAGTCTTGGTTACTTGGAACCAAATCTGGACCTCTTGGACCAGTGTCCTAAAGGTTTTTAATGTGTCCCCGTGACAACACACCTGTCTAAATTTAAAGAGTCCTTGTGCAGAACCTCATTGGTCGTTAGATCCATTCAATTGAAGTCAGCTGTGCTGGAGCAGGGAAATGTCCAGATTTGCTGATCCCTAGGTATTACTAATATCTGTTATGAGTGCAACAGTTTTAATTGCCATATTTAAAATTTTCTCTCGGAACAGTATCAGATGGCAAATAAATAGTTCTGGATTCCAAACATTTAATCAGCATCAGGTTTTAACTTCTGGGAGGTGGAGTATAAGAAACACAAGTGTGAACCCCCACCCCAAACTGCTCAGTCAGCAGTAGGAAGTAATTTCAAGGTTTATAGATAGTTTTTCAAACTAAATGTAAAATCTTATTGACTCTATATCCTGTTTTAATCATTTTAAGCTATAGTTTATATGTATTAATTTTAGTTGCTGCAAATAAGGACCAACTTATTTTGAACAATTAAAGCCCCAAGCATTATGATAAAAAGGATACATTTATCTGATATATCAAGCAGTTTGCTGTAAGGCGCCAAGTGTTTATTGCTCGATTTCCTACAGCACCTGAAAGCAGCATGAAGTCCATATGAGACAGGTGGAGAAAGCAAGTACCTCCACCTGCTGGCGAGAGCGCTAACTACATCCAGGCGGAGCAACACATCCTTCATTACCGAGCAGTCCAGAGTGCAGGGGGACAGAGAGGCAAGCTGCAAGAGCGAACAGATGTGAACCGGACAACGACAAGGGAACAAGCTGTTGTGAAGACGAAGAACCAGTGACTCTGCTAATATGTGGCAACCCGCGTCGGAGCGACTGCAGGTAGGACCCGGATGTATATGAGCCGCTTCTTGTCGACGGAGCAGCGGTAGATAAACGGCTGAGCCGCGCTAACAGCCACGGAGACCCGCCGCGCTGTGCGTGGCTCCAGCCTGGAGGGACTTGCTAAGGTTACTGGGCTGCTACAGATGTTTGTGAGCGCAGTCGTAAAGTCTGAACAACAGTAATTAGATAGGTATTTAAACTGGACTCTTAGCCCATTTTGATGCCTGTGATTACTGTTGGCTTCACGTTTTAACGCACCTATACACGTTACGCAAGCAGGGGGCATCAAACTGTGTCTCCTGCGCTGCTGCATTCCTGGGCTAATCCACTGCTAGAGTTTCCCCTCACCTCCTCTCAAACTCAAAGATATGCATTTTGGAGTTATGTTAAAATGTGTTCTTAGATCGACTGGTTTATTTAATCTAGGTGCACCAAGTGCAGGCCTTCTCTTGCTGTTGACACTCCATTCCCCTCATATCGCTACATCAGGATGCTTAACTGATACTTCCGTTCTCCCCTTGATTTACGTGTCACATCGCTTAGAGCATCCTCTGACCTGCATAAAAAAATCCCGTTGGTGACACGTAGTTTGATATCCAGGCGTAAGCCGAGCACCGACCCTGGCTTCACGTCTCCTGCAGACGTAATGCTCTCCAGATGTCGGCCTGCGGACTGCCTGCCAAGTGAACTTGCACAATCCCGTCTCCTGCCCAGGCGTCAAGAGGATGGAATAACGAATGATTAAAAGCGTGAGTTCCGGTGTTTGTCCTCCAGTCAGATGTGGAGTTGAGGGCTGCTGTAAATTACACCGTTAAACACATCTGGGCTTCAGGTAAATTCAACATCCACGCTGGAACTGGTTGGAACCGCCATGATAAGCTAGTTTGTCGCCTAGCAACCGCGCTCCACAGCGGGTACAGCCCCAAAACTTATGGCTGCAGATTCACTTTTATTGAACCCAGCGCAGCATTTTTCTGTTTATTTGATTATTATTTTCTTATTCATGAACTTGGTGTCATGTTCAACAAGTGTCATAGAGCCAGTGTCATATTTTCCATGTCTGCTTTCTCCAAGAAGCTTTGGACGAGTGTGTGAGCAGTTGAATCATTCTGCACTTTGCCAGCTAGGCCTGCACTAAAAGAAAAATAGCCACAGAACCAGCCATGTAACACAATTTAAACCCAGGATTGTTCTTTTTCTTTTACACAACAGCTTTATATAAGTCTCATTCATTATTTCAATCTCAAAATGAAAGACACATTCTCTCTGACTTCTGCTGACAAACAGGACGCAGCATAGAAATGCTGCCTTTCCAAGTTGGGTGACATCTCTGGAGCAGTGGTTGTTTTCCTTTGGTCAACCGTTTCTTTTCTGCAAATACAACAAATGGGCTTCTTTAAATTTATTTGACTCCTCTTTGCTTAACAAAAACATGACCGCTGCAGTGCAGTCCGTGTTTGGTTTCGCTGCTAAATCCGTGATATTTCTGTCAATGAAAAGCACTTGGAGAAATTAAACCACCGCAGAAGGAGGTTTACCATGAGATAACATTCAAACAGTGCCAGTGAAACCTCAAACTTCGGAAACCATATAGAAACAGTGTTGAAAATCTGACATTTATGTTTAGATACATGTGAGTGGAAAATGTGCTTCAGCGAGTATAAAGAATGATTGCGGTCAGCTCATATAATCCCGATTATGTAATAATTGACATAACCCATTATGCTGTGTGTCTGTAAATTCATACTTGAATTTTTTCCTACCATTTCTGACCCATTTCCACTCTTGCACTAGATGAAGTGCATTTAATGTCTAGCTCTACTTTCCTTGTTACAAGTCATCCACCTTATCTTACAGTCTTATTCCTCTAAACAAATATAGCCTCTGTATTATTACAATTTTGGATTGAAATTATGTCAGCTTTACACATATAAAACAGTTGCTGTTTTTTGTAAGGGGCAACTGATTGATTTTTCACAGCAAAGGGGAAATATAACCCTGAAGATGTGGCTCAATCTGTCATATAAATCACCAGCAGAAACTCTGGGATTGTTCAGTTCACTGTATTCTGCCAATCAGGCCAATGTTGAAGTCACTGAAGTTTTGTGATGGTTGTATATGGTGTTTACATCAACATCTGAGTTACAAGGATGACTGAAAATCCGATAGGTTTAAAGAAATCAAGTTATTGACAAGTAGTGTTTGGCTGCTAATAGCTTGCTTCATAGTAACCAGCTGACAAAGTGTTTCTTTTTTCTATTTCAAAACTATAAAAACTCATTATCATTGCTTAAAATGATGGATGGATGATGTTGAAAGACAATTCAGAACAATAGAGTCTGTCCAGGTTGTCTATGAAAGGCTTTGTTGAACTATCAGCATATCTTTAATTAAGTAATGACAGCTACAGTTAAACAAAAAGATAAAGAGAAAGAAAACTTTATTGTCCATTAAACTGGACATAAAATGGAAATTTGTCTTTGGCACACTGGCAGTCAGTATACAACAATAAAACATTACATAAATATATAATACACAAAACATCAAAAATATTAAAAGTGCATATAGTATCATATCTTAAAACTGTATGACAGACAACCTCTATAGGGAAGAGGGATTATAGAATCACAACAATACCTAGCAGTTGCCTTGATTGTAACCATGGCAACACCATCTTTTAGGCTGGCATCTTTTTCCTCTTTTGGAGTGGGAACGATATGGTTTAGCTGAATCTCCCAGTTAACTAACATGAATTTAGCATATTATGGTTTTTTTGGTGTTTTTCTACAATGCAACATCCATCTAAGCACCTCTGAATCGTGCTGTGCTTTGTTGCCATAGCAGCACCTGATGTCTTGCCGCATTTTTGTCTCACACTCAAGCTGAAAGAAGAGGGCAAAAAGAGATAAGAGTTGGGGGTGAGGAGATTGTGGCGCAAGTTGTCCATTGGTAAACTGTTGTTTAAGAGCTAGAGTTTGTCTCATCTTTGTGCTGGTGCTGCATCACGCCTCCTAGTCTCTCTCTCTTTCTCTCTCTCTCTCTCTTGCCTTTTGTCAAGTTCCCTCTCTGGCTGCATCTCTCAGGCAGTTTCGGAGGCCCTTCCTCTCCAGGCAGAGGCCACGTTAGTTCACCAGTACGTTGCACAATAAGCAGCGGTCTGGGAATGACGGCACACATGCATATGGACTCAAAATGTAAGTTAGGATGCAGGTTGTGTGTGCGTGCACACAACAGTATGCTTCCTTTTTAAGCCTGCAGATATACCCCCTTCCTCTTTCAGAAGCTCTTTCTATAGCCATTGCCTCAGTGTTTGACCCTTTAAATGACCAACAGGGCAGAGCAGATGAAAAGATGTGACTCGACAGCACATAAATAGCTGACTGAGGTCAAACACGGTCAGAAGCGGCATTTGTCTGAGCATCTTTTCTTGTTGCTGCGGCCATCTCCATTTGCCTTTGTTTGTCTGTCTGAGGTTGCTTTGTAGGCACAGCTATGTTGAGAGTGGTCTTGGTGGCAAAACGAATTCACAAGCAGACTGGCTTAGTTCCCTTAACTCCTTTTTCAGCCAGCACACATTTCCTTCCTGTTACCAAATGGCTTTTGGCTCACTGGTTTGGCTCTCCCTTTTGATGAATTGGCATAATTTCCTGATTGTGAAAATGTGACTTTTTTGTTTTAGGTCTCTAGAGAGTTTGGTTCTTCTCATTGGTCATGGAAGGTTTTTTTTTTTTTTTGTTCTTTTGCTTCTACCTCTGTAAACTTTTCTCCCTACTGTTGTTTTCCTTCCTTTAATAGTTTTTCCAAACTACACAATTGCACAACACAACCTCAACACAAATAGATTGACTAACATGCTACCAGGACAGGTTCCAGTTTTGAAGAGGGGTATTTTCCATATTTAAACTTTTCCATCAGAGCCAATTAAAGCATATAAAATCTACTTTGATTATAAACAATAAGATTAATCTGCAAAAATGTCATGTTTCTGCTTCTCAAATTTAGAAATTGATATTTTGTTCTCAGTCATTAGTCTAAGTGAGCTATTATTCAGAAAAAGTGTGAATTTGCACACAGCACATGGATTTAGCCAGAGGAGCAGAGCTGATGCTGATCGAGGCGGTTGCTAAATAATCACACAAATGCCTGCTTAGTATTAGTTACTTGTTGTTACATAATAACCAATGGGAACCAAGTCGGACATGTGAGAGCTGGCCCTTTTATTGCCATGCCCACATTTACTGCAGTGTTTTCACAGGGTGAAAATAAATTCACAGCGGCTCAGTTGGAATTTACTGAAGTTCTCTTAACACCTCACATGCAGGCTCTTCCAAAGCAAAGACATCTGCAAAGTCTGTAGTAAATCGGGTGAATGTCTGTCAGAACATTTTGTTAAACTAGTTTAAACAACTCAATTGCTTTATGTTGAAAAAGCATTGTAATCTTCTACATTTCCGCCAATTATTTGAATTTGATTCCTTCATGTTACCTTAACATGAATTAATTAGGTAAATACTGATTTGTAAGGTTTTAAGTTAAAAGTGCATAAAATAATTACATCTAATTAACATATTTTATTGAAGTAGAAGCTACGTGTTAGATTTGAGGAACTTTAACAACAGACAGAATAATTTCTTGTAATGTTCTTTACTTGCATCTGCAAGTATTATTACATACAGTATTATACAGTATTTCAGTATTTACAGTATTTGTTTATATATCGTATCGTATATCGATATTCAGCCTAAATGTATCGAGATATGACTTTTGGTCCATATAGCCCAGCCCTAATCTGAGCTATCTGTAGTATCAGACATTGGCCACACCACCGATATTTAACCTATCAGCCCACTATTTCTAAAGTAAGTAAAAACAAAACTTCTTCTCTTATTCAAAAACTTCTTTTTTTACAGACTATAAAACTTCTAAAAACTAGGGGTGGGAAATATATCGGTGCACTGAAATATCGCAATATTTTCATATACTGATACCATATTGACATTTAAAACGCGGCATCAATCTATTTTATGAATGAAATCTCAATATTTCATCGTTCTGTTACGAAATCTCACGAGAATTCACAAAAGTTTTGCGATATTTTCATATGCTGATATCATATGACATTTAAAAACACGGTATCTATCTACAGTATTTTACTAAGAAAATCTTACAATAGTTCATCGTTCTGTTACGAAATCTCATTGGAATTTGTGAAATCTCGTGAGATTTTGTAATAAAACAAAATTTTGCGAGATTTTGTAAGTACAATGATTTATGCTTCGTTTTTAGATATTGATTTGATATCGGCATATGAAAATATCGCGATATTTCAGTGTATCAATATTTTTTTCTCACCCCTATTTTTTAAAGTGTCAGAAACAGATAACAAAACTGCTATTAGTAATGACTGCTTATTTTTCTCAGCTTTAATATCGGTATTGATATTGGTTATATGGCTTGAAAAGCCAACTAATCCTGTCTGACATATCCTCTGATGGCTGAATGAGTGATACCAGGATTTTCTACCGGGCACTAAGTGAAAAATGCATTTAAACTCTGGTCTTGACTCTGGGCTGTTTTTTATATCCTTATCTGGCCCCGGGTCTGTTCAGGCTGTTTAAGATGTTTTGGAGGGTTCATTGTTTAAGTCAAAGACTTGTTGATGTTTTTACTGCCAGCCGGAGATTGCCACCCTAAAGTTCTGTGGTTTGGCTGCTTTAATACTTACGTCTTCCTACGTAGAAATCTCACCAATCATCACGCACCGATCACTGACCCTCTGCCTCCTACATGCTCTGGTGCTCCAGTAGTTGTAGAGAGAACAGTGTAGGAACCTCCCAGTGTAGGGTTGAGCTCGCTCAGACACATTTCCCCTCGTAAACTGTCCCAGGATCAGAGGGGGAGGCTGTAAACATACAGGGACAGTTTCCATACTTGCACTGCCCAGTCTTCACCATGCAGGAAACTGGAAGGGCGCATCCTTCTTTTGGCTTCAGGGAGTAAATGGCACCACATGCTCTACCTGCCAACCGCAGCTTATTCCTACAATAAGTTTTCAGCAGGAAGCATGTGTTGGTGTGTATAAACGGCATCTGAGGTACAAACAAGGGCAGGATTGAGTTGCTTGCCAATCCACAGTAATGCAAAGTTTGAGACTCAAAATAAAGTCATTGTTTAGAAAGAGGAGGTTTGTCGGTTCCGACTGACCCCATGTTGGGCAAATTCATGAACGATCCATTTGATGTGTAACTTTAGCTCACGTCTTGTTTACTCATAGTGAAAAGGCACGGTTGAAGGAAATAACATTTCATTCTCAGTCATTGAAAAAATATTGTGTGGACTGCACAATTTTGTTCAGTTGAACCACAGTTGGGGGATGTTTTTAATGTGTCTTATATAACACGCCTAACTGGATACACATTCTTACCAGTGGTTTTCTACCATTCCACTCATCAACAGCTGGTGGTAACGGTACAAGACGTGTCGCAACAAGCAGAGCAAGAATGGAAATTAAGAAAGTGGTCATGGATGTAAGCAAAGCAGACTCCAAAGTTCTCCAAAAGTGCAAATATTTTCTGAGAAAGAAATATATTCAGCTGCTTTGTTCCCCAGCATGCTCATAATTCATTATGTGGATATTTTTCTTAAATACCGGTAGTTTGCTAATGTGTTGTATTGGACTTGTTAATACTTAAACATTGGTTGAAAGAGAAAATGATCTGTCAGAAATCAGTGTCCCCCTGACTTGTTCCTTGCCAACACACCACAACACACCAGTTTTAACAGCTGGTACTTAACTCTGTGCTCTTCATCTTTAGATTGTCTGCACTTCTTTCTTTGACTGTGTGCTCACACTTGTGACACAACCTATTGTTAACTGTTTTGATCTTGAAGACTGTATAACAGGACCGATCATGCTTTTGAAGGTTTTGGGATGAACTATGCCGTTTGTGTATCCAAAGGGGTGTATTTCTTCTGATTTTCATGCTTTTGGACACAGACATCCGTCCACTTGTCTTCTTCTGGCTTCTTAACCTAACTTCCAGCTGTTTTTTACACACTTTTTCTTTTTTTCCATGATCCCAATCTCTAAACCCCCAAGTTGCTCTGTTTCAGTAGGTGCGGCCGAATGCCTGCTGTCACTCTCTTATTGAGCATCTTGCCATGATATTGACCTGAGAACCTTTTTCCCCCGTCAGAACGCACCCTCAGGGGGCCGTAAGTTTGACTTACCATCTGTGACCTGTTAAGCTCATCACTACTGGAGGTAAACTACGCAAAATGCTCTCTAAAGGCTGTCTGGAGCTTTGATTTCTCCTGAATGTCATTGTTCCAGTGATATTTATTATCTTTTATCTTTTTATATTTCTAGAAGGACAATTGTTTAAAATTATACACTTTTTGTTTTGATATGCACTTGTCTTGATGACACATGATGTTCAGCTGTAATCAGAGACATACTGTACATGAGAGCATTCATTCAAGGTTGTCTGGATGCATTTCTAATTTTGGTTGCCTTCCATGATTTCAGTAGTTGCCATCTTGTACAGTTTCTTCAGAGACAGGGAGGAAAAAAATGAAAAAAAAAAAAACAGATTTAAATAAAATATTTTGTGATGAAGTTATCTTAAATGACCCACTTTAGGTAAATGAGTGTTATTTGGCTCTTTAGAGGTATGAAATATAAAACAACCTTGTAAAGTCAGCATGTATTGTATTTGCTATATTCACTCTATGAATATACACTAGACACAGGATTACAGGCAGCAAAGAGTCAGCATTGACACATGGAGTCATACTGATAGATAAGCCAAAACCTGTGGAATAGTTTTTAATTCTTCAGTAGTGGAAATCTCTGTCAGTGTTTTCTCCGTGCTTTCTCCCATGCACAGCAATATCTTTATGATACGCTATATCTTAACATTGTTAGTGAAAAGAAAAAAAGAGTCTTGGACTCTTTTCTAAAATGCAATAATCTTTCTTTATGATTGTGTACAGAGCTACTGTATGTCATGTGGCTGCAGCCTGATTTTCACCTCCCCAGATGAAATTATAACCAGTAATTTGCCTTGTGTAGCTAATTTCAGCTGATTTTACTGTGCTTGTCTGCATATAGGCTCAGTCAGATTAATTATTATCCACATCCCCTCTGATGGCTTCCATCTTGCAATAATTTCACAACTGCTGTTAGTTTTCACACTAAGGGCCAGATCTATTGAAGGTTTGCGTGTATAAAAACGTGAGCTATCTCATTGCTCACGCAAAAAAATGTACAAACTGATCTATTAACAGCATGCTAAAAGTTCAGACGTGCTAAATAGCGCCTCCCATCCATTTTGCACTTCTGCTGCTATGAATATACACTATAGGGCGTTTACATGCAGTTGTGTGTGTGATGGGAGGAGAAAATGTAAATATATTAATTTAGCACTCACAAAGTGAATTATCAACTGTGAGTTGCATTGCTCTGCTGTTTTTTGCGTCTATTTTAGTACATCTGAAAAGCAGCTTTAAATAGCAGCTTTGCACACAAAAGACTGCAACTTCTGAGGGGGACAATTCTGGACACGCACACATCTTAGGGATGCACGATAACCATTTTTTAAAACCGATACTAATAACCGATGAATTTCAGCTCCTAATCACAGATACCGATAACCGATACTGATAACACACATACACACCTAGTTGTACCAAATCAAAAATTCCAACTGTAAGGGGTAGTTCGTGTATAAAATAAGATGGGGAAAGTGGTTTGGAAGCAGCTTGGGGTCTCCACTGTGAAGCAGCGGCTTTCTTTCCCTAATGGCAATATCTCAGTGAGAAAAGCTTGAAAGTGGGATTCAACTTCTCCATGTCTAATCTTGAAAAATTACAACTTTATGGGAAATAAGTTATCGGGGTAAGTCGTCATGATATCGGACTTATCGGAATAACGTCATAATTTCCTGTTATATGCCCGATAATTATCGACCGGATTATTATCGTGCATCCCTAACACATCTGATTCAAAATAATTTTTCGTGAGCAGTGAGGGCAGCGTCTTTAGTTCTAATTGTTGATTTAAATAAAAATCACCACAGCAAACACCACTACTCAACATGGGTGTAAAATAGCAGCAGCAATCAGAAATGTTGACATTGTTCATTTAATTAATCATTTAAACCTCGGCATCCTGAAGATGGTGATGATAAAACAGCCGCAGTGGCCGCCAGTCAGTGAAGGGCGACTTTTTCTGGGGAGATTTCCTCCTCTGTCCATGCAGTGTCGTACACTTCTTCACGTGCTGGTATTGTGGTTTTAGAGGGGGCGAGACTTGGAGACAGCGAGTGCCTGGGTCTGTGTTTGTGATAGGCTGGAATGAAAAACGAAGGGAGACTTTTTTTTCTATCGAAGCTCCTATTGAGGCTCTTTTTTTATCTATCATAGGCATGCCTTTTCGATATATATTGTTATTGAATTGTTGCCTAACCCTTTTTGAATATTACATAATTTATTTTTCAGCTTTAATATCGGTATCAATATCGGTTATTGGCCACATAGATTTTAAAATATCGGTATATCGGCCAAAATTTCTTACTTTTTGCATGTTTGTCACACTTAAGTGTTTCAAATCATCAAACAAATTTAAATGTGAGACAAAGATAACACAAGTAAACAGAAAATGCAGTTTTTAAATGAAGATTTTCATTAGTAAGGGGGGGGATTCCAAACTTCTATGGCCCTGTGTGAAAAAGTGAAAAACTGTGGTTTGTCACATCTTAGGAAAGCTGAGTTAAATTTTTCGAGCCACACCCAGGCCGGATTACTGCCACTTCTGTTCTCAATCAAGAAATCACTTAAATAGGACCTGCCTGATGAATTTAAGCAGACCAAAAGATCCTCAAAAGCTAGACATCATGTTGTGATCCAAAGAAATTCAGGAAAAAATGAGAAACAAAGTAACTGAGATCTATCAGTCTGGAAAAGGTTCCAAAGCCATTTCTAAAGCTTTGGGACTCCAGTGAACCACAGTGAGAGCCATTATCCACAAATGGTGAAAACATGGAACAGTGGTGAGCCTTCCCAGGAGTGGGTGGCCGACCAAAATTACCCTAAGAGCACAGCGACGACTCATCCAAGAGGTCACAAAAGACCCCAGAACAACATCCAAAGAACTGCAGGCCTCACTTGCCTCAATTAAGGTCAGCGTTCATGACTCCATCATAAGGAAGAGACTGGGTAAAAATGGCCTGCATGGCAGAGTTCCAAGACCAAAACCACTGCTGAGCAAAAAGAACATAAAGGCTCGTCTCAGTTTACCCAGAAAGCATCTTGATGATCCCCAAGACTTTGGGGAAAATACTCTGTGGACTGACTAGACAAAAGTTGAACTTTTTGGAAGGTGTATGTCCCATTACATCTGGTGTAAAAGTAACACGGCATTTCAGAAAAGTAACAAACCAAAGTTAAAATATGGTGGTGGTAGTGTGATGGTCTGGGGCTGTTTTGCTGCTTCTGGACCTGGAAGACTTGCTGTGGTAAATGGAACCATGAATTCTGCTGTCTACCAAAAAATCCTGAAAGAGAATATCTGGCCATCTGTTCGTGGCCTCAAGCTGAAGTGCAATTGGGTTCTGCAGCAGGACAATGATCCAAAACACACCAGCAAGTCCACCTCTGAATTGCTTAAGGACAACAAAATTAAGACTTTGGATTGGCCTTGTCAATGTCCCAACCTGAATCTGATTGAGATGCTGGTGTATGACCTTAAAAACACGGTTCATGCTGGAAAACCCTCCAATGTGGCTGAATTACAACAATTCTGCAAAGATGAGTGGGCCAAAATTCCTCCACAGCGCTGGAGAAGACTCCTTGCCAGTTATCTCAAACGCTTGATTGCAGTTGTTGCTGTTAAGGGTGGCCCAACCAGTTATCATGTTTAGGGGACAATCTCTTTTTTTTACATAGGGCCATGTAGGTTTGGATTTTTGTTTCTCCTTAAAAATAAAAATCTCCATTTAAAAACTGCATTTTCTGTTTACTTGCGTTATCTTTGTCTAACATTTAAATTTGTTTGATGATCTGAAACATTTAAGTGTGACTAAAATGCTAAAAAGTAAGAAATCAGGAAGGGGGCAAACACTTTTTCACAAAACTGTAAGGGCCTGATTTATGAAAGGTTTGCGCGTGTTAAAATGGGCGCGAACTTCATTACGCATGCAATAATCCGCGGAGCTGATTTACAAAGCAGGGCAAAAGGAGGTTTGCGCCTATTCAGGGGCAAAATAGCGCCACTGTCCATTTTGCGCATCTGCTGCAGATGAATATGCAAACTAGGCGTTTCTGCCAGAAGGCGGAAAATATTGGGAGGAGACTATGCAAAACCTCAGTTTAACACGCGCAATGTGATCTATCAACCATTCAACGGAAAGCGGGCGCAAAAAATTGTGTGTAATTTAGCACGTCTGAAAAGCAGGTATAACTGGCATTTATAACTATAATGGCTGAAAGAATGCTGCACACAGGACTGCAGACATCGGGTCAGAATCATTTCTCATGAGGTGTGCAGGCGACACTTCACGTTTTCATTATTTAATTAAATAACAATCAAAATCACTGTTTAACACGGGTTATTCTAGACAGATTAACCAGAACATCTGCAGCTGCAGCATCATGGTAGTTAAAGCTGACATTATTTATGTCTTTTATTTTATTTTATTTTTTGGCAATGCCATATTTTTAAATTAAAATCATCTCCTGCTTCTCCACACCGCAGCGACTGCTGCTGTTCTGAGGTTGCTTTCCTGCGTGAAGTTGGCCCCCACCCCACAGAAAACTCAATGAAAATAACCAGTAACGTCGCACAAACTATTGATAATATTTTTTACTGAGTTTTGCATGGGGTGGGGGGCAATTACGCAGGTCCAGCGCCTGGCATTGTGCCAAAGAGTCTGTGCGTAAAATTAGATCATCTTCACCAGCGTCTCGTTGTCCATGTCCTTATCCATGCCCTTAACTGGCCTCTTCTTTCGACCCACAGGGAAACCTGCTGGATTGTTTTTATTTATAGTTATTATATGAAGAGTTCATTTGCAAAAACAAACACCACTGTGGAAAAACGGAGTTAACTGCTTTTGTTGCTGTCGGGTACAAACGTCATATCTCCATTTTACATCATTAAAACTCTACTTCACGTGAGCTTGATTTGGTAAAAATATTCAAAAAGTAAATGAAGAGTTTATTTGCAAAAGCAGTTAACTCCATTTTTTTCTAAATGGCGTCTATTTTTGCAAATGAACTCTTCATATTTATCTTATATTCTGTTTTTTATTTGCCTCATATTATATCTCTGTGGAACTAATATCTCTCTATCAGGATGAATTTCATTTTGCGTTTACCACATGCTCTTCTGAACTTTCCGTGGCGCAGGGAGAGCGCACGCTAAATCCTCATTTAAATCCTGCTGTTTGTGCCTGTTACAGATTGCGCATGAAATCTTTGTAGATCACCCGCAAACGCTGAAAAGACAGCGCACGCTATTCATCTGCGTGGCAAAGACATCAGCCTCGCAATTTGGAGTTAAGTCGTTAAGTTAGCCACACTGTATACAATGGGTCCTCTGGGGAGATGCTGTAGAGGAGGGGTTGCCCGCAGCAGTGCCTGTTTAAAAGTGCAGAGGCGGCTGATACTTTCAAAGACTCAGCAGACACCAAAGTGGCATTTAAGTATTGATACCCGTGCTAATTAATATCTAACTAGATAGTAATTTTTAGAATCGATTAGTATCTGAGAATAGATTTTTTTGACAACACTCGTTTCAACAGACGCAGCCCAGTTTGTGCATTCCATTACCATGTCCCTGTTTCTGTGTTCTGATCCCTGAATATATTTCTAAGCTAGCGTGTTGATGCTACTTTGCTACATTGGTTATCAGCTGCAGTCATCTCCCTCTGTAGCTACTCAAAAAGCGGAGGCCAGCAGCAGGTCATTTTGCCTGTGTTTTATGAAAGAATACAACGTGTATTTAATTTTTATGGACATGACAAGTGTTTTACTGAAGCTTTTTGGCACCAGGGCGTTGCGCTTCACCAGCGACCAGCCAGTGAGGGAGATTTTCCACTGTTGCTTATGGGATTCAGGAACAGAGAGCACAACTGAAGCCAAATAGTTGATATCTTCTTTATGCAGGGACCGGGTCTCCTCCTCAGACCAGCTTAGTTAATTATTTTAATCCATTGCTCCATTGGTTGGTTTGGAGATCATGGCCCATGTTGAAACATTCCTGTGTTGGCCAGGTGACCCCACCCCCAAGTATTGACGCAAGCTATGTGAACCGGTTCTTCAGTCTGGCCCAGCAAAGAATTGGTGCCTAAGTAAAACCAGTTCTAAGACTCCAGAGCTGGTGCTTAGCCGGTGTAAAGCCAAAGTACTGGTGCTTAGTCTCACTCTGGCTTCAAACCAGCTCAAACCAGTTCTGTGGAAAAGGGCCTCTTATGCAAGCTGCAAATAAGAATGGTTCACTTCAGATTCCAGAGCAGAAAATGAGCTTCCATTTGTCTTGATAGCAGGTTTAAAAAAGAGACAGTTAAGAAAGAAGATTAAAAAATGAAATAAATGAAAAAACATTAATCAGCATTAATGCCAGTTTAACCTCCATCTTTACTTTGTGGTTGGTGCCATGAGTTATGCCTGTTCTTGTACACCCGGGTGTTGTGTTACCATTGACACTGAACCAACCTGGAGCTGATTAAAACCCGTTTCCTCTGGAGTCATTTGACATAGGACTGAATGTGGATTAAACATTTCCCTGTTGAACGTGCAAAGCCACAGATGTTAGCAGGTGTTAACAGTTTTCTAACAAGTGTATAAAGGGCTTAGTGCGATATGTTTTAGCTACAGAACTACACATAGTGTAGAAACATCCAATAATGTCTGGCTTAAGTTGTGGTTGTTTGAAACACACAAATAAAATCAAGACTCTGACAATAAACCCCCTCTTCAAACTAATGTTTTGGAAATCTATACAGAGGCATAGATGCTCCATTGCAGATATATGCCCAGAATGTGTGTGTGTGTGTGTGTGCTGTGTTGATCTAAAATGGAAACACAAACCAGCCTTAAATGTGAGGTTCCTGTCAAGAAGATTTTATATCTGATCAATAAAGTCAAAACAGTAATCTTGATGGACTTGAAGAGAAGACCCAAAGCTTGCAGATAACGGATGCTGGGCGCCACTTTTCGAAACCCCAGGCAGGATGCTGTTCGAATTTTAAATGACTTATTTGATTTCTGATCTGCATCATTTATTTCTCAGTTGTTGCTGCCAGTTTCTGCAGAACTTCAACACATCTACATTGAGGGCAGAGCAGTGTGCTTATTAGTAGTGTTCCAAATTTTACTTCAGCATGCAGAGGCGTTCACTAAAACCAAACATTTACATAGTATGTGTGGAGGTCGGGCTCCCGAGTCATAGCTCAGGTGTCACTTTTAAAACAATGTTGTTTTTCATATCTCTGAAAGAGGACCATTGTTTGGAAGTTTGATGTGGTCTTGTAACAGCAGAGTATTTGGGGGTACTAGACTAGACCCTCGCCTTATGCCGGCTCAAACCCAACCAGCCTACACTGGTTTGATGGTGGAGACAAGAAAACTTGCCAAGTTAAAGTTAGAAATTGGATCAATTGCGCAGTAACTTGATTACAAGACTGTTGGGACTTGAGAAATAATAATGATAATAAAAGAAATCCTTTATAAGTAGTGATAATATTTTGAGTAGAATTCCAGTGTTGCTCCACAAGCAGCCCTCCACTCAGTCCCTTTGCTCCTGGCAAACTGGTGGAGGACTCCCCCACCACCCTCCTAGCAGCCCTCCTCGTCCCCCCGTCACTCCGTACTGGGGCCAACCGCAGGAATGCGAGCCGCTGTCAGGAAGCTGTAAAGTGCTGACGAGGAGGTCAGCGAGCGTTAACACACATGTGGCTTTACTTTCACAAGTCCGTCTTGCTTTTTCTCTTTTCTTCCATCAATTTTTTTTTTTGTCCTCTTCTTGATTGTCCCCCAATTATACGACCATTGTTGTCCTCAGATAAAGGCCCTCTAATGGTAAACATGCAGGTTGGGAATTCCAGCATCTCTTAAATCTTGACTTCTGTAGATTCACATATGTGCAGCGTAACAGTTTGATCCATAGATGCGATCAGATATGATTATAGTTCCATGTGAAACTCTCAAGGTGATGACAGTAAAAACCTATCCAGTATAAATAGTATTTGTAGCCAGATACATGCTAACAGGCAGTAATATACACTGCTGTTGAATTTAGTAAGTGGACACCAAACTTGTTTCCGTAACTTTATTGAAGATCATCTATTTGCCTTTAAAAAGCAACACTGAAGACTGTGGAAAGCCTTTTTCTTTGGCAGGACTGGCTGTTTTCATCGCATGAAATAGTTGGCCATCTGTTGTATTAAAAAAAAAGAGTCTTCATACAGTCCAACACTGAGAACAGCTTTGAAGTTCCAGAAAGCAATGGAAAATGTCAGAGAGGATTTATAAAAGTCATCACTGCTCAAGATCTTTTCCACTAATTATGTTTTTAAATTTTTGTCATCTTTTATTTTATCCCTATTATTAATAACCACTGAGAGTGTTAGTTTATCGTGATATTGCAGACGATTTCTTTAAAATAACGCTTATTGTGTGAAAAAAAATGCTCAAAACTAGCATGTGTATCATCATGGAGAGAGATGATATACAACCTTAGGAAATAAATTATAGCAGCTGCAACTGAGACTAAAACAAACAAAATATAAATCAAAAGCCAAAATCTAAAAGCAAGCTCATAAATCTGTTACCAGTCAAACAATTTGAACTGACATCACTTGCCTTTTTTGTGGGAGTCAAATGTGTTTGTCGCTTGTATTTCTGTCCTTAGGAGTGCAAACTAAAAAGGAATTAAAAGGCATAAAGAAGAAAAAAGCAGCTGCACAGTATGTTGAGATCATGAACATACTGTTTTATTTGCATGTAGAAGGATGCTTGCTGGTGATTTAAGATTTAAAATATTGTATATTGGAACTTTAAACCTAGCTCTGTGGCTCCTCACTGAGCCGTTCAGAAGTAGAGGCATTTGTGAAATGCAGTGTGTTTACTGGGAGAAAATGCTGCCTTATGAATGACTTACTGCATGGAGGTTGGAGGGGTAGTGGTGGATTAAGTTGCAGTATTTTTTGAGTTGCAAAACAGAGATGAAGTAAAAAAAAAAAACACAACTGGATTATTATTATATAATATTATGAATTATTAAATGTATGCAGTGTAGGCTACAACTGGTTTTGGATAGTAGTTTAAGACAATTTTGAATATACTCTAAAAAAGGATTAATCTGTTTAAAAATTATGAATGAAATTTGAGTAAATCTTGCTGAACAGCCTTCAGTACTTCATTTAAAAAGTGTGTGACTAGTGTGTATAGCAACCGTTAGGATTAAAGAAACAAGCCTAGTTTCTGTGGATTTAGTGTTGTTAAACAATACTGTTGGATTCGTCCCTAAATATTATTCAGATTTTTCTTCATTCATTCCACATCACATTTCATGATGTGCCAAAAGTTTTCATACCATGTATCTTCACGTAGGTCACTCGAGCACCCAGAATTCACTACAATCAAGCTGGATTAGGATCAGGCATACAGACACTTGTATTACTTTTTAAGTCTTTTGTTGCTCCGATTCCAACTTTTTTTTAAGATGTGTTGCTGCCAACAAATTGTAAATCCTGTCATACTGTTTTTATTTGCACCGCAGTCAGTTTTAAACCAACCTGGTAAAGACAATGTTATGTGATATTGAGATATTATGTGTGTCCACAGACGGCTGAAAAGACTTTTTATGATTTGGTCAAACCAAAACCAACTGTTGAGGTTTTGTTCACTCCCAGTAATCCAGCTATAATCTCTACTATGTTTAAACAACTCTGAAGACATCCTATGTTTCGTTTTTTTTTCTTAACAAATACAGTACATTTAAGTTTTCAGTGATTGGCCAACAAATATTGATGGGTGTTGACGCATTCATTTTGAGCACTAAGTGTAACTGTTGAACGCTCCAGCTGCCATCTCCAGCAGCTGTGGGCAAGCTGCGACAGCTTTCATCAGTCACACTACAATTTCTCCAGGAACTGCAGCATGATTACCGTCTGGGTTACGCATGAGCAGGCTCTTGTGAAACTCCTCATATCACAAGCTCCTCAGTAGTGTTTTGACTGCTTAGAGGAAGCCCAGAAATTCCACGGGGGTGCATAGCAGAGATCCACAACGACCATGTGGTTCTGTTCGGCCTGAGGAAGTGCGGGCCGGGCCGTGGAGCGTAGTGTGAGAGCGTGCAGCCTCGCTTGTTTTGATGGAGACAAAGAGGGCAGGGCTCCCCTCATCTGTTCCTCACATTTCATGTGGAGCACAGTAAACCTCTCACACCATCTCACTTGCAGTCCCCGTGTTTAGTTTTCACCACTGAGATGCAAATTCTATGTGTGTGAGGGTACATTTCATGCAGGTGTCTTACATAAAACCAACAAAATCCTGCTGATCCTCAAAGCTTTGCACCTCTGGCAGTTTTATGGAGCATCTGTTCAAGTCCTAAATTATTACTGGACTTGATAGTGGTCAAGATGAAAAAGAGAAGGGGGTGGGGGAACACACACTAAAGTACTAATATTTGTTAGGGCTGGACTTATTTCAGAAATTCAAATCCTAAAACCATAAGTATATTTACTTTGAAGTTGTCCTAAAATGCAGTCTGTGTATGTTTTTGTCTCCATCAGCATTTTCAGACAATGCTGAAGACCAAGCTAAATGTGCTGACGCTGAGGAAGGAGCCTTTGCCCACAGTGATCTTTCATGAACCTGAGGCCATCGAGCTCTGCTCCACCACACCGCTCGCAAAGAGCAGGACCAATGCTGGATACAAGGTAGGATCACATGAACCTGATAATCCTCAAATCCAACCTTGTTCCTGAACACTAAATCCATAATAGCATTAAAAGAGGTGTAATCCAAATGTTTTTTGCTTTTCCTTTTGCTCTCAATAGTCTACATTTTCTTTGTAAGTTCTTCATGTTTGTGTCTGGATCACAACCATCAAATGTTTCATGTGGGTGTAGATGTATGTCTCCTGGCATGCGGGTGTTTGCTTTCTTCCTCTTCTTGGTTCAGTTAAGTGTCAGATGTAAAGTTTGATCTAGCTTATTCTCTTTTCTCAAGCCTCAAAACAGAAAACAAACAAAGCCTCAGATTAAAATAGCTGCCACATGTTTTTGTTACACACAACACTTCTAAACAAGTAACCAAGGTTGTCTTTGTGTATTTTCCTCCCCTACTGTAAGTGCCTGTTTGGGCAAAAGGATATTGTTTTCTGTGTTAAAATGCAACATTAATAATCATGGTGGAAAAGTAGGCATTTTCAACTTTGCCAAACTAAAATAAACTCACATCTGGCAGCGTCCATACAAGGAAAAAAAAAATCCTTCTTGAAATTATAGCCAGAAAACACAAATGTGGAGCAGGCAGTCACCATGCTTGTTGATGTTTGTGTTTGTTGGATCACCGTACAGAAGAAGTAAAGTGAACACACACAGCGACAAACTATCATGTCCATGCAGTCATGGACCATAAAAGAAGAAAAACGTTTGTCAGAGTAGTCCTGAGGCCAGAAATGCTGAGACATTTCTGGCTCTTCACAGAAACTCTTGAAGTTCAAATATGAGATGAAGTGAAAGTCAGAGAGAGGGCCTTTACTGGCAAAGCAGACAAGATTGTTCAGACTTGCAGAGACACACAAAATGCACCAGTTAACCTCAAAGGTTTTTACAGGCTCAAAGATCAAGTATAAGTGGCAAGGACTACCTTGTGGCTTGTTTTGTTCCACACTGTTGGCAGTGGCTTAATTTGAAACCATTAAGAACAGATTGATTACAGATGGATCAATATTCTTGTAAAAGCCTGAGTGCATTGTGAGACACCAAATTGCATTCTCACCGCTGGAACTTCTTCCAAGAACTAGGGTCTGTCAGGGGGCTCCTTTCATCAACCATGTCCATTTCAACCACAGGAACCAGGGGCTTACAGAGTTACTGGAAAGAAATCTCTGTCTCAAAAATGGCCCTTGTTGAGAGGTAGACCTTTGAGTTGTATCACCCTGGAAATACAACTTTCGAACTCAGACATTTGTTTGAGTGAAGGAGAAGACAGCTTGTCACATCAGCAGTCAAATCAGATCAAAATTGTAATCTCTGATCTTTTTACAGTGGACACACCTCAGTCGACTTAAATCTAATCTGCCTTCAACTTCCGACCTGCATGGAAGCTTACCAGATTTAGGCCTGAAATAATTTTTTATTCCCATGGAAAAAAGTCTCAGGCCTTTCATTTCCGGATGATGAAGGCCAAAACACACTTTTAAATATTTGCGGGGACGGTGAATGGTATATGTTTTTCTTTTTTTCCTTTTGCAAAGTGATCTCGGCCTCCTTTAAAGTAGTGTTTTTTCAACCAAAAAAGGGAAAGCCAACAATTGTAAGCCCAGGCTGCGTTGGCTGAGTGAACTGTCAAGTGATTGCAGAGAAAAAAGTGGCCATAGAAAGCAGTTAACGAGAGAAATACAATTTTCTGATTGTCTTAGTGACATGGTATTGAAAAGGATGAATGACTTTGCTATACTTTCCCAAACTTTGGAAGATGGTTTAATACATATATATATATATTATATATATATATATATATATATAGTTAAATTAAATATCTGGTTAAATCACTATCATGTCATTTCGCGATTGGAATGATATCACCATAGCAACACTCAAACCAGCTGCCAGCATAAAATAGTTCCTATACTTAAACATGTTTATTAAGTTTAATAAAGTGAATAAACATTTGTCATTTAATGTTTACTCTGTGGGACCATGGTATAAGTGGATTAAACAACTCGGATCCGTGCTCCGCTGCACGTCGTGGTGTTGTAGACTCTGCATTGTGCATTAAAACTGTATAATGCACAGCTCCTCGTTGTGTAATCCTTATGTGACAAGCGCTGTTTGGAGATGAACCCTCGGATCACTGTTTTTTGTTCTTTGTTTATTTTGTTTGTATTTCTTAGGGGTGTCCCCGACTAAGACTTTTCATAGTTGAACCCGATTTCGTCAGAACATGCAATGCATAGACGAATCGTCGAATCATCAATAGTTTTTTTCCCTTAATGATTCATAATCTGATTTGAATCTATTTCTGCTCCAGAGAAAGAGCTATAGCACCCCATTAGATAAATAAAATTTTTCACTTGGCATAAGATAACAACAATAGGACAGTCTCCATCAACTTTTACTTTTCTATATCACTGTTTAGGCTGTAAAAAGTGTCCGCTCGTTTAAAGTCCTTATCTTATGTAGATATCTAACAAAAAGAAAATTGCAAGGTATGTCAGTGTGAAACAATTCATTAATTTGATTTTTATCTTTCAGTTAACACGGCAGGCATAAACCTAATATTTTTTGGCAGCCCTACACATGACATGACATCAAAATATGAACTTCTCTTGATTCTAAAGTAAAGTTGAAATATGAACAGCTTCACTCACCAACTGCAAGATGCAACGTTGCAAAAAAAACACTGAAGCCTTCAGGTTACATTTTCTCTAGATCAGGCTTTGTCCTGATATTAAGATTTAGAGTGACTCCCCCAGTAAATCCATCTTTATTCACTTTATTTGGTAGTAAATAAAGATAAAGTTGGACGGTTTTTCTGTTCTCTGTTTTTTTGGTGAGTGTTTTAGTCATTTATATGGGAAATTAGTGCACTATGGGGTAAATATGATGTGACTTTATTAACTGAGCGTAGCTGCTGCATGATGTTTGAATAACTGTTGCACAAGAAAGAATACAAGAGTTATGAGTGAAATGACTGGATTGAAATTTTAAAAATAGAAACCAGGCATATTATACATTTCCATGTAAATATGCAAGATTGTAGCCGGTGGCTAATTTCCATCTTTGGAAATCATGGACATGCAGGACGGTAGGAGGTTTAAAACCTGGATTAGGTGCCATGCAACATGAACATTAATCAAGCTCCTTTTCAATTTTGCTAGTTGTATCAAATTGTGATTTTCTTTTTAAAGACATGGTTGTTCAACCCTAGTCCCAGTTAAGTTTGTTCGTTCTCGATACCAAGCCAAGTCATTTAAAGGGGAAGTTCGGGATTTTTGGCAGAGGGCCTTATTTCCTAGTGAGCCAGAGTCCTATTTATCACTGCAGGGAGTTTAATCTTATTTGATCTCACATTTTTGTTACCAGTGGTCCCCGATGCTAATGCTAGCATAAGTCAATAGGAATCTGCTAGCCTGTCATTTATTTCAATTGTATCCACTCCCCAGGACATGAGTTATAACACAAGACTATCTGTGTAAATGCTGTGTTAACAAAATAATGTTATACATAAAACTTACCTTGCATCACAAATACACATCACATTTTGAGGAACTAGTTTCTCACCAGCAGTGGAATGATGCGTTGCTTCCAGATGGTAACACAGGAGAGCGATGCGGTTCAAAACAAACAGAAGCGTGCCACAGTCTTTGCACATTTTCAATAGCTTGTTAGTTTACAGGATTAAGAACAATAATGGGCAACATGGTTTATAAGTGTTCATTTTACAGGAGCCACTACTGTAATCAGATTCCTTTGTACACTTAATGGCAGATGCTATCACTCTGCAGCCAAATAATGTCACACAATGATAAAGAATCCTTCAAAGAATTCTTGGATCCATTCAAGCAGTGATCCGGATCTACTTATCTGTTCTTCCTTGTACCATTATCAACATTCCCTGAAAATCTAATCTAATTCCATTCCTAACTTTTTGAGTTATTTTGCTAACAGACAGACAAACAAATACCAGCAGTTATTGTACATTACTTCCTGGGCAGAGGTAATTAAGACATTGATTTACAGTAAAAGAAAAATATGCTTCAAACTATTACAATGTAAAGAATAGATTTTTAGCTTTTCTAAAAAAAAAAAAGAAAGAAAAAAAATCCGCAAAAACAAACTATAAAAATGATTTTCTTTGTAAACAGTCCTTATCACTGCTTATTAAAATCAACTAAACTAAAAATCAAATAGGACAAATCACAGAAAGAAAAAAAGAACCAGAATTAAACCAAACAGCTCCTTTCTGTGTTAATACGCTAATTAGCATGAAGTTGTCGCTTTCTGCTGATTTAGAATAATAGATATTGAGGTGTACTTAATGAAGTCGATATGGTTGATAACCCCCCCCCCCCCCCCCCCCCCCCCCCCCCCCAAAAAAAGAGTCTTGATGAGAAGTGTAATCCAGCATTCAAGATCAGATGAGGACATTTTTATTACTGACTGCTGAAGCAGTGTCCCATTTATCAGCCATGGGTGTCACTTAATCTTCCTGTTGTATTTATATATGCTGTGTTGAGCAGAGCTTCCATAAATTCCTCAGGTGTAAACTTTCCTATTGATATCTTTTTATTCATTCAGAAGGGTAGCAGTGGCTCTGGGCTGGTGAGGGTCAGAGGTAAGGTGGTAAAAGTGAAGGTAGAACCACATCACGAGACTATACACACATTTTGCTTCTCACAAATACTCACTGAAGATAATTATCTTTTTTTTTCTAGCCAGGTCTACGTGCAGTGATAGTTGGCACAAGTTATTGATTCATCAGCACCCCGGTGTTAAGTGAATCATATTTCATTACCGAGCTCATTGCTGTTTTCAATTACCAGTTATGCTTAGGCAGTGCTTTGCAAACAGCATTCCTGAACAGTCTGTTTACCAACTGTTCATCCAAGGTTAGCAGGTTCATAATGCAGTTTTCAGGGGTAAGCAAAGTAGTAGCTAAACAGAGCAGCCTCTTGTTTAATCTTTTTCCCAATTGCTGCCATGATAGAAGATAAATATTGATGCATCGCCTTGGTGAATGTTCCACCCAGCGAGACACGGTATCCCTCTCTGTCTAGTGTGAATGCCAGCATCCTCGCGTCACCCACTTCTCCACTGTACTCACTGCTCTGTCTAGTATTTCTGAGGGTGCCAGGGCCATGTTGCCGTGGATACCGCTGCGTCTTTTCAGTTGAATACCAGAGGCACACAAAAACATCTTCTCCCTCATCTGTCTGACTCTGTCTGCATCGAGCAACTTGTGTAACTTCCTGTCTGAGTTCCTACCTGCCTGTCTGCATACCTGTCTACCCGCCTGCTTCCACACCTCTGCTTTCACTGTTGCGCCTCAAAGACACATTATTGTGTTTTACAATGGAAAACTGAGGAGCTGACTTCTTGCCATCCTCCCTGCTTTGCTTTTACATGCCTTACAACACAATATGATAACATTTTATTATTATTCTAATCGAGTGTTTCATATTCTCTGTCTTTCATTTCTCCACTTCTACCAGCCTTCAGTTGTGCTTCCAGTACACAGAAAAGCAGGACTGCTGGCTGAGGGCTGCTGTCACCCTGCCAAAGCTAACAGCTAGCAAGGATGAAAGGGCACTTCTCATTGCCCTGCCATCCCCGCTGCTGTCAAAGCTGTCCTCTTCACATCCATTGACAAAATGTGTTAAATGCTCTACAGCCATGCTTCTGTAGTCCTTCCCTTCAGCAGCTGTGAAATGACCCTTACATCTGTTTTTTTTTTGTTTGTCTCTTTTTTTAAGTAAATAAAGTAAAATATTTCTATTTCTTGCATATGATATTGTTGTATTCAAATTTAATTTGCTCCTTACTTTCTAGGAGGAAAAAAACCCTCTATTCTACTAAGTTTGGCCTTTTCACATTCACACTTGAGAATATGCAGTTCATTTAGAGCTAGCCTGTTACTTTTTGCTTTATAGGTACTTTGCTCACAGTCATGTTTTGAGATTTCAGACTAGGAACCTCATTGATCAAATGAACTTTTATAGTAGCCTATATTTTTAGTTATCGCATGTGGCCCCATAGCTGTGTAAGGTGGAAGATTCAGGTCCACTTTTCATTTTCAGTTGCCAAGAGAAGAGCTGACGTCAATGCTAAAATCTTGGGATTGTTACTCCATCACTAATTGATCATTTTAAACAAGCCCTTGTTGCTATTTTTAAATGCTTTGCCTAACCATTGTAGGCAATCAGGGACTTTTGTGTCCCCTTCTGACCTGAGAGTAGGGTTGGGCGTCATTTGAATTTTAACGATTCCGGTTCCGATTTGATCCCCTTCTTTCGATTCCGGTTCCTATTGATTCTCGATTCCGATTCTTTTAAGGGTTAGGGTAAAAAAAAGTTTACATTTTCTTTTTTGTAACTAAATCAAATAACAGACAAGGACATTGATATAGTAAACTCCAGTTCTATTTATGTTCTTACCAAAAGCATTTAATTGCATTTCAACTGAGAAAAAAAAAAAGGTAGAAAAAGAAATAAAAACTATCCTTGGCCAAACTTGAATAGACCTCACCATTTCACCATTTTAAGAACTTTACCTGTTAAACTGGCTGTTTTCTAATTAAGAGTCTACTACATGTTACAGTACTTAAAATTAAATGTTTCTGTCCACATTCTTCACTTAGAGACATTAATATCTGGTCATCAGTGGGAGCTTTGAGTTTTTCAGTTTGGTTTATGGAGCAGAGGTGAACATCTCCTGCTGTGTCTGACGCTTCCTGCAGCCTCTAGTAGTGTGTGCTGTGAGAAGGCGGAGGGGCCACGGCAGCGGGCAATAAACGAAACGTTTTTTCACGTCAGTCTCAAAAGTCTCCAGTAAGACCAGAAAGTGTCTCTAGACTTGTAGCTAGTGGTTTTATTCAAAGAAAATTAACAAAGGGTCTGAAAACTCGCTAAATATAGGAGAGATACCCAACTGCATTCACGAGACGTCGCCATATATCCAATCCACGCCGGAAGTCCTAATCCGAAGTTTGTTCTTCGTGTAACTGTTAAAATTTTACCCTACCGCCGACCCTTCTCCTAACCCTAACCGCCCGACTACACCAAACGCATCTGTTTGCAAGCCGCAGATAGATAGACTCAGTGGTGTTTAATTAACTTCCGCTGGAGACTTCCCGTATGGATTGGATATATGGCTGCGTCCTTATCGGTTATTCTAACTGCAGTTAGGTATTCTTGAAATATAGCGAAAGACACTGAGTTATGCCGTGTGCGTCAGCGTAATTGGCTGTACCAGAAACTCTGTGCTAACAAACGTTCCACTTCCGGCGTATTCTATGGTGTTTGGCGGACTGGGCATCGAAAATAGGAATCAAAACTTAAAAAATTGAACGATTCCGGGAGAATCGGAGAGTTAGTCCCGGTTCCTATCGATGCTCGATTCTCGATGCCCAACCCTACCCGAGAGTATATTTTTTTGTTTATAAAGCACCTTTCAAGATAAAAATCACAAAGTGCTTCACAGGAAAACACAAAACACACAACCGATAAAAAGATAAAACTAAGCAAGAGCGATAGGGTGGTAAATCAAAGTGACGCACAAGGGTTAATGTGTGTTTTGATGCCATTTTAAATTAGATGAAGCTAAAAACCACCCTCAACTACAGATCTCTCAAGAAAGGATGCTGACATCTTCTAGTTAATGGATAATCTTCAACCACAATACATGACTGAGTAATTTATGACAGAATGCAAACTTGATGGCTTTGTTGACACTTTTATTTGTGGTAAAATACTTGGATTTTATTCGATGAGATGCACCCATAGGGACTGTGGGGGAACACATTGTCTCAGTGGGCTTCTATTCAGTCACGATTTCCCAACAAATTTGCTCATTTATTTGAATAGGGGGATGTTTACTTGGAATATAGACGTATTACTGTAAGTGTCTACACTGTAGTATACAGTAAATACAGGATTTGTGAACAGAGAAGCAAACAAATATCTGGAATGCAAATTTTGTGATGATGACTTGACTGTCAGCAGATAACATACCGTAATTTCAGAAAATTTTGCTATTTACATTGAAGTCCTTTGCTCCATCTCTCTACTGAAAATAGCTTTTGCTACAAACAGCTAACAGCTAGCCGGTAGCTTGCTTCCTGAGCTCTATCCTTATCTGGCAACAGGTTTACTGCTAAAATTTACTCAGAATCATTACAAGCCAAGTTTTGACCATCACAAAGAAAAAAAATCATTGTGACTTTATTGTCTATGTAGGATGCAGAAATCCTCTCCATGATAAAAACTCTCCTCTTCACAATCTTCTTTTCCTGAAAAAACATGTTCCTGTGCAATGAAATTGTTGCAAATATTGATTCTAACTACTTAAATCTAACGGTAAAGAAGGTGCACTGATGTAAAATGCTAGTTTTCATTGACAAACCTCATATTCCATTCTGCATCTTACTCCATCAGCCTCACAGTGCAGGGGAAGTGTAATGTGATAGAAGGCTAGATAGCTCAGCTTAGCACAGAGTACAAGCATGAAAAATATTTTTTGTGTTAAAATTTTAGTGGTTCCATGCAGCATTTTAATGTCCTAATACTATACAGGCTGACTAACCTATGGCATTATTATTTTATTAGCAGCACCTGTGCTTTACCAGTATTAAGCGCCAAAATGTCTATTGAACATGAAGACCACTGTTTCCCTAACTTCTGATCATATTTTTACTCAGACCAAACCAGTGACAGTGTGTGATTTTCCTTCACATGTCATTCACATCTGCAGCCGGTGCAGGCCAGGCTGGTCTGACCATGGTGTTATCTAATGGGTGAGGGAGAGGGGCTTTTTGTCTCTCTGTGCTTGATATTCTGATGTCACTCAGTGTACTGGACGTGCCATCACTTCTCTTCCTTTGAAGAGGGAACAGAGCGCACAGTGATAACGTTCAGATGATTAGCAACCTCTGGGTTGAGATGACCAATGCTTCCAGTACTCTGTGAAGTGTGTGTATCCTTGGTTTTTGCTTATGATTGCATTTTTTTTTAATCAGTGTTTTTGTGATTATGTGGACTGTGTTTGTGCCTTTGCAGATGAGGACAGGATGAATTGCTAAAGTGCTTATTTATTTTTTTATTTTTTATTACTTTTGTCTTCAAAAAGTCGGACATTTTTTTTTTTTTACCCACCTGACATCTAACACACCAGAGGAAGATAAGATCCCCACAACTGTTCCTTAACAGTACGCTCTACTTTTCACCACAGTTGTAATTTTGATATGTAACAGTTTTTTAGTTGTTTGTGTCATTGTTAACACATCTAACTACAAAACAAAAAAATGTGCCTTTAATGTTTGCTGTTTTAAGTAAAACGGCCTGGATTGTGTTTCAGACTTACTATAGTATTTTTTCTCATTGCCACTTGCCAGTGGAGAGCCAGGCTGGGCTGCATTCCAGGATTTCCCCCCAGAACCACAACCTGTCCCAGGCTCTGTGACTCCTCCCAAAAAAAAGAGAAAGAAAAAAAAAAAAAACATAAAAATGAGGTAGTTTTGGGAAGGCTACCCCAAATGTTTTTCTTTCTTGGCAACAGGAATAACACAAGATTCATGAGACCCCATGTACCTGAGAATTTATCCTGACAGGTAGTAAGGTACATCTCAGGTGTCTGAGGTGAACTGGTTTGGACCAGTCAGCATCCTATACTGGTTAAACAGATTGGCTTTAGGTGTTTTAGGTCCCTGAAAGAGTAACTTTAGAAAACATTATCATTATTTACATTTAAAAGCAGATTATTTCTCAAATTTAGTCAGGGCCAAAAAAAAAAAAAAAAAAAATAAAAAGACTACAGTGAAGATGCTTTCACCCCCATCCTGAACAGCTTCAGCCATAGTTTGTCATCTCTGAAGTTTATTCATGGTTGACAGTAATAGAGCATACAGTAGTTCCTCCAGTCACCTCCAACTTAATGAAAGGGCTTTTCTTTAAACTTAATAAAACAAAACCAAATTGAGGGTGTGACCTGTAGGCCTACAGCATAATGGCAGACTGCACCTTCATCCTTCACACTTGCTAGGTCCCTTTAAAATGTGTTATAACCAGTTCAATCAAACCAAAATACAGTAGTGTTTATACTTGTATAAATGTCAAGATGACATGAAGCTGTTGTTTTTGCTGTCAAAAGTCACATGTATGTCAATTGCAGCATTTTACCTTCTAGATTTTTCTGATGAGATCTGTGAATTGATTTCAATATCACTAAAGTGAAAAGTTAATGCGCAGCTCAGCTTAAACAAATTTATTCTGATCTTTGGAAGAATGTTAAGAGGCTTGGAGGAACTTTGCGAGAATGTGAAAGCTCCTTTCATAAACACTGAGGTGCTTCTGTATTGATGCAGAATCTGCTATATGCAGTCACACACAGCACCTTCATCTCCCAACACAAACAACCAAATGTTGGGGGGGGGGGCACCTCATTCATCTTTACATGTCATGACAAGCAGAGCCAGCTGTACTCTGCTGATTCAGTAAGTTTAGAAGTATGTTAACAACCTCCTCAGGAATGCCGCATTCCCAAACAGTTCATACCCACTTATGTTGGGGATCCAGACACAGAAGTCTATGGAAGGAGAACTGCACCTCTTACAACGCACATGATTCAGTGTAATTCTGTCACTTGGTCAATGTCTTTTCCAAGGGACTCAACAACTTGTACAGTGCATTATTCTGGATTAAAACAGAGCAATATCATTATGTATTATTTTTTTTTAACTCATTTCTTCCTTACAGCATACAGCCAAGAGGCTTGATTGGGCCCTAAACCTGAACCTAGAATATGTCCACTTACCTCATGGTGTAATTTTTCTCTCATCAATCCTCTGTCAGCACTGCTGTAAAAGTGTGACTAATGCTCCTATCAGGTTGTTACTTATGTTTTCTAAGCTGCATTATGTCTTCACAAAAACACATTCTGTGGTACATTACTGTGCAGTTTTTTTATGATAACACCATCTGGCAATATGAAAAGTGATAACACGGACCCAGTCCAGGTAACTGCCTGATACTGAAGTGTATGTGTAATGTAATGTAGTGCAATGTAATTATCCACCATAGAGATGTAACAATATGAAAATTTCATATCACGGTTATTGTGACCAAAATAATCACGGTTATCATTGTTATCACGGTATCATTGAAATCTCCCCCCAGCATCATAAAAATATCTAAAATGGGTGTAGACGTCTACTTAGTCCTTTTTAAAGGGGGAAAATCTCCAGAGTACGGTCCACGTGGGTGAATTTGTTGCCCTACGCCATGTTTTCATAACTTAAACTTGGCAAATTAGGAATACTGCTGCTTTTCCAGGCAATGATGACTGTGAGTTTTTCAAAAAGCATTATCAATCACGGTTTTGACGAGAGTTAAAATTTGAAACAGTATTACTAATTGTTGAGAATTTTATCACGGTTAACCAATTTACCGGTAATTGTTACATTCCTAATCCACAATGTGGCTCTTGTTTGAAGCACCATGAAAGTTTTTAGATGAAAAACAATCTGCTTTTCTAGTGCCTATGTCGTGAATAGCTTTTAGCTTTAGCTCACCCATTGGGAAACCTCCAGATTCTCAGATCACACTCTCCTGCAGGTAAGCTACTTCTCAAAAGTACTACACACTTTAGAAAACTAATGTCTCTTTTGTAGTCTTTTCTGAAGGACCTGATTAAGTGACTGCAAGTTACTGCAGACGTTTTAAAGTTTTCAAATAGGCATCTATTAGAGTATGAAGAAACTGGGGTATGTGGAGGAATGTACAGGCTGTGTTTTGTCTGCACCAGCTATTTGCCCTTGGTCCATTTCTGGGAAAAAGCCTAAAGCTAAAACGACATGTTCCTGAGGTGTTGCTGTCTACATTGTACCATCACATCAAGGTCTGTTCCCAGACCAGGCCTAACAGGACAAACAGTCCGTCTCCACACTCTTATACTTTTTTCTTAATGTTTCCAAAGTCTCTCCGTAGGGATAGGTATCTTCTCACTGAGTCCTTTAGGTCCCTCTTCGTCCTCTGTTTTTTTCTCATCAGTTTGCTTCCTTTTTCTGCTGATAGCTGAACCATCTGTTGCTCCAGCAGCAGCGCTGCACCTCTCATGCATATACAGGCATGCATGTGTGCTTACACACAAAAACACCCTGACATAGAGGACACACAGACAGTGTGTGTTGTGCGTGAGTGGACCAGGACATTCCTGTCTCTTCCCATCGGCTCACTTGCTGAGCTGCGGATGTTTTTTCTGTCTCCCTCTGTGTGTTTATCCTTCACTTTCTTGTGTCCTTCTTTGCAATTTGTTCAAGTCCCCCCCCCCCCCCCCCCAATCTGTTCCTATTAAGTTTGTCTTCGTCTGGCTCCCCTGTAAGCTTATTTATTTCTCTCTCTCTTACTCTTTTTTTTTTTTTTTTTTTGCCATTTCAAAGTCCTTTGTTTCCAGTCGTTTCATTTATGTGCAGTGATTCATTAAAAATGTTTGTTTCATTTTTTGATATAACAGAATAGATCGAGTCTAGTACTGCATGTAGATTGAAGGAAGAGTAAATGTGTGGTCATGGATCCTCCACAATTTACAATGTTTTAGTGTGTAACGTATGCGGTTGAGGCAGCAGCCATCAAATGCTGCATAGTTGGGCAACATTCCTGCTGATGACGATGAATGACTCTTTAACATGTGGTCCTCAGACAAGGTCTATCTGCTTCTCAGATTGGTACCCTTTCAAATCACACAGTATCTACTTTCCCATTTGGATAGAAGTTATGACCATTAACAAACTCATTGAAGGCTTAAGATTTGCAAAAAAAGAGAAGAAAACAAACTGACTTTTAATTAATGTGCCTGTCATATTGTACGAGCAAGTATAAAAGTAAACGTTAATCTCAGCAGGCCAACAAGAGCATGTGACTAATTGCAGTAGTTGCTGCTAGTTTTAATACGCTAACATGTCTCCGTGTTAACTGCTGGCACCGTGAGCGATTACTGTGTATTAGTGTTCATTCGGATTAGCCACACTTGCCGTGGGATGTTACACTCAGTTGTAGGTGGCGTTGTTGTATAATAGTGTTTAGCATCTCATAAGCTGTTGTACATGAACTGAAACAAGTGGAGAGGAGGATTTTTTTTCTGCAGACCAGTTAAAAAGATGGTGAAATGTTTAGCTGTGGTGGCTTTTAATTTTCCCTACAACCACAGTGTAAGAAGTGCAAGAATTGCAAACAAGAGTGGTACAAAACATGGATAGAAGACACATTAAGATGATAAATTTAAGCCCTTTATCATTTATCAGTCGGCCACTTATAGGCGTCATTTCTAATTTGCAGTCACTAATAAATTAGCTCAGAATCATAAATCTGCCCCTACCTTTTCCATATTTTTGCATGGTTGGAAGTACAGGGGCATGTTGTTTTGCAACCTCAAATGTGACACAGATTAGACCGAAATCATAAATACCTTATAGTCGCACAGATTGTCCCAGAGCTTCTCAGTTTTAACTTCATGGATAAATGATAACTGGTTAGGTTCGTAATTTCCATTCCTTTGTTCCAGCGTTTGTGTTATGCTAAACTAGCCAACTTATGATTGTAGCTTCACGCTTAAAATAAGGCACCTGAGATTAGAATGAAAATGTGAAGTAAACTTTCTGCATTTTAAGTCTATCAGTAAAAAAAAACCAGCCTTGGGAATGCTGCTTTGGATCATATGGCCTTTACTTCTGCAGGTGCCATTGAGCATCTCTCTTTATGAAAGAATTATGGGGGGGGGGTGTTGGAAAAGAAAAGGACAGTACCTTGCATTAGACGAGAGTCGGTAATGGTGGCCAGATGTCTCTGCACACATGCGAATGTTTAACCACGCTCCTCCTCTTTCTTCGTCATACAAACATTCTTAGCAGCTTTCCGTGTTCTTGTGTCTCGTCCATAAAGGAGGTTAAATACAGATTTTTTTTGTGTCTCGTCTGAACCAGTTTTCCCGTGGATAGTTTCAAATTAATCCACATTGTTTATTTGTTTGTTTTGTTTTTCTCCTTTCCCCTCAGTCTGTTTTACTGTCAAAACTTTCCTCTTTCTTTTTATTGCATTCCTTCTTCACAGCCCCCAAGGACTCTGCTGTAACAGATATTTATTTCTGTCTCCGTACTGAATGTATCAATATGTTCAGTCTGATGCCTCGGAAATTCTAGCCATAGAGGGAACTGCAGTTCAGTAGGGGGGGGGGGGGACATGAGGATAGGAGGGAGGTGAAAGGGGGAGAAAAAAGCAGATGATAGGAGTTGAGGGCAGTAAAGGGTGAAAGAGAAAGGAGAGACTGGAGTGGAGGAGAAACACATGGAAAGCTGAATCAAAGGGAGGGCTCTGTAGTTTTCTGGAATGATTTAAGCTGCACGGATGACTTGCCAGGTCTAAGACGACTGGTGAGCAGACTGTTAGAGTCAAGGACAGCAGATGTGTTCTGGCTGGCGATGGATGGATTGATGCATCAGTTTTATCCAGAGGCTGATGAGTAGATAGCCAGAACTAAAGTGGTTCGCTTCACAAACTGCACAATGCTCAGCTAAGCTTCTGCATATTAGATCTGAGATCCTGACATCAGTTCAATTCTGCTCTTTCCAACCAGAATTCTGTCTCTTTTTCTGTCAGCAGGTTTTAAACTCCTTTTAGTCATTGTTCCTCTTCGTTTATACTGTAATCCACATTTTGTATCTTTGATAACTGGACATATGAACCACTGCTGTCTTCAGTTTGCTTCCACACAGATCCACTCGTGCTTCAGTTTTAGATCACTGCTTCAGCTTTGAGGTCATGTGCTTTAGTTAGTAGGTGTCACATGTCATATAAAATAATCCATCCATATGTCTTTGGCTCTCTCCTACCCTCAATTAGTTGTTTTTTATGTTTGCCTTCAAACATTGCTCAAAAGAAATTGTTTTTAAAATAAATTTTTCACATAGAATTTTGGCCTAATTTTATTTTAAGAAAATAAATTATTTTAAATAGCAACTTGCCCTTTATAGTCAACAAGTATCCACTCAATGTTTTTTGTTTTTATTTTGGACAATTAGTCAAAACTTTCTATTATTCCATTTGTAATTTAGTTAAATGCATTGAGGATTTCAAGGTTTGGATGTCCCAGAACTTTTTCTTTTGAATGAAGATAAGACAGAGGTGATTGCCTTTGGTCTCGGTTTAAAATCGGCTCTCGCCTCCCATATTTCCCTCATCCTCATCTACCCTTCCTTTTGTCAAAAGTCTGGGGGTAACTATTGACAGCTCTTTGAAACTTGATGGACAAGTTAATGCTGTGGTTAAGTGTATTTTTTTACCACCTGAGGGTCCTTGTTAAAGTCAAGCCATACCTGCCTAAACCTCAACTGGAAAAAGTAATCCACCTGCTGATCATGGAGCGATTAGATTACTGTAACTCTCTCTACCAAGGCCTTAATAAAAAGTTATTATCGAGGCTGAATGCGAGCTCGCTGCAGCTTTGGTTTTATAACCTCCCCCCGCCTACACTGGCCCTGTGCCATTTAGATTCAAACTCCCCTGCTTGTCTTCAAGGCTTTACATGATCTTGCCCCCCTTATCTATCAGACTTATTATCCGGTATGTCCCCCCTAGATCTGCTTAAGATCCTCATCTGCTAACTTGCTTGTTGAACCGAAGCCCCGTTATATAACAAAAGGTGGGAGAGCCTTCTCTGTGTTTGCCCCTCCTCTCTGGAACGCTTTACCACCATCAATCAGGTCTGCTGAGTCCCTTGCTGCTTTTAAAACATTGCTGAAAACATTTCTATTTCACAAAGCCTTTGGTACTTAGCTCCTAATAGTCTTTTAGTTTGATTTATTATTTTTCATATTTGTTTTTACTGTTTTTCTTAGATTCTTCTGCTGTTAATTTTGATTTTTTATTATGTCTTATTGTTGTTAAGCACCTTGATCTGTCTTTGTCAGTGTAAGAGTGCTTTAGAAATAAAGTGAACTTGAAATTGAACTTGAACTATTTGTAATAGACAGGAATGTAGTTTTCTAAAGCTAATGCTGACAGATGCTAATATCATCTTGTGCTGTATGTTGCATTTTCTCTCAAACATTAAAATTTTATTGACAAGAAGGGTAGCTAAGGTTTTTGTCTCAGGCAGTATGTATGGTGATGTTAGCGGAAGTCACTCCTGCACTTATCTACAGTAGATGGCAGCGAGAACGTGTAGTATCAGCAGATGTTGCTAGAAAAAGATACACTGATAGTTAAGGCGTATATTTAAATCACCAAAGATACTGTATGATGCTTTTTTTTTTCACACTAGTGCAAGCTTGACTGAGAGTACTGTGTATTAACTTCCAACATCCTTGCCGCTTTTGTCGCTTTTGGTCTGAAAAGTGATTTAAAGTGATTTAATGTCAAGCAGTTTGTGTTTGTTCTTATATGGTTAGTTATAGTTATAGTCTTATATAGTTAGCATGGACTTGGTCATGTTACGGTTTAAATATCATTATGTGTTATATAGGGTATGGGTACACAGAGGTGGACGCGGTCAGACCAGCAGAGGTAGCACCAGTAGCCAAGGACACATAAAATGGTACTAAGAAGAACGTGATTGAAAAGATACCTGTATTGAAGGACTCCAGCCAGTTTCCAGTCCACATTCTGTCCGAGGACATCCTGCAAAGCTCTGCTCCTTGAGTTCAGTGCACCAAGATTTACACAAGCTTTATTCCTTCTTTTGTCAGTCTTATGCTTTAGATCTCTCCTCTTCCTCAGTTTTGATCCTTTCAGGCTGTTTTGCTGTACAAAAAGTGACAGCCAACGGAGGTAACGCGACTTTCCCTTCGGTGGACGGCATGCTGTTCTGTCTAAAAGATCTGCCATGCATGCACTAGGAGAGAACCCCCCTTTGTAAGGAAACGCTCTTAGTGGCTGATTGGAAACTGGAAGTTCCATCAAATGACCCTTATGGCAGAGAAAAACCATTACAGCAACAAGTCTAAACTAAAAAGGCCTCGACTCCTTCATGTGCGATGAGTGATTAATGAGTACTTTATTTATTTTTTTTATAGAATTACCTCTTTTACCACACAATAAACCATGTAAAATTATTTTTCTTAGAGAGATGATAAAATCAAATAAAATCATGCATGGTGCCTTTAAGTTGAACAAACACATTTGGTGTAAATGCACAAAGTCCAACTTTTCACTTACAGATGATAAATTTACTTGAAGCCTACATTTCAGGTACAAATGGGCTCAGTGTTTTCTTTGGGGAAAAAAATGTCAGTGTGGTTGAAATGAGTGATTCATGTCCTGGAAAGCAGAAAATCATGTGCTTCCAGAGTTTTTAATAAACACATCCTTATTTAGTAGTTTTACTTCTCTATTTCTTTATATCCATCATAGTTCTGATTGAGCAATGAGAGGATGTCTTTTCAGCTTCATGTTTCATCTGGTTAAAACTGGTGGTCAGTCTGGTGACCTCTAATTACACACTCCTCACTTTCTTTCTACCCATCTTACACACATAACAAAGCTCAACTTGTAACAGGTTTGGGGGGGGGGGGGGGGTGTTAATCAAAATATTGTTTGATAATTTGCCTCTCTGTTTTTACATATCAGTGACCTTTATACCGTATAAGCCCGAATATAAGATGAGCCTGAGGGTTTTTGTTGTTGTTGTTGTTGGAAAACAATGTGAAAAGGTGGGGTCGTCTTATATTCGGGTCAGTTCGGTAGTTCAACTGCAGCATATGCATTGCATCAGTCACTAAACTTCTGTTTGCTCAAAATGCAATAGTTAAAAAGAAGAAACCAGTGAATTAGTTTGAATGTCATGCTGCTGCAGCTCTTCCACAAGCACTCATGTTTTTGTGGCCATCAGGAAGATGAAGTTGATCACTTTTGTACAACACAACAGCAGAGAGCAGCAAGTAAAGCTCACCCACTGTGTGTCGATTGAGAACAAACTTTAACTTTCATCCGTGTTTTGGTCTAAGTCTTGCAAAGTGATGTTCCTTTATTTTTTAGGAAGCCCCCAATCAGCCCAAATAATCTCATTTTTAATGAGTTAAATCAAAAGCAAAATAGGGGGCAGAGGGAAAAAAAAAGCTTCACAATGATACTTTATTGTTGTTTCATGTACAAAGAGCACAGTTTATATGGTTGATGTATCTTGGCGCAGCTTGTGAATTTGTTGGCTGTCTGAGTGACTGTTTTTTGGCTGAGAGAACGTGTCAGTGCGGTCGCCTATCAACCTCCAAGCTGCTCCTACGGCTGGTGCTGCTCGGCTCAGCGATGGGTCTGGTGTGAAGGCTATGTGTCCCACCCTGTGGTCACCACCAGTAATGAAAACCAGGCACATGAAGGCAGCTGCTTCTGCTGTCTGGATCTCGTTCTATTGCGTGAAAATGGGAATCAGTCATGTGTCATGTTGCAATCTGGATATCTCCGGGGGCCTGTCTGCCATACTGGACTGCAAGGCTGGTGTTTGTTTATATGTGGCGAAGAAACAGATGCTACCTTTAAGCAACATTTCTATAACTTTTTCTGCATAATTTTGAAGAATTGTGCTACTTTATCTGTTTTCATTTTACAGTTGCTTATACTTCACTGTTGTACAAATATGCAATAATTTACAGAATGATATTTTGCATTCATTGAATGCTGTGGATTAAAAATGTAAACTTTTGTTCATATAGATTTCTCTTTAGTGTTGAGATTTAGGATGTTGCACACATTATCATTTAAACATCTCTATAAGAAAATTTACCCAAGATACACCTGGTCAAGTTTGGACACACGTTCCCATTAGATTTAATGGGAGCATGTGTTCAAACTTTTGACTAGTTCTGTACTGGTTCTGAAAATTTCATTAATGATTTCATTAGTTATAATTGAGTGTTTCAAAACTATTTCTAACTATGTAAGAGGCTGATTTTCCAGGGCACGAAATTTTGCCCAACTCATCCACATTTAACCAATGATTTATGTACATGCTTTTTTTTTTTCTTTTTTTTTTTTTTTTTTTTACAGTTTTACAATTTTGAATTCTGAAGGAAAATGTAATACCAAACTGTTAGGCCTTACTGCATACCTTGCAAAAAGGCGGAGTAGCTGCCTGCTTCATCTCTATGCATGTTTTGAAAGGTCCCATTCAGTCAAAATCATTGCAGAGAACAAGGGCAATGTAGACTAAACAAAACTTGTGGAAGAAGAGAGTTAGTCAGATCATGTGATGAATGAAACCTGAGCTTCTGCTTTCTATTGTTTTATGATGGTCTTTGTCAGTCTAAACCTACTGCCTGTTTGTGGACTTATTCTGTTATCAGGGTCCTTCAACGTAAGCACTAAATGAGACTTATATATAATAGTTTACGTAACGTCTTTGTGGGGATAGAGTTATCAAGATAAATCTGGCTTTATGTTCAGGAGATGTGCATCGAGCCGTGCATGCCGGCGGCCACATGCTCTGCTAACATTGATAAGAAATGATACACATCTTTCCTTTGCAATCCACACTTAATGTTGCAGTCATGCTATCTGCAGCCATGTGTCAAATGTGTGCTGCATGGAAGCCAGCTGTAATGAACTCGAAAAGAGTTCATGCGTATTCCCCTGCCCCTAAATAAACACAGACAGGAGTAGGAACTCTTTGAGTATTTGAGGCTCCTCCTCTGTGTATTTTTATAAAACCATAAAGAACAGCATGCTGAGAAGTGCACAAGTCAGCCATTATTCCTCGGCAGCTTTTCAAACTGGCCACACTTCCAAAGAAAACTCCACCTTTGTTCACTTTTTTAACTTTCGGCCCTTATCCTTCTCCATCTTCCCAGTCTGTTGCTCTTCTGGTATGTGGTGTCATTACTATGGTATTCTGTGTTCCTTGTTGGAGTCACAGATTAATGCAGTCTTCATTTTGTATTATTCTTCTGCTTATTTTACAGTAAAATTCGTACAGAGCCCATTTTAACACTGTTACCACAGAAAATCACAAAAAAACAAAAACAAGAAAAGCTTCAACACTACTGTTGGCTGTCACATTTTTCTACATGGAAAGATTTAAATGACTGAAAGTATACCCCTGATTGTGGAATTAACAAGTTAAACGTGAAGCATCACTTCTTATCTGCTCTATTTTCTTGGTTTACCCCATAGTTCTTACTAACTAGAAAAGCACTCAGAGAGCGCAGACCTCCACCAAGCAGCTCGACTCCCTTATTTTTGTGTTCTGGGTCATGATATCCAGAATTTTCTCTGGATCAGGATCAACTTTTGAAGCATTATGGAACTCATTGAGATCCTTTCTTGTATTTTTTTTTTTTTTTTTTTTTACCAAACACAATGGAAAAATTCCAAAAATTTGGCCTATTAGGGTTATGTTCATGTAAGACTGTTTAGGTGTTGGTAAGGAGGTTTGATGTTCACCATGGGGTGTCAGTCAGAATACACAGAACTCACTTGTACAGTTATCTGTCTTTACTGGGCAACAAATGACAGGCTTACAGGTGAGGAATTCAAGGGCTAGTTAAGGTAAAAGCCTAGATGTAAGTGAATGTTGTCTATAAACAGAGAAATACAAAGCCATGAGGAACATTCGTTAGGAAAATAAACACATTCAAGGTATTAATTATTACTAATAAATCCCTTACAGTTAAGACTAATCATGCATATGTGTTCAAGGCTAACAGTTACAGTAACTGGCATGTATCAGGTCAGCTAGCATAAAAAGGCACATGGTGAATGAAGGAACACTTCCGAATAAGCAAATCAGCTAAATAACATTAAAGGCTAAATAAACATCTTGTTCAGGCAGAAATACAACTAGTTACTTACAGTTCTTCTTGACAGACACACACAGTTCACGGTATTCATCTGGCTTGATGTCTGTCCAACAGTCTTCTCTCCTCGTGCTCACTGCTGCTCATAAGTTTTATTTCTGCACCCTGACATCGTGTCCTCAGTAGCGCAGCTGCACACTTCTGCCACAAGGGGGCACTCACGCCTCTTCAACAGCCTTTCCAACATGGCCTATCTCACAATGATAAAGAATCCTTAAAAAAATTCCTGGATCCAGAAGGTGTTCTGGATCACCACCAAAATTTAATGGGTTTGTCCTTGGGCTGATGCACACGGCTGGTGAAAATTTCAGGTCAATCCATCCAGTACTTTTCCGTAAAGTTGCTGACAAGTCAGACAGACAGACAGACAAACCAACGCTTACGAAAACATTACTTCCTTGGCGGAGGTAAAAAGTAATGTCTAGTAAAAGAGCTGAAGTTGATTTTTCCATGTTTATGGTGTACCTCAGAGGTCTATTCATGGCCCACTGTTGTTTTCAGTTGAAAACAAATTAAACCCAGTTAGAATGTGCATTTAAAAGCATGATGGAGTACATATGGTTTGATAACTTAATGTTGAAAATGATGAAAAAAGGAGACCAGTCTTATTTAATCTGTTTCTTATTTGCTGCAGGTGAACTACCTGGGCAAGGTGACAATCTCTGGGACCCAGTTCTTGTCTGGCTGCACAGAGTCGGCGGTGGTGGGTCTGGTAGAGCACCGCACTTTGGCTCAGCAGCAGGGTACCTGCCCCACAAGCCACTCTCTGCTGGAGATACGGCCCTTCCAGGTGCGTCTTCACCACCTGGACGAGCGCGGTGAAGCCTCAGTAACCATGGACACCTACCAGGTGGCGCGAATTGCCTACTGCACAGCCGACCACAGCATCAGACCCAACGTATTTGCCTGGATCTACCGGGAGATCAATGACGACCTATCCTTCCAGATGGACTGCCATGCTGTGGAGTGCGAGAGCAAGCTGGAGGCCAAGAAGCTGGCACACTCGATGATGGAGGCTTTCCGCAAGACTTTCCAAAGCATGCGTAGCGATGGCCGCATCCATAAGAGTGGGTCAACAGACGACTTTGCTGAGGACTCATCCACGCCTGATGATTCGACCCCAGATGATGGCTGAACTAAAGCTCACTTAATTTCCTGATCCCCATCCTAGCAAATCCAGGGGTGACTGGAAGGACTGATTCCCAGATTACCTGCTCTCTTTCATTCTCCCTTACTTTTTCTTTCTGTTATCAATTTGGTACAAAATCGATTATCTGAACCAATAGATGCCCAGGATATTGAAGTAGCTTAAAAGTAGTAAAAAGTGAAGGTATATGACACAGTTTTCAAGATCTGCATTTACATTCAGGGGAGAAGTATTGCCAGTTTGAGTAAATGCCTTTCACAGACCCCCTGGGGGTTTAAGCTCTCCTGTAATCGCCCTCAAGAGATTCACCCTTCATTTCCATTTCAACCACTGTTACTCCTTCACCCTCAGAAACTCTGCTTATGGTTCCTAAGCTTTTTCATCAAAGGAAACAAATATAAGAAAGTTTAGTCCCTCGTCATCTAACCCCAGCTGATATTGAAACTATTGCTCCTCTTGCCATGTAGAGACCCAGCAGAAATATGCCTATGACCTCTTTCAGGTCCAAACCCAGAGTTTATGAGACTGTTAAAGCACATAAATTCTTTGTTTCATTCCGTGGATCTCTGTTACAATGCCTTCAGCCTTGATTATAGCAAATGAGGACGTGGCTGTTAAGCCTTTTAAGCACTACTCTACACTACGGTACCTTACTCAATCCCAAGAATGATTCACTGAGTGTGGATGATAGAGCTTCTCTATCTTCATTTTGTAGGTACATAAAGATTCAGAGTACGTGTAAGGCACCTGGGAGAATATAGGTGCTAAATAGGCCACTTTTTAGAAGTTCTCACCAGACTGGAAGCCTGGGCCTGTCTGAGACACCCCCATCATCCACATCTGGCTTCTTTTTTAAGTATACCAAAATCCAGGCTTAGATTTTGCCTGTCAGTTTATGTGCCTCACTTTCCTCTTCCATCTCAGCGTTTACACGTTGACGTGTGGTTTTATGTTTTCTCTGTATGGAAGTATAATTGCTTTCTCCTGTACTATGTGTATATGGACATGCATCTGAATGCTAGCAGATTGGTGTGGTAAGGAGAAGGGAAATCAGGAGAAATAATGTGTGATTAGCTGGAAGTAGGACGCTTCTCTGCCCAGGTTGCATTGCTTATGCTTAAGGAGACATTATGGAATCAGACATGGTACAATACTGTGACCATTTGTCTTGTTTTCTTACTTTTATCTCATATGAAATGGAAAAAAAAAAGTATTACTCAGAATGTGCCAGTCGCTGATGTGGTGGAACCATAAATCACAGCCACTACAGTAAACAACTCACACCTCCTGGCCCGTGCTGAATGTATGAGTCCGACGTACTGTGAGCGCCTAAAGTCACGTCTGGTCATATTCTCCTCATGCTATCACAGGCAGCCGAAGAAGCGACTCTGCCCCTGAAGCAGCGAGACGTTATTTTCTGCTGCCAGCGCATTGCCGCATCAGAGGGACTGAGACACACTTGTCTGACCAGACTGGACACCAGCAGTGGAAGCTGTCTTTGGGTAGACGCGATGATCATGTGCTCCGATCAGCAAGCACGCACTCATATACAAACATAGATACAACTATACATACTGTACGTACACAAATTGTATTTGAATCTTGTTCAATAAGCTTATGTAAATACAAATGTATCACTTTCCAAATATTACGGCATAAATGTTGATAGATATTTTAAATAATAAAAATGTTGAGAACCATCTTATGAAACCGAAACAGTGTAATGAAGCCTACTGTGAACTATGAGTGGAGAGCCTGATAGTGGTGGCTGTGTGTGTGAGTGTGTGTGAATGTGAGAGTGTTTGGTGAGGAGGAATGTTTGTAAAAGTGTAGATTACTGTGCCATGTCTTTCTGAAAGCTCAGACACGCTTTAAATGTTCAGAAAAACATTGTTACCATAAGTGTTTTCTATACAGTGTTTGCAAAGATCAAAACGCTGTTGCATATAAAGTATTTACAAAGACCGAGATGGTGTGGTCTGTTTTGTCTCAAACCCACATCACAGCTCTTTTCCTTTATATATTCCCCCACAATCAACCAGTTCGGGGCTAAAAGAGGTTTTTATTCTGCTGGATTTTAACTGAATGGATTCCCCGCTGTGGCTGCGTGTGGGAGGATAAACACCAGGCATGTTCCGTTTCACAGCAAACAGGATGGGTCAGACACATGATGTTCTGACAAGATGCCAGCACAGATGTAAAACATAACCTCACTGTCTGCATATCCATACATGGCACACACTGGTATGTGATATTCTTAAAATTTACAAGTTATGAAATCTGTTTTTCAGCCTCATGTAGCCCCCACCTCCAACCCAGGAGTCTTTTTCACTCTAAAAAAACTGACTTATGATCAGGTTTAACCCTCTCACCCTTCTGGTACAATCAGTACTCCGTTGCATGTGGTCACAAAACCAGGAAAAAGAAAAAAACAACTCATAAACCCAATTTTATGGTATTTCCAAGCATGCTTCAGGTTTAAGTGTGACACAGCCAATTTTCCTCTGTCATTCCTCACATTCCTCCAGCTTCCTCAGATCTTTCTTTTATTGTGTTGTTGTTCTTCCCGTGTGCAAGAATGTGGCAGCCCTGTTCTTTTTAAAGTTCCCACATCAGTGACATGATAACTGGTTGCTCCCTGCTTGTATATCTGGCCATCATTTTGCTGCTCAAGAGCTGCAAAGAATTGGATGCAAAATGGATGCTGGGAAGGATGTTAATGGTGTGCTGAAAGAGAACATCGCCTCCTTCTGGCAAGCAGAGAAACTGCTTCTGCCCCCCCAAGGATCCTTTTCATATTATGAACAATCAAGCTCCCCAGAATGATAATTACTTTGTATATTGCCAGAAAGAGAAAGATGGATGTGTCCTGTCTATTGAGCCACAACCACCTGACATTTTTTAACATTGCCAGCAAAGCTTTCTGCCCTTGTATCTTCCAGATCATTGTACACAAGCTGTTTATGCCTCTTTGTTTTCCATCTCTGCCCAATGTACATCCTCCAGTTGCACTCGACCGTGCCCTTGTGTCTGCCTGACCCACTTCCAAGAGTGCATCAGCACAGAGAGGTCTTGTGTGGGCCCAGAAAGAGGCCACCCGACCGCTTGCATCTCCGCTTCACTGAGGCATCAGTCAGTCAGTCAGCTCACAATACCACTCTGTTACCGCTCCAGCTGGCTGCCGTTCCTTCAATGAGTCC
Organism: Atherinomorus stipes; assembly: GCA_023101725.1. Classification (NCBI taxonomy): domain Eukaryota; kingdom Metazoa; phylum Chordata; class Actinopteri; order Atheriniformes; family Atherinidae; genus Atherinomorus; species Atherinomorus stipes. Next base: position 542,137 of record JALJCO010011123.1, on the reverse strand, counting down.
CACAACCACCTGTCCATCCACCCGCCAACAGCCCACACGCTCGACGTCCGGCTTGGAAAGAGGAAGTGCAGTATGGTTTCTAATCAGACTCCTCTTGTTCCCTCAATTTCTCTGTCTTGTTCTCTTTTTCTCTCTTGGTCACTGCTATCCAAGTTCCATGCCTGGGCCTCTCAGAGTGAACGTGTGGTGGAGTACTGTAAACATGTGTGTGGAGCATATGTGTGAAATAGACCAGGACCTGTCCACATTCTTTCTGTCTGTGGCTTGACTAAAACAGCATGATTTTCATAGCATGAGATGCAGAGCTGTGTGGTGAAACCTGGGGAAAGACCTTTTAACCTTTCAGACATTACAAACATGAACTGTTGACAGAGGGAATAATAATAGTTTTCTGGAGGCAATGGGTACATACAGAACAGGCCAACAATGATTCAAAAGACAGAGACTTAGAAATTTTCCGCCATATGTGAATAATTTACAGCTTTATATGCTCACGTCCACATGTATTATCAATGAGGCGCTTAATTGTTTTCATTTGATGTCTTTAAAAACATTCTGCAACAGCTGTTTTTTTTTACAGATTATTCTCAAAGTTGACTTGATGTTGGGATTTCAATTCAGTGTTGCCTACTCTAATGCATCATTTTTGTGACGTGTAGCTTTTGAGACCTATTGCATCACTTATGTCTAAAACTGTCTATGTCTTAAAGGCAGTAGTAAACCTTAAATATATACAAATGATTATTATTATTATTCATTTGATCATATTTAATTTTTACATTATGTTAAAGGGCCAAATGAAGATTTCAGATCAAAAAAGCAAAATTTATTTCCAATAATCTCTTGGTCAGGCTGTAAAGGATTAACATAAGGTAAATCAATCTAATGAACAACGCATGACATTGTTTCATTATTCATAAAAAAAAAAAAAGAAGAAAAAAAGAAAAAGCTAAGTCACTATGAAGAAGCGGTGTATGAGAAGTCCATCCTTGTTGGTTCCATTGGAATTAGCTATGAAGCAGCAGCCAAGTGCAGTTTATGAAACTCACGTGACTAGCAAATCATCTGTAATTGTATTGAATTAAGTAGCTTTTCGAACCACCTTTATGAATGTTTCAATGTGATTATTTTCTGCCTTACATTACTGGTCTCTAACATGTCTTTATTCAACTTGTTACAATCAAATTTTTCCGTTTTATCCTGACATGATTGTGTTATCAAAAGGAATAAAGATTCAAAACATATTCATATCAACTGATTTAATTTTGTTTCCCCGTCCTTTACTTTCGATGTTTGAATTACCCTCAAATTAGATTTTAAAACCTTTATTCATTTTCTGTACTGCTTGTCAAGTTTAGGGTTGCAGAAGTTGCTGGAGCCTATCTCAGCTATTTTCAGGCCTTAAAACCTTTGATATAGTAAAAAACTCCCACTTGTAATCAATGTTTTGATTTCACTATAGCTAAGATCAACTCATGATGTTATAAACATTTTGGCAACAGTGTGCTGATATTTCATCTCTATAATATGACAATTCATGTTGATGCTGGTATATTTTCCATACTTTGTCCTGATTTCTAAAACCTTATGATTTTTAATCCACATGGATCCATTAAATTGTGCACTTTCCTGTAGTTAAATGAGTATTTGTGTCTTTTCTTTTATTTCTTTTTTCTACATTTTATCTGCAGTTGCTTCAGAAACTTCAGGACAAACTGCTGGAAAATGAAAACAAATGTCTATAAAACCAGATTATTTTAGCATATGATCAGCAAAACTAGTTAAAGGTCTAAAGTAGAGAGTAATGTATCCACCAGACCTGAGGATGAATGATCTCCTTCAGACATACAAAGCATTTCCTCTGATCATGTCCAGATCCCCTCTCATCCCTCCTGGAGGAACGGGGTCCCTCAGGGCTTTACAAGATTTAAGATTCTTGCTGTAATGAAATGTGTACTGGAACGAAGAGGGGGTGTCTGCGCCTGCACCTAAGACTCCAAACTCTGTTTACTGAAGCCTGGAGCATATTGTTAAACACGAAAAGTCACACAGAGACGAGATGCTGCCCTGAATCCCTGGAGAGGGCCGGAAATGTCTGGACTGAGATCCAAGAAGAGTTGGTTTGAACCAGAAATGAAGGTTTCAGGGAGGAATAAAACCATGACGGATTCTGAGGTATGTGGGTGGCTTTTTCGACTAAATCTTATTTGTTTTAATATAATTCAAAGTCTTTCTGTTCTTGCTCAACATGATTGAACGAGTGAACATAGACATTTCAGGAATGAGACAGCTTTATTTGCTCGCAGTAATGTCTCACTTTTTGTATGACATTCACATTCTAATAACTCAATTTGAACGATATGATCAGAAAGCAGAGTTTCTGATATTCAAGGAGTTAGAACTCAACCCAGTTTTTACTGCAAACTTTACCTTGTCTAAAACCTTGGTCCTTGAAGGCAACTGGCCTGCAGGTTTAATTGTTTCCTTGCTTCAACACACCTGATTCAAATGAAGCAGAACTCCTCACCTTGTTCCTTCACAGCCCTGTGAATGAGAAATTAATTTGGAAAGGATAAGTACAAGCAAGGAGAGTTTACTTTTAATTTAAGAAAGGAATAGTGAAAAGGGCTAATATTCATTTTTTGTCTATACCCTGAATATGAAGCTTATATCTGCAATTAAGCATAATGTGATGTTGAGTAAATATGATGATGGTTAAAAAAAAGCAAACTTTCCTATAGCTGCCCTCTTCTACACCTCCATTTTGATTTTACCCAATGTTGGTTTTATGCAGTTTAATGTCAAACTGAGTTGCAGGGAAGAGGAAATGAGGAAATGTAACAAGAAAATTGCAGGATTAAATGTGAAGAAAATAATTTAAACAAAAAGAGAAAGAAAGAAGAGAGGATACTGCTCGTCCGGTAGGCCATGCTGAACCTGGATGTGGAGAAAAAAGGTTGGATGATCCGACTCTTACATGATGGCGGCTTGGATCAACAGATCACAAGAGACCGCAGAGTCAATGAATAAGGCCAAAAACAAATAATGATGTTTCAGCCAAAACAATAAACATCTTTTACTTTGCAGCCTTATGAATAGAGATTAGAGAAATCAAACTATATCAAGCTGAATTACCTTCTTTGCCCACTTGATGTCATCATTGCTCAAGATGAATCAGTACAGCTGAAGTTGGAATTAGCAAAAAAAAGAAGCTTTTTACAAAACAACTATGAAAAAATGTTTGTTTGCTCTTGATGATTATAAGATGCAGTTTTTAACTGTAAAAAATAGCTGGAGGAGGATTAAAAAGGGGACACATCCTTTCTTCTTTTTTTTTCCTTCTGAAATTAAAGCATGACCAGAATTTTAAAATCCCATTTAAGAGACATCCTGCTGAAGCTGGACTTTTCTGTCTCAGCGGCTTCCTGCTGGAATTAATCTAAATAGTGTCAAGAGGATATCTGAGATGCCTCTGTTTCTCGTCAGTCACTGTAGGGTTTCCTCATAGTAAATGTCATGATTTCCTTTGGACGGATGCCCCCTCATATTGGCTCCCCTCCCCATGTGTCAAAGCCTTTGAAAGGAGCATGAAGATAAGATCACTGAACACTGAAGGCATATCATGGTGACAGCTCAGGCTGCTGCACATGATCCTGCTCTAATCCAGAGTTCAGCCAGCAGACACTTGCTTATAGACCTGAAGGTATATTTCTGTCTTTCAGCCACATTATCAAGTGGAAAAGCTCCTTTCTTTTAAGTCAGTTCAATTATTAATATTCATGCTTATTCATCTCTAAAGCAGATATTCTTTATAAGGTTTTCACAGTCAGTCTCAGCTGTGCGATGAGCATCTGTAGCTTTGGAGGGATGAGCATCACAGCCTTGACATTTTGCTCTGCTTTCTGAAGTAGAGGGCTACCTGTGTGGCTCAGCTGGTCTGATCCTAAAGCCTGTGTGCTCTGCAGCCCCTTTGGGAAGGAGGAAGATCAAACTTTTGCTCATCTTCAGAACACAAGGCAGATTTCCCAGCAACCAGTTATCATTTCATCTGATGCTGTGGGTGTTTGTTCTGTCACAGGAACTCATATCCGAAATCCAAGATGGGAAATGTTTGTCGTCACCAAAAGGATCAACACATTTATTGCATACAGCAGATATAAAGCACTGCATGGTGCTGTTTTTTCAAAGAAAAAGAGGCTTATAGCAGAGCTGGCTGTATTGACAACCAGATGCACCTTTATGCTTTTTGTATGCTGTATAGTGACTTGAAATTACTTACCAATATTTATTTTTAGAGCGAATAAAGACAAGGATGTTAGCTTTGTTTACAGACATTCAGACAAAGTAAAGTAAAGCCATATAATACCTCAGAAATTAAATTACTCCTCTTTTAGAATATCTTTATTATATTGCTTTGAGTGAAATAACTTGAAATAAACTAAATAACAAGGGATGGTGTTAGGGATTCAAGGTATGTTGTTCTTATGTTAAGTGATATGACAACTTATCTAACAACGAGATGAAAATGACAGATGTTCAGAGACCCTTACCAAATGTATAATAAGAAACACCTCCCAACTCTTGAAATGTGACAAAAAAGCAAATGTTCATAATCATATCAGGGGATAACAAACAACTTCTTATGTCACTTGCCAGCAATTTGTTACTGCTGTTAATATGAGATCTTTCTTTACAAAAAGAATAAAAAATAAAAATGCCTGCATTAAACTAATTTTTCAATCTGGAATAGATGTGCAATATAGTCAGAAAGAGCTCCAGGTAGTTATAATTTAAATAACAGCCATAAAAAAAATATGTCAGCCTAAAATATTCAACATAAGCTCGAATAAACAATGATCAATGATCTAAGCCTGTGTCTAGAATTGGTCTTAATGTACCAAAATAGGAATTTCCGGTTTGCCATACCACAGAGCACCTCACAGTAGTCCCCAGAGGACACGGTTGAATGCCTTCTCAAAGTCTAAAACACTTGTAGATTGTTATGGCAAACTCCCATGCCCCCTCCAGGACCCTGACAAGGGCGTAAAGCTGATCCACTGTTCCACAACCAGGACGAAAACCACACTGCTTCTCCTCAATATGAGATTCGACTATCTGGTAGACCCTCCACTCCAGGATCCTTGAACCACTCCAGGATCCTTGAATAGACTTTACCATGGAGGCAGAGGAGTGTGATCCCCTTGTAGTTGGAGCAAAGCCTTCAGTCCCCTTTTTTGAAGAGGGGGTAATAGCACCCCAGTCTGCCAGTCCCGTGGCACTGCCCCTGATGTCCTTGTTACTTGTGAGTGGTCACACTACAAGAATGGCACCAGACACGACAACCGTCTGAACATTGTGTGGTGATGCAAAAGACGGCATGAGACGGGGAGGCGGGACAAGCAGCTGTCAATCAGACATGGCAACAGATACACTTTGGGTGATGGTGGCTGTCCTCGACTGCGAAAAGCCCAAAAAAACAAAATAAGAAGAGAAAACGGTGGACTCGTCCCTGGGTGGCAGGGAGATGGCAGTACGGGCTCTCCATTCTGCAAACTGAACTCGAGGTAACACGTTTATTAACATGTGTACTGGCACTACTGAGCGATCTCTCTCGTTATTGGTGGAAGCAAGGAACACCCTGTCCATCTGTTGGTCAATATGTAGGAATACGTCGCAGGACATGTTACGCTAGGTGGACAAACCCCCAAAATTCTGACATGCCAGTCTTTCTGCGTCATGGTTGTGAAGCGTTGCAGATGCCAAATCACCAATCGCTGATTATGTCATACTACACGGACCAAAGATGTGACGTTCTGTGATCCGACAACGCACAATACAACACAACGACAACGAGCGACTGTCTGCGACGTCTCTGTTGGGCCAAAATCAGGCTAAATTTGTGTAGTCTGATCCAGGCTCTAGGTCTCCAAAAAGCTTGGTTAGTCTGAGGTGCTGTGCGGCACATAGACACAGACAACAGTCAGGATCTGTCCCCCCACCCAAAGGTGGAGGGAGGCTACCCCTTCATCCACTGGGTTAAACCCTTACACAAAAGCGCCAAGCCAGGGGACAATGAGCATGCCCACACCTGCTTGGCACCTCTCACCAGGAGCAACTGCAGAGTGGAACAAGGTCCAGCCCCTCTCGAGGATGCTGTTTCCAGAGCCCAAGCTGTGTGTTGAAGTGAGTTCAACTATACAGTATATGGATCACCGCGAGCATCCGGGAATTTTCGCCAAATTCGTCACATCCGGTTAGGTAGGAGGTGAAAACATCGCTTCGTTGCATAGGGGAGCCACTGAATTACCTGCTTCATTACTCGTCAATCTTCGTTTATTCTACTTTGGAAATACCGAGAAGTCCCGCTGTGTATGGCTGCCATAAACATATCTATCACACGGACGAGAGAAGATGTTTGTTCCAGTTCCCAAAACAACAGAAAAAGTCCCGAACAACATGCTAAGTGGCTAGCTGCTATCAAGCCCATAAATGCTGACAGTTCACGCTGGAAACCATGGAAACATCTAACAATATGTTCCGATCACTTTGTGACTGATAAAAAAAAGCATATAATGTGGTCTCACTTTTTAAACCCTGTAGTTGTTTTTGCACAGATGATAGAAAACACCATTAAATCAGTGGATGTACAGAATCACAGCGCCGCCCGCTGTTCCCGTCTCCTCAGGACTGTTAACGATTACGTTCATCCAGATTACTGCCATCAATGTTCCCACATAAGAATAAAAGCATAAAGAGCGGCAGAAAGGCATTTGCAGCATTATAAACATGCACAGTCATAACCAGTTACATACAGATGAGACTGCCGGTAATTTATAGCTTTATCAATGAGAGTAAACTCCTGAGAAGTACATCAAAGAAATACCACCATTTCTTAAAAATCTGGGGAAAATTAAAATTCTATAAAAAATAAATGGCTTGAACACGGGGCTTACCTGATGAAACCAAATACATCATGAGATCGGGAAACTGATCATTAGGCTGTTATGTACAGGTAGGTTCGTCTAACCAGGCTGTAGCAGCAGAAGATGGGCATCACTTAGTCCAACAGATACTAGTTTAGCTTCGTATCTTCTTCTAGCGTCGGCAGTGAGACTTTCAGTATAACTGGACGTCATTTCTATAATATTTCAAAGACAGACCGGCGGAGAACAAAAATTAAAAAGGGTGCAAAAGCAGTTTTTGAGGCTCATAGTCCATCAGACGCCGTTCAAATACGAAGCATGTTTTCACCGGGACCAGCTTCGTGGTCACGTGAATTCCGGGTTGTGACGTAGGCTCGCGCTGATCCATAGTTGGAATTACTCAAACTCTCGCACCAGCTCAGTCTCCTTCCCTGCCAGAGAGGTGACGTTATAATGATAATGTTAGGATAATAATCAAAGAAGTCAAGAACAATAATATTCACAGCTGCGTTTCATCTCCAGGGATCTTTAGGATGTTTCTCATCTTGCTGGATTCTAATTATCTGGGTGACATGATCTTTCTAGTCATTTTCTGTGAAGATTGTGTGTCAAAGGTCTCAGGAGCAACACAGTGACAAGGCGCAGTGCAGATTCTCATTGTTGAAACAGCACTGACGTGAGCTGAGAAATGAGTAGCGCTGTCTCACTCTTCACTTTTCACTGCTCTCATTCACTCTGACTGCAGATAGTTTGACTACACTGTGAGTGGTCCACTGACATCACAAAGATTTTATTTCCACAGTGTACACTCAAGAAAACCCAGACTTGGATGCACTTCTGTAGGGTCTGGTCCAGCAGCTCATCAGGTCCCAGGAAGTCCTGAATGAGTCAGAATCAAACAAAGTACATCTTTATAATCAGGTGCCACCTATCTGCTGTCACATATGGTGGAGGAGCATCACAGCACTGTCAGATGTAATAACATTGCTCATCGTCTGTCTGCTCTTTTTATTGAGAATAATCACCCTCTCTCCTCTTTTTACTGGATAAGCACTGAAAAGGTTTGGATGACTCTTGGACAACTCAGACTGTATACAGCCTTACACTCTAATGACTGTTTTTGTGCAGCAAACATTGTATTAATTTTGCATATAAACAATGACAAATCTCACACAAGATTTTTCCTGTTATTTTCTTCATGCTAATTAAGAGCTTCAGCAATCCTCTTTGCATCTCATCAGCTGAAAATTCCTTTTCTTTCATATCACAGCCATTGCACGTGTGTGTCTGAGCTCAATGTTTATAGTTTTTGCATGAAAAATTATACAAATAAGGCTTTTTAGGTAGTTTTTTTTTTTTTTTTTTTTTTTGTCGTGGTCAGTTGATTCAGTGTCTCCTAAAAATAGGAAATTAAGCTGCCTGGTGTTTGCAAAGATTTCACTGAATGAAAACAATTCTGCAAGCCGAAAAAACATCCTCAATATCTTCTATTTCCTCTAGATCCCTTCGTGGCTGGAATACTTTGTAGGTGATCTTGTTAAACTCCCTCATGTTGCTGGCACTTGTATTTTTCAGTGGCTTACAGCACATCACCTCCCATGAAGGAGTTGCATGAAAACTACAGAGCTGCAGCCTTTGGAAAGCTTCAGAAATCACTGGGAGGCGAATTAAGGCTCACATTACTGCATTAAAGAATAAAAAATAAATGACCTTTATTTAACCAGGAGAAAAACTCATTGAGATTAAAAATCTCTTTTGAAAGGGTGTCCTGGCAATTCATTTCAGAGATATGCAGCTCACAAAAAGCTTCAAAGAAACAAAAATCCAATACAAGTAAATAAAACACCCTGCCATGTGTTCTAAAAACAGAAGCACCCAAACAGTTTTTTGAACTGGAGAAAGATGATGCAGAAGCCTTTCAGTGAGAAGAGGGCCATAGGTAAGTGTATACAGACTGCACATTGATGAGGCAAAGCTAGTGAAATACCCCACTCTGGTACAATGTATACTGAGGTCTGCCCCTAAACGACAAATGTAAGGCTTGAGTGATAGACAACACAACTTAATTTGTCATTCTGTACAGTGGTGATAACACCAATAGTCTTCACCAGGTGAAGACTGGTCCTCATCATGGTCTTCACCTGGTGTTCCTTTTGTAGATTTTAATGGTTTACCCCATACACACCAGCTGTTTTCAACTAGTACAGATGCAGGCATGAAAAAGTTCCACCTTTTTCTGCCAGAAGAAGTGCACTAATAGTGCACTATTACTGCACTATCACTGGCTGAACAATTTCTCCCACGAATACGTCATCATGCACGTTGTCCAAACTTGGCGCATGGAAACGTCCTTGTTCTGGGCATTCATTTATGCTCTGAAATCATTCCCCCTGGGAACGCAAGTGTTTCTTTGTGCGATCAAATTAGTAGACAAGTCACCGGTAAGTGGCTGGCAGTTGGCAGACAGGGGAATTTTTTCATGTCAAACAGTTTTTTAGTGTCACATTCTGTGCATAAATTCAAGCAAATAATTAAAAACGATTATGGGATGCAATCCCATCCGTCACAAACCACACATAAAAAAGAGCAGTAGAAGAAACAGGATGATAAACACTTGTCTCCTCTGTGGTAGATGAGGTAAATTTGACTTTGGTCAAATTTGGCTAAATAAAATGAATAATTATTATGTATTATGTCTGTATGTATTATGTATTTTGATTATTACAGACGTGAAAACAGCCAAGATATACGACTGACAGTTCTGGAAGATTGTGTTGATTAATGTCTTCATCGGCTCTGTAGAAGGAAACAGACAAAAGATGCACAGAGCATGTGTACTTTATGTTAGTAAAACTACTTTAAGTAGGATAAATTGCTGGTGTGGTCCTGCAATTTCCATATCCCCTGTTATCAGAGACAGTTTCGAAATTGAAAATGCATCAAAAGGTTCATTTTCTGTTATTGTTGAGTTGATTACAGCTGCTGGGATTATTTTTAGGAAGAAGACGTGGCTAATCTCTGGACAAAATACAGGCTTGGTTGATTGAAGGACAATATAAGAGCATGGAATAATCCCTTTGTCATTATCTGGACTTTCATAAAGAATGCTGGAGAATGGCAGGTTTTTACATGACAGTCACCCTCAAGATGAAATTTCTCCCTCCGATTCATATACTTTGTTTTTATATACTTTAAAAAAAATAAAAATAAAGAAATGAAATAATAAAAAATAAAAAATCTGTGTCTATAGCAGCCCATTCTCAAACCATGAAGAACATTTAACCTTTAAGGATAGCTTTATTTTTTTTTCCAACCTGGACCTTAGTTCTAGGATTTTATACAAGCATTTACTCACCAGTAAAATTCTGTTTCACTTTGAGTCCTTCGCAAAGATATTTCATTGAGTCGCCCTTCGGCGTACATATAATGGGAGAGAGGGGGCAGCCTCTCTAAGGCATTATCTGCAGTAAAACTCCTGCATCAATGCTTTAAGTAAAATGAAGGAACGAACGAATACTATTATCCTGTGAATCCAGAGTTTCGGGGATTGCACTTTGTTGTCTAGGTAGCAGTACCGGTTCACCCAATACGCACACTACGCACGTTGCGTAGGGCCCCGCAAACTCATAAAGGCCCCGTGAAGGGATTTAAAAAAAAAACAAAAAACGTGAAGATGTCACTGCCCGGTCGCGCATGTGTCCCGCATTTCCAGCACATCAGGCTGGAGAGAAGTGAGAGATGAAGCGGAGTTAAAGGATATGAGAAAAGGAGAAGGAAAGAACATAAGAATGAACCGCAGGAACAGCAGTCAGGTAACTGTCTGCTCTCGGTGGGAGAATGGGAGGGACTCGTACAAGTTTGACCTAAATTAGCGGGGGGTTTTCCGGTCTCCCTGTGCATCTTGCTGGCTGCTAACAGTTGAAGTTACAAATGTACTTACAAAACAATAAAAAATGTAAAGGATAAATACTGACTAAGATTTAACTTCGTTAGCTTGGATAACCAGCAGGCAAATATACAGCTGTCCTCAAAATTATTTATACCCTCCAATTAAAGAAAAAGGCTATATTCACAATAGTAATTCAAATATCAACAAACTAAGTAAACTAATAATGAATTTTTAAAAAATCATAAAATTATCATTAAGCGAAGGAAAATATTGATTTTGAATTATGGTTGAAAATATCACCTAAAACAAACAAACAAAACTGTTCCAGACACATCAGAGCACTTTTCTCATGAACAGTGGACCAAAATACCTGTCAACAGGTGCAGACGTCTTCTTGAACATTAGAGAAAACACCTGATTGCAGTGATTGTCTCAAAGTGTCGCTCAACAACATTTTAGCTTCGGAGCCCCATCATGCTTGTTTACTTGTTTTATTTCTTGTGTGTTTGTTTTTAATATTTCTGTCGAACCACAATTAAAAATCAACATAATTTTCATAGAATTTTTATGTATCATTTCTTTTGTCAATTTAAACTTATTTCACTTATTTTTTCCCTTCTTTAATTGGAGGGTATGAATATTTTGAGGACAAAGATGCAGATATTTTCTAAGAATATAAGAATTGAAATTCACAAAGTATTCTGACAATGGTGCTAAATTAATAATTTGTATGATAAATGATAGTATAAATAATTGCCTACATTTGAAGTATATGAAAGTAAAACAAGCACAGCCAATTTGATGGAGATGAATTAATATTAGCCGTATCCATATAACAGGTGCTGTGCTTAAGTTTTCTCCGACAAGCAGCAGCACAGACAGAGCAGGTTCATTTAAGACAGGCACAGATGTGCCAGCTTTATCATCCAATGCAGGCACATCCACAGATGTGCAATATATATTTTTTTTATGTTTAAAGCACTGGGTGTCATGTGCAACTATTGCAAGTTTTTGCTGTTCCGTTAGGAGGGCCCCTTACCAGAATTTTGCCTAGGGCCCCTTGAAGGTCCAAACCGGCTCTGCTAGGTAGCGAGCTGTCCTTCTCAGCTGTACCGCAGCAGCAGCGTGCATAAGGGGTGCGCGCAGCCTGTAGAGTTTAGAGAAAACCTCCAATAACGCAGAGCTAAATCTGGACTCACGGTACAATAACACGCATTTGTTCATTTATTCTGCTTAAAGCACTGATGAAATGAAGGAGATTTGCAGCCTTATATATTAAAAAGATTTAATGCCTTATATAGAAGCTGCCCTGTCTCTCCGATTATATATGCCGAAGGGCGACTCAATGCAATAACTTCCAAAGGAATCAAAGTGATGCAGAAATTTTACCGTTGAGGAAATGCACGTATAAACTCCTAGAAATAAGGTCCAGATTGAAAAAAATAAGAAAGTTATGCTTTAATTTCCCTCTGTTTTAGTCTATCTAATAAAAAATTTAGAAAACAAAATTGAACACCAGGTCTTTTAAATTAAACAGAAAATTATTTTCTAAATGAATCATAGTGCTGCCGGAGAGGCAAAGTAGACAGACCAGGGAAGCTGAACCAGGTAAGCATCTCTTTGATTTGTTATGTTTTGCTCATGCTCACCCATTTTACCTCCACTTTCTGTGGAAAAACCTTAGAATTTATTGATTTTTGTTTGAGGGGTTTATTCCCAAATGTCTCCATGACTGCTTCAGTCTTATTCCAAAACACACCAAGACACACTTGTATCATCTTTCTTTACTTTTAGCCTATCAATTCATTCTGCTTCCTCTCTCATTTTCAGCATGTCTGCATATATTCTTCAGCTATGACTTACTGTATTTGAACAGATCCACCTGCCTCTGGCCAAATAGCTTCAGCTCCCGTAATCGCCGTCATTGGTTGGTGAGTCGCAGAAGCCTACCAACTTCACATCGACCTCAATATTTGAACTGCGCTTGGCAGCCAATTTTTCCCCCAGAGGACCCCCCCCCCCCAAAAAAAAAGCTGTAAAGCCACATAATATTTGTGCCAAAATCTTCATAACAATTTTTTTTCTTATAGAGCAAATAGTAGTGCTTTTCTTCCTTTAAAAAAAGGCTCTGTAGTTCTACTAATTGATTAATTCAGCTGATCTATCTTTTGAGTTCAAGTTGCTATGAAGGTCAGGTCTGACTGTTTCCATTTACCGTCAGCAGGAATGATGCTCTGTTCTCTGTAACCAGACACCTGGTTGCCTTTACATGTATCAGTTATTCAAGGACATCTGTAAAAGAGTGTTTGTGTTAGTGTATTCTGCTGCACGTGTCTATTTCCTGAATTGACCCCCTCTGGGTCACTTAGGCGTGACTGTCAGCATGTCACATTGCACCACAGAGCTTTTCCAGGAGAAGCAAGGCTGAAGCCTTTTAATGGGAAAGGTTTCCAAAGGTTTGTATATGCATGTGTGCATTAAAGTGGAATTTCAAGCTATTGATTTACATTTGCCAGAAATGTTGCAAACCAGAGATCAACTGATTTTCAGACTTCAGTTCACACAGTTTGATCTGAGATGTTGTTCATTGCTGTATATCCACTCTGCTGTACCTGTACTGCATCAGAAGTACTGAAAATGGTGGTTGAATACACACTTTAAGCCTTCAGAATAGTTAAAGTAGGTACTTTTTTCTGAAACTCAGTGAAACGATCTCAGTCCTCAAGCTAAGTCAGGACACTGTGTAGTCTAAATATAAACACTCCCCCTCTACTACAGTTCAACAGTTCAGCGTATTGGTGTGTTAGGCCTATGTCCTGCAACTGCATGTCTTTGAGGAGTTGCACTTACATATAACTCTTTAATGAGACATTGTCCTTGGACTTGACTCCATGTGTCTGCTCAACACTTGAATAAGTAAGATGTAGAAACGGCTTTAGGGGACTAGACAATAACATGAAAATATCGAGGTAGCACTTGTTCCAAATGGACTTTTCTCATGAATAATAATATGTCTTTGTGAATAATTTAAACTACACAGGCAAAGACAAATTTCCCATTAAAAAGCACCTCTCCTCACCTCTGAGGGTAATGAGAGGCTGCAAGGGAAGCTAATCACAGGGCTCTAGATTGAAAAACACCTTTGCAAGAGTTTCGTTAGGAGCAGAAAAATTAGGCTGCACAGAAATTTACTAATGATACCCCCCGCTGATTTATAGCAAGGACTTATGCAAAGCATTCTGACAGTTCAAAAGGCATTTAATTGGCATCAAATCTTCCATATGGATGAAATACATGTCAGGAAATATTTGCATAGCAACATTTTATTTCACCTGGCTGTGTACTCTATCATTATAGATCTAAAATAAAACTAATCAAATCAAATTTGCTCCGGAGGCAAAAAATACAACAGGCATAATAATAAATAATAAGCAAGTGAAATTCAACTTGATCATGTGGAAATCAGGTGACTGACTTCACATTATTTGCAAGCAGAAATCACCACAGTTCCACTGGAAGTTACGCTACCATTACACCATGATGCTCCATAAACCTCAGTTAAATCTGCTTGGGTATAAGCTACAATTAAATCAAAGTTTATAAAAATGAAACAGTGCACAAGCATTGGTGAGCATAACTGATCTTACAGTAAATAAATACAAAACTTGCATTAAAATAAGCATGCCTATGAGAAAACAGCAATATGCTGGTGTCAGATATGTAGTTTCACAGCTTAAAACATAGGATGCGATTGCTGTTGGATAACCTTTAACTGGAACATCTATGATCCCGTCCTTTGTTTTGTTTTGGTTGATGGCGATCTCCATCCTTCAGTCTCACTTTGTTTATTCAATAATGTTTCCCTCCTCCTGACCTTTCTTTGTGATTACATCACAGTTCCCCATCACTGCTCTGACATTTCCTCACCGACCCTCTGTGTTCATTACAGGCTGAGTGGGAACAAACAACAAGGCCAGGGAGTTCAGAGGCCATAGCAGGTGGTGAAGAAGGAAGTGTGTCTGTTTGGCCACTGGGATCTCAGAAAGCTCTAAAGTTCATGTGTAAAATTCTACGACCAGGAGAATGATAGAACTGTTGAGGGAATTTGGTCAAGATAAAGGTGTAATAAGATTGCTCTTGTTCAGTACTTTAATTGCATATGCATGAAAACTAAAAGCACTGGTGAAGGATTAACAAAACAAAACAACACATAGTCAGCTTCATAATGTATTTTTCATCTCTAATTTCAGCACCCACTGGATCATTTCAAAGTCTGCAGAAATCACTGCCATAGCTGAGATGTTTGTTTGTTCTGATGCATGAAAATGCAAACATAGTGTGAAATTTGTCCTTTCCAATGGCCAAAGGTTCATTATAAGCAGACTGTAGTAACACAGTCACGTAGTATTGTGTCAATTTAACAAGCCATGACTGACCAATCCCCTTCATTATCAGAACTCAGCATCATCCAGTCATGATGCTTTAAATTACTGCACCATGCAGGTGGATAGACTCACAATTTCATTTTGAATATCATTTTCATTTCTAATTTAAAGACATTATGCAAATGTGTTAGGACAGCTCTGATCTTCGCTGGAATCATTTATTTTGTAGCCTGACACTGAGTTAGTGTGACTGATGGATATAAGACAATAATCTAAGGTGATGCTAGGAGGGGGGTCTAATCATAGGGAAGAAAAGGTCTCTTTACAACTTGACATCTCTGTCATAGTCATTTGGCATTAGATGCATAAATATCTGTCTATTTTGTCAAACATCTGTGGACACCTTAATGAAGGATGTGCCATGATTCCTTGTTCAGCCATTACTGTAAAATATCAGTCATAAAGCAGCTAAACATCCAAATACCTCCCTGCATCTATCATCAGTATGAAAATGTCAGTTTGAGATTTAAAGTATTTAATATGTAAATGTTTAATATGTACCTGTAAGCCTTCTTGACCAAAGCTCCCACAAAAATTATGATTTAGTGTCAAAATATGAGCCTCCTGGCAGATGGTCTAGTGAACATATGAAGTAATAAATAAATAATCACATGAAGCCTTCTTGAAAATTTATTACAAAGATATTTAAGACCAAAAACAGCATACAAATGCCAAATTCTAACCCGCTGATGATTTGATTCAAATGTGAAGCAAACTGAACAATGGATGAGCAAGAAACTATTTTCAACACAGTCCTTAAGCTGTCATTGCCCTTCCTTTGAATCAATGGTAAAGACACGCCCCTCTGTTTATCTCTAGACTTGGTGTTTCACCCTGTTTTGTTGCCAAAGCAACAGCACCAGAGGCCAAGCTTTTGCTTTCATGCTTATGCTGTCTTGATAACAATAAGAAATGGAAGAGCTGATGTGATGTGAGAAATATCTGGAGAGGAAAAAAAACTAAATGTAAGCTTCCAAACTCCTCTCCTTATGTTAGTCTCTTTTTTTTGCACCAAAATTCAAATTGCATTCCTCTGGATGACCTATTTTACCTCCATTTTTCAGTGTCTTGGGGTTTTGGGGTCACATCTGGGTGATGCTTTTTCATGAAGACGGAGGGTCTATAATAAAGAAAGGGCATCAAGCTACTTTTTTGCGATAGCTTTATGTGGTAGGTATTCATAAAACATGAACACAGGGATGGTTGCTTGATCTATTATACATCATGCTGTGCAGAAGAAGAAACAAACAGAATTACATTATCTACAGATGAACACTTTATGAGCATCTTTTAAAAATTCCCTTCTCTCATTAAGTCATCATGCACATGCCGTATACAATGATGTGATCAAGGTAACATATAAGCCCAGTCTTCCTACTGTGAGCAGCAAGATTTAGTCTTTTATAGATGTGAAGTGTAGTGAACACACCACATGAAAAGGCATTCATTTTCCACCTGAGTGGTGTGGTTAGCCTTTTGACAGGTCAGACATCCACATGGTTAGGAAAGGGGGGGGGGGGGGGGAGTGCTGCAGATGCACAGCAGGCTGGAGGGCGAGAGGGAAGAAAGACCAAAAAGCAGGAGAGAACAGACACTTCAGCTAAAGGCTCTACTGTCCAGTAAGACTTACTGTCCAGCAGATTACTCGCCTCTTCTGTTGACTCTCACCACCACCAATCACAATTACCATTTCTGAGTCTGCAGCCCTACTGTAGGTGTCCAGTCCTTCTGTATTTTGCCAAGATCCACATCCAAATGAAAAGTCTGCAAAGTTAAGCGGCTGTTGAGATTTGAGGGGGACAAAAGCACATAAATAGAAAATGTTTCCAGAATGTTGAGTTATATCAGTGGTTCCCAAACTGGGGGGCGATGTCAGGGAGGCCCCAGCCAGGCTAAAAAGTATAGTTTTTGCACTTCTAACAAAAAATGGGAATATTTTTTTTAAGTACTAATGAACAAATGATGACGACTCAACAAAAGGCATTGCCCCTCTCCCAAATGCAGTATATTTTCATGCGTATCATGGTAAATGTTTGGGTGCATGTGATAACGGTGGTGGTATGGGGGCGGGGGCTTGACATTATAATTTCCAATGAAAAAGGGGCCCTTCAAAAAGGTTTGGGAACCACTGAGTTACATAAAGATGCAGTTCTTGTAGGTAAAATAGAACTTCGGGTCAACTTTTGAGAAAGGCCAAGAAGTTTACCATTAATGTGAGACACACAAGCTATGATTCTATACTACTGATTTATTTTAAAGTTAAAGTTTAAAGTTAAAAGTCAACATATTAAAAAAAGTTTTTTTTTTTTTTTTTTAAATATCTAATCACTTTACTAAACAACTTTTGTTCATAATCGCTTAGAATGACCTATTCATGTCAACTTGCCATTGGTAAGACTATGGCCGAGTCTCAATCAGCATACTTGTGCTATGTACTAAGCAACTTACTTGATTAGTTACTTTTGGCTTCAAAATGTTAAAATGTTAAAATGAAAATGTTCTTTATGTTTAAAAACTGATGCAGAATCCGAAGGTCTTCGGCAGACCTCAGGTAGTCCATGACTTCTTTTTCTGCAGAGTAGGTGTCCTCCTCTGGCGCTGCCTAAAAAGTGAAAAGGTCCATCTCACCTTGGATTGTAGATGTGGTGGGCACACTTGCAGGACTCTATGCTACAGGTGCAGTTGTGCGGCACTCTGCTATCAGAGGCTCTTTAACTTGCTCCCTCCTTCCTGGATCTCTCAGCCATCGGAGTTTGAATTTTGGGCAACTGGCAGCTGCGAGAAGGGCATCTTTGTTGTTCAGCACACTGACAAAACGAGTCTGGATTGCCTAAAAATATAATTGGCATAATAAATAGTAGGCATTATTGGCATAAACAAATCATTCAATTAATAGGAAAACAAACCTTATGTGGGCCTTATATTGATAAAGCTCCCTTTGGTAAAGTGAATCTGTTCAACACAACAAAGCAGCCGGATCATTCTGCTTGCTACGATGCTGGACAGGACAAGTAAACAAAGAAAAGAAAAAGGGTTTATTTGTTTCTTGAGGTTTATGTTTGGTTATGATGAGCCTTCCAGACTGACCTTGTAGGGGACGGCCGACATTTTTGTTTCCCTCGTTTTCTCCTGTTTATGCTGTAGTCGGCTTAGTTAGGTGGTAGATATGCATTATTTAATTTTTGTAGGTTAGGTAAGTGTCCTTGTTTTATTTCCAGCTACAGGTGTTCTGTTTGTTATGTTGGCCTTGGCTCTCCTTTACGTTTTTTTTTTTTTTTTAGATCTCTAGCTATTAACCATGTTGGCATATGTACAACTGTCTCGTCATTTTCTTCATCTACACTTGTGTTACTCCCTTTATCTTCTAGACCTGTTTTAGGGATGCAACAATTATACAACAGACGTATTATTCAAAATTTAAGCTCATTACAAGGTCTTGGACTTTTTTATGATGTATTTTTTTCTTTATTCTATATGAAGAATATTCTGTTTGGTGTTTATCAGTCTTGGTTGGGTGTGTATTGCGAGTAACACCATGTACCTATAGTTCATATTTGACATGCCAAATATCATAAAAAAGTCAGTTTAAGCTCTTTTCCCTTACTTCCTCATGGACAGTTTCTGCATCCAAATATAGGCACATTTACCACCTTCCACTCTATGTTCTCACAAGATTCCCCTCAGGTGTGCTGAAACCATCTTTAGTTTCAGTGGGGGTGTAAAACCAGTCAACTGCTGAAGCTGCTTATTACTTTTCTGCAGCAAAGCTTTTTGAAACAAAACATGATTGTCCAGGTAACATAGACTAAAAGGTGTCATCAGTTGGCTGACAGTGAAAGAACAATCCAATCTGAGGCCAGCCTTCTCCTTCCTTTGCCCAGAGAGGGACAAATCCCCACCTGTGACTCAGCAAGTGATCGACTGATATGACTTTTATCAGTATCCACAAGGGTGATCCATATGGCGACATTTATGCTTCAGGACATATGTGGTAGCACTGAAAAAGAAAAAGATTCTTCTGAAATGCTTTTCTATTCTCCACACTCGATAGCTGCCACTCATTAATTCCCCAAGTTAAAATGACAATTCCGACCCCAAACATTTTCATGTTGATTCAAGGGATAGTTCAAGGCATATCCCTTTGGCCGACATGCATGACTCTGACCTGAGAGTCTGGAGAATGAATCCTGCCCAGGCCCTCCTTGCGTACTGTACCTTGCCACACTTTATAACGCAGGTGAAAAACTCACTTAACTGTAATGTTTCAGTTTTATAACTCAAAGGAATTATACATGAATCATGAAAAAGAAATAACATGAAAGGAGCTCGAAATTGCAAAACTAATAACTCAAAAACTTACATGCAATATACAGCTCATACAGTATTCAACTTTTCATCTTGGGAAAATGAAACCTTTACCCAAACATAGTGACATAAAATATGTACATGGTGCATTTTGTAAGTTGATTTTTATTAGCATATAGAAATCATTTGAAAAATTCCTAATTTTAAAGGTATAATCATTAATATACACCTAGTCTTAAAGGGATATTGTGTAAGTTCTCCTGTGTTTTATTCACGAAAACTGATTATTTGGTTCAAAAGTGTTTTTTCATTAATCAGTAATCACTCCCATCAACAAACTGAAGTGCTCCTCTAAGTTCTAAATTTGCCGTTCGTATCATTCATTTACACATCGAGCGAGGCGGCTCGGTGAAGGCTGCCATGTCGTATCGCCATGTTTTTGCGTTCGGGAGAAGCGTGACGGTAGGAAAACACAGAAACTCACCGGACACACCGGAGTTTTCAGCTCAGTTCGAGGTAATGCCTTTGAAAAGTCATCGCGCTGCAGTGGGGAGAGACTAGCGTCTCACTGACGCTGGGTTCACGTGCAGTCGGGCAGACGGCCGTTGGTAACAAACCAGATGTCATTTTAATCAATGAAGCCGAGCGAAAGACGGTAAAACATGGGTCAGGGAAAACAATACGACATCGCCATGACAACCGAACAAATGTGGACTGATGTCACTGTAACTGACGGACCACGTCTTCACATAGAGGCTGGTGATAACTTTACATGCAGCGGATGTCGTCGGTCTGCCCGGTTTCACGCGAATGCAGCATGAAAAGTACGAGGGAGCTGCTCCCGATTACACAGTGTCCCTTTAAAGAATCAATTACTGTTCCACACTGGAAACTTTCTTCAGCAGCTTTAATTGTATGCTGTGAAAAAAACTGCAATTTTTTGTATGTTTTCAAGATGATTTTATGACTTTTATTTAAATACAAAGGTTAGCATAAAACCAGCAGGGTTTACACTACTGATTTCAGAATTGCATAAATGTTGCTGAGAGCCTGCTTTGATCTGCATGGTGTCAAAGAAAAAGGAAAAATATCCTGGCATTAATCTAATGCATCTTCTTATGGCAATGGATAACTTTTCAGATGTACAAAAAAATGTCAAGTTGCAGGGAAAATGTAACTGAAGCCACAGTTTTACATAAAATATTCCAGCCATCTATGAGCAGTGCAAGTGTAATACAAGAGGGATATCTTTTTATCAGCTACGTAAGTGATGCCAAAATGTTTGCAGTGATAAAAGATCCATTACTCGCTTGGGAATGAACACTGATAGCGATAGCGTGTCCTCACATAGGGGGCTTACACATGATGTCTGGCATTGCATTCTGTATCTAATGTGATTTTTCAGGGGGAGAAGTTAATTACTGCCATTTCTAAATGCCTGCTATGCTGAGCCGACAGGGTCAGAGCTAGATGCCAGATCTCTGCACGAATTTTTGCATTCAATTAATAAATGTGGGTTTGCCAAAATGCACTGATAAGAACACAAAAAAATCTTGCATTAGTTGGGTGTGTTGTACTGATACATTTTGTCATGGCAAGGCAAAAGCATCAGCAAAAATACTAATTGCTTTGGGTGAGGTCACTGTCAAAGAGGTCATGGATGATATGACATGGATCACTATTTGCTTTAAGTGCTGGAAAATAAGTGAGATTTTAAAAGGGGTTCATGTGGCTAGAAATCGTGCTTCGACTTGTTCATGTGGTTTTGCTTATGTAGGAAAAGGAACATTTTAAATTTCACTGCACATGCAACTACGTTTCACATGTTCTTGAACACAGTCTTGTCATTACCACTGGCACTGTCAGTTTAGGACAAATGATCTTTTTAGTATAAAACTCATAATTAAGTTCACAGTCTTGTCCATTAAAGCTGGGGCTGGCAATCCTGAAAAAACAGTTCCAGCAAACAACTTTTGGAAAAACACTGCAAAACATTGCACTGCTCTAGCTCTATGTTTTTCTCTGTATTTTATTGTAGTCTTAAATGTTGGGTTTATCTTTTGTCAATGTTTGTATTTTAGCATTGGTGAGCCAAAGACAATTCTATCATCCGCTCAAAACCACGTCTAGTGGTTTACAAGCACCACCAGGAACGTGGCGCCCAGGGTTTACAAGCAGGTTGGCAAAGATAACTGATAATACCTGGCTGTAACAAGGCTGTTTTAATTCACCTTCTTCTGCCAGTTTAGTGTTCATGGACGTTGTTAGGCCTGTTTCTGTTTAATGTTTGCTTTGAGCTCCATGCACAACTGCAAACCTCTGCAGCTGGATAAGTTTTTCATCCCGATGTGATACTACAGCTGCACATGTGCACACATTGTGGGTCTGCTCGTGGTTGAAATGGATGTAAGGAGTTTTTTTTTTTCTGGTTGTATTTGCTGTGAAAACATGAACCTTTTTAGACACCATTTTCTGTACAATCATATTGAACCAATACAAAGTGCTGTAACTGGTGTGAATAATATTCTTCAGGTCTCCATTAGGCTAAATGATGGTGTTGTGTTTTTAGCCTATTTTATTTTATTCTTGGGTAAGTATGACTTTCTTCAACAAAACCAAATAAAATTTCTTTAAGGAGTTAATTTGGGAATTGTGAATTGACTCAATTAGTTACTGTCGAGAGAAAATTCATAGCTGGATAGATCTGCATCTTATCTGATGGAATAACATGTGGCCTTTAAAGTTAGGATTTACATTATTGCATACAGATTATTTCAACAAGAGCAGCGTGGTCATGATGGTCCATGCCACACAGGCTTGATGTGTTAAAGAACTTTAGAATAATGCTTTTTTAATAAAAAAGAATTGAAGACGAAAGTCTGGCTTTTAACTGGCTGTATGACTTCCTCACTACATGATGGACAAAATATTGAATGTTATTTCATGAGAGCTAAGCTCCTCCTGTAATTTTATTCTAGAGGCATTTTAATCTTATGCCATGCCACTGGCAGTTGTTTTGTAATAAACATTTCATATTTAAATTTTTATTTATTTTTTTTTTTAATTTTATATACAGGGTGTTCCAAATTATTATGCAAATTGTATTTAAGTGTCATAAAAATATTTTTTTTGTTTTTCAATTAAACTCTTGGATGGCATTGTGTCACAGGGCTCTTTGGATCACTGAAATCAATCTCAGACACCTGTGAGCAATTAGTTTGCCAGGTGAGCCCAATTAAGGAAAAAATACTGATGAAGGGCATTCCACATTATTAAGCAGACAACCACCTCTTAATTTTCTAATAGCTATGTTTTTGTTAAAAAAAAATCTATTAATAACCTATATATTTATCCATCAGCTATATATACAACATTGAATTTTTTTTCGCATTGCGGTGTTAATCGGCCGATTAATCAGCTACGGGCTTTTTCCTGCTCCAAACTATTGTGATCATATTGGCCTTTAAAAATCCACTATCGGTCGACCTCTATTAAACAGGCAATGCTACCACCCCAGCTGTCTGAGCTATAAGTTTGATGGTACTCCAAATCTACAGAAAGAGCAAACAGCAAAGTTAGGCAATGCCAAACAAGCTCCAGGGACCACGGCAAATTAGCCAGGAATGAAGAAATTAGATAATTCAACACAGATGAAGAGATGTAATTCCTAAATCCTGATTAATAGCTTGATTATGAATGCTGTTGTTCACGGTGAATCAGCTACATGTCTAATATCACCTTCACAGCTCTCCTGTCATATGCAGCTCTTTTTCCTTGAGGGTGTGACCCATTGCAGCATGAAGGCCTCAAACAGACAAGCAGGAACTTGCTCAGAGCCATAGCAAAGTCAAACATCATCTAAGTTGGCATTCACTTTTTACTTTTTATTTTTAGATTTTGTGTGCAGAACAACAAAATATTCTATGTTTACTTTTTGATGATATCACTGATGTAATAACTTTTCTCCAAAAGCATTTCCATTTGGAGTCTGTTTATATTTAAACCCAAAAGTGTATCTTTGCTTCTCTGGTTTTGTATGAAAGACTTTGGGTAAACATGAAATCAAGTATACTTCTTATGGTGCTGCAGTAATTTGCATCTGAGTCCTACAATGTTTGTTGCTTTCTGTGAATGAGGTATTGCTGTTATAAAGAAGCAGCGAGAATCTTTTAAAGCTGTTAGCTAAATCTGAGATACTAATAAAAAAGCTTTTTGTAGTCAGATGGTGTCAGAAAGAAATTTAAGATATGGGCCCATTCAAAGAAAGTTGCAATCGAAAATGTTCTGGTTGTTTCTCTAATTATTTATAATAAATTGCAGATTAATGGTTACACAAAAAGCAAACTGACAAAGAGAGCATAAAAGGGTGATCAACAGTTTTTCATCAGGACATCAGTACCACTTACTGTTTTTTTCTTTTCAGAGCCCCCCTCTGCTTTATGCACATTTTTAGTTTGTTCCTCCTTCCACTCTTTCTGTGTTTAAACTTTTCCTAAAGACTCTGGACACTGCATGGGCAACTCCTTGAGGATCGCTGTCCTCCAGGCTTTAGATGTTCCCTGCTGATCCAATTGAAATGGATCCAACAGCTTGCCAAGCTCTGCAAGTTGTAACAGTATATGATCTCAGTTCTTCCAAATGTCTGCTTTGATCTATTTGCTTTACATCTTCTCTCTCTTCCTCCACAGACTGTATTTGAAGTGTAATTTCCAACAGAGCACTTTTTCATTTGCATCTTTTTTTCTGTTTAGCAGCAGAGTAATGAAGTGGCTAAATGAAGTCCTTTAAGACTATATTGTAATGAGCAAAGTTACCTGTTTGTGATGACATTGTTCACTAGATCGTACACATAAATTAATCCATTAAAACAAATATGACATGAGAATGGAAGGTACCTCAGGTCTTTGAAACATCTGTGCTGTGGTTCTTGGCTCATTTAAATGTAAAATATTCATTTAGAGTGGGCTCACATGAACATCCTTATTATGTCAGATGCACTGTTATCAGCTGTGTATTCTGGTGCCACCTGCTGATACAGTAGAAGATTTTAATCTTGGTGGCGGAGTTGTGTGGAGATCAAAAAGAAACATCCAAAGTGTAGAGCAGCTTCACTGAGTACTATTTACCCAGGGTCCACAGAAGGCAGGGCAGAGCCGGTTTGGACCTTCAAGGGGCCCTAGGCAAAATTCTGGTTAGGGGCCCTCCTAACGGAACAGCAAAAACTTTCAATAGTTGCACATGACACCCAGTGCTTTAAAAGACAAAAACATATATATATTGCACATCTGTGGATGTGCCTGCATTGGACGATAAAGCTGGCGCATCTGTGCCTGTCCTAAATGAACCTGCTCTGTCTGTGCTGCTGCTTGTCGAAGAAAACTTAAGCACAGCACCTGTTATATGGATACGGCTAATATTAGTTCATCTCCATCAAATTGGCTGTGCTTGTTTTACTTTCATATACTTCAAATGTAGGCAATTATTTATATTATCATTTATCATACAAATTATTATATTAGCACCATTGTCAGAATATTTTATGAATTTCAATTCTTATATTCTTAGAAAATATCTGCATCTACAGTTGTCCTCAAAATATTCATACCCGCCAATTAAAGAAGGAAAAAATTAAGTGAAATAAGTTGAAATTGACAAAAGTAATGATAAATAAAAATTCTATGAAAATTATGTTGATTTTTAATTGTGGTTCGACAGAAATATTAAAAACAAACACACAAGAAATAAAACACGTAAACAAGCATGATGGGGCTCCAAAGCTAAAATGTTGTTGAGCGACACTTTGAGACAATCACTGTCATGAGATGTTTTCTGTAATGTTCATAAAGACTTCTACACCTGCTTACAGGTATTTTGGTCCACTGTTCATGAGAAAAGTGCTCTGATGTGTCTGGAACAGTTTTGTTTGTTTGTTTGTTTTAAATGATATTTTCAACCATAATTCAAAATCAATATTTTCCTTCACTTAATGATAATTTTATGATTTTTTAAAAATTCATTATTAGTTTACTTAGTTTGTTATTTGAATTACTATTGTGAATATAGCCTTTTTCTTTAATTGGAGGGTATAAATAATTTTGAGGACGACTGTATATTTGCCTGCTGGTAATCCAAGCTAACGAAGTTAAACCTTAGTCAGTATTTATCTTTTACTTTTTTATTGTTTTGTAAGTACATTTGTAACTTCAACTGTTAGCAGCCAGCAAGATGCACAGGGAGCCCGTAGACCCCCCCCCCCCCTCCCCCCGCTAATTTAGGTCAAACTTGTACGAGTCCCTCCCATTCTCCCACCGAGAGCAGACAGTTACCTGACTGCTGTTCCTGCGGTTCATCCTCATGTTCTTTCCTTCTCCTTTTCTCATATCCTTTAACTCCGCTTCATCTCTCACTTCTCTCCAGTCTGATGTGCTGGAAATGCGGGACACATGCGCGACCGGGCAGTGACGTCGTCACGTTGTTGTTGTTTTTTTTTTTAATCCCTTCACGGGGCCTTTATGAGTTTGCGGGGCCCTACGCAACGTGCGTAGTGTGCGTATTGGGTGAACCGGTACTGAGGCAGGGGCCCTCAAAAAGTCTGCAATGAAAAGTTTTTGTGTCATAGCACACATCAGTAATGATGGATGTTCCCTGAAGTCTCTCTCCCCTTTAAAAGATTGCAAAATTGTTTTATTTGTCCCATTTAGGGATAACATTGATTGGTTGCTATAGCGTTAAAATTATTACCACCAGTCATTTCATATTGAGATATAGTGTATCCCTTGGTTTAAAAATAAGGAAGAGAAAGAATCTGTATCAATCTTTTAGGGCTTTCCCAGTGGTCAATTCTGACACATCTATCATCAGTGAATTCCTCATAATCTCAGAATGGTGAAGGTGTCTTTGTCATCAGTCTCTTTGCAAAACTGAATACAAAAGACATCAAAACTGTAGTAGTATGATAAACCAAATTTAGAGATTCTTAAAATTGGTAAATGAAACTGAGGAGAATATCTCAACTATAAGGCCATAGTTAATGGTGAAAAAAGAAGGGTCTAAATATTATATAACCTGCTGTTGTTGCGTTTAAGTCATATTTAATGCCTAATTTTTAAAAAGATCAAAAGGCTGCCTTTATAATTGTCACCTAATTAGTGCATTTACTAGAAAAAGTTCAAAGGGAGAGCTTTGCAGTAAAAAGGATCCCATCATGCATGGTTCACAGTAAGATAGCAAGTTAATCTTTGCCTTTGTAGGCATAGCTTAGCAATATTTTATTGCATAGTAACTAGCAAAGATTTACATTTCACACTTTAATACCACTGTAAAATAGTAGTATGTAAGTATTTGCAAGGCTTAACATTATGAACCACATGGCTCTCAGTTTCAGACACAGCAGCTGGTCCATCATCACATCCAGAGCATCGCTGAGGATGTGAGAGGAGAGGAGTATGAGATGTAAGTTATTCAAAACCTGGCAATCATGTAGCCGATTCAACTAAAAAGATCTTATTAACACTTACATCAAGTAGTTCTTTTTTTTGTTTAAATTGCATGCTGGGTTATAAGCAGGTTCAGATAATCCCTTATTCATTTGACTTGTATGAGGTCTTCCTGCCTGTGACAGAGAGACAGAAGATGAGAAAGAGGATGATGTTGGAGAAGAAAGAAAAGGTTACTCTAAGAGTAGTGCCAAGGATGATGAGAGGACAGAAAAAGAAAGGGAAATAAAAAAGAAGTATAAAAAACAATTAAGATAAAGATTAGACTTTTATCAACCTGGCGATTTCTCAACAAAGGGGTTGAAAGGTCATATTTATTATTTATCATTAAAGATCATACTTATTATCTTTGTCTAACTATGGGAAAAAATATTTATTTATTTATTTATTTATTTGTTTATTTATTTATTCATTCATTTATTCATTCATTCATTCATTCATTCATTCATTCATTCATTCATGTCAGGCAATATGTTTTCATATTTTCATAAAACACAAGATGATGACCACTTTCATAGCCAATCATCTTATCACAAAGAAAACAACAAAACAACAACAATTATGGCCATAGCAACATAACAAAACAAAATATTTAATATGCCTGAAAGGGAGTGGGAAGAAGCAAACTTATTAAATCCCACCCCCATTTCTCCATATGAATCACTGAAATCATGCTTCCTTCAAAACCAATAGGAAAAAACAAACTATTAACCACAACTGAAGCAATAAATCATAGAAGAACAAGAATTTGTATTAAATGACTCAAGCTACTAGGATCATAGTGGCATCATAGGCAACAAATAACCATTACATTGCAACAATAATTCTTTACCAACAATGGTAAGTAATAGTGCATCATACAGTATTGACACTGATGGAAAAGAAGACAATAATGCTCAGTGGTAATGGACAATATACCAACAATGGTAAGAAAACAAAAAGAGGAAATTAACACTAGAACTGATACAGATTCAAGACCCACTCTTGTGACCAAACCATGTGTTTATATAACAGTTTATTTCTATGAATATTTTGACATTGCTTGTGTTGTATTTCCAGTTTGTTCCAAAATTTAGCCCCAAATGCAGACAGACAAAAGCTTTTACAAGTAATTCGAACTTTAGGTATAATGGATTAGATTTATATCGCGCTTTTAAAGGCACTCAAAATGCTCACAGTAGATCTATTATTCATTCACTCCTCATTCATACTTGGTGATAATAAGCTACGTACAGTATGTAGCCACAGCTGCCATGGGGCAGACTGGCGGAAGTGTGACAGCCATTTCGCGCCTATGGCCCCTCCGAATTTGTGCCACACACCTGTTTGGAGTAATCACATTTTCAGTATTTCATTAGAATTTATATCGTCTCATGTTTGTGGTCGTTTTAAGAAAAGTAGAAAATAAAAATTGGACAAAATGTGAATTTCCAAATTTAATTTTCAAATGAAGTTAAAGCGGAACTCAGTCACTTCAACTTTGGGTTCCCCCTCGTAGTGTCCTTTCACTATCGTAAAGTTCGTACTTCTCCTACACCCCACAGCACACAGACGTCTTCTCTACTTGTCTTTCCTCTATTTTGATCCCTGAATATATTTCTAAGCTTTCACTAGCTTGTTGATGCTACTTTGCTACGTTGGTAGCAGCAGCTCGTCTCCTGTGTCTCCTGCTGCAGGACGTTTTACTCGCATTTTGCGGGTAAATATGCCGTGGATTATGTTTTTCTCTGGTGTTGGCAGGTAGCGGGTAAGAATACAAACTTACCTGCTATGTGAACTAGTTTTTTCACTCTGGTTCAGCAAAGAGTTGGTTTTGAGAGCCAGGAGCCGGTGTTTAGGTGGTGGGAAGCTAAAGAAATTTTTTGTCTGGTTCTGGTTCGAACCAGCTCTGGAAGCAGCTCGGTGGATAGGGGACCTGAGTGCTGTACAGCTGTTTCTGTTGTCACAAGATCTGTGTCGGGTCTGCTCAGTCAGACTTGCAAGTGCTGCTTATTCGCCAGAGACACTGGAGGGAGGCTAGGAAACATCAAATCGCTCTATAAACATTTTGTTTAGCCCCACAGGGATTCTGAAAAGCATTTATGGAGGTGAAAAAGTTACTTAGTTCTGCTCTAAGGTGGCCAATAAAAGCATAGTCTGTGTATGGGTGTTTAAAATTATGGTGATTTTTTTGCTTTCCTATCATATGGTAGCAGTACACTTGCTAAAATGCAACCTGTGAGAATGGATTGCAGATTTTGAAGCTTTATGATGCAGTGAATGGGCAGAAGCACTCCACTGGCTGGACTGTCTCCAAAAAGTCTTATCAACAGCCACTCAGAGCCTGTGGCTCCATGAAGGAATGGATGGAACATAACACCTCTAAAACTGTCTTATGATGAATGGCACCAATTATGACCATGACCTTTCTCTCACAGTAATTCACAACTTCCCTCCAGTTTCTGCTGCTCTCTCTGGCTGTTTATCTTTTCATTTCTTCCGTCAGCTATCCCTCCACTCTGCTGTCTTTTTCTTTGTGTTCTTTATCTGTCTACCTATCAATGTAGCCCATTCTTAACAATCATGAAATGTTCACAATGTTTGCACAATCAACAGTAGCTTCGCATCTTTTGGCGATCCATTGACTTTATGGCAAATCTAGCCAGTCGTTCGACACTGTCCTCATAATAATACAGCATAGGGTCTGTGTTTAATGAAGACTGGGGACATGGGGGATAAATTCAAGAACACTTCATATTCCATCCATATAATTCTTTTTTTGGTCTAGATGTAAAATCTGAATCTTCTGAACAACAACTGTTATCTTTGAGACCTTTGAAAGATGCTGGCATAATGAACATATTTCATTACAAAATCAGGTGGTTGTATGTTTCAAGGTGCCATGACATCAAATTTAACTTTTCTGGGGTTTTGGGGGTATAATGTGATCTGTTGTGCACTGATGAGGCCATGTGAATGTCCAGAGTGAATATCAAAGTTCTAGTTTGTGGTCTGTCAGCTTTGTTTCTTTGTTCAAAAACGGTTGAATCAGACAGCAGCTTATCATTCTACTAGTTCCATCATCCTACGTAATTCAATTGCTCCAATCAGAGCACACTATCAAGCAAACAGCCCCTGTCAGCATTTTTTTTTTCTTTTTCATAATATAAACATTTGCCTTCAAAGTTTAGGTGGTGGACTGGAAAATACAATGGGGGCACACCTTGAAGTCTCTTCTACTGGCAGTTCAAATTTGATTGTCATACAATATGAAACGAACATTTTACAGAAGTTTTTCAAAATGTAGGACCAGGCGAATTAAATGTGTGCCACCTGGAGACCCTTGATAACCATTAGTCATATATTAGCTGTTATTCTGGGATGCTTCAACTTACAGACATGATCTTGAGCTCAAATGACAGGTTAGAGTTGGGACTATCTTATCCTACATTCAGATTTATTGTAAGTATTACTGAATAAGAGTAACAGAGAACAAACACATTTTCTCCATAAACAAAACTTCTCCTGCATGAGCAGCATCTCTTATGCACAGCAGTAAAGCTCCTGTGTGGGGCGGGGGAGGGCCTAACCCATCAACCAGCATATCCATGTATTCACTGTTCTATTGGCTATTAAATCTGTCAGTCATTTGTCAAATTCACTGCGCGTGGCTTCAGCTTGAGACGAAGGAATAGGGGCGGGTACTTTTTCACACAACTGTCTTCTTTGGCTGTTGTGCCATACAGGGAGAGTAAACAGTGGTCAATTGGAGAAAATTATATGTCAATCAAAATGTCAGAGCTCAGAGACAACGCCGTAGCACTTAGCAGCTAAAAAAACAAACAAAAAAAAAAACTTAGCGGCTAACAGGGTGTGGCTAATCGGCGCTGTGGTGGAAAATATAGGCCCATGGAATATAGGTGCATCAGGTGGATATTAAATATGTTTACGGCAGCAGTTAATGGGCCTTTATGGATGAAAGACTGGCTGTGGACTAACTATTTTTCTGGAATACATTTACTGGACCTTTGCTGATGTAACAGGATAGTTTTTGTTGAAGTACCACCTGTTACTGGACTACAGTACAGCATCAAAGGTAAAATAATAGAGGGACAAACCTTCTGCTCATGTGACCCACTGGTTTCTGAAGCACTAAAAGTGAAAGTAGTTGGGCTTGTCCCACCTTCGCCATCTTGCCGTGTCAAGTGTGTCATCACTCCCAGAAAATACTAAATGTGCATTGCTGTTGCAGGTGTTAAATTATGGAATTCTCAAAATGTTATCTTAAAGAGTTGCACAAGTATTTTTTTGTTTAAGAAAATGTTTGAAAATGATAAAATTAGCTCTTATGCACTGGAAGATTGATGGAATAGATGACACATACGTTAGATTTGTTTCCTTTTTTTATGTAAGTGATTTGGTGTACTTTTGGTACCTGACAGAAACATTTGTACAGAAAGGGGCAGGTATTACAAGTTTATCTTCTTCCTGCTCCTTTTCCTTTGTGGTGTATAATGATAAAGCCATGTTGTGCTGATTGTATTTATGTAAACCATGAATGAAATAAACCATGAAAAAAAAATTCAAAAAAATGGGCAAAGGCAAGGCCACTCCAAGCCATGGGGCAAATGATTGACAGCTGACGTACTCTGGGCTAAACACTAACCGAGCTAACTCAAAACTAACAGGAGCTAACAAAGATTAGCCCCCTAAGCAGCGTTGTAGAGGTAAGACACGCTTAAACTTGCTATTAGCTGACTAAAAACCACCGCTGTGTACTCTGTTACAAACTGAGACCTTAGAGCAAATAAGGAGCCACCCGGTCGGCAGGCCAGCTTCCAGTCTGCCACATGTCAATCAAAAGGACACGCCCCTAATTATGTGTAATTTCAAGATTAAATAACATCTAAACGGATGAGTTATAGAAAATTCACCCCCTCACAGTTGACATGAAGTTAAACTTGACCTGTTAAACCTAAAATAATTTTTTGAACCAGGCTGTAAACATGTTTGTTTCTGTGTGAAGTTGGTCTTTTTAACATAGGAGTCTATGGGGGTTTGCTCTGTTTTGCCATCAGCCCTAGTGGATCAAGGGAGAACTACAAAAAATGACTTCTTCCAGGTAGACTCATAGTTGGCCACCGGAGGTTGCCGCTTGGGTAAAATACATAAACTTTGGTATTTGTGGCTGGTTTGAAATCAGTGTTTTTTAAATCTACAGTTATGATTGCAGCCTGGAATGGTTTACATCACGGAAATAGATCAAGATCAAGAATGTAAGCTTTCCAATGGTGTTTAGCATGTGTAGATACTTAGAATGTACACTGAGCAAAACAAATATTTATTTATGAAAAATACATGGCGTCCTGTGGGCGGTACGCTAAAATACCAGCAGCATTTTACGAGTGTAACACAATGACTCGTAAACAATTTGCTGGAGGTAAAATAAAAAAAGATGCTATTGTATTTTTCTTGTCTGACACAAACTTTGATAAAAATAAAATCTACCATTTAATAACCATCCAAAACTGTATTGAGTTACAGACTTTTTGATGTTAATTTATTTTTTGTTTATTTTTCTACTGTCAGCACAACATCTGATATTCACATTCCCAGTGTTTTTGAACATATCATGTAATGTATATGAGTATGTGTATGTATACTGTAAATATGCATGGGTATATATCATGTATACCTACGTGTCTGTGTGTGAACCATTAGTAGTCTGGGGGCCATCATATATGGATTTTTCTTCTTCTTTTTTTTACAAACATTAAGCACTTTGTGTTAAAATTTTACCTGTATGGGAAAAGTGCTTTATGAATTTATAAACTATTGAACGTCACAATAATTGAGAGAATGAGCCAGACCTGATTTTTTTCACCTCAGCCTCAATTGGTTGTGATCAGCTTTGCTAATAAGGCAAATGATCATATTTCTTTTCATCAATTTTATAAATCCATCATCATAATAAATTGCATTTAACAAGTCAGAAATTAAAAACACAGAAAACTGAATGATCATCCTCAGATCTCCAACCATGTCCTCTGACATAAAATCACAAATTACAGTAGCTACTCACCTGAATTTTGTAAAGTCTGTAAATAAAGTATGCAACCACACTTGATTATATAATTACATTCCATTAGGGCTGTATGATTCCTTATATAGGCCAACAAAGCTTAAACTACATTTATCTTGCAGAGCCATATTTTTCCTACTATTCCACTGTGGAGGATGCCACATGTTTCAGTCATTTATACGAAGTGGGAAGCAGTTTGCTTGTTGTAAACACATAAATACTGCAGCAATGCTCATGTGTAATGCTGAACTACGTTATGGATACTGTGCCAGCTTTAGAGTATTGAAAGAAAGTATTATGAAGGAAGTGTTGCAGAACAACAACAGGTCCATACAACCTCACTTTCTTTGAAAATGTGTTTTTCCTGAACTTTTTGGTTTGATCCCCAATTGCAAAAAAAAAAAAAAAAAAAGAAAAGTTCATTTCTGCTCAGAAACAGTGACATGCTTTGCATTTTAACATTTATGTTTGAACAATATTATAATCTTTAGCTTGTTTTAGCAGTGTAAAATGTATATACTGTACATGTTACATGCAAATCAAAGACGAGATATTGTATTTGATTAATGTTCTCCATTTATACTCATTGACTTGATCAGCTAGTGTGCTTTAGCACATAAATCCACTGCAGTATCAGGTTTTTCATGTAGACTTCTCTGGCCTGTGCTCGAGTGTCGTGTTAGTGCTCCCCTCTCCTTTCCCTTTGGTCTCTCTGGATCCATCCTGTCTACTCTTCTGCTTTCCTCCATCATTCTTTTAGTTTTTTTCTTTCTGCGTCTGCATGCTGCCCCTCCAGGCAGATGAAGACAGATGATAGGTTTTCTTAACAGAAAAGACTGTGGGCTTTTGCTGCTGCAGATGAGGTGGTGATGTGGTAGGGCAGTGCCATTTTTTCTCCTTTTAACTTCTTCTTAACTTCTTTTCAAATGGGTATTTCAAAAGAAAGAAGATTAAGAACCTTTCTTAGATGCTGAATCTCTGCTGTCGATCAAGTACATCTAAGCCATCTTAATGGATCTGTCTGGTTAGATAAAGGTTGCAATAAAAAGCAATGGCTAAACAAGTCCTTTTATGTGTACGTACTCCTATTCAGATTGTGAGATACGACTGCGCAAACCTTCTTTGAGATGTAATGCTTACTTAAAGGTATAGTCTGAAGTTCCCCCCGTGAAAAAATAAATGCTAGACTTGTGTGAGTGAAATCCATCTCAAACCGCGCCTTTGGGCCTTTACTCCCGTGCAGTCGTGCGTTTGAATGCAACTCTCTCTCCCCCTGCCTGTAATTCGCTCTTTAGCTTTGTTTTGTTGTGTTCGGGACATTTCTAGGTGGAGATTTCTATTTATATCACCAGCCAATGACAGAGCTAAGGACATGACGCCGTGTGGGAATAAGCTCATGATTGGAGCAGACACCAGTCACTCGAACTCTTGAAGGGAAAAAAGAAAGAAAGAAAGAAAAAACGCAGATGCACCAAAGAAAAGGTGAGTGCTTTAGATAATGCAAGTTGGAAAACCAGGGCTAATATTAGTTTGGCTTTTACCCGCTTCTGAGCTCTGAAGGACAGGCTTGAAGCTGAATAGTTTGAAGAACAGGCGGCCATCAGCCTGAGAGGGAGGGGCGCTAAGTTTGAATGCTGTTGTTTGTAAACAGA
Source organism: Atherinomorus stipes (assembly GCA_023101725.1). Lineage (NCBI taxonomy): Eukaryota > Metazoa > Chordata > Actinopteri > Atheriniformes > Atherinidae > Atherinomorus > Atherinomorus stipes. Next base: position 507,366 of record JALJCO010011123.1, on the reverse strand, counting down.
AATGGTGGGGAGACCTTGGACTCTACCTTTAATACGCCTCGAATTCTAAATTACATTTTTGAATATCTGTTTTTCTCATTTGTTACTGTTATTAAAGATTATTTACAACAAACTGATAGGAGTTGGAGTGAGTTGTACAACTTTACACTGCATCACTTGAGTCAGGCAATTTTTTTCTGTTATTTTCTCAACTAAACAATGACCCCGTTGCTCTCCATCACTGCATACACAGCAGCCCACCATTGTGTCCTATGCGGCTACACAGTTGGTAAGTGAATACATATACTGATATACATTTAAATGTATATTTGACTAGTATTGTACTGTATCAAAGTGAGCAAAGAGCACATGATACGTAATCTGGAATTGTTTAAAAAGATGTAAAGCACTTAAGCATCATGACTAAACAATGGAGAACATGTAACATCATGTATATTTCCATCCTACCTTTGGTTCTTTTCTTTTCTTTTCTTTTTCTGTTTTTTTTTTTCCTTTTTTTTTTTTTTTATAAAATAAAACTGTCAGCTTATGTATTATGGTTTGTAATGTGTTTAGCCTTTATAAACCTAAATAGATTCTTTGCTGATTGCTAAAGAAGTTCAGTAAGTCTTGCTTGTAGCGCTTGGTTATCTGGTGGAGTGAATTAATCTCAGTTTGAAGCTTAAATGTTTGCTTAGTTGAATGATAGTGTGAAATAGGCTTCATGTAATTTGACACTGACTGTAGCAGCACTTGATGCTGAAAAGAAGTGTATGTTTCATTCATTAGTAAAATCTCATAAATTGAGGCTAGTTTTTAGGTAACAGATGCATTTCTCATATTTCTCTTCTCTGGATACCCAGCTGCTCATTGACCAAGCATATGTGGCAGTGGTATGTAGCCCCTGGGTATTTTTGCATTTACATCCCCTCACTCACTGCAACTGCTCTCACAGTCTGTTGCTGCTGATGCAGATTTGCCCTGAAGTCTACACTCTGAAGCAGCTGACCCAGATTGTCTTTTATCTGGCCAAACACAACCTAACAACCAAAACTACTGATGTCAGAGATGTCACGGCCCCAACACTGAAGCAAATCAGTGCGCTGTCTTTGCCTGCTTGTTCTTGCTGCACTGTTCTGTCAGCTCAAACCCTGGCTGAGGACAAAAGGAAAGAGAAATTTGCTTAATTGAAGGTCCAATTTGTTCTATTTGTTTTGTCTAATGTTTTAACTGTACTTGCCAGACATAAGCTCAACAAGAACTAGCTTGTGGACTTTAACCAAATCTGTCTAAGATAAGCAGTAGGCTTACCTTAGGATCAGTGTCTCCCCAACAGCTGCACATGAACACTGTCAGGGGGTCCAGATTTAGTCTCTTTCCTTATTTTTGGATCTATTGAGGAAATTCTTGATGAGATAAGTTATCACGAGGTCTACAGATCTGGGCATGAAAATGTTCCTCCTTTTTCTGCCAGTGGTGCAGTGATAGTGCACTATGACTGCGCCATCACTGGCTGAACGGCTTGTCCCGCAAATACGTCATCACACACGCTGTCCAAACTATGCGTGTGGACACGTCCTTGTTCCAGGCATTCATTTATGCTCTGAAATCATTTCCCCTGGGCACACAGGCGTTTCTCTGTGCGATTGAATTAGCAGACAAGTTGCTGGTAAGTGGCTGGCAGTCGGCAGAAAGGGGAACTTTTTCATGCCCGCATCTGTTAATGGTAAATGAACTGTATTTATATAGCACTTTTCCAGTCATACTGACCACTCAAAGCGCTTTACATGACATGTCACATTCACCTAATCACACACACAATCATACCCCAACAGGCACATCGGGAGGCAACATGGGGTTCAGTGTCTTGCCCAAGGACACTTTGGCATGTAGTCTGGGGGAAGCCTGGAGTCAATCCTCTGACCCTCTTGTTAAAAGACGACTGCTCTTCCACCTGAGCTACAGCCGCCCATCCATCCGCCCGCCCACCCTCCAGCAGGTTGGAGTGAGAGGTCACTCTGATACCAATTGTCTTCAGTATGGTCCATGAAATCATGGTAGCCAAAACTATTTTACAGGAAAATATAACATTCATTCCTTTTGACATTTTTCAGGATTTTCCTCCTTATTTACCCTCAAGGTGGCAACGTTCTGTTAAGTTCAGACTAAATATTGTGGATGTTTATGGTGTGTAACCCCTTCATAAAATAACTTTAGGGACGACTTGTAGAACATTCAGTCGTCCTCAAAATTATTCATACCCTTCAATAAAAGAAAATGCTAAATTCACTATAGTTATTCATATAACAAGAAACTATCAAAAGTAATAAATCAAAATTTACAAAATTGCAATTTAGTGAAACAAAATATTGCTTTTGAACTTTAGTCGAAAAGAACAATTTTTTTCTAAAAAAAACCAAAACAAAAATAAATGAAACTGTCCCAGACCAATTAGAGCACCTTGCTCATGAACAGTGGACTAAAACACCTGACAATAGGTGTCAAAGTCTTTTTGAACATTACAGAAAACACTTGATTGGAGAAATTGTCTTAACGGGTTGCTCAACAACATTTTACTTCATGAGCCCCATCATGCCTGTTTACTTGTTTTATTTTTTGTTTGTTTTCAATATTACTGTTAAACTGAAATTCAAAATCAATGTCAAGACTTTCATGAATTTTTTATTTATCATTATTTTGTTCAATTTCAACTTATTTTACTGACGGATGATTTTTTTCCCTTATTCAATGAGAGGCTATGAATAATTTTGAGGATGACTGTAACTTACTACAACCATTTCTCCCAATAGTAAGTGAATCACATATATAAACTCAGGGATAAAAATTAAGTTCCCTAAGCCTTAAAGGCATATGCCACCCCTGGGTGAAATTTAGCCTGCCCTCGCAGTCCCCTGAAAGAGAACTCATTAACTCAAGGTTTTTTCCAATTATATTTCGTAACCCGCACATTCCGATCAAGTACAAACGAGAAGCCGATTTCACATCAAAGGACTGACTAGGGGCATTCAATATGGGGAACTATATGCCGCAGAAGTACAGGTGAATCAGGCAAAGAACCGCGGATAGTAGAAAAAGCAGTACACATGCGCAGCATCTGGTGGCAACCATGTTTACGGAAGTTGGGGATGCTGCGCATGCGTGCTGCCTTTGCTACCATCCGCAGTGGTTCGCCTATGATTTACCTGTACTTCCGGGGGATATAGTTCCACTATTGAATGCCGCCTAGTCAGTCCTTTGATGTGAAATCGGCTTCTCGTTTGTACTCGATCAGAATGTGCGGGCCACTAACCATCATTGGAAAAAACCTTAAGTTAATGAGTTCACTTTCACCAAGTGGTGCTAGTTGGAACCACGAGATTACAGCAAATATGCTAAGCTAAGTTAAAGTCAGTGCTGTCAGATTCAGAGAATGACTGGGTCGGCTAGAAAACGCTTCTGCTCACAAGTCCAACTCAGGGGACTGCAGGGGAAGGCTAAATTTCACCCAAGGGTGGCATATGCCTTTAAAATCCAGATTTGTAGTAATCAAATCAGGATTACTGATTCAACAAAGGTTAAAACGGTTTCCATATCTCACTCTGTTGGGAGACATGGATGATTGATATCATGGCATGCTTCATGTGATGTTCACCCAGGAATAAAAATAATCAGCAAACCTTTAATGATAATTTAGTTAAAGGGACTTGAGGCAAGATTAAGAAACAAAACTCACGACTGGCGTTTCAGGTAACTGCAGCCACGAGCCAAGCCGCCACGGGAATGTGCACAAACTGAAGCTATAGTGTTGTTTACTAAGCTTTTTCTTCGTAGTTACACTTTTTAGTGTCTTTCAGTTGATCTGGATCGTTTGCTGACAGCAGAAGAATCCATAACTATCGCTTACAGTGTTTGAATTTACCGCAACGGTCTTCTTTGTGTATCAAAACTGTGGATGTAGGTCATTTGACGTCACGTCCGCAGGGCAGCGCGGGAAATTCGGACACCGAATTGCAGCGCATTTTGCAGCACACAGCCTGTTCAAGGCAACGGAGAGAAATGTGGGTGGAAACATTATTTTTGGTATTTATCATCACCCATTAGTATTAAAAAAATGGACATGCATGTTTGGTTTTTTTTTTAATTCCTGCCTCTAATCCCTTTAATACTGTAATTGTAATCATGGCAAATCCCAGTTGAAAATAATGATAAAAAAAGAGTAGTTCAGAAGCTCAAGTGGTCAGGTTGGTGGTTTAATTCTTGGCTTCTGCATTCTATATTTTGAAGTATCCTGGGCTTAGCACTGAGCGCCACATTGGTGAACTCATATAGGCCAAAAGAGAGAAGAAAAGAAAAGAAAGCATTAGTGTTGATCCGGATATTGCTTTGGCTTGTCCTGTTTAACTGGCCTCAGTATCAAGGATTAGTCCTGGCTCATTATACAGCTCACTAATCTACTATAACCTTCATGTTGTGTGTGGGTGTGTGTGTGCGGGTGCGTGTGTGTGTGTGAGTAACTGGTCATCTGGATTGACTGGAGCCTGACAAATGGATCCATTTTTTTCTGAAACTTATAAGTTGTTGCTTTTAACATGCGTAGAGTCACTATGCAGCGCATAATGGCACTTATGGTGCAGTTTAGGTCTCTGTAATGTTTCCTCCTCAGCTAAATATAAGGTATATTTGTGCAATGTGCGGTTAGCACAGCTAAGCTTGCGGTGGATTGCGTGGATGTGCACATTGCCAATTTAGCCCCCAGCTGAAAAAGGTCTCACTCTACTGAGAAGTTTACACAGCATTAACCTATGAATCATGGCAGAGTATTTTTTGGTTCCTGGAATAGTGTCTCGAAGGAAAAATTACGCTGCTGCTGCTTCTGTTGTGATGTGGAGGCTCTCCCATTCCCAGCGGATGGGCACAAGCTAATCCCACATGAGAGATGAACAGAGAGTGAAGTCATCATCATGCCCGGACATGTTTTTGCTTCTTAAAGAAATGTGATGTTCTGATTAATAGTTATCAGTGTGTCCTACAACGCCTGCCCTTCAGAAATACTATTCTACTGTAGCTTACATGACATTGAGGGCTGTAGAAACAAGCAATGTTTTTTAATTTAAAAAAGTAAATAATGCCAAGTGTAATTACTGCAAAAATGCTTGAGAGGTCTGTAAAATATCACAAAATTAACAACAAGGACCTCTGATGAGAGATTACTGTAAAAAAGAAAGCCTCTGCGACATGATAAATCCCAGTTTAACCTCTGTTTTCTGCATCTAACTCCAGTGAGCCTTTGCTGCCTAGCATACACTGCTCAGCAGGGATTAGACACACAACACAAACAAATACCCTCTATCCTCAGCCTCTGTGAGAGGTTGTAGGAATACACGCAGCAGGACAGCAGGTCCTGGTTTTGGAAGGTACTATTTACAAAGGGAAACGGCGGTCTAACCTCGCCACAAAGGCGATCAGATCGAAGCTCATGAGTATGGTGAGTGCTTTTGGCTGTGTTTTAATACGACCTGTTGCTTTCTGATGTACTTTCTCTCAGGATGAATGGAGTAGTTGCATTTGCCTTTCATATTTTTGTGTATGTATTTGGTATTTTGCATGCATCCCTGGGCCTCTTTAACAAAGGCCTTCGAAAACAATGCTGCAATCACTTGTCCTTTAACAGAAGTGCCTCCCTGTTTCCCAATAGTTTAATTTGAAGTATTAATGCAAACACACTTGTGTTCAGCCTGATTCAGCTCACGTCCCTATTGTATGAAAGAGATTTTTATTGGTTCACTATATACTAAAACTCAAGCTTCCACATGATTGCATTGATTGCCCTTTGTGGGGCTCATCTCAACATGCATCATAACACCCCAGGCTTAACATCTGAGCTTTTCACTTGACACGTTGTCCCTTAATGGCTGTTAGTGTGTTTGTCAGAATTTATGGAAATTTAATTTGGAGCTTTTGTTGCTTATTATGATATTAATTTCAGGGTTGTTTATGGGTATTTGTTTCCATGTAGGTGAACACTCAGTAATATACCTTATTTGTTATATTAATTTCATATTCTTTTCTTTCATATTCGCTCTGATTCTGCAGGGTGTCGCACAATCTATTGTATGAGTAAGTGTCCCCATTATGTTTTGGTCTTTATGCATATGAACAACAATACATTTCAGTACCTTCAGTGAGAAATAAAATCAGGGAGCAGGTTTATCATAATGACATAAATCTAACCTGAATTCTGAGACTCTTTTTGTTATAAGAAGCAAAAATGACACACAAATAATTATAATTCTTACACATCGGGGTAAGGATATTACAGTGAGGATGACTCAGGTTGTGTGCAAATAGATTAGACCTCTGAAATTAATTTATCAAAAATATCATATTCTTTCTTTTGAAACCCTTCCAGGTAGTGATGCCCCTGGTGACCGCCCTTGTCACAAGTGCCAAAAAATTACCCCTGTATTAACAGTACGGTGGAGGTTTTACATAGCAGAGTGCCAAGTTAAGTCTGCTGAGTCGGCAGTCGGTGACGATGATGACTCTCTCCTCACCTTCTGTCTCTCTGATAAATGTGGACATGTGGCAGCTTGTGAGGCGCCAATCAAAAGATGGATTGGTGCCGCTTCTCACAGCACAAAATCTGTCTGATTGCACATTTATTACAATACCAGTGACACATGATTTAATTTGGTGTGACCAACACTCAGGAAAGTGGGTGCATCTTTTGTTCACAAGAATACATCCTTCACATGTATTTGTACAGATTTAGCTGTTTTAGGAAAGTCAGCATCTTTGAAGAAGACATTGTGAAAAGTGTAGATAGGATATTGTAATTGTATTTGTTGGTTGTTAGATTTTTTTTCTCTGTCTTAGAGTATAGATAGAAGGCTGCATCTCTAAGTGATCTGTCCTCTATTTGTGGTGTGCAGGATGTGCATCATCTGATTTGTTAAAAACCCAGTAGAAGGCAAAGCCCTGATTGTCAGTTGCTGTATACTGTAACAACTTAACTTTTTTCACATTAAATTTGTCACTTGAAATGCTAACAGTCCGCTGTAGTTCCCTGAAGGGCATGAGAATGACTACAGTATATTTATTACACACACATCTGTAAATTACCTCCATAAATTAAGCTTTAAAAACAGTTTTTGATTTTATGTTTTGTTAAAGCTGGAAATGGGTCTTAAAATATGAATTACACCATGTTATTACATAAACGTCTCAGGGCTGCCAGACAGCAAGGGAGAGATCTTTGAGAACAAAGTGATGTCTCCTGAGCAGAAGCAGAAGCTCTGCTGCTCTGCAGACTGATCCGAGGTACAGGTCATTCACATTTTGAGGGCACACAGAGCCCAATATGCAATCTCTGCTTTAAATGCAGCCAAAAAACTTAACACAGAGCAAAACAAGCATGTATAGCAAGTGTACAGTAAAAGGAAGCCTATTGCAGCTGGGTTGACAGAAGTGTGTGAGACACGTGAGACGGAGGGCGGCTGTGACTGACATTGTAGAGCTTGTTGTTGAAACCACAAGATGATAAGTTTAGTTTTTCCCCAAGAGATTCATGTATGAATGAGAACGTAATGAATGTGTGTTTTAAAGGGCACATTTCTTGTTCACTAGCTCCAAATGCAGTCGGCTACATGCTACAGTATATAGTCTGTGACAATTAATACTTTGATGCTAAATACTAAAACTGAAACAAAGCATGTGCTTCGCTGTGTTCAGGGACCTTAGCTGTGACCCATACAGAGGCTGGATGGAGATGACTGCTGTTAGTGTTTAGCTCAAAGAGGAATTATGGCAGAGCTAAATGGATTAGTGGAAGGCGGTTTAGCTGGCTTCCAGCTTCAGAGGAGTTGCTGATACCGTCCTCTCTGCATGCTTTTTAAAGACCCACAACGTAACTTTTCAACCTTAAAAATATGCATTTCTGACATATTTTGGTGGCACACCAACATTCAATATGCACATTTCTCGAGCTATGCAACTTTACAACTTTTCCCGTCTGTACGTGGTGTGATGTTGCAGTCGACTATTGGTTGCACACCGGGTCACGTGCTAGCAAACAGACATGAACACACTGGGTGTTTTGAATGCGCACCATGACTGATTCAGCAAAGAAATGCAAAGAAAAATTATCGGAGGAAGGGAGGAAAAGAAAGACAGGAAGGGACAGAACAAGAGAGAAGACAAGGCTGTCTTTTACTGGCTGGAGTGAGCTCACATTACAGGTAGGATGCAAGATGGAGGCCAGTTTAGCCGTCAATAGAGGGGACGTCACTGAGAAAATTGCAAAAAGTTTTGAAGAGCGTCTCTAAAGCTTAAAATAATGCACATCCATTTATTCAAATAATCCACTTATTCATCCCTAAATCAACAAATAGAGCTTTAAAAGGATTTAAGAGAGAACATCTTTTATTATTTTTTTTGCAATTTGATACTGAGGGAAGAAATGGATTAATTGCACTCAGTGTGTGGGAGGAAAAAAAGAAGTAAGGGAAGACTTTTCTGTACTACAGCTTGGAAATAAATGTGACTGGCCTTTGCTCAATGAACTCTGCAGCCAACAACACAACAGAAACATGGGGAAATAAATAAAGGAAGGAGTACTTTTAATTAAAGCTTCTAAAGGTCAGGAGTTTAGCTTTTTCACTTCAGATTGTCAATATTTTTCCTGTGATCTATATCCAGCCAGGAATTGCTCCATTTGTTGCCCCACTGCTGCTTTGACCAAACACCAGGGCACACAGACGGATGAATGTATTTGAAATGTGACACCTCAGGGAAAATGAAAGCCCAGGCAGACGCTGAAATGTTCACACGCATTCACATGCCATTCAACTATCCAGTTAAGACCTCCATTTCTACTTTCCTGTAAGAGTTTTCCCTTGATGTGTGAATATTTCACTTCAGTGTCACAGAGAGGAACAAAATCCATCCCTTTTCTATACTTGCTTTATCATATTTAAGGTGTAGGATGGGGGGAAAAGGGGGCCCATTTTATCTAAGTTACAACTTCTTTTTTTGTTTTTCAAAGAGACCACATCTTTCTCTCTCTCTCTCTGTTTTTTTTTTTCTGATCTTCACATGAACAGAAAATCATTATAAGTCGGAACAAGTCAAAATATTACCATTCATAAACTTACATTTCATACAAAGGAAATCAAAAGATTGCAGCAAACTCATTTGCAGTTGAAAGAAAAAGTACTGCTCTGGTAGGGTGAGAGTGTAGGTGGCAGAGTCGAGCCAAGGGGGCAGAGCCTATAAAAGCAGAGGGGAGAGATCACTGAATCACTCTTCCTGACTCAACACACCTGAAAGCAGCAAAGGCCTTTGTGTGGTGTAGATTCGTGATGGTGAGGACAGAATCTTGGAGTGGTTGTCTTTAATGATGAAATAGCCCAGATTAAAGATAGGCCTAACTAGTTTAGGTAGCTTCAGGGTAACCCTGGGCTTTCCGTCCTATGATGCTGGTTCACTTCTAATCCGGGTAAATCATCTGGAAAACTTATGCTGTACGCCTAACCTCCGAAGCAGGTTAAGTTCTGGATAAGAGATCAACTGCCACCTCCTGACCAATGTGCTGTCTTGGAAAACGTCCTGCCCATTTTTAAAAGTTCCCGTAGGTGTTGGTGATCATGAGAGGAGCACTTGACAGTTTTTTTAAAGGATCAATGTTCTTTTTGATGTCCCTGATGATATCCTATACAATGGCACATTTTCAACAGATGGACTGCGCTATGTTTGTCAGCTGATGGAGACATATATGCAAATGTTACACTTATTCTTAGCTTCTGTTTAGCTTCACGAGGATTGCATCAGAACCAAGAAATTGCCATTATGCTTAATAGCTGTGTGCAGGGGTGCAACTACCTTCTTTCTAAGGGGTATGCAGACGCATCACATGGCGCCCCCACCTCCCATTTCATACACATATTTCTAGGCCTACATGTTTTAAGTTACATCTTAGACAAACCACATAGAAAAACCAATGAAATATGAATCAAATGAAAGGCTTGTTACCAAGTCAGAGAAGGTCAGCGTGCTTTAGAAGTTGCAGAATTTGCTCTTGAGGACCGGACTTGATGCATTAGATGAGTAGAGCAGCATGAGCTGCATATGTGTCTGATGTGAATATTGATAGTGAGTTGTGACTATCATAGGAATACAGTATATCTGATATATATGAGATTAGAAACATGACTGCTGCTGTAATAATGACAGAAGTCAGCAGCTGCTGATTGTTGGCTGACTGGTTGCTGGATTCAGACACAACATCCACGTTTACATCACTGCATTCACTCTAAACTGTCTTTCTACCTCGTGTCGTAGACATTGTTGAAATAAATATGATGTATGATCTATATTTAGTTATTTGTATCTAACAGTAACTGTAACATTCAGAAATAATTTAATATAAAAACGAACATGTACTGGAACTACAGTAATGATTACATACACAATAGTGATGATGATACTGTGAGAGAAAGCATCTCTGCAGCAGCTTCTACAGCATCTGTAGGACTTTCTCAGTGAATCTTGATGTAGAGTTACCTGTTACTGTCAGACTACAACTTTCTGTAATGTGTTCAACATCAGTTATCATCAGCTGTGATTCTGCATGACTAGAATCTGACCAGTTCCAGTCACACAGCAGCTCCAGCAGCATCACGAGCAAACAGCTGGACACAACAACCAACCAAATTGTCAGAAAAAACTGCAGCCTACCTCTAAACGAGGCATCTTCACTCTCTAAAAAAACTGTTTGTTCGTGTTTATAAGTTGTTGACGTGACGCCTGCTTTTATTCGCGGTTACGTGAGATGCGCCCCCGGTAACTCGTCCCCTCCCTCCCTCTCCCACAAGGCCCAGTAGTTCCGACCAGCTCAGTGAGCGATGAGATAACTGCATTATCTGGGGCTTTCATTATTATTTTCTTTTTAAGACAAAGTTCAAGGAAAGGGAGCCAGTCATGCTCTGAAATAAAGCAATTAATTGTTTTCTTTCCTTCTCTTTTTTTCTTTCTTTCTTTCCGTTTGTGACTGCATGCTCACAGTGGCACCCCCCCAGAGTGCCGTCTTTATGGCCTATGTCAAGGAGCTGCTGAGCTTCCTTTTCTGTCCTTTCCTTTTACTTTTTTGGGCGCGTACCGTGCACGCTGGAGCGCCAAGTGTATGGAGGGTGTGAGAAGATGAGGGGGGGTCAGTAACATGCCTCAGTTATCGATGATCATATCATTTACACATGCACAAAAGCTGATATATACAGAAAATGCAATACTGGAATACATTTTCCACCATCGCTTTGGTGCCCCCCCGCCAGTGCAGCGCCCCTATGTGCTGCATATGCTGCATACCCCCTTTTTGCGCCACTGGCTGTGTGAATGAGTTCATGTTGAAAGCATTAAACTGAAAGACAAGTTTCAGTGACTGTGGACGAGGCCAGAAGGGGAAAAAGTGTGTGTGATGCATCCAGCAGGTAAAGAGAAGAACAGTGGGTGATGAATGTGCAGCACAAAAGGAATAGTTCACCCTCAGAATGATTTAAATTTATTTTCCTCTTACCCTGATGGTGAGCAAGACTCTGGACCACTTTTTTAATATTTCAAATGCAGCCGGAGATCAGGACGACTTCTCGTTCCCCCCCAATGGAGTTCGCCTGGGTCCGAGCCAAAAAGGTCCATAAAAGTCCACAAAAAATTGTCAATATTCCTCCATACTGCTCGTCCAATGTAATCCAAGTGTCCTGAGTGGGTAGCGTCCAGAATTTACTTGAAACTACGTCATTTAGTATATTTTTAGAGTCTAAACAATACTACATCGCATGCCCAGCAAGCACGCCGATGCACATTCACGAAACTACGGAAGCCACGGCAGACGAGATTGCGCGTTCTCTTTTTCTTTCTTTCTTTCTTTCTTTTAGATTTTAGACAATTTTACATTGTCGAATGTCCCTTCTGGGATAAATAAAGTATTTTTCATTCATTTAATTTCATTTTAGGTCATTATCCAACCCCTCCTGTGTTTGTCCTGGTTTGTCTAGAGCTCTCGTGCTCTCACCACAATGTAAACAGTGAATTTCTTCTTCTACGCTTGCATTATCGGCAGAGTAGTCTCTGAACGCCGAGGCTTCCGTAGTTTCGCGACCACGCATGTGCGCGCTTCATGGAAGTAAACAATACTCCCTTTTAGGCTCTAAAAATATAGTAAATGACGTCGTTTCAAGTAAATTCTGGACGCTACCCACTCAGGACACTTGGATTACATTGGACGAGCAGTATGGAGGAATATTGACAATTTTTTGTGGACTTTTATGGACCTTTTTGGCTCGGACCCAGGCGAACTCCATTGGGGGGGAACGAGAAGTCGTCCTGATCTCCGGCTGCATTTGAAATATTAAAAAAGTGGTCCAGAGTCTTGCTCACCATCAGGGTAAGTGGAAAATAAAGTTACATCATTCTGAGGGTGTACTATTCCTTTAAAATAAAGCTGCTTCTTTTCAGCAAACCCCCCCCCCCACAGATATGACATCATATCTGTTGTGGCTAACTGTCCAAACCAGCCATTGATTAGCTGCCGTGGGCTAAACACGGGAGATCATTGATGACGCGCACTAAGAACTTCTGTCATGCAGCGGTGAGGTCTTGTCTGGTTTTTGGGTTTAGATCTTGTCACTTCCTGTTTTATTTTGAAGTAACTCTCCTCTTGTTTCAGGTCACTTGCCCTTCCTCATGTCACCAGTCTGTCTTCCCCTATTACCTGATTGTATCCACCTGTTTCCCTTTGCCCTCATGCGTTCTAATAGTCTGTGTCTCCCTTGTCTTGTGCCAGTGTTTTTTGTCTGTGCCTCATCCAGACCATTTCCACAGATTTTGCAGCCTTCACTATAGGTGATCCTGTTTTTTTTTTTTGAGTGAATAAAGCCTGTATTCTTGTCCTGATCTCTGCGTCTGAGTCCTGTCTGAGGTCTGGGCTTGACAACTTTGTCTCACGTTTATTCTCCACATCATAATCAAAATGGATGATAAGACAAGGCAAAAACTTAGTAACTTAGCTGAAATTTTGGTTTGCGGTCAACAAAAAATTTCACTCCCAAGCTAACCCCATTCCTACATCCTCCAAGCAGCTAGTGCGCACAGGTGAGTGCAACTGATTGTAATCACTGACTACACACCCAGAGTGACACACCTACCGCCAAAGTGTAAATCGGGCATGCACACAACAGCATATTGATATAGAACATTACTCACACACATGGCTCCTACAATATCTGTGGAGAGATGTGATTCCCTCAGAACATCTGACCTGCTCAGACGCTGCATCCACACACTCCTTTAGCTACAGGTGTTGAATCAGTTGTTCCACACAGAGACATCATCACGAATGCATTTCTCTTCTTCCTCCGTCTTTGCAAAACCCGCTTATACATTTGCCGACTGCCGGCACAAATCACTTTCTACATGAGCCCGCAAATGCCGGTAACCTCCATGTTTGTTCGCATCGGTTTGCTGAACAGTGTTATGTGCGTGATGTCAGTTGTGTGAGCATGCGTGTCACTTCAGAAGTGTGAGATGTTCATATTGCAGTCGATGGACAGGCTGCATTTAGAAATGTGGTGATGTAGCCACACAAAAAGATCGGCTCTGACAAAAACTGGAATTGAGCATTAAGACCTGCGGCGTGAAGGTAGTCATAGTCTGTTAATCTGACATTGCAACCTTCAAGAACGATGAAAAAAAAATCATGTAGTCTGATCCAGACATACAGTACCTGTCAAAAGTTTTAGAACACCCCTATTTTTCCAGTTCTATTTATAGCAACACAAGTTGGTAAGTAATCAAGAAAAGTTGGGGGAGCTCTGGTAGATGGTAGCACCACTTTTCAAGGCTTGATCAACAGAACGGATTTAAATTATTAACATTCTTTGTTACCTAAAAGGCCTTTTGTATAATTCTGAAATGCACTCACAGTTTCCACAGCTTCCCTGTGGGAACACACCTTGGCCGTTTCTCAATCTGCGTACTTGTGCGTACTTGCGCGTACTTACGTGCTCGTGGACTCGTGAAACGTCATCATCCGCGGTCCAAGTCATGTTCCACTAAAAAGTTCACTTCTCAGCAAGTTCACTGGAAATCCCCGGATGAAAACTTTCTCCGCCCATTTTACCGAGCATGCATCAGAGGAGGCTCGTGCGTACTTGGCCAGATATAAATCCCAGCATGCACCTGCACACGCGCAGCGTTTGACAGCCTCCTCCTCCCTCCTCCGCCTCCAACAGCCAAACCTGAGCGATCATTTCTTTCTTTACTGTTCTTGGTCTTTTATCTGCAGCTCTTCCTCCAGCTTTCCTCTCACAGCTGTTTTTGATCATATATTTATGACTTGATTACCCGTTTGCATTAATGTGCTTATGGATTGGAAATAAATATAATTTACACATTGGGAAAAAAACAACAAAAAACATCCACTTAGTAGGCTATAATTAGTTTTTGGGCAGTTATTTTAATTGTTTTATTTGTTACAGTACCATCTCTACATCTCCACAACAATAAATAACAAACAGCTGTAGAATAATATCATTTTCATGTTGACAGCCCTGCTCACTGCTGCACCGTCGGTGGTGATGTCACAAGTTTGCGTTGTCTCAATCCGTCAAGTAGGCGGAGTCCGTGCTTGTGAACTCCACAAGTGCTGACTTCCATTACGTACCCACAAGTCTGTACTCACAAGTACACGAGTATGTAGTACGCAAAGTAGGAATTGAGAAACGGCCCCTGTGACCTGTGCAGAGTTTCACCTCCAATCAACAGCAATTACCGGTTGATTGCAGCAGGGAAACTCCTAATACCTGCAGGATGCCGGCCCTCGAAAACCGGAGTTGCCCACCCCTGCTTAACAGTAACTGTTCTAACTGAATTGTTTTTGTCACTGATTAATCTGATTTATTTTTAATAATTGTAAAATTGATACTTTTGATATACCAGCAATTATTGAACCAAATTACTTGTAAGGAAAACATTGCAAAACACTGGATACAACAAGCATCTGTAGGTAGAAACACAATGTAAAACTTTGGATTTTACCCTACCTTGCCACAGACGAAAAAAAAAAAAAGGTTAAAAGGAGAAATTCTGATCACAGTGAAAAAGTAATCAACTCTCAGCTCGGCCTCCTTTGGAAAAAATATTTTTGTAAACCTCTGACAAATAAACAGACTAATAAAAGACACAGACTCCTTGGTGGAAATAATTCATGTTTTTTTTTTTTTTTTTTTTTTTTGGAAGCTGCTCAGTGACAGATTGAATAAATAGGAGGGATGCTGCTCTCTGCTGTGATGCGTATTATTGAGTAGTGTATGAGTGAGTAAGTTTGGTTATTTCCCTAACATAAAACCTTCCCCATCAGAGCGTGTAGGCATTGTTTTCACAGCAGTTTCCAAAGAGAACTTAAATTAGTTTGTATTGTCTATTAAGCCAAAGCAGCAGTTTCACTCCTTATCATCCTACTACTCCCAGACCAGAGTGAGCAAGTCTTAAATGTGTATCTCTGGGTTAAAGTTGTCCCAGTAAGACTAGAGATTTGAATGAGTCTTCTCCAAAACCAACAAGACCCACAAACCTCAATTCCAATGAAGTTGGGGCGTTGCGTAAAAATGCAAATAAAAAATAGAACTGAATGATTTGCAAACCCTCTTCAACATTTATTTAACTGAATTCACTACAAAGACAAGATATTCAATGTTCAAACTGATGAACTTTATTGTTTTTGTGCAAATATTTGCTCATTTTGAAATGGATGCCTGCAACACATTCCATTAAAGCTGGGACAGGTGTGTGTTTACCACTGTGTTACATCACCATTCCTTCTAACAACTCTCAATAAGCATTTAGGAACTGAGGACACTAATTGTTGAGGCTATCCCAGCTTTTTTTAAACATGTTGCAGGCATCTCTTTCAAAATGAGCAAATATTTGCACAAAAAATAACGTTTTTCAGTTATCTTTGTAGTGTATATAATTGAATATAGGTTGAAAAGAATTTGCAAATCATTGTAGTCTGTTTTATTTACATTTTACACAACATGTCAATTTCATTGGAATTGGGATTTGTATTATAAGTCCACAATCTCTGGACATTTTAAAAGCTTTTTTCCCTCTCTGATGGAGAATTCTCATATTGTTTTCAACAATGGAGGATAATGACAACAGAACACAACAGAGGGCTCTTTTCATCTCTGTCCCACTTTGCCACACCGTGTTTGTCACTACAGCTCACTGAGGCTTAAATGTGATTTCTCTACTGGCATCCATCCTTTCCTATTCCTCACAAACACATACATGACTGGACGGGGGGCTTTTAAATTATTCAAGCTCCTAGCAGAAAGTGTCACAATCAATGAGCACAAATGAGACTCCATTCACAAGTATTTATTTATACACTTTAGGGGACCACTGCAAAGCCCATGGCTGGGTTCATTTCTGCTCCATTCTCAGAGTAAAGAAACCATAACCATATAGTGAATCCTTGAGCATTTGCTTGTTTGTGTGTGTGTGTGTGTGTGTGTATATGTGTGTGTGCTGGCATTTTATTGAAAATTTCCATGTCTGGGTATAACAGGACTTATGTTGGGCTATAAATATACACAATGCAGGTTTAGACTTCCCTTTGTTTAGATCCTTTAAAAAACTCCTTTTAAAATTCAGCTTGCAGCATGTTGTCCTGATAAGCTAAAACTCATAAGCTAACCCCCTGAATGGACATTAAATTAGACCCTTCTGTGGGATTCAACCCCTATGATGACACCAACTTGTCAGATTAAATTCAGGCTTGTCTGTGTGACATGACCAGATGGACAGTTAGGAAAACCCTTACTCGGTTTCCTGCTTACTCTTTACACCCTGCAGCTGGTATGAAGACTGAATTATGAGATGGATTCAATTATTTCACATGGTGTCTAAAAAGTAATTAATTTGTAAAGTTGATGCCATTTTTAATTAAAAAATTTCCTGATTTTCTTGGTTTTCTGTTCATGGAAAAGGATTGCTTTGTCCCATAAAGTACGAAGTACAGAACAATTCCAAAAAAACATGGTTGCATTTTGTGGATATGTTCATTTATCATGATCTGCCAAGATCATGATAAATGATGGCTTTGGGCAAGTGCGATTGTGTTAAAAGGAAAAATGAGCAGCGTTATCACCAAACCTGTCAGTATGTGCAAGGTCATCCTCTGTGAGTTTATTCAATGACACAACCCTTTATACAGAAACTTTACAATAGATGTGACTTTTCCCTATGAATCAGCATGTTAACTGGATGGCATCTTTTCATTCATCACAATGTATATCTCCATGTCAGACACTCAATGTTCTCTTTGAATTTCCCCCTCTAGAAAAAAAAACAAAAAACAGCCCATCTCATTTTTTTATTTTCTCTGTGCTGTCGCACATCTCATATGGGCATTTTGATCTTTTCCCAAGACTACGTGCTGACTGCCCAGCAAAAACAATTCTACTGCACTACTGTCCTCTCCATCTGGGATCATCTGAGTGACTTTAAGTGGCGAATGATTAAAAAAAAAGAAAGTAGACTAAACAGTGTACCAAATACTAAAAATGTTGATGAATTAACTGCAGTAGCTTCTAGACAAAGAGAATCTGAATTGAATTGCTTTTATTGTCATATAACCAGCGTCCCAGTTACACGAAATGACTTCCGGTACAACCCGTCCAGATTAGACAAACAACAGACAAAGCATAGCACAACATACAGGACCGGGAAGACTTGAAGATGCGACGGATGCCCGCGCTTCCTTGGTGTCAGAGAAGGAAAATGATTACATGAGGAGAGTTTGGTAGGTGAGCAAAAAAGCATGTACACGAGTGCTGCTGAATCAGAACTCAGGGACCAGAAAAAAAACACACCATAACAATTAATCACAATACACAGACTAATACAACCATAACGACAATAACAACACATCATGAGACATATGGTAGATGGGAGGGGTAGGAGGGGTCCAGAGTCCAGTGAGGGAGAGGACGCAGCCACGAGTGGGCGAATCCTTCCATCCTCCTCCGATTCCTGGTGGAAGGAGATTCAAAGGGAAGAGACACGAGACGTGGCGAGGCATTGAATTCAGGAGACAGGGGGGTGGGCAGGGGAGGGATTGCAGAGAGTCTGTTTGCATTCCTTCCAAGGCGAGTTGATATGGCCAAGGCCATTTTGTGGGAGGCCAGGTGGCAAATAGGACAGGCAGAGTTGTTTTGACTCTACCATCAGTCCTTCCCTGGGCTGTGGCAGTCCAATTCCCCGAATCATGATTCTCCTCCTTCGATCCGAACCGAGAGCTTCTCCAAGGTGGAACCCATCGCATCCTGCGTGTGTTTGATTTTGCACTGGGACTGAGTCTGAGTGTTCAGGGCTCGGAAAATCACCTGGTCAGAGAGCTTCGCCAAGGCTGTCTGCCTGTGTTGTTTCTGATAGACCAGGTACCAACCTACTCCAATCAGCAGGAACCCAGTTATCATAATCACCAATAAGTAGGTATCCTCCACGGAGAGGTTGGAGAGACATAAGACCCCCCATTTCTTCCAGGAATCCATGGTGTACCCTGCGGGACTGGTTCCGTCTGGACAAGATGCTGAAAATTTTATCCACGTTGTTGAAAGCCCAGCTGACCAAATCCATGGTGTAATTTAGGGTTTAGGAAGAAAAATGCAGAGAGAGTCTCAGTAGATCCGACAGGACAAAGTAGCAGGAGAGCCATGTCTGATTTGCTGCAAACGAAATTTTCGTGCAAAACTGATCCTTTAGACTTCTGAGCAATGTTTATGTTATGAACTGCTTCCAAAATTTCATTACAACCAGGTCAGAGAGTCAGCTTTTGCAATTCAGTGGAGTGAAAATCCTCAGATTACAGAAGAATTACGTGGTGTTGTTACAGCAGCACAGTTATCAGACTTTTATCTAAATGCAACATTTTACACAGGTATGCAGACCAATAGATAGGAAACTGTAAAATAGATCAGGTCCATCAGAGACTCTGGCTTGTAAAATTAAAGCGCAGGCGGCCGGTAACCAAGCCATTCATTGTGTGTGTGTTACCGCGACAGCAGAGCGTGCCGCCGAGCTCAGCGGCATGTGAGGTGAGCGCATGCCGCTGCGGTACCACTGCGCCCAAATTGAAAAATTTACAATCTGGGCGCGCTGTGACGACATCTTGGCGCATCCAATAGGAGAGAAGACAGTTCTGGAGGGGAAAAAAGTGCGCGGAAGTAGAGCTGCAGTCAGATGAAATATGGATGACAAACTGATTTATCTCATTTCACTTCACCCAGAGCTCTGGGACAGTAGGCTTAAATACCTACTGTGATCTCACCAGGAAGGGACAGAGATGGAGGGACATCAGCGATTTACTGAATTTGCAAGGCTTGTTTAAAGTGAAAGGCTAGAAAGCGCACTGGGGAGAAAACACCTCCTGGTCTGTCGCTTAGCAACGTGATGTGCGCGCTGCTGCCGTGCTCTGCCGCCGTACCGCCTTGCCCTACGCCCTACGCCCTACGCCCTACCCTGTGGGGGGGGGGCGCAGCGAAAACTGCGTTCAATGTGAAGGGCCCTTTAGACTGCACACACAGGGGCGCTGCCTGAGATTTTGGGCCCCATGAACAGAAACCATAAAAGGCCCTCTCCTGCCGACCGCAAGGCTGGCTGAAAATTTTTTATATTGTTATACATGAAATTATTATTTTAATACTTTTGACCATCATTCCTGTACTGTATTTGTGAAAAGAAAAACATGACAGTTACTTGGTTTGGGAAGCACTAAAAATACAATAAGATTCTGTTATTTGCTGCAAGACTGATACTCTATATTCCAAAACCCATCTCTTTCTTTAGATACATGTTAAATCATCTTAAGATCAGTTACTGAAAATGCTGAATACAAATGCAAAATGACCTCATCCATTTTAATTAGAATCTATGGAGAAACACAAAATCTCAGCTCAAACACCATCAAAAACAAAATGGCCAATTGCTATGTTGACTTGAACAATTTACCAAGAGGCAACAAACTCCCCCGACCCCCTACCCCCAACTACAAGCAATATCCATCTACTGTATAAATGTTCAACTCATCTGAAAGGCTGAGAACCAGCTAAATGTGGTTTCCTGCATCCCAGGAGCAGCACATGACTCTCATCTTACAAAGTGTCTCCATGGTGATGCATGGCTCATTGGTAGCTACATACTTTTTAATGATTAATATTTTCTACAGCAATAACTTTAATTTTTGTGATTAATTTTATTAGGACATGGAGTAATTCCCTGGCACCCTGGTTAATAAAATCACTAACCAACCTTCAGATTCACCAGGAAGCTTTATTTTATCAGACACACACACACACGCACACGCACACACACTTCATCATCAAGCGTACTGTGTCTTAGAAGGATGCTGGATGTGTTTTAAGACCCACAACGGAACTTTTAGTGGTTTTCTCAGTGACGCGCCCCCTATCGATGACTAAACTGACATCCACCTTCCATCGTACCTGTACTGTGATTCACCCCAGCCAGGAAAAGACAGTCTTACTGTATCTTGACTCTTGTCCTTTCCCTTCCTCTGTTTCTCTGTTTCCTTTCGTTTCTTTGCTGAATCCGACAAAACACCCGCTGTGTTCATGTCTGGTTCATACCCATTTGCAAGTAATGTGACGTGGTGTGCAACAAAAAAGTCGTCTGCAACGTCACGGCCGCGTCCCGGATACAAAACTTACCATACATGTTCAGTTTCTGAGCCTCTGGTGTAGTTTTCTCAAGAAACTTCTAAAGAAAAACTTCAAAACAAATTTAAGAAGACTTGTAAGAGGATATTGTTTGATTCTGTTCAATGGCTGTGCAATGATTTTGTTTTTATTTACATTTACACTGATCAAGTTACAAGTTAAAGAATGCAATAGCTTAATAAAGACGACCAAGGATATCTACATGTGCACTAAAT
The DNA here is from genome assembly GCA_023101725.1 of Atherinomorus stipes. Classification (NCBI taxonomy): domain Eukaryota; kingdom Metazoa; phylum Chordata; class Actinopteri; order Atheriniformes; family Atherinidae; genus Atherinomorus; species Atherinomorus stipes. Next base: position 486,380 of record JALJCO010011123.1, on the reverse strand, counting down.
CACATTATCTGAATCTGTAATAGCTCACAGTTGGAGATCAAATTATCATGAAAACCTGAAAACCTGTCACAGTGTGAGCTCATTTGATTTCAGTCCCATATCATACCTGAGAGTGAACAGAGTCATTAAAATGCTGGAAGAAGAGAAAATGATGATTGTAGTGGTGAAATGGTTCATCCATCAAATGCTCAGCTACAAATGGGCAGACGTAACATGAGGCCTTTGCATGTGTTTTTGCTGTCATTGTTTGAATACTTGTGCTTCCATGTGGTCACCACCACGTTGAGAGGGGATCAGGTTTGTGTAGGATGCTATTAAAATAGGGCAGGGATAAGGATCCACAAGCATGGGCAGTATTTTGATAACTGACAGTCTCCAGAGCAGAGCTGACTTGAAAGGCAGGAATAAACTGGATACCAGCCCAGGCATGCTAATGAGGCCCTAATTGTGTGTAGATCAGCTGCGCAGTGTTAATGCCTGTGTGACTCAAAAATGGTATCTAATCCTGTAAGTGTGTCCATAACAAAAAATAGCATGTTTCTGTCCACTATTTTCTCAAGGACAGGGCCTTATAAACAATTTATTTAGACATATGAAACTTTGATGAAACTACAACTGCAAGTGCAAGTGAGCAACATCCCAAATATGTAGCAACATGTTTATGATCTAGATTCTATTAATGCAGCTGCTTTATTCTCTAATGGCATAGACATTTAAAACATTTATGTCACTGATGTGAGGAATAATCAGATGCTTATGAGAACTGATTCGAGGCACATTTTTCTCACTAAATTCCACAAATATTTGTTTCAAATTAGAGTTTGAGCAAATTATATGAACCCCTTCAGGGTGCGCCCAGCCTCATCCCTGGCAGCAACCAGGACAGGCTCTGTTATTATTTTGGCCATTAAAAAAAACATATATATATTTGGTGTGTTTTCCATTTTATTCTGAAGTGTTGAATTAATGGGATTACATATAGTTTGTCTGTTTTTTGGGGGTTTTTTTAGATTCACATTAGCTTTTGCAGAGCAGTAGCTATTCCTCCTGGGGTGCACTATAAATCAGACATTAACAATGGAATTGAATTAACAATATGAAATAAACAAACACACACAAAATAGAAAAATGACAGGCTACAATAAAATCTATGTAATAACAGAGTAAATTTAACGTAGAACAGAACAGATATTGAAAAATGAGAAAAATAAAATAAAATAAAATGCCCATAGATCATCACATACCAAGGAAAACTTATTACCATATATCAAACTTTTTCTGCAGGGCCCTGTTTTCAATGGCAATTAAGGTCAAGAACACCCCCCATCCCACCACCGCTACCACATGTGCCAAACTTTATTTACCAATGCCTTTTGTTGAGTCATCATCATTTGTTCATCAGTGCTTTAAAAAATTATGCCTATTTTTTGTTAGAAGTGCAATGATGTACATCTGCATTAAAAGACAGTTGATTTTTTTTTTTTTTTTGGTAGAAAATAAATGGGGTCTTGGTTGTTATAACATATGAAAACCACCAGAGCAATCTATTTTTCACTTCGAATTAAGAAAGGCAATCATGCATTTTGATGACATTCACTCTTAACCCACGTGAAAGAGCTATACATCTCGTATAGTTTTTCTTGTTGAAATTATTGACAGCAGACATGTTTTGAGAGACCCTCCTGTCATATGTGCAACATACGGGACTGTTTTTACTTTTGCACATTTTGGTTGCATAAACAAAGATGATTCATCTTGGGTCATCACTCCTGTCCTTATGTCTGCCTGACTTTGTCTCAGCTCTCTGTAGGTGACAGAGAGTGTGTTGACAAGTTCGTGAATATGTCAGACTGAGAAAAGGAGGTGCAGAGAGGGGAAGAAATTGAAGGAGATGGAACCGGGAAAAGGAAAGAAGTTGTCAGGGAGAAAAGTTGATAGGACATGAATCAAAAAAGAGAGGAGTCTGGAAGTATGTGGCAGGGGAGAGACGCAGAGGCATTGGATAAGGAGGAGGTGTAGCTATGAGAAAAGCCGGGAGTTTGATCATAATGAGATTGATCATGTTTTTCTTTTGTAAGTGACGCTCATCTATTTTAAAGGAGCCCTATCATGAAAAATGGACTTTTAAGAGCTTTTCAGCATGTCAGTGTGTTATTTCCTTATCAAGAAATGATTTAAATCGTTATTTTTCTTCATTCATGCATATTTGAGTAATCTACATGGATATTTAAACCAAGCGCTACCTCCCTGCAAACGGCTGACTACCCACCGCGTTACGTATGAACGTGGCACCAATCACGAAAGTCCAAATGCGCACGCTCAGTATGGTAGCAAGACGCCCTCTGTTGAACAGAAACTCAGAGAATCCTATCCACACTCTCTGAGGAAGAAACTAACACCTGCAGGAAGATTTCCTCAGAGACAAGAGACAAGCAGCCATCAGCTAACAGACGTTTGATCCAGAGTTCAGGAGAATTTTCTTCCTTTTTTTTTCTTTTTTTTTTAAGCTCTAGAGGACAGCAAGTTGGGAAAAATGCAGTTATGTTCAGCGTGGTTATGTTCAGCGTGGGAGTTTATTTGTTGTACTGGATGAATCGACTTGCCAGAAGTGGTTGGATTTTAACTTCAGGAGCAGGGGGAAAAAAAACTCAACTTCGTGTGTGAACTTCACTCCTGACAACTTCATGAATCTCGGGCAGTAAAGTGTTTTTTTTTCTCTGGGATTACTTCTGAAACATGACGCAGTTCCTACTATAAAAACGCGCATGGACAGACAACAACACTGGTGAGTCAACACATCTCTCAGCTCAATGCTAACTGTTAGGCTATGATTTGTTCGCTAATTTACTTACTTGTCAGGGGTCTCTGTGGTACTGCGTGTACTTCAAACTCCATATCAGACTCTGGGTCGAGCGCATACAGCTCCATAACAGGCTCCTCCGTTTGATCCCGTCGATCGGAGTCCGATTATCCATCAATGTTTACAAGATCCATGTGAGTGCTGCTTAGCTCAGCGCTAACTGTTAGCCTATGATTTGTTCGCTAAATTACTTGCTTGTCAGGGGTCTCTGTGGTACTGCTGTGGTACTGCGTGTACTTCAAACTCCATATCAGACTCTGGGTTGAGCGCATACAGCTCCATAACAGGCTGGTCTGTTTTATCCCGTCGATCGGAGTAATTATCCATCAATGTTTACTACTAACATCCACATGAGAGCTGCCGGTGCCGGTGCTACAGACAATTCTGTGACCCTTCAGAATAAGTGTCTCTTCCGGGGCGACGTCATGAAATGGGCGTAAAACATGCTGCAATTGGTCGAGAGCTCCGCGGTTCAGTACAGTCAGCCATCTTACTTCCGTGTTGGAAATTAGATGCATCGAAAAACTAATATTTAACACCAAATTAGTTTCTATAGTAACGATGGGAACATATCTAGCTTATAAATGCCTATATTTGACTTTTGGAACATTTGAAAAGCATGATACAGCTCCTTTAACATTTAGTTATTTAGTTGCACACATTTGAATATGAGTCTATAGATATTTCTGCTAAACTTCTTGTATTTAAGTTATCTAAGAAAGGTTTTTATTTAAATACATTTGTGTGGATACAGTAAATTTGTGTCCATTCAAAGACATTCAGATGAAGGCATGAAACGTTTTAAAATGGTTTAGTTATCTTATACTGTATAAAGTATAAGATTGTTTCCCTGGCATTATTAAAGGCGGAAATAAATAATAAAACAATCAGTATCAGCTATCTACCAAAATGTATTTTTTAGAAGCAGTTTTAGTCCAGAACGATAAAATTACTTCTTTTGTGTGATGATTTTTCAAAGCAAAAATTGAATCAACATTGACTATTGCATCTCCTAATGTCCCAGCGGCAGCTTATTAGCCTAAATTTCTCCCAGTGCAGGTGAGAACTCAAGAAGTCTTTAAGATAAAAAGTTAAATGTCTTGAACGACCAAGGAAAGAGGCCGAGTTGTTTCTATTCACAGCCTAAGAATGCTGTCGCCCTTTCCAGTCCAGAGAGGACAGATCCATCTTCATTGCAAATCAACCTTGTGTGAAGTTACAGAGGAAGGTCAAAGTTGATATGCCAACAGTGAAGGTGGTGACAGCACTAAATTATTGTATGTGTGTGTGTGGGAATGTGTGTGTGAGGGCAAATTGGCAAAGCAGAAGACATCACCCTAAACAATGACTAACAATGTTGTCACTTGGCTTCCTGTGAGCCTTTTCTGTTTGTTTTGTGTGAATTATGAACACATTAATGACATTGGCTATTTTCGTCCATGTGATGGGCTTTTGTTTCCTACATTGGTCCAGTGTTTAGTTTTCACTGTCTCGACAAACTCAAATAAGTTAAAAAAATAAAATAAAAAAAATTAACCCTCCTCTGTAAAATAATAACTATAGCAGCACCATGACTCACTACAGTTGTCACTACAGTAGGAGAGTAACTGTTAGTAAGGTTACTTACTTATCGGCTATGGGCTTGTGAACAGTACAGATACTGTATCTGTGCACAATCTGATGTGACTGGTCAAAACTTATCTTTCTTTTTTCCAGTCTAATCACAACACAACAGATTTTCTTTTTATAAAAAAGAAAGAAACTGTATTTTCCGTTAAACTCTCAGTTGTCCCAAACGTGTTGATTAACCAGATGTTCAGATGAAACAAAAAAAAAAAAGAAATGAAATGAAAAATGAAAGGAGAAAAAAGAAAGATACATTTCAGAGTGAAAAGTCTTGATATTCAAGGGTTAATGATTTTGAATATAAAATATATCTGCAGAAATTTTCTGAGAGTTGTAGGTATTTTTTTTTGTCTGTATAACTGAAAGATACTGAGGAGGCTATACTGAATACTGACGCAATCAAGAGAAAAAAAATACAGGGTCCTTTTCTTTTATGATGCAGAAGTTATCTGTAGGGTTCAGTCTCTATCGCCATGCATTAGAAACATGACAGGCTCACCCCCCACCCCTACTCCCCTCCCTCAGATGTGTGGCAGGTGGATGCTTTTCTGCAGGCAGCAGTTCTTTGGCTGCAGCAGCTACACATCCTGAGCATGGTGACACCCGTCCCCACTCATTCTATATAGCTGGGGGTCCCAGGGAACGAAGCTGCCTAGTAACGACAGTTTGGTGGCTTTCCCTCTACGTTTCCTTCCTTCCAGTCCCACATACCCACACCCTCACCCCCAACTCTCCCTCACACCTATACGGGCAGGGTTTTCGGGAGCATGCATGTTGTACGGGATGATGCAGATGTGTTCATCTAGGTGACTGAATGAAACCCAACCACTCCCCCTCAGAGTAGTAAACTTTGTGAGACTTTAAAGGATTACCTCTGCCAAGTAATGTTTTCGGTAGCGTTGGATTGTCTGTCTGTACGGAAAAAGTACTGGACGGATTGACCTGAAATTTCCACCAGCCGTGTGCCTCAGCCCAAGAATAAACCCATTAAATTTTGGTGGTGATCCAGATCAACTTCTGGATCCAGGAATTTTTTGAAGGATTCTTTATCATTGCAAGAGCTGCTTGGCGGAGGTCTGCGCTCACCGAGTGCTTTTCTAGTTTCTATTGTAGAGATACTTTAAGGTAGAAAATCTTCTGGTTTCTCCATTTCTCTGTTCTCTTTCTCTCCCAGCTGAAAGGTGTACTTGTTCATTCTTTGTGAAAGGAGTGTTTATGTGGAAATGGTAATTAAGTAAGTTGGCAGTGGCACTGTGTGGAAACGAATGTATTCAGATGGCAGCCAATTGCATGAGCCTAAACCCTGGCAGTGGGTGTTGTGGGATGAGTGCAGCCTTATCAAAGCCAGCCAAGGAGCCCCTGGATCCCCTGGCTCATCACCCAGCAGCCGATTACCTTCCCTCTGAATCTCTTCTTTCTATGACACTGAGGTGCCCTCACTGATAAAAGTGATGGAAATTTGACATCCAGTTTAAAATGTTAGGGATGCACGATATAATCAGCCCCCTATCGGTATTGGCCTATCGGCCTTAAAGCTGAGTATGGGACATTGGCCACCCCACCGATATTTTACCGATCAGCCTTCTGTTTCTAAAGTCTAAAAAAATCAAAAAACTACTACTACTTCTTCAAAAACTTCTTTTTACAGACTTTACACTTCTAATAACGAGGGGTGAGAAAAAATATTGATACACTGAAATATCGCAATATTTTCATATGCTATCGTATTAACATTTAAAAATGTGGTATTGATCTATTTTACTAACGAAATCTTGCGATATTTCATTGCTCTGTTACCAAATCTCGCGAGAATTCACAAAAATTCTGCAATATTTTTATATTTAAAAACGTTTTGTTTCTCTTTCTTAAAGCAAAACTAAGTAACTTTTTAAAGTTAATATATACTTTTCCAAATCTCTGCAGGGGTAAATAATGTGTATATACTATTTCAATTTGGCCCTTATGTGTGGCTCAATGTGTTAAAAAAGCAAGTTACCAATGGCTGAAACCGATTTTGTAGCACAAGTCTGAGTCCACCCCTTTATTAAAAAAGAAAAAATACATCTCTGCAGGGTTGTAAGGGTGTGTGTGTGTACTGTATGTGTATAAAGAGGAACAGTAGTTTCCATAAGTGCACCCCTCTGGATGTTTTGATAAAAAGGTACTGTGATATTGAGTTTATATCTAGTATATTACATATTATATGGGTAACTTTTTATGTTGAAATTTATTCTGTTGGTCTCTAATGTACATCAGCCCACCCACTGAATGTAACCACAAGCCGGCACCGTTAACATCTAAATAATCAACACTGGCTACTAAAAGTGCTCATTTCCCGTTGTTTTGAACATACTTTGTTCTTTCTATAAACCCATTCAAATATTTTACTCTTTAATAGTGTGTCCTGAGCTGCCTGTCCCTCTCTTCTCTCAGTGATTAACTCAGTTTGTCATAAGACCGTGAGAGAGAGAGATCCGAAGAGGTTCTCACCAGCGTCCTAGATTAATGGATTACAGATGAATGGCCTCCCCACAACTTCATAAATGAAACGTTTTATTCTTGCTACCACTCTGTCTTACTCCTCCGCACACACGTGCAAGCACACCCACACACACACACACACACCCCCACACACACACACACACACACTATCGTTACTGTCTTACTTCAGTCTTTTTCAACAGTGTGGAATTGGATTTTTAATCTTCTATTGAATGTGGCCTGTCTGCTCCCATGGCTGGCTCCTTCCAAACATGTTGCCTTAGAAAAGGTCACAACCTCAACTTTACACCAAATTGTAGTTTGCTGAAGCGCCTCACACCTTTTCCTCTCTTGTTCACTGCTGGATTCTTAAAGTGCTGAAGCTGTCACCTGGTCTCTGTTTGAACTTTCCCTTCCTGAACCTCAGAGACACCTGTCTGTCAGAGAGCATTGATGGGATGTCTGTGCCCTCAATCTTTTCTTTTTTTCTTTTTTGTCTTTAGTCATGCTTGTTTTATATAGATAAGACTGGAACTGCTGAAATAAACAAATGAACATCAAGAACAAATAAAAGTCAAATATTGGCTTCTTGTGAACATTTTTACTGCCAAGTTAATCAGATCCACCAATTCCCCTTTTGTTGGCCAAATGTTTGGTATTATTTATAGTTAAAAGTAGTTAGCTTGTCAAGACTGGTGTTGACAAAAACAAAAAACCTCCATTTGACTTTAAAACTCATCTTTAAATCCTGCCCGGGCCCTCAGTTGCGTACCTTGCCCCATTCTGGCGTTGTCTGCAAGATCCATCTGATGCTGGTAAACAGTCCATGGATTTAAAATTGGTGGAAGCCTGTGCGAAGCACATTACCATTGTTTTTGTGGTTGCACTCAGTTTGATGGAGGGAAAAATGGCCTTTATTCTTTATTTTGGGAGAGAAAGAGAGAGAGAGAGAACACTGAGCTATTTCTATAAGTAAAAAATAAAAAGTGGTAATTTTCCCACTGATACTCTCTAACAAAATGAAAACAACACCATGCTTTTCTTGGATCTTTGCTATCAAAGAATTAGCGCTAATAAGATGCTGAAAAGAGAGAGAGAAAAAAAAACAATAACAGACAATGACAGTAAAGGTGTTAAAATGACAGTAAAGGTGTTAAGATGCTGATTAGATTTGTGCCACTGCATGATTCTTTCAGTGCAGTGCTACGACACTTGCCAGTAATCATTAATATGCATTGTGGAGCTACGTGACAAAAGGCCATAGTCGAGGCAATTTCATTTCCTAAGCAGGGCCTCAGAGGAGTTCATTTCCAATGCCCTCCAACCACAACTGAGTTGAAATTGCATTTGAGTGGAGAAAGCCATGTGATTGGGGAAAGCGTTTCCAACTTGCCACCACTTAAAAGGCACAAATGACATGGTAACAGGAAAATCTAAAAATTCATAAATACTTGATTCCCCCTGCAGTGTGTATTCAATCTCTGTGAACCACAGCTCAATCTCTGCCTTCGATGTGGTAAGTGTCCTGCTTCTAACGCTGGTCACGGGGCTAGAAACAGGCCTTCAACATCAACCCCACTTTGTGCAGATCATATAATGCTGTAGTGAATGCTGCTAAGACCAGAAATTAAAAGGGAGGAAAATGTGTTTGACAGGTTGTCTCTGTCACAGTTCTCAGAAGATTGCCTTGGAAATTGGAAAAAGGTGTAGTTGTTTACTTTTTCCATGTTTGTGAATTAGGTGCTGTAAATAAATACATGGCTAATTTAACCAAACTTAGTATCAACACTTGTAACAGAAGGAAACAGCTAGCCTCTCCATGATGTCACATGTCCAAATCTGTAGCATTTACTCATGAAAAATGGAAAATATTGCAACAGACAAGCACTGGGATCTCTGGAAAGCAGCTGACCATGCTCCGTCTACTGTAGTAATATTTATTAATTACAAAGCAGACCTAGCTGACTCTGTACAGATCTACTAGACTTCTCTTGCTATTACAGACACTGACACCTTAAGATGGGTAGGCCAGCTATTTATCATCGCAGCATGTGTAGAGCTATGGCCACACAGAAACAGGACACATAACCTTCACTTTGCACAATCTTGTTGCATTGCTTTTAATGAGCAGATACCTTTTTCTAAAGCAACTTATATGTAAAGAATATAAAGAAGTAGAGTGGTTATTAGACTGAAAAAGTTTGGCTGTAAACACAGAGGGAAACAAAGATCTTCTGAGAATGATCCATCTGACCTTTGCACAGATGAAGTACAGTCAGAAGAGAGAGCAATACTCATGATTTAAACTATGGCTCTGTAAATCCCTCATGATATAAATTCATGTCTGTATATCAAAACTTCATGTGCTGCTTTTGAAAAAAGTGCTACTATGTTGCAGAAATATGCCCCCATGAGACTAAATACTGTTTCTTTCTGACTCAAATCACAAAATTCAGCTCAATAGTGTATCTTCCCTTTAGTTTTAAGATAATGTCCTGCCTTTGGGATCATATCCTCCAGAAAAAATGATCATCATCTGAGCAGGGTTTACAATAATTCAGGCTCTCCTGCTCCAAGATGGATCTGCATGCAAGGCAGGCTACTAATCCAAAGATCTGCAGCAGATAAATGGCTTAGGATATCTCTGATGGTGACAAATCTACAATGTGTGCTGAGCTTGATACAGCTTAAAGATAACTTACCTGGCAGTGATGGGAGCCAAACACAAAGGAAAACCAGAGATTGTAAGACTGTGCAATCAATGACATTTAATTGAAGTGATGAGGTGAGCAAACAATGCAATAGATAACTGGAGTTACTTTTCCTACTGCAGATAGGCCAAGTTGTGTATTGTACAACACAGGTTAAGAGCAGAGTCCCTATAGCTTTAATAAAACACAGACAACACTGAGGTGTTGTATATTTGTACAGTTTTACAGCAAAATTGTTGTAAATGAGCTTAACTGGGATTTTCAGGCACATATTCAGCTAGAAGAAGTGAAGAATGACAAGCTTAAAGGGAAAGAATTATGGTAATTACATCCTCTCCCATCTCCCCACTCTTAATGGGTGACACATACGCGGTGCTCTGTGATGGAACATGGTTAAGTCACAAATGACAGACTTAATTTAAGTCCCTTGTAAAAGCATCATTTGTCTGTTCCCCTTGTAACTTAGAAAACATTTTTCATGGTTTAATGTTGGTCATCTATACTTCAAGTCTGTTTCTGAAATCACCAACTTTCAGCTTTTGCAGTACCACAGACTTTAAAAACCAAGAGATTTTATATACAGTACGTATATTCAAAATCATTGTTTTATTTTACTAAATTATAATTTAATACATTTTACTTTATTATTACTTTTTACAGATTCTTTTCAGTTTTCTTTTCAGTCTTTGATTCTGTCTTGCATGTGTGATTTTACCAGAGGAAAAAGAGAGAGCAAAGGAGGAGGAATGTCTTTTCAGTAAAAGGTCAGAATGAAGTTTTTCCTTTTCTATTTTTTTCTTTGCACTCCCAGTGGATTCTGCATCTCACTCAGGGATGAAGACAACAACAAACACTCCTCCTACTGTGACTCACTAGCCTTTAAAAACAGATTAAATTCCTGTTTTCCCTCCTTTCTCCCTGTTCTTTCCAGTAGACAAAGAACAGTGTTATTCCTTCCAAATGAGGGGGAACTGTCCTCGATGTTGTGAGAAGAGCTGTACAGTATGTTGGTGTTATTGAAGCACATTGAAGAAACCCTTTTTCATTATTCACTAAAATGTTTTCTAAGGATACAAGGCTTTGTTTCAGGAACAGAAGCAGGATAATCATTTTTTGCTTATCGTTCCTCATTACTTCATAGGGGGACCCATATGGTGAGGTTAAGTCAGGGTGGCTAAATGAGTGGAAACCATATAGGAGAGCCAATGCATACAAAATGAGTTATAATCTCAGCTAGGTCTGGCTTTTGGTCAAAAACAGATGACCCCAGCCTCAAGGGGGAGCATCTTTGGAAACCAGAAGCCTCTAAAGATCAGCTGCAAATTGCTTATTTCATGGCTCATGTGTATGATTTCACTGAGGCTCTCAGGGACAGAACATTTAATGATGGCTGCACCTGGCTTCTCCATGCACAGCTCATACCACCCACCCTGTCTCTGCCACCTCTTATAACACAAGCCAGAAGCACACACTGTTAATACATCACACCTTCAGCAATTAATGATGCCAGAATCAAATGTATTAGATGTTATATGTAGAACTTCTGTAGTAAATGCAGAAACTTTGCTTTTTTGGGGGAAAAAAGAAAGAAATCAAAGAAAAAAATAAGTACATATTATTTGTGTCTCATTTATATGAAAGAAATAGTTTCGTGTGCAGAAATGAAATCAGTTCAAACTCTGCAACACAAGATTGATCCAGTGTGCTCAAGATATCACCTGTTCATTCTTTCCAGCCTCTAAAGATAAGCTATAAAGGCATAGACGCTACTGTAAGGTACATAGATGGTGAAGTCTGTTGCCAGAGGAAAACAAAACGGGGGTGTGTGCAATTTCAACATTTTAGCAACATCTCTGTTTCATCTCTCCAAAAATTTCTGGAGCAGCAACACAAGAGACAGAGATGGAAGAACTGAATGCAAAACAGCTCAATTTGACTTAGTGATGGCTCCCGGCATGTTTGTCCAGACCTTAGGACACCAGTGCATCTATTTCTACAGGACATTTTGCTCATCAGTAAGTTTGTAAAGCTTTTTTTGTGTCAAAATAATGGATAATTGAAATGCAGAATTGAGAGGAGGCTAGAGCTGCTCCTGGTCCATCACAGAACTAGACGGAAAAACACTCAATCAGGTTAATACTCACTGCTAGTAAGAATTTAGAAACTCAAATCCATCCATCATGTCTTTGGACAGTGGGAGGAAGCCTGGACAGAACCCACGCATACTGTAGGTGGACAACATGCATGCTCCACACAGTTTCGACAAGAAATCTACTTGTTAATATTATTTACAGTATGTACAGTGGGGGGAAAAAGTATTGAACATGTCAACATTTTTCTATGAAAATATATTTCTAGTAGAGCTATTGACACAAAACTTTCACCAGATGTCGTCAACAACCCAAGTAATGCACACATACAAAGATTTCCTAACATTTATGTCCATTAATGAAGTCATGTCTAATATAGTGAAATGACACAAGGAAGTATTGAACACATGAAGAAATGGTGGCGCCAAATATATAAAGCCAAGAAAGCAGCTGGAGTCTGTCAGTATTTAGAAAGTAATCCTGTCCCCTCTCAGTGCAAAGTAATATCAGCTGGTTTAGTCCTGATTGAAGCCTTTAAAAAGGTTTCTCGTCACCAAGTGTCAGGCAAGAAGCATTCCATGATGGGTAAAAGCAAAGAACTGTCTAAAGACCTACGCAACCTTATTATTGCAAAAGGCACAGAAGACATTGGTTCCAGGTGTATTTTTAAACTTCTGAGAGTTCCAGTGAGCACCATTGGGGCCATCATCCAGAAGTGGAAAGAACACAGCATCGTCATAAACCGGCCACGGCCAGATGCTCCTCGCAAGATTTCAGACAGAGGAGTCAGAACAATAATCAGAAAGGTTCTCCAACAGCCCAGGACCACTCGTGGAGAGCTTCAGAAAGACCTGGAATCAGCAGGTATACAGCTGTTTCAGAGAAAGCAAGAAGTAATGCACTCAACCACCATGGCCTTCATGCATGCACACCACACAAAACTCCATTTCTGACGAAAAAGCATGTTGATGCTCTTTTGAAGTTGCAACACAACATCTGGACAAACCCATGACATTCTGGAAAACGTAGTCTGGTCAGATGAGACCAAAACTGAACTCTTCAGATGTCATAAGATACATGTTTGGAGAACAAATGGCACCGCACTTGATCCCAAAAACACCATAGCAACAGTGAAGTTTGGAGGTGGAAACATTATGGTGTGGGGCTGTTTTTCAGCATGTGGTACTGGCAGACTTCATATCATTGAAGGAAGAATGAATGAAGAAAAGTAGAGAGACATTCTGGACCAGAATCTGCTGCCATCTGGAGCTGCTGAAGATGAAAAGAGGCTGAATCTTTCAGCAAGACAACCATCCCAACCATTCCTCTGGTTTCTCCATACGGGAGACATCTGGAGGCTGGAATCACCAACAAAGATTTTTGCGCTAAGTATTAAATTAATTTCAGTGAGCGTATTCAATACTTAGTCTGTGTCATTTCACTACACTTAATTTATGGACATAAATGTTAGGATTTCTTTGTATGTGTGCATTACTTGGGTTGTTGCCGACAACAAAACATAAAAATTTCATGTCAATATATCTACTAGAAATATATTTTCTGAGAAAAATGTTGACGTGCTCAATACTTTTCCCCCCCCGCTGTATATATATTTTAAAAAGTACATACATTAATATATTATATAGGCTTTTATTGAGCACGTTTGTGGTGTACTGGGAGCAATGCTGTTTTCCAGTCTAGCTGCAGGAATCAAAGCGCTCCTTCTAGTGATGGAGGGATGGAGAGCTTAGCCGTTATCTTCTTCTCACCCACCACTTCAACTGGTGCATCCAAGAGGCATTTCAGTACAGAGCTGTTGGGTAGTGGGATGCTTTGGTGCAGTTAAGCCAGCAGCAGATGCAAGCTGACATCAGATCGAGGAATATTCATCACTGATCAACACATCAGATTTTACTCGAAGTCTGACAAAGGCTGAAATTGCAATGTGTCTGACATTTGATTTTTACCACAGAATTACACATGTACCCCATCATTTGTAGCCCCTAGCTGTCATGGGGTCTATTTTCATCATTGAAATCAGAACAGTAACCACTAACTTTGAGCCCAAGCTCTTGTTCTCGTCATCCAGCTGATGGCTTGCACTTTATAAACTATCAGCCTGTTTAATTGTGTGTTAACTGTTAGAATAATTTTGTTTATGAATATGTACAGCTCTGTTACATTACAGGAATAATGCAGTTTGCTACACATAATAAGGTTACAGTGCCTATATGTATATGTATTTTGCACTACTATAACAGCTAATGTTATATTCTAATTTAGCTCTGAGTTTTATATTTTGCAAATAGTCTATTATATGTAGTATCGTTGGAATATTGTTCTTTGAAAGAAATACATTACAAGACTGGACATGAAGGAACTAACACCACCTCGTGTCTTGTGCTCATTATTCCCCTTTCCAGGGGTGTAACATTTGCCTCATTTGTTTCAGTGCTGGCCCTGCAACCTGTCCAAGATGGACCTTGTCTTTGTTAGCAGCTGGGATAGGCAAGGCAGTTGGATGACAGCTGCAGTGGTTATTGAAACCTGTTATTGAAATCCAGTGAAATGAAACCTGTCTGTTTCACACTACATTTGTCTTGTGATTATTTATGTTTATAATAAGTTTCTTCAGCAATAGGATTAATGATGTAGTAGACAGGCCACAAAAACATTGAAATGACCTTTATCATTCTTTTAAAATGAGAGTGGATTTAAATTTCTAATAAAAAATACTTTAACCATCATTTTTGCATGTTTTAATGTTTAATTAGTGGAAGTTTAGTAACTTAAAAGAAGGTTGAAGTCTTTATTACAAAATTAATGATCAGTCAAGAATTTCAAACATTTTGGTTAAAATACTCAAGAAGCTTTTCCTCTAGCTTTAAGATATGCCAGGCGATTTGGACTTTAACTGCCCAATGTTTTGTTGCAGGCCAACCCTTACTGGCCTCTTTTTCCTGCAGGCCGGTCACTACACATGGTTGCAGAAAAGCCTTAGAGAGGCTAGTTTGCAGATAATGAGCTCGGTCACATCTTTCAAGAAATAATGGAACGAGGCCTGCTTGTGGAGCACACACTCACTCACTTGAGATTTTGCTGACAGCTTTTGCTCCCCAGCAAACTGTTCGTACAACTGATGAGTCAGCCACCATATAGAAACAGGACATATTTCATGCTCTGTCTTCTCCTTTTCTCAGTGCTACACATTTGAGGAACATGTGCTGCACGTTGCATTCAGAGATATAAACTGAGCAATGTCAGTAGGAAGTGGAGAGATTTTTATAAACTCTAATTAAAAGAAAAAACCCTGTTGATGAATTTCATTTGTTTTATAGCTTCATTGGTGCTGTACTTAAAGTTTCTTCCCATTAAACCGCCTAGCTTTGTTTGTTCCTGTTCATTTCGGTTCTGTCATTTAGCAGCTGTCAATCATGGCGATGGCGACGGTGGGAAATGCCCAACTGGCTTCACTTTCAGCTCTTCAGATGTGACCAGACATTACGACCATTTTTTTTAAAACTGTCTTTCCCATAGACCCTCATCAGTCACATGACTGTCTGGTCATGCAGCCATGCTGGGTGGCAAAAAGCTAGCCTGGGACTTTGCACTTGCTATGGAGTAACTGATAACTTGCTGTAAGCCGCTTCATTAATCATGGTTCTAGATAACTTTGCACTTTTTAAAAACAGTTCAGCTTTTATGCGGGCAGGTCAGGCAGCCATATTTTGATCAGTTTGCACTCATTGGTGCTCAAGACCCTTGAGATTTTCCAAGATAATGGTTTAAAAAAAACCTAAAACGGCCAACAGATGGAGATGCTGCCGTCTGATTAGCACGACATTTACAACTACCTTGTCAATCGACAGTCGCAGGAGCAGAAATAAATGTTCGCTTGATGGTGTGCTGTCATTGGAGAAGATGAATTACGTAGAATGAAAAGCTGCTGTCTGATTCAACCGTTTTTGAGCAAAGAAACAAAGCTGACTGCCTATAAACAGGGACTTTGATTCTTGCTCTTGATATTCACATGGCCTCATCAGAGCACAACAGATCATATTTTACCCCCAAAACCACAGAAAAGTGAAAGTTGTTGTCATGGCACCTTTAAGCACAGGGTAAAGAATTATTGCCAGCTGCGTTTTTTTTTTTCCTTTTACTTTTCATGTCTATAATGAGCATCCGTGTTTGCTTATTCAGACTCCAGTCATTGATCTTTTCATCAGTACCTCACTTAATGACACATTACTGCTGTAAAATTATACACAATTTACAGTAGAGAATTACAAAAAATTGTTGACGAATATTTATAGTAGCTGCTAAGTTAGACTTCCTCCCACATTTGGTTGAGGTTTTCTTTTTCTGAAAGGAAAATAGCAAGCTGTCACAGAACCCATTATGGCCAATGTTTTCCTTTGTAGCCATCACATCCAAATTTTATGTAAAAAGGCCAACATTGGAAACAGGTTGTTAATAATGCACAATATTATGGAGATAATGGCTCTGATTTTGGCTAAATCTGTTATCCAAAGCAAGAAAAAAAGAAGATGAACTGTTATTCTCCATCTCCCACAGAAAGACTGATTACCCCCCCCCCCCCCCCCCCCCCCCCCACCACACACACACACACACACACACACACACACATTGCTGCATTTCTGTTGTTCAAGGAAACTATGAGGCAAAAAATACACATGCATTGCTTCTGCCATCAATCATAAAGTCCAGATACAACTTACAGAGCTTTGGCTCCGCAGAGAGTAGCAACATTTTGAGTTTTCCATTAGAGTCACCTTTCCCCACATCATCTCGCCTTCATAACTGCTGAAGGAGACACGGACCCTCCAGGGACATATGTCAGTTTTCTATTGTGCCTGTATTAAACCTATGTACATCGATTTACATTTAATTGCTGGGCAGTAATATCATGCTGCACAGTAATAAGCAGGTGCTGCTGATGTTAAAATGTCTCTGTTCTGGGTCTTCCTCCTCCCTCCCACATTACTCATCTTCCCTTTCATCTAACAACCTGTCATCTGTCCCATACCTAATTACAGCAGTTAATTACACAGTATTTCCAGAGACCAAATGGATTTGATCCGCACCAGCCTTGCATCATTTGTGTCAGAAGACATGGGTAGAAATCAAAAGCATTCAACCCCTTTTCTGTTTGAAAAAATGTATTTCTGAATGTGGCATTGCACTTTGCTCTGAATGTTTAGCATTTACACAATGGAGTCTGAGAAAAAGCATCCCCATTACTCCTCACTATATTCACTTGCAGTCAGGCGAAATGCAGTTTGGCATGATGCACTGCTATTCACGAGGAAAGAGAATCAGGTGGAATCATGCAGGGCTGGAACATCAATACAGATACAATCAGCCAACAGACAAAGAAGCTCCTGTCTGACATGTCAGCGCAGAATATTTATCACGGTAAAGAACACCCAGAAGACTAACACTCACTTGGATGACAAGATATTTAAATACAAAACATATTTTTTCTGTGTGTATTTTTGTGTGTAATTTTCTTCAAATAGACAACAGCAGCTTGTATCTGACTGTACTTTATCACTATTATCAGTACTCCAGTCATCAGGGGACAGAGGGCTATTGATTTGTGGGTAATGTGAATGGACAACTTTAACTGGCTTCCTTTTGGCTTGAGATGCACACATGCACACACTAGCGCACACAGACAGAGGTATACATACATGCTCTCACAAAATTATAAAGGCATATGTAATTTCTAGAACAAATGCCAGATGTGATATGATTTGTGTGTCATGTTTTCCTTTAATGTAACATAATCTGCAGATGATGCCACAACACATTAACAGCGATGCCAAAACCAAAGCAGGTCTCATTCTGTTTCATTGTTAGCAACAATTTTCTTCTTGCTAATGACTTTAGAAAAGTCTGTCATGCTGATTCAGCTTAATTCATATCGCACCAGTTCATGATGAAGTAATCTATAGTCCGGTCCAACTATAATCTTGTTCAATCCAACTCACTGTTTAGAATTTAATTAAGTGGTCATATAATTTGCATAAGTCATATTCATAATAATTGTCTTTTTATGACACCAATTTGTGACAAAATAGCCTAATTAAGGAAACCATCTGATTCCTTAAAATCTTCCCATTTATTTACTTATCTGTCCTGAGCATGTGGTGGGCAACAGAATTAAAAAAAAAAAAAAAAGTCAAGGCTAACATCAGCTGAATAAACAGTCATACAAACACCAATTCCAATGAAGTTGGGATGCTGTGTAAAATTTAAATGAAATCAAAATAGCCTACAATGATAATATAGCCTATATATTATTATATACAGTATATGATTATATTGATTGATTATACTATGGACTGTAGATGATGGGATTTAAATTCCTTGCAATTGAACATTGAGAAACATTGTTCTTAAACTGTTGGTTTACTTTTTCATGCAGTTCACAAAGTGATGATCCTCACTCCATCTTTGCTTGTGAACAGCTGAGTCTTTCGGGAATGCTCCTTTAATATCCAATCATGACCTGTTTCCAGTTAACCTGTTCACCTGTAGAATGTTTCAAACAGGTTTTCTTTGAGCATTCATCAACTTTCCCAGTCTTTTGTTGCCTCTGTCCCAGCTTTTTTAAAACATGTTACAGGCATCTGTTTCAAAATGAACAAATATATGCACAAAACAAAGTTTATCAGGTTGAACATTAAAGTTCTTTTTGTTGTAGTATATTCAATTGAATACAGGTTGAAGAGGATTTTCAAATCATCATATTATGTTTTTATTTACATTTTACACAACATCCCAACTTCACTAGAATTGTACACCATGAACACAAACACTTTTCATGTTTTAATTCCTGAATGATTCACAGGTGAGTGTTTGGTTGTTCGGTTGATCATATACCTCTGAAATAGTCAGGTAAAATGTGTGAAATGTGTGAACAACTGATAGACCCTCAGAGAGCCTGAAGAACCATTGTACAAGCCCATTTTAAACGATGACAAGAAAGTCTGGCTCATTGGAAGCAAAGTATTAAAAAAAAAAAAAAAAAAAAAAATCCAACATTTGCAGCCAGATGTGCTGCCTCCAAGTCTTTAAATTTCCTTTGGATTACTTCTGTTAGACTGGCTGCTTAGGATTCAGGTGGGTTCGCAGCTGATAGCTCAAAATGTAGGGAGCAGCGTATTTAAATGGCACTGCCTGCTTTCAGCACCCGCTTTTGAGATGCAATGAATAAGACAAGATCAAATTCAACTTTCTATTCTTTTTTTTTAGAGGATGTAGTTGCAGGAATAATATGGAAGCGAGAGAAAAACATGATAAAAAAATGAACAAAACAAACAAAAAACTGGTTGTCTACCAGAGCAAAATGCAGACTATTTATGGATATAAATGTCTGAAGTTCATCTGTTTATTTTAAGCCCTTGACACTGTTAGCTGTCATCTGCTATTTTTACTCAATAATTTGAGGTGCGCTGCTTCAGCTGTACTGTTCACATGTGATACCTGCTCTCTGTTATGACAGCCTCACGGTCAAAAACTCATCTCAGGAAGCTTGTCTAAACTGGTAGAGATTATTACCCTTGTGCTGACATAGTCATGCACCCAAAGATTTTCTTTTCTGGCAAAGGTATGATGAATAAGATTGAAGCATTTGATAAGAAGTGCCCTGCTTTTTACAATTAAGACCCTTTCTGCTCCAGCGCAGACTAATTTGATTCATGCACAATTAGACTGAAGGTAGATGCAGAGAACTCACTGCTCACAGTCTACTCAAGCTTTCGGAAAGAAAGAAAAGGAAGAGGCTCAACATTTGTTTCTATCAGTTATAAGTGCAGTGATGGTGATTTACAGAAGTGTTTAAGAAAACAAAAAGCTGACTTGAACAAATGCTATTAGCCTATTACTGCATGCAAATCTACATTAAGCCCTGCATGTTGATGCAATGAAGCATAAAAATACACCAATTAGCTAACTTCCAAAAAGAAGAGTTCACACATCTTCCTCTCACCTTGCAGATGAGACACTTAATGGTTCAGCAAAACTTAATCAAAGTCATTAAGTTACTCCATCATGGGTCTCCTAAAGTGAACAAGACAAAGCTTTAACAATCTGTCATTAAGGTACCTTGGTAGATAAAAACTCATTATGTTCCCTCCTCCTCAGGAAAAAGCCCGGCTTCATTTAAATTTTCTAAAAAACGGTTCTTGGCTGCTTTTATTTGTTGTTCCAGTCTTTTAAAGTATCCTTGAACCACTCAAATATAAATTTGAATGTTTACACAATACAAATAACATTTTCCTCCTTAAATGATCACATTTCTATGCTTATTCTACAAGCTTAATGTGGCAAGGTACATAATGTAGGGCCCAGGTGGGATTTGATCCCACAGAGTCTTGGGTGAGTCATGTGCACTTACAGTAGTCAGCCAAAGGGATATGCCTGGGGTCAAGTAACCAGGGCACATGATCTATCAGAGGCGTAGTGATGGGACTGGGGACCCCACACTGTCACATTAATATATAGGTAATATTAATTAAGAAAAAAACAAAAAAACAAACAAGACAGAGACTGGAGAAATTAAGCATAAAGCAGCCGTCATTACCAACATGTAAACCTCCTCACTCTGAATTTCTTTTTTAATTTCTGATCATATTGGCTGATTTTACATACATAAAACATGGGCTTTAGTTCGTTTTAGTCTGCCCTCCTTTATGCTTTTTGTTTTCTGCTAACATTTTTACACAGCTGGGAGGTGATAGAAACATTAACATTCAGTAGGTATTTAAACGTAGAAATGTGGAGCCAGGTATGTTTGAAGTTCTACAGTAGGTGAACATGCTGGCCGACCACATCATCGCAGTGACACCACAGAGGTCTGTGCCTTTGTGCATCCCTCCCGGTCAGCAGGCATATGGAAAGCCATGGGCCTGGATACATTAACAGTTTTTACAGATTCACGTCAGAAACTTTCTAATCAAATTCACAAGGATTAATATTGTGTGTCTGATTCTGTTTCATAAACTATAATTATTGTACAAACTCTTTTTCCACTAAGGCTCAGTCACCATTAACTAATTGATACTATTCTTTGAACAGCTTTTTTAAAATAGTTTTTTTTTTTTTTTTTTTTTTTTTTTTTAAATCTGTCTCCCTGTGAATTTTCAAACAGTTCAGCATAACTCTCTTGCCTCTCTCACATCATTAAATCTGGACCCGATCACATCACCCTCATCTACCTCAAAAATGTGGCATTTGCCTGAAATATGCCTGAGGTGCGACCATTCTTGCCTAAGTTACTTCTTTCAGTGTGAAGCATCTGTGGGAAAGGAGCGTGCACATTGTTTTGCTCAGATATGCATCATTTATGCATCTGACATCAGTGGTTTAAACATGCGTCATTCACCACAAGAGTGTGGGGCTGTTTACTCAGTAGGAAAGCTGCACATGACTTTTAAATAAAGCCTTCAT
This sequence comes from Atherinomorus stipes, assembly GCA_023101725.1. Taxonomy (NCBI): domain Eukaryota; kingdom Metazoa; phylum Chordata; class Actinopteri; order Atheriniformes; family Atherinidae; genus Atherinomorus; species Atherinomorus stipes. The sequence continues at coordinate 465,135 of JALJCO010011123.1, read as the reverse complement.
GCTTCACATGTACACATATTTAAGGGTTGCAGAAAAAAAGACTGGAACACTCAAGGACCATGTGCCTGTAGGTAATTTCAAAGTGTCATTGGACCAGAACCCAGAGGTGCTTCTGGTGTCAGATTAACCTCTTGCCTCAATGCCACTAGTGTGAATATGAAACACATTACAAAGCACTTTGTTCCTTCCATGCACTTGCAGCTTAAAAGCTACATTATACAGAAGTGCATGCCATTTACAGTTTATATGCATTAAGACACCATATCATGACATCTATTTTGCTGAATTTGCTCCAGTAGAAGTGCAGACCATAAAACCTCAGCACAGATACATCACAAAGACAGAAAATCCAGTTAGTGAGTCTAAAGGTAAATTATTGAAGAAGCATTGCAATTCCAAAAATGTGATCAAAACTACATAAAAAAAAAACAAAGGAAATTTTGGCTCTTGAAATTGATTTTTTTTAAAGACACTATTAAAAATGAGAGTTGTAGTGAAGCAAGACACGAAAAACGGTTGAGCTACTTTCTATGCTCTATTGCTCTCTGCTTGCTGCTTATCTGGACTTTATGCTAGCAATGCCCTGTCTTTCCGGTCCATGTTTACACTGCCATGTGGTCCGTGTTCAGTGATACTGTCTATGTCCTTCTCTGTTTCCTGACACCCATGTAACAGCCTCTGACTGGCTAATGGCTTTTGACAGGGCAGAAAATTGATAAAGTGCCAGATCAAAAGCTCAGTGCTTAAAAGCTGTTGAGTGACAATTTCGGGTGATCGTGTGTGTGCTACAACAAATTATAGCTGTAGTGTCAAGGCTAAGGCACGGTGTGGTGCACACCATCCAAAGCACATTACTTGACTAATGTCTGAAATATAATCATGTGCAGCAGGCCTGTGTAGTGAGCTGGAAAAACCTGATTTCAGGAGAACAATACCAGCAGTCTTGTGAAGCTGACCATATGCTCTCTTGTAGGTTTGTCTGTAAACTATTAAAGGGGAAGTTCAGTTTTTTTCCAATCTGAACCTATTTTCTAGCATAAAATATGTTCATTTACTCACCCAGACAGTTTTGGTGCAACTTGTATTCCTTCGGGAGATATTTAGATCCAATCGAGATCAGCGTATGTCCAATATAATGGAAGTGATGCGGGCAACCGCGCACAGCCTCTAAATAAGGCATTATCTGCCACAAACTCCTTCATTTCACCAATGTTTTGTTACGAAACATTAGTCGGACCCCCCCTGTGAGCTCGAAGCGGCTTTTTTGTGGTGATTCATCCTTATTTACAGACATTTTTATTGTGGGGACTTTGATGACGTCACTATTATGCGACATCATAACAAGTAAATGTGTGTAAATAAGGGCGAATCACCACAAAAAAGCCGCTTCAAGCTCACAGGGGTCTGACTAATGTTTTGTAACAAAACATTGGTGAAATGAAGGAGTTTGTGGCACGTAAATGCCTTATTTAAAGGCTACGCGCAGTTGCCCCATCACTTCCATTATATTGGACATACGCTGATCTCGATTGGATCTAAATATCTCCCGAAGGAATTTAAGTTGCACCAAAACTGTCTGGGTGAGTAAATGAACATATTTCATGCTAGAAAATAGGTCCAGATTGAAAAAAAACGAACTTCCCCTTTAAGGCCAAACATTCCCAGAAAAAGGGTCATGAACATTAAATATAGCACTGCACAAGATGCATTACTTGAATTACATCTTCATGAAAAGGGCATTTATGTTGGTGAAAGGAATTGTATCATCAGAGAATGTGATATCCCGGCTTCAAGCATGACCCATCAGTTTCATCACTTTTTTCCTCTTTACAAACCGCACAATACTTACATTTTTCAAGGAACTGAATCTTTTTATTCCAGTTTACTTTGGTGAGTAGAAGTGTGACTTTGTGCCTCTTCTGTAGCATCATCTTGTTAATAGTCTGAGAAATGTGTAAAATCCCATAACTGTGTTGTTTACTTCAAAATTTAATCACATTTAGACATGAAAAAAAATAAGTTGATTGCCCAAGCCTTAGTTCTGTCCATGAACTGCTTCTGTGGTTTAGAGATATTGATCTGTTGTTACACACAAGCTCAATTAAAGTCTGCCTAATTGGATTAAAGCCAGTTTTGAATCTTTATTTGTTAGAGCTGTTACTGAAGGGACTTTTTTTTTTTTTTAACTTGTCTTTAAGTAGTTCAACTCTGCCCAAATTCATTATAAAAGACCATTTAAAAATTCTCTATAAGGGCCGCAAATTGTTTGTCTTTACAAAAATGGAAGCACAATGCTCAAGATTGGTTTTTTTTTTTTTTCATATAAAATCAAATCAGGTTTATTTATATTGCCCTTTACAGTAACCAACGGATACAAAAAGTGCTTTACAGTAAGGGGAAAACAAAAAAGACATGACATAATCAATAAAATGCAGAAGTTAAAAGTAATGGAAAATAAAAAGCTAAATTATTAAAAGCTACAAAACTTGTATAATCAGAGCAGGCTACATACAAATAAAGAGCTAATATGTAAAAAAAAAAAAAAAAATCCTGTATAGCATGCTCTTAATGACAATAACAGAGTCTGCACTTGGTAGGCATTGCTTATGTACATCTCACACAGAGAGAGCAGTGCTGTTGATCTAGCTGCAGGAAAAAAACCTAGATTTTATCGCTGGACTGGGGACTACTGTATAAGGTTTTACATTTTTATTCATTCATCTTGGAAATTCCTGACTGTGCAGTGCCATACATTGTTTCCAGGACAAAGGCTGCTCCATTGAGTCAGTAAGGTGCTGACTCTGTGCCTACATGAAGTACGTGGCTTAAATCATGCAAAAAAATCAGCCTCAAAACCAGAATGTGTCCTTCTTTGTCGTTCAAGAATCTTCATGTAGATCATATTTTTCAGTTGTTGCTTTTTACTCCTGAGCATAACTTTGACACTGGTTTATGTCTTCACTTTTTTCATTATTATGTCTCTACTGGTCTTCGACTCCTGTCCACTACTGACAGTGGAGTTAGATCTGATTATTTATTTATTTTTTGTCTCATAGTATACGAACAACAGGGTGCATATGTTTGGTTTAGGTAGGAAGATGACTGAACTGGCTGGTAAGAGAAAGATGAAACATGGAGGCAACTACTAATATGATACCTGTTCAAGTCAATGAGGCACAGCGTCACCACAGAAACTGGACAAATGGTGCGGTGAGGCGTTGAAGTCAGACCTTGAGGGACCCTAATGAGCTCTTGACTGGGCACCCCTGCTGCAGAGCTTGTTAAACCTCACATGTGCAAGCAAGTAGTCAGCTAATGAGCCAGATCTACAGTGTATAATCAATTAATCTCTTTGACGAGGGTTGAGGACTAGAAATATGAAGCTTTTACAATGAGTTGGAAGAGAGGGAATGGTGCTGAGGTCTTGGATGATTTTTGTTTTTCATGAGATTTTCACTGGAACACATGCTGTTTTCTATCTCAGGCAGCCATGCAGAGCTCCAAAACATGCTCGCCTCCTGCCGCACAGTCACGCAAAGTGACTGTACGAAATGAAGACGGTAGCATATTTAGTAACGCACCTCCTTTATCATATCAGTTATTAGTGTGTCAGGCATTGCAAATCAGTGGCAGCTTTGCATGTATGGCCCTTTGCATATCATTTAGTAGCTTAATGTTGACATTTATACCCACATTGTTCACTTGCCTCAGAACAGGAATTAATTTCTGTACAGTAATAAACACACAGAGATGAGAACAGTGTTTGCCTCACAAATACAAGTCATTGCTTAAGTAGATGCTTGTAAGATTGGCCTTTTGCTCTCCGGTTTTCTTTCCTCCCCATCTCCCTGTCATCTTCTTTTCCACTTTCATCAACAGGCTTTTTAGCACTTCCACCGCACAAGCTGTTAATATGCAGAGACATGTAATGAATGATGTCTATCATTTCCTGTCTCTATGACTCCCTCAGCTCTTCTCACTCATCAAAGTTTATTTTCATAGTTGATTTTTTAAGCAGTCATTTTGATGCATCATAATTTTACATCAGTTTGTGGTAATATTCATCCTTACATAAGCCCACATGTTGAAAGTGCAAATTTTGACAAATGCCTCACAAGATTATTTATACCAAGATTTCCACAGGGGTGTCAAACTTGTTCCAGGAACAGCTGTGTGGCTGCAGGTTTTCTTTCCAACCAAGCAGTAGCACACCCGACTCCACTCATTTTATCAAGTGAGTTCAGTCTTATCTTGAAGACTTGATGAGATGAGGGGAGTCTGGTGTACTACTGCTTGGTTGAAATAAAAACCTTGCCCTTTCGGGAGCGAGTCTAACACCTCTGCATTAAGATATTGATCTGCCCCAATATTTTGCAGTAACAATAATTATTTCTTCTAATGTGAGAAGAAAAACAGATGAATATTGTTCTACATACTTATCATTTTCCTCATTAAGATACTGAATCTTTAACATTTCATCAGGCAGAAATCAAAGTTCACATCTTGTAAGGGGTTTATAAAGCATGAAAGGTATAACCTCATTTGGCTATAATGTAGTTCATTTTAGATACTTCTAAGACTGCTGGGAGTTTCTATGCAAACATTAAAGCGTAACTCCACCCACTGCAAAATCTTGAAAAATGCAAGAGGCTGAGAAGGGTGGAGGTACAGGGGGAGCAGAGGTGAGCAGAGGGTGGGTTATAGAGATGTCACAGATACATGAAGCAGGATTTATTTAGTGACGCAGTCAGCTCAGGATATGACAGATTCTCTTTCAGGTTTCACATTTACTTGAACAGCAGCCTTTTGCTTGATAGTTGGGCAACTTTGAGACTTAGCGTCCCTCATTAAAGGGTCAGTTTTGTAACCAGCCCCCAATGATACAGCTATGAAAACAGACACACATAATTATTCTATATTTATGATATAGGCAGAGTTAATGTATATTACACTCTGAAAATTAGTAATGATTGCAACATTATGATGTTTAGCTCATGATAAATTCACATTCATGTCAACAAACATACTCTGGACAATAAGAGAACTCTAAGGACAATAAACTGGTGTAATTATAGCATTAGCATTGAAATACAGGCTACACCTTGTTGCAATGGCCCTGATATCTGCAACCACAGTCCAGCCATGTGAGGATCAGTAGGGAACACATACGTCCTCTCAGGCACTAATAGAAAGCCACCGTGACAAAATATTGAGAAAAACATAGATAATCAAAGTCTCAAACGTTTTTGCCCTACAGTACAAGGTGATATACAGTACAGCACAAAAATGTGATGTCTTTTATTTAGAATATATTAATAAATAATTTTCTGTCCCAGAGTCATATTATTTTTACAGCTCAAAAGGTATATTTTAGGATGCTATACCCTTTTACTGTAATAATGAATTTCACCAGATGTTATTGAATAATACAGACTGCACTATTACTCTAAATTCTATAATAAAACTGAAGCATATTCAAACCCTGCATTTTTAAAACATCATGACATTAATGCTTCCATTTGAAGTTGCAGTGATACATTTAATTAAAACAATTAGATGCCTATATACTGTGTTGAAAAATAATCAAAAGTTTCACATTAGCAAAACAAATACACCAAATCAAGTACAGTACCTGCCATATCATTACGCAGAAATTGTGAGCTTTGCTGGTTTGTGTGTCTCATTTAAAAATATGCATCAGGTGAATCCAAGATAAAGCTCACATGTACGGTATAGCATCTTTTTAAAGAATAGCCTTCTTCAGCTGCAGCATGTCACAGCACACATCAGTTCAGTTAACCATCTTGACTGACACTTCTCAGTATATTGCATTTTGCTGCATGTGTGTGTAACTTTGAAGCCTGAATTGAAGAGCAGGAGAAAAAGCTTTTCATTAGTGTAATGAGGCCATGAAGTCTTTAAAAGGATATTTGTGCAACAGTACAAAATGTTTTAAGGGGTTAGGAGAGGGTGAAAGGGGCGATAGTGACAGAGACATAGGGGCAGAGCAGGATTAGATGGATGAAAAAATTGACTGCGCTGGGCTTCTGTAGTGCTGGCCTCCAGCTCCATGCTTATCCCACAGGGTTGTACTGCTTCACTAATGGACATGGAAAGGATTGATCTCTCCAGCATTACTGGAAAGCATGGTATCAGGCTACCAGACACACTTGGGTGTAGATAGAAGAAAAACACTGTGTGCGCACTGTACACGAACTCATTGCTGACACATACACATTCTTTACTCAATGCTCTGCTTATTTATGCACATTTGTCCAGAGAAAGCACAAAAGAAAAAACATGGTATGCTGTCAGAATGTACTCTCTGAAATTGAACACGGATTCAAAAAAATCAGTAAAGCTATCAAACGCGTCCTGTTTGCCTGCAGGTCTCATTTAGACACTGTATGTACATAATTCAAAGTGTCTGAAAATAGCCCTGAGATTTAAATTATGCAGAGAGGCCATTAGAGAAGACTAAAACAAACTCATGGAGAACGGAGAGGAGAACGAGGATGGACTGGCAACAGATGTTGATAAATAAACACAAATTGGGCTATTAGTTTGAGAGGTTCATGTTTATCTGAGTGTGACATCCAACTAAATAAAATTGAAGGGTACAGAAAAAATCATATATGTTAAATATGTAAAAAAAAAAAAAAAAAAAAAAAAGTAAAAAGAAAAAAAGCATGTTAAAAATTAAATATGTTTTTGAGGAAATTGTTTTAATTGTTACATTCTTTGACGATGCCAGTGTTGATGATAAAAATTTGGCCTGATGACCAACACATTTGTTTTCTTGTTTATTTTCTCTTTCAATGCGATTGGAAAAAACAGCACTTTATTTTTAAAAAGTAACTAATCTGTTTAGTTTGTTAAACCATTTTCAACTAAATGACTTTTGAGTGCTCACAAACGCTATTAAACTATTTGTCAGTTGAGTTGAAAAAAAAATGACAAAAAAGATTTTTCATATTCTAGTTTTCATCTTTTGAAAAAAAAAAAAAAAGATGAAATCTTTTGAGTTATTGTGTCAAGACAATATTACTCTTGGGATCTTTCCTCACTTTGTTTTTCTCATATATAATTATGCTCTACATTAAATATGTATAAGCAGACAGACATGCTTCTTCGGCCTTCTGTCCATACTCTGCATTCATTCTGTACTAATTGCTGTATATGGTTGGTGAGCTTACCCAACTTGCAATGTGGAGAGAATATCAACTTGCATTTGACCACAAAGGAACATATAATAATAATAATTATTATTATTGTAATTTTTTAGAAGCCTTTCACCTGTACGAATGAACCTTCACTGAATTTTTGAAGAAAAGGCTGTCCAAATGTGTACGTAACTTAAACACATCTATGATGTTATATCTTGCCTGGACACAAACACAGAGAACTATTCTGTGAGATTTATTCGATCCACTGACCGAATATTCAAAGACCCACACCTTAACTTTTCAATCTTAAAAATCACAGGCGCAAGTATCGCCGGTGCTGCTGCTCCAGGGCCCTGATGCAATCAAGGGCCCATGAAGGACGGGGAAAAAAATTAGCAGCTGTCCTTCAGATTTAGGGGAAGGGTAAATAAAATAAAAAAATGCCCATGTCCATGTAGCATTACCTCATGGACACCGCTTTACCTTTTTTTTTTTATCTTAAAAACACACACACATAAAACCCTCCGAAAACTGGACAAAGATAACGATTTCTGATATGCTTTAATGGGCGCCCACACAGAGGAATGTCCATGTGTATGGAAACAGCTATACACACTCTGATTGGCTGAGTCCCACCCTCATAGGTAATGAACTAAAGGACCAATGACACATGTTTTTGTGAATGGAATACCTCAGGTGGGTTGGTAAAATAAGAGTATGGGTCCATTGCCTACTGAGCTGGTTCTGTTTCAGAGCCAGAAACACGGCTTCTTTGGCCTTCCACCGCCAAAGCACATGCTCCTCGCTCTCCAAACTGGTTTTAAACAGGCTCCAGTTCTTTGCTGGTCTACCTAAAAAAATCAGTTAAACAGCTCCAGCTCATTCAGAACTCTGCTGCCCAAGTTCTCACTAAGACCAGAAAAGTGGATCACATTAGCCCTGTTATGAGGTCTTTACACTGGCTGCCGGTCCATCAGAGAATAGACTTTAAAGTTCTGCTGCTGGTCTATAAAGCTCTGAATGGTTTAGGCCCAAAATACATCAGTGACGTCTTGACCGGTATTAACCTACTAGACCCCTCAGGGCATCTGGATCCGGTCTTTTATCAGTTCCCAGAGTCAGAACCAGACATAGAGAAGCTGCGTTCAGCTTCTATGCTCCACATGTCTGAAAAAAACTCCCAGAAAGTCTCAGATCAGCTGAAACACGTTGTTTATTTAAATCCAGGTTGAAGACCCACCTGTTCTCAGTTGCATTTACATAGATTTTATTTAAAAGTGAAAAACCCACACGGCTCTATATTCTCTCTTTTTAATCTTAAATGTTTTTCATTTTAAATCATGCTTCTACTTTCTTGTTCTTAATTTTTTTTTCCTTTTGCACCCTGCTGTAATGCTTACAATGTTTTATGTAACGCACTTTGAATTGTCCTGTACATGAAATGTGCTATACAAATAAACTTGCCTTGCCTTGCCTAGAATTAGGGATGTAACAATTACCGGTAAAATGGTTAACCGTGATAAAATGACCACTGATTAGTAATACCGTTTCAAAATTTAATTATCGTTAAAACCGTGACGGATTATTGCACTTTGAAAAACTCCCAGTGATACTGCTCATTGACTGGAAAAGCAGTAGCAGTAGCAGTTTGCAATGTCTAATTTGTGAAAACATGGCGGAAGGCAACCACATGGACAATACTCTTGAGATTTTTCCCCCTTTTAAAAAGGACAAAGTAGACATTTAGACCCATCTTTGATATTTTCAAAGATGCTGGGGGGTATTTCTATAATACCGCAATAAAAGTGATAGCCGTGATTGTTTTGGTCACAATAACCGTGATATGAAATTTTCATATCATTACATCCCTACCTAGAATGCTGGAAAGACAAAGTCAAGCAACAAGATGATCTGGCAGGGACCTAAAAGAAGGAGTGAGGCACAGGTGGAGCTCATGAGTAAGGGGCAGGTAATCAGAGCAGGAGAGGACGGATTGTCAGGAGGAGCCATGACAGGTACAAAGTGGAATGACTTTGTTCCCACTGACTCAATGCAAAAAGTTTAAAATGCTGCAAAGCACAGCAATAGATAAAACATGATATGCTAAAATTAATACTGAATGTTGTACATTTTTGTACATTACAAAGTGCAGAATTATAAAAAGTAAACACGATAATAAGTAAATACTTTAAGAATACTATAATAGCTAAAAATTATACAGAAAAATCTATCCTGTACAAAGATTACAATATGCAATATCAATGTAAATAGTCTGCATTGTGGGGATACATACTGTAGAGTTTAAAAGTTTGATCACAGTGTGAAGGAAGCTTTAGAACATGGATGTCCTACACCGCATGCACCACTGCCACCTGCCTGATGGCAGGGGGAGAACAGTAATTGGGTCTTTAATGATTTTCTCATGTGTGAACATATCTAGGCTCTAACAATGCTCATTTTATCACACTGCAATGTCTCTCTGGGAAAATTTTCATCTTGACATCCACATGGATGTATTTGACACTTACCTTTACAATAAAGCACCCCTTTACTATGGCAGCCTTCCTTTAGCAGGACAGCAGTGGGTTTAACATAAACTGGCTAAGTAGGAAAAAAACAACAGCCTGAAGTACTCATCCCGCCTTAAAGTACCTTCATACCAATCTGATGATATCCGTGGGACGCAATCCCATTTCTCACAACCCATAGGGCACAGGATGTATTGCCAAAGTACCCAATGATACAGAAAACTCTCAGATGGTCTTTGACCACGACTGACTGGTTAGAGCTCATTTGGCATTGTAAGGAGTGTCGAGTCAAAAAAAAAGTTAAATAGACTATGGCGAGTTAGGAATATTTTTAAGCGCTTAACTGTAAAAAAAATACAGTATATATATTTATTAATTTACAGTGGGATACACAAATACTGTAATGACGTTTTAAAAAGAGCTGAATTAAGGAACAATGAATCAGTTGCAGCCAGGAATGGCTGCAGTTGGAGGGCCCCGTCTAGAAGAGTCTTGAGACCAAGGTGTCTTGCCTGAAGTTCTGAAAGGGACCCCACCCATTTCTCCAGAGCAGACTTCCTGACTCCTTGGAAGGCCAGATGACTGTCAACGCCCTTGGCTGGTTTTAGATAATGTCAGCATATGTTTCACTCTGATTATCAGTCCAGCTATGCTGGCTAATTCATTAACCAGATTATGAATGTCTGGTGACGTATAAATGATGCCCCCATCATATCTTACTACAGGCCACAGAAATCTTACTGTACCGTCAGGAAAACAAGGTGACCTGTAGAATAGGAGGATGTGCTCAATATTAGGCAGATGAGTATGATCGTTGCATTATAGTGCATGCCATTCTCGCTACATGTTTTCTGTTATGATTGCTCCCCCAGACTCACATGCTGTGAACACTCCATGTTTTGCTTTATGGAGTACTTGCATCCTGAGAAAGGGAAAAAATAATAGATTTTTTTTTGGCTAAAGAGTAATTTTTAACAAGAGAATCAAAAGACGAACAAGTCAGCTTGACTTATCCTATAGAGAGCTTAGGTTTAATAGTTTTTGGTTTATTGGCCTATAGACTGCATTTCCACAGTGTAGTTTATATATTAATTTTCGATTTGAAAATATGTCAAATGAAGTATTTTCACTCTCAAGTTCCCTTCACATCACAGTTTATGCAGCACTGAATTAGCCATCACCTTGAAAGCACAGAGATATCCTCCAAAAAGTTATGATAAAGTAAGACAACTGATATCCAGACTTAGTTGAATATCTTCACATTTTTGGAGATTTTACTTGTTTGATGAAATATCATTTGAATTACCCATTAAGCATGAGGATGGAAGATTTCTAACTAGCCTTTTTTTAACTCCTGATTACACAACTGACAATTACCCCACCCTCTCTAAAGGTTACCACTAGAGACCTGCACAGGACGAGATTTTCAATCCCGCCCCCGCCCGCTCCCAAGGTCTGTCACTTGCAATGCAAAAAAAAGGGGGAACAAAAAAAAAGAGATGAAATATTTGAGTCTGAACACCCTATATTAACTTGACATTGACTGTTCTGCTAGTCTTTACAGACTGACTATTTGTGCCTTTGTGACATATTTGTGATACTACTGTATCAGCCTGTTAGTGTTTGGGCTTAAAAGTCAGGGTGGTTGTTTTTTTTTGTTTTGGTTTTTTTGTCTTTTAAAAGACAAAAAAAGGACAAAAGTCAGTTTTTCATCTCTGGTTCTTTTAACATCAGCTGTGTTTCCTTTTTTCTGTAGTAAAGTTTTATTTGGATTTTTAGCTCCTCTTGTGGAACACACCACTATCCAAGTAACACTGATCTGTGGTCAGTTGTGCCATTTTTACATGAAGACGTTGAAATTAAGAAATTATTTGCTCTGCACAGATATCACACAGGATACAGTGCAAGGAGGGGAATGAAGTCAAACTTGCTTTGGTCCATTTTGTTCTTAAAAGCATCTAAAAAAAAAAAAGAATCTGACAGTAAAATGCAAACTCTATCTGTGGTAATTGGAAGATATATTATTGCAGAACTGCAGGTAAATAACTAGAATATAACAATATATTTAATGATAAAGAATATATTTATCCTGTCAAGCAGGTGTGGATAGAAAAAGGAAAGCACCCTTGAAAGATGTTCTGTATAATTAGAAGACAAACTGTCAGGTGGAGAAATTCTCCCCCATTCTTTATTTTGTTTCCAATTTGTTGGCTGATTGGAGCGTTGTGCTGAGACTTTATTTATCTCTTGAACAGTGCAGCTAAAGCTCTGTGACCATAGCAGGTAAATACATCATCAAGTTGTGCTAAAAATACCCAGTGCTGCCTTTCAGCACACAAACAAACTCACACAAATGTGCATTGGCTACACTGCCCCATGCATCTACAAACTGGAATAAGTAAGCACACTTTTTCCACACAAATATAACACTTCGGCAGCTGGAGTGAAAAACATAATTACAGTCACACCTCCATTGGGCTGAAAGCCCAAACGCCAAACATGTAGTTAAGTCTCTTTTTCCCCTCACTGCAGATGACACGGGGCAAACACCCGACCCAAGTGTCAAGTACATGTGTATCAGTGTGGAAGCTCGGTCGCTGGAGGGATTTTTTAAAGTGCATGTGGAGATGAAAGCCTTCCAGTTGTCAACACACAAATACACAGACACTCATGCATACAGACTCACTTACAGGCATACACGCTCACAAACTCATGAATTATCATCTTGATCATTTTTTTTTTCCTCATGTCCTCTTTTGTCCACATCCCACTAATTCCAGTGAGAGAAAGACCTGCTGTGTCTGTCTGAGTCACTTCAGTACTGCTCCACTGATCTCTGCATGGTTGCACCTGACAGGCCACATCAAAGACACACTCACCAACCTATCCATCCTCATACACACGCAGCAGACCATACCTTTTCCAGCAAATGTGTGCAAGGAGGCATACATAGAAGGATTGCATGTTGCAAGATTAACTAGTAAAGATGAGCTTAGTGAGTTTAGAATATTTTAAACCTGAAAACTAGTTCAGCTATAGCTGTGCCAGATAAATTGCTTGTTGCAAAATGTTATGGTACTAAGAGTTATGCAGCTTCTGATTCAAAAATGACAAGTGAAAATAGAGTGCAGGTTATAAAATAAGGAAGGATATACTGTACATACAGCAAAGTAACCGAAACATTTTTCAGCAAAACACTTGCAGTGAAGTTGATTCTGTCAGTATGTCTTCATAATGAGGATATATACAGCAGGAGTCAGTATGATAGATGTTTGGCGAATGATCAGGGATGGAAATAGTAGGTACAGCCAATAAAACTTTCAACAACTTGCACACAGTGCATTTCAACACACGTGTGCAACATAACTAAAGAATTTAAAGTGTCGAGGAAGTGAATTTTTTTCACACTCGTGACATAAGTGTAAACATAACAAAAAATCCTGTACAGCATTCAGTATTATGAGGACCTCACTGCACATCACATGGTTATTTATTTATTCTGTTTCACAGAGCAGCAAACGACAGGGATGTTTAGCACACCGGTTTCTGGATGTTTCTCTCTCAGCTCTGCTATTTGCATTATGTCTAAAAGGCTACATTTATTTTTGGCAACACTGTCAGAACATCTTCTATTAATGTTTGATTTTCACTTGTAAAATGAATAAGATTAATTCCTTTTATTCGCAAATACTGTGAGAGAAGTTGGCAAAGTTAATTTAAGTCTATGCAAGTTTTGGGGGAATCCAACCAAACCAAGACCACTCTTTTAGATGCACTAGTCAGACCAACACATCTGTCTCCATAACATCTGGTTAGAAATGACTAGTTCATACGTGTGTTAATGTGGCAGGACAAAAGAGGGATTTGATCCCCAGACTCCAGGTGAGAATCATGCGCACTGACCAGTCAGCCAAACGGACATCCCCTTGGTCAAATAGCCAGGGTGCATGATCACTCGGAGGCATAGTGACCGGACCATCAACTGCCACACTAATCACGGTTTAGAGGCAAGGATGTGCTTTTCCCACTTATCACCAGGGGCAATTTGCATGTCTGGAGGTGTGTATGGATGTGTGTGCGTGGAGCTGTGAGTGTATGTGGGTGTGTATCTTTGGAGCTGAATGTCTAATGAATATCACCTGGAACAGCCTGTGAATCTAGTTTGCTTGGTACAGAGAGTAGCTAAAGGAGGGTGCTGATATTTCTGTTGACCGCAAAGATTAACATCATTAAGTCTTCAATTCTGTTTTTAAAAAATGTGTCCAAAGACATGTTTTGTTGAAAGGGTACAATAAACACCCTTGAACTACAGTTACAACTCTTATATGGCCTCCTTGGATTCAGTCAGCGTATCCAACAGATCCCTGTTCTCACAGTGACAGTCATCGCAAATGGCATGAGAGGCTACATAAAGGCAAAGTAGGAAGGAATTTAACAGGAAATACAGTACACTAAGTTTGTCACCACAACAAAAATATGAAAATCATTTTACAATTTTGAGATTATGAATCAAAAGTGTTTTAACAGTCATATCTTATTTTCAAAGTGATTTCTTCGTGTTAATTAAAAAGTGTGGGAGGAGGCTTATTTGAGAGACTTTGCATGAGAATAGGGAGATACAAAATGTCTTTGGGATTGTTTTCATGTCCACACGAACAGGTTGATCCCCACACAAATGCAAAAGCATTTTCATATTTTTGTCTTAACTTTTTCTTACTTTTTTTTTCTGGGCTCTTGTGAGTGTGCCACACCAGATTCAACAAATGCTCTTAACTTCAGATAAATGCGTAAATGACCTTTGTAAACGTATTTGATCTGTGTGTAAGTGGGCGCACAATCACAAGTATTGAAAATCTGCGTGATTACCACTCCTATCATTCCATATAAGACGATGCAACTTCCCATGCTTGTCAGAAGGTGTTCATTCACAAAAAATGACATTTAAGACAAAGGAGATATAGTGGTCATGTATTAAATATTAATTTTAATACATATTACCTCGAGGCAACACCGAGTGGCCAAATCAAGACCTTGACCTTATTAAATAATTATTAAGATGAAGGCAAACAGAAATAATTAGATGAAGGCAAACAGTTTTCTGAAGTGGTAAGCTCCCGATTTTGCAGAAGAAAATACAACATATTAAATAAAATCAAAATATTCAAGGCAAATTATAGAGAAATCACAGCATGAAAATCAAACAGGATCAAGGTGATAATCAGGCATTATCAGTATGCAGAAGAATATTGAACTGCAGATGATATGAAGCAGAAGATAATTGTAGGTAGGAGGAATGATTAAGATTTGTCAAAGATTTCGGTTTGACTTATGACCTATCTTCTAAAGAATAGGTCAAATAAATCAATAAAAATAAAAAAATAAAATAATGTGAAGATAAATCAATGGAAAAAAAAGACAACAATATTTTATTTATTTCTAGTTTTTCTCACTTATTTATGTTTTTATTTTTTGTCTGTGTATTTGTCTGTGTTTCCTCATTTATAACATTCTTTCACAGGTTTATTTCTTTTTAAGTCATTCCTTGCATTCTGTAACAACCTGGCTATCTTAACTGGTGACAAATCCCGTAGCATCACCCTTTTTTCTAGACCAACTGCTTAGTTATGTGTCAAGACCAACAGACACCCCACTGAGAGCTACTGATGCATTGAATTCTCGCTACAGCTTTAATAATGGCCATTTGTTAGTCAACATGCACATGCAAGTAAAAATTGACACTAAAACTAACACTATGGCAGCAGGAGCATTTGCAAAGCAGTGCCTGTCCCTCCTTCCCACTGAGAGAGTGGGATAGGAGTAAAACCCAAGTGGGAGAGAAGATAAAGAAACAGAATAACAGAAAAACAGACAAAGAAGCGAGCACATGATGTTTGTGTGAGTCAGAGTACTAAAGAACGATCATTTATATTCAGTTTGCAATTACCTCTGAAGACAACATACCCGTCACACATCACCTGATGATGCATCAGATATGAGGTATGGCTCCTGGTTTGGGGACTGGACCCTTATTGATGTAAACATGCTATATGCCTCAAACACAAACACCTGCCACAGAAAAAAATAAAGACAACAAAAAAAGGTAAATTCTCAGTTGAAAATTTTTGCTACAAGCCTGCACACAGGAGAGAAAGAAACAACATTAAAGACAGATGTGATGGCTTCACTTTGTCTTCAGGCAGTCAAATTTAATATGCCATTTCTACACAATGACAATGTGAAGCCACTTCTAAGTGATTACATAACACCCCAAAAAGAATAACCACTTGTAAACGATTACATGATGCATAAAAGACAATAGTTAACCTCATACGATGATAATAGCAGACTGAAAAGAGTATGTGCACTTTTAAAACCATTTTTAGAGATTGCTGCAGTTTGGTTGGTGTAGCAACAGGCAGAAGTCCATTCAGTTACCACGAGAAACGGGGATCAGGGCTCGGATCCATTCTAAGAAGATGATTGTCAGAGCTCAAGCATCAGTCCTGCATCGGATCCTGATCATTCCACAGATGTCTTAAATGTAGGAACGGCCACTGCCACTGAAATCTGCTTATTCTCACTGTGCGGCTAGTTGGGCAGCAAACAGGCAAAATCTTCCAGTTTCTGGGTTGCACTTGTACAGGGGCTTTTGGGAAGGTTTTATTTAAAAGACTAATATTCACTGTCTGACTGAATGCTGATGAAACAATTTCCTATTTCACTTAAAAGCCAAATGGTAGCAGTGTTATATTACTTAATATATTAGTAGATGCTTGCCATCCAAAACACTTTCCTTGCACATAAGAAATGTTGGTTACCCATAACAATGTCATGGCTGGAAGGCAAAGTATACAAACCTTTTCAACAAACGAGATGTGCTTGTCTTTGATCAGTAACATTTGATCAATGCAGATGTCTGCCAAGCACTTCTTGCAGCCTATTTCTTTTCCTGACCTGCACAGCTTTACTTTGCAGTAGTTAAAATTTTGAAACATTTCTTGAAGGCTGCAACTAAATATGTTCCAGTTGCTGAACAGGGGCTGCTACCTCTGTCAGGATTTTTTTTTCTTGTGTTTTTGAATAATTTTATTAATTATTTCATCATAATCCATCATTACTTTGCATGTGAATAATTATGTCTGTTATACACAGAAAATAATTGGTAACACATGTACCTACCGAAACATTTTTTAAGTAGCCAGTTGCATATTAGCAATGGTTATAAATGACATTTGGGTTCCTTACTCTGCAGGGCTGACTTCTGCTGTGAAATAAAAGCACAGCGCAGCTGTAAAGCACACAGAAAATCAAACCGGTGTAGGTTCCTTTCATCAAGAAAGCAGAATAAACAGAATTCTTTCAAGACACACAAATCTTTCAAGGCAGGCACCAAATCAATAGCTCAACTTAGAAATCCCTTTATTCGATACAGTACATTCACTTTACCAGACAGGCAGGCTGGCCACATGGAATCAAATACACACTGGGTTATCAAATATGCAGTATGCTTACAGCAGGGGGGAAGAAAAGATAGATGGCTTGATATTGAAGAGTGCAAAAAGAAGATGGTTGAGCTAAGGAAAAAACTGAGGCTCTTAAGAAAGCTCAGTCAGTCAGTATCAAAAACATGTTTTTAAGGCTGACATGGTGTACTTAAATCACATGACCCTTCACAAGCTTGTCAAAAAGTTACACCTACAGTACATCACACCGAGCTTTTCTTGATCATCAAGAGAGGATGCGATTAACAAAACTAGAGAGGAAATGTTAAGTTCAGAAGTGAAACCTTCTTATGGTGGACTGTCAGATTTACAGTATTACAACTCAACATATCCCAAGCGGACTCAGTTTTTACACACTTTAAAGGAATGTCGGATACATTAATGTATGTATCCTGAGTGTGTACAAGTACATTTCCTACAACATGCAAAAAAATCCCATATGTTAAAATCTGTTTAAAGTGCTGATGACACGATTTTAAAATTTTTTGCCGTGTTTTATAGACAAAAGTATTCTCCATGATAATCTACCAAGTAACAGAAACAGGCATACCTGTATAAATGAGTTATAAGGAAACATCGCTGCATTTCAGCACATTTAACCGGACTGCCCACCGAAACAGGATGTGGTGTTAGTGATAGATACGCTGCAGCTCATTTAACATGGCGGTCAATGGCTTTGTAAGTTTTTAAAGGCGTGAAAAACTTAAAAAGCTGTAAAAACTAGTTCATGTTGTTGACATTGCTGTATATGTCAAATCTCCAAAGAAAAAAAAAAAACGGCATTTTTTACAGTGGGGGATTGTTTTGAAAGGCCAGACCTCCCTTTCTCAGTAAAAGAGTTGGGTCCAGTAAAGATATGCAGCTTTACCCGGAGCTGAAGTTGACTTCATTTTGATTGGCTACACCTTATTTGGCTATAACCTTTTTTAGAGAAACTAGGTCATGCTTCCCTAGCGGTCGGAGTTTACTGAAGGCTATCTGTTAGCAACATGGGCATTTCAGAAAGTGAGATATGTTTATCAGACAAGACAGCAACTAGAAAATAAACTTACAGGTAATGACAAGGTTGTGGTCGCCTCCCTCAGTGTTGCTGCAGAAGTTTTCTTTTAAATGCGTTTGTTTGAAAACCCAGAGCTGACTGCACAGAAGTTACTCAGCTCCACTCACGCAGTTGAATCAGACCAGCCTGGTACACCAGGCTGACTAACGCCATGTATGAAATACACGGCAAGTCAGTCTGGGTTCCCTCCATTGGGAAGTGATTTCCACTCTGGTAAAAAATTGACCGGACCAATCACAGCGCAGCAGTAGAATTATTAACAAGAACGTAAAACTCCACCGCTTTTTCTGCCTGTTTTGGTGCGTAACGAACAGCTTCCGGGTCATAGTCACATGACGTGCGACACAAACGCTTTCTCATATTAGTCGTTCAGCAATACACAATGCTGACATGTAACAGAGTATTTATAATGATAAAACCTACATTAAACAGAGAGGGAAAAACAATGCGTAATCACTGACTTCCGGCGTCGCCATAGCAACATAGCAACAGAGTGCCGAGCTACGCCAGCTACAGTCACTTCTGATTGGTTCTCTCCGGTTCACTTTCCTTCTGTTAGTCCCGCCTCTCGTCTCGCATTGGAAATCAGTCTCCAACGGAGGGAACCAGACTGACTTGCCGTGTATCTCATACATGGCGTTAGTTAGGCTGGTGTACCAGGCTAGAATCAGACAGGGAGGGGGGAGAGCGAAGCAGAGGGTGGAAGGAGAGATAGAGAGAGGATTCTCGAAATCCTCTCGAAATCCTCATTCTACGAAATAAATTTCGTAGAATACTAAAACTACAGAATGATAATATCCTGTCTGATTCAACCGTTTCTGAACAGAGACAAAGTTGACTGACTATGAACAGGAACTTTGATACTCACTAGACATTCACATGGTCTCATCAGATCTGCACAACAGATCATATTATACCCCCAAAACCCCAGAAAATTGAAATTTTATGTCATGGCATCTTTAAGTTACTTTTCCAGTTTTGCAGACAGGCAGTAACGGCTCAGCCTTCTGTTGTCTGTTGGCAGTTAAAGTTTAAAAGCTCATGAGGACAGTGTTAGTTTATTAAGTTTCCTATTGATCTTGAATTACAATGGAAGAGGATAAAGAATATTGGACTTACTGGTTTAGCAGTGGTAGCCCTCCTGCATGTCGTTCCCGGTAAAGTTCTCCAGTCTGCAGCTTCTGTTTACTGGAGCTTCAGCCACCAATGTGTTGATACATAAGAACTGCAGTTCCTTCACCAGCGTTTGTTAATCAGATCGGATACAGCTGTGAACAGAGGCACTTGTTCCTTAGGTATAACTAGGGTTGCCACCTTTCAGAAAAAAAATAAGGGACACCCACAACAGCTCATTTGGGCCATAATCACCACGGGCCCAATACCCGTGGCATGGGGTACCCACAACAGTGCTTTATTTTGTGCCAGTGCTTTTAGGAAAGTGGTGATCAATAAAGCAATTGGTCACACTTAAGCCCCGTTTCCACCAGCGGGTCTGGGTCGGGTCGGGCCGGATCGGTCCACGTTTTTTTGCGTCTCCACAGATAAAAACTGGGACGGGTACCCTTATATCCGACCCGACCCGGCCTACTTTTTTGGCACCCTTCGGTAGGGGTACTGATCTAACTGATCCGGACCAAAGAGGTGAAGCTAACACACAGCAATCAGCTGATTCATTGAAAAATCCGCCACTTCCTGCGTGACCAAGCGTAAAAACAAAGCCGGGGTGACTCCTTTCTGTTTCTGTCACGTGTGGCGCCAGTGTTTTGGTTAAACGGCGTTACACGGCGATGATGTCACACAATCACATAGCAGCGCTGTCCAGCTAATTCTCCGCCTCCAGAGTAACGGTACAGGTTGCTGTGGGGACACAGCGTGAAATCAACACATCCGTACCCAAACCCACCCGATCCGGCCTGGCCCGGCCCGACCTGACCCAGACCCGCGGGTGGAAACGGGGCTTTAAAGCTTGAAATGCTTGCAATGAACACATTTTTATGCAACATTGTTGCATAAAAAGTGCTGTTGTTTAGGCTACATATGTTGTAATTACATCCATCTCTATTTAAAATACAGTAAGGAAAGATATATAACAAAGTGCCATACTCACAAAACGTAGACATTGCATTATCACTAAAACCTAGTTAATGAGGGACCATTATGCACATACTGTATCACATGGCAGCACCAGCACCCAAAGGTCTGTTTGTGTGGAGTGTGCAACAATTGTCTTTTAAAATATATCACTTGGGTAACTTATAGTGGGATGACACGTTAATTAAACTGAACAGGTTTTTTTCTTTGTAAGTTGATATCTTCTCATTTTTTAAGGCAAATATTTACCGTAAGTTAGCAATGGGCTAGTTGTTAGCCTCGGCCACTGCAGGGAACGAGTGCCTCTGCATCATCACCTCTGACTCTGTCGAACTGGTACAGGTCTAAGTCGCTCCTTAACAGTTCTGGGTATGCTTGGTGCTGTTCTGGGTTCGCTCTTTACAGTTCTGAGTCCACTTATGTGGGTTTTGCCTGATTGACTTCTAACTGCTCAGAACTACTTATTTTGTTTTTGTTGTATTGTTGAATGGCAAAATTATATGAAGTCAAGGTTGTGTCATCAGCAATTCAAATAATCAAATAATTTTTGCCTTTTTCCATGCAGTCACCACTTGGGATTAGAACAAAACCATCATAACTTGCTTCAGGCAAGTCCTCATTTTCTGTAGAACTGGGTCTAGTAGCCAGAAGTTGCTCTGTAAATATTTAGCCATTTACAGGCACTCTGCAGACCTCAGTAATGGATGGTTAACCTTTGTGTTCTCTACCTATTGTTCCCTCTTTCCTATTCTCTATTTTGTTTTACTGTGGGGCTTTTGGTGTCTCTGGAAGAAAACTGAGATCTGCAGCTCAGAACTTCATGTTTATTGGCCTATTAAATGTTTTGATTTTAGCAATATCTGTATATATCCATAACTACACTGTCCTACCTTATATTAATTTTGGATTGTTTTGCTTTATGGAATGTTTTGGTTCCTTTTCGGATTAAGTGTATAAGTTCTGCAGTCCATGATGATTTCTCTGTTACTTTGCAGCTCTGTAACTCATTGTTGAGAGACAGTACCGAGGTTTCCCAGCTGAGAAGCAACAACAAGTTGTTTATTTTTTGGAGATAGGCAGGGGCTTCTTTTGTCTTGCTGTCACTCGTACATTAGCACAACAAACTGTTACAATCCACACTTTTGCTCTGCTCCAAAATGACTATAATCCTCAAGACTAAATACTCCACTCTTCCATCTTGGAGCTTCACTACTGGCAAACTCAGAAAAGACACAGTCGTTAATTGCAGGTTTTCCTGCTTATCATGTATTTGAATTATGTGGCTTGAAAATACAGAAAAAATGTGAGTTTGAGGTAGCCTTTGGCTGAAGGCTAATGATTTGTTCATGTTGGACCTGATAAAAAAGAATAGTGTGGAACAAACTCTGTCATTTCAAGTGGAGTGTAACTTTTAAATGAATGAATATAATTAAGCCTGACTTGTTAATAACATTGTTGGTTTGTTTAAAAGCACCTAGGCATTACGGTGATTAAAGCTATGATGCACTATGATCACAACCCAAATTACTGTTTTATCAGTACTGTGGCATATTTAGATTTGAAAGTATTAAATGTATTTGCCTTGAGGTGAGGTCTACAAAAAGCTTGTTGTACATTAGGTTTTTTGATAAATGTTGGAAATGATGGAGTATAGAGGTCTAGACCTTCCATAGTCTGTAGAGGTTACTTCATCACAGCTCCTAATGTTCTGCCAGTGACTCACACTTTGCAACACATGCAGTCACATTTCACTTTTTCCATTTGCCACCACCCCACTTCTCCTGTTTTCTTTGGATTTGATTAAATCTGACAAAACGGAGAGAAGATGGTAATCACATTAATCCAAGGAGAGGGCAAGGGACTCTTTCCAGCAGGTGCTAGAGAGAGACCTGGCTCCACAACTGAGACGAGCTAGAAGAAAAGCTGCCATAATGGCTGCGTGGCTGATTCTGTGACATCAGGCTGCCATCCTGATTTCCCAGCACCTGCTGGAAAAGCAGAGCAAGTGATGCAAAATCACAGCCAGCTCCCCTCATCCCAATTACCTTAAGTCCTCTCAGCATCTTCTCTTTACTTTACAGAAAGGTCAATTTGACAGATTTTTTTCCCCCTCTAAATACCCCTTATTAGGATAAATTTCACTGTTGAAATAAGCCACAACACTGTGGATATAATCATTTTTCAATAAATATTTACCATAAAAGAAGTTGTTCCATGTGGAGGCTCCTAGTTGTGTGGTTCTTCAGGCATGTTAAAGTAAAATGTTATGAGTTATTGGTGATAAAATTCCCTCCATGCACGGTTTAAATGTCCTGGTTTTCTAAAAGCAATGCAACACCTGAGTCACCAAGTGTCCCAGCTGTGATATGTGAACATCATGACGTGATAAAAAAAAAACATCTAACAATATTGAGGTAGATGGCTTCAGAGAGTGAAGTGACTCATCAAACCTGTCTACACCATGACATTTACCTTGATGTGGGAAAAAAGTGGAAAGTGTTTTAAAGGGACTAGAGGCAGGAACTGCGAAAGAATAAACAAACATGTCCAGTTTTTTAATGCTAATGTGAGTGAAGTGCTAAAAACCAAAAACAACGAGCCCACCTACGTCTCTCTCCGTTGCCTTGAACAGGTTGTGTGCTGCATAATGCGCTGCAATTCGGGTCCACGACAGTTTTGATTCAGAAGAAGACGGTCATGATAAATTCAAACACTGTAAGAGATAGTTATGGATTCTTGCCGTCAGAATACGATCTAGATTGACTGAAAGACACTAAAAAGTGTAAGTACGCAGAAAAAGACTATCAGCATAGTAAGCAACGTTATAGCTTCAGTTTGTGCACGGACCCGTAACGGCTTGGCTCATGGCTGCAGTTACCTGCAGCGGCAGTCATGAGTCTCATTTCTTAATCTTGCCTCAAGTCACCCAAATAGGTCAACATTAGGCATCAAATGTATTTATGACCACTGACTTTAATCACACTCAAAATTTACTCTCTTAGCTAAATGATTAATGTCCTCTGACTCCAAACAACAATAAAAAAAAGAAAAAGAAAGAAAGAAAAATCCACACTGGAGTTTTTAACATAACCCAGTTGGTGATGTCACAATGTCTTTGACCACATTTTATGTTCAGTCTGTGGTTGCTCGGAGCAGCCAGAGTGAATTATTTATTGGCTTCACTTTGTACAGTGGGATTAAGTTGTAATGGATATACAGTAGGCTACAAATACAGTCCAACTTACCAAACACCAGTAGCCTGCATCCCCCTTTTCACACCAGATTATAGGTTTTTAACAATGGGCCTTAAAATAATTGTTTGATTACTACACAAAAAAAGAACAGATGTAGCAAATTTCTGAAAATGGGTGGGGTTAACATCGAGCCCTACCCAACACGGGGGTGTTGGGTAGGGCTGGGCGGTGTGGGCGGAGGTTCGTATCTCGGTATTCGTGCCGGGCATCTTGGTGTCGGTGTGGTGCGGTGTGGCTGCGGGTTGGTTGGGGGCCGGGCGCTTTGGTGGGGGGTGCAGTTTTGTTTGTGGCTTCCGGGGCTTTTTGTGCGGGGCGGGCGCAGGGGGGATCTGTATCCTGTATGTGGTTGCTCTTGCGGTATTGATGTCTTGGGTGCCCGTGTCTCGATGTGGGGGCGGTGACGGTATATCTTTCAGCCCTAGTGTTGGGGTAGGTGTGTGGGGAGTGTGTGTGTGAGCGTGGTGGCGGGGTGGGGGGTGGTGGAGGTGGCGGCGCCCTGGTGTCAGGTGTATGGGGCAGGGACTTTGGGGTGGGCGCTGGCCTGCCCTGGGGGGGCGTCGTCTGGGGGGTCCGGTCCTCCTGGGTTTTGGTTGGGCCGCCCGGGTCCGGGGGGGGGGGGGGGGTGGCTGCTCCTGGGCGCTTGGGCCCTGGGCCCGGCGCTGTCTCCGCTCCGGGGGACGCCCGGCGCCCGGTGGGGTCGGCAGCTGCTGGTCTTGGTCCGCTGGGGCCTGGGCCTCCAGACTGCAGGGGGCTCCGGCTGGGGCCGCCTTTTGCCGCCCTTCGGGGGATGCATGTCCGCTCTTTGGGGGGGGGGTAGCTGGGATCTGGGCCTCTGGGTGGCTGCTGGGGGCCTGGGTCGTGAGCCTTGCGGGCTTCCTCCTCCTTGCAGAGACGAGGCTGCATCTGCATGACTGTATCACCACGGAGCACCTTTTATTATGCATGTTGACACTGTGACACTGCTTCCCATTGCGCTGACTAGGTTGTACCTCTTCTCTGCGTAGTTCTGCGTGTGTTTGTGTGTGTTTGTATGATCTGAGGATATTTAAGCCACCTGCAGGTCCCCCTGTAGGGGATTGCTTGTTTTGTTTTCCAACAGAGACCTTGGTTGTTTAGGGATCGCGGTACAGATGTACCAGTGAACTGTGTAAGTGGATTCATGTTTTCTCTCCTCTCTCTCTTCCTCTTCCTTACTCCTCTCTCTCTGTTTCACTTTCTATCATTACCTCTGTTAACTTTCATTTCTCCCTTGTCAGGCCCAGCAGTATGAAATGGAATGGTGTAATAGACAAATGTTTAAATAAAGAAATAAAATGAATAAACATGACATCAAGTGGAGCCTTATGTTCATAAAGCTCCGCTTGATAAAGCAAAACTGTTCAACAGAATAAAGCAATCAGATTTCCATTCTGCTTGCTTCGATGCTGGACAGGACAAGTAGAAAAAAAAAAAAAAAAAAAAAAAAAAACATCGAGCACTTGAAGCAGAGTCGTCACTTCTGCATTTCTGCAGCTGCGAGGTTGAACAGATAGTTTTAATAAACAGCTGATCGAGGTGGCGAGAAAATACAAAAATGTAAACGACACACGTGGCATTTAAATACACGGAGACCACCATGTGCACTACCCCGTCCTGCATGGATGAAGGTTGTTGTAAATGTATAATCACTGGGTGAGCGCCGCACTGATAAGTCAAGGTGTCAATCATATTTACAGGCAGGTGTGAGGATAAAATGGATTGTTTTTATTCTACTTAAGCTCCATCAACCTCACAGTCTTACTGTATCTAGTGATCCCTTTAGGGATACAGAGGAGCTTAAGATGAGAGCAGTAAGGAACACACATCTATTAAATCCATCCCCCTTAATCTGAACATCTTAATGTGATCAGATGGTGCTGACTGACCATTCTGTGTGCTCCCATTGGGCTTCCATTGATTATTCACTTGGATTTACTCTCTTTATATTTGTTCCACTGCTTGTTTATTCACCTGTTGTCAGTATGTAATGACCTTTCAGCACAGATCTGAAATGACTGAACAGGTTGAGAGAGAAGAAAAGCTGCAGTCGAAAAACATCTGTGTTACACTGATAATATCTGCTAATAGAGATTTAATCTTTTGAATCAATAAGACATGAAAGCAGCCTCCAAGATTAACTTGCTCCCTATATTCATCTGCTGGTGCAATTTCTTGTCATTTATTCTGTTTCCGCCAATACCTGAGATGAATGACGGTGTGGGTGGAAAAGAAGATTTAAAGAGTGTAAGATTTTTGCTAAGCTGGCTACATGACTGACATGTGCTGACATAACACTGTTAAACAGTGAGATACTACAAATGAAAGACTCCTACAGGAATCAGTACTAATGCAGAGTCCCCCCTTTCTGGCAGTATAAATCTAATCACATCAGTTTTTATTCCTCTTGTATCTCACATTCACTTTCACAGTACTGTATCCTTGCTGATGAGGACCGGCCAATCACCAGTGCATGTCCCAATGAGACTGGGATGTTCATTATTGGCTTGGAAGTAATATTTTCCTGCTGGGACGCAGATTCACTGTAAAACTGTCAAACAGCACCATCATAAAGAAGATAATTGGTTTATTTCACAAAGCGTATAACCTGTTCCCTCTGATTTGAGTGTTGATGGTGATGTTCAAGACCACAGTGATGATCATCATGTGATGTCTGAAACAGATGATGTAAAATAGATTTGCTGTTTGTGTTCACAGCAGTTTGTTCTGGGTTAGCCTCCCAGGGTGCCTCAGGTCAAATGGGCTTGAGGGCCTCCTTTAAATCTTTTCTCTCTAATCAGGCCTTTTAGGCTGAACTACTTCCTGCTTTCAGAATTCCCTTTAGAAACCCACTAATGTTGAAGTGTGCAATATGCAACCAATACTAAGACTTTCAAGACCTTCAAGAAAGAAAACAATTAACATAGTTAGCACTGTACACTTAAGGGACATCAGCGTTTACTGAAATGTATGTGTTGCATATGAAGATGGTGATCCAGCTTTACTTTTATCTGCTAATTATCTTATACAGTAGATTCAATGTTTCAGAACATGTCAGAATGCATTGGATTGTACTTGGATAAGGTTAGCTAGTATAGTGGATGAATGAAAGACAGAAGCTGACAACAGGATCAATAAATGTTGATTTCTCACATTTTGTGGCTTCTACAGAAAATGTTACAGCTACAGTAAAAGCCTAAAATAAGCAGCCTATCTGTTTCGCTCTGCACTTTGTTTTTTTGTGCATGGCTGAACTCTTTTTCAGCTTATTTGAAACCAAACTGGCTCATTTCAAATCATGTCTTGTGTGTGTAAATTAGTTGACTTTTTGCATAAAATGCATTCATAAGAATTAATCAAGTTTGCATAAATCTTCCGCGTCATGAGCATGTGGTCTTATTGTGTTATTTGAAGCAGTAAACATGTGTTTGTGTGTGTGTTCGTGTAGGTGAGGGAGATGAGCAAAGGCATCAACGGTAACCTAATGACTTCATTGCTGTCTGCTCTGACCTCATTAAAATGTCCAATAACTTCATTAGTTTGTGTGGAAACCTCATTACGACTCTCCATGACCTCATCGTGGCACTGAGTCTGCTGCATCACTGCATCACTGAAGTCAGTAGTTTACATAAACTTCAACCAAATAAACATCCTTCTATATAATCCTGTCTTTGTTCAACGTAGATCAGTGCCTGTAATCATATGAAATTTCAGAGGAATAAAGTGGAAAAAAATTATATAAAAAAAAAAAAAAAAAAAAGAGTGAGCTTTTACAATACTGAATTTCTCTTCTGGGATGAATAAAGCATTTTTCATTTCATTTTTTTCATTTAATTATGCTGTCAGGGTTAATGTTTTTGATTTTCATCTGTTCCATAAATCTTGGGTCAGTTTTCACTTGTCTTGAGTAGTCAACGTTATGTGAGACCAAGAAATGCTTATGTGTTTGTAAAACATAGAATGTTTGTTGACATTTATTCATTTATTGCCTTCCAGTGTTGAAAGATAAGCAGCCAACATGATTTAAAGGTGTAAATATTGCAACTAAAAAAAGGTTGGAAATTGGAAGAAAAAGAAGCTAGTCCATGTGTACAGAGCAGTGATGATTTGATTTGGTTTATTGTTTAGCACACACGTATAACAAATAGTGCAAGGAGGGAATGAAGCCGATTGGCTTGTACGTATGTTCCACCCCTGTCACTGGTTACAACACCACATGTTTCTCTGGCTGACAATCATAAAGTGAGCAAAAGAGAGAAAAGAAAATCAAAACACACACACAAAAAAACTTTTTAGATGACTGAGTCTCAGTCTGGCTGTACATCTATTAAAGGCAGCGGGGTTTCCCAGGAGCATTTTTTACTATATTGCTTAAAGTCTTCTTCACACCCTGATTGCAGCCAATTAATTAAATGTTCTGACACAAAAATTGAAAAAATTAATCACCTGTGGAAGTACAGGACTGGAAAAACCCCATTCAATGAAATTAATTTTATTGGATGGGGTTGCGAACGGCCCGTATTTGATTGAATGATTCTTATGTCCATCAAACTCGACTACTGTTTGTCGCGCACCAACTGTCCTCACGCGGTGGGGTAGGGGGTGGTAGAGGTGGTGGCGCCCTGGTGTCAGGTGTGTGGGGCAGGGACATTGGGGTGGGGGCTGGCCTGCCCTGGGGGGGTGTTGTCTTGGGGGTCCGGTCCTCCTGGGATTCAGTTGGGCCGCCCGGGTCGGGGGGGGGGGGGGGGGGGGGGTGGCTGCTCCTGGGCGCTTGGGCCCTGGACCCGGCGCTGTCTGTGCCCCGGGGGGCGCCTGGGGGGCAGATTTCCATTCTGCTTGCTTCGATGCTGGACAGGACAAAAAAAAAAAAAATGTCCTCACGCGTTCGCAACTCGCCATGAGCATCTCACAGTGCAGACGAACCCAGACAACATGCTGCTCGATGCTCTAAACTGTGCCGCTGTTTGCTCTTAAGAAGAAAAAACGGATGTGGATCAAGTCATGGAGGTGTGGGTGTTTGCAGTGAGGATGTTTTACGCCACAGAAGAAGTTGGAGGTGAGATAATTATCACTTTAGAAAATGCGGTTCCTCTGTTGTTCACTGGGAAGCTAACAAGCTAGCCACTCGGCTGTTCTCCGTTATGTTCGCCGACAATTATCCACGCACGCTTTCCTGCGCTCTGGAGGCGTGGTTTCAGGGGGTGTATATTTTTTCAAATGTAGCTTGTTCGAGCTGTTTTTCCAAGATCCCCTGCCCTGCCTTTAAATGTTCTGACGCAAAAATTTTAAAAATGTAGTCACCTGTG
Source organism: Atherinomorus stipes (assembly GCA_023101725.1). Taxonomy (NCBI): domain Eukaryota; kingdom Metazoa; phylum Chordata; class Actinopteri; order Atheriniformes; family Atherinidae; genus Atherinomorus; species Atherinomorus stipes. Next base: position 436,213 of record JALJCO010011123.1, on the reverse strand, counting down.
GAACGGACAGGACTGAAAAAACCCATCCAATTGTCTTGAACAGCCTGCGCTTATTGATTGAATGATATGTCCATCAAACTCAGAGGCCTCTCCCTCACCGCCCCCAAGCCCCCCTGCGCACACGTGCGTGAATGCTCGTTGCAGTTATCTGTGTAGCTGTTTGCTCTTAAAATCCAACGAAAAGAAAGAAAATGGATGTGGAATGAAGTCGTGGAGGTGTTGACGTTTGCAGTGTGGACTTTTTACACCGCAGAAGGAGTTGGAGGTGAGCCAATTATCACGTTTAGAAACATGATTCGTCAGCTGTTTATAGCCAACTAACATTTCCACTCAGCTGTTATCAGTTATCTTCGTTTGTAAACCATCGCCGCACACATTCCTGTGCTCCGGAGGTGTGGTTTCAGGCGGTGTATTTTTTTAAATGTAGCTTGCTCAAACCGTTTTTCCAGGATTCCCTAAGAATGCAAGCAAGACCCTTTTGTAAAGTTTTCCCAACATTGCAAATACAAGGTTGATGTCAGCTACTCCTTTTACTAAAATCTTTTAGAACTTTGTCAGTATTGCCTGTATCACTGTCTGTTATATGCACATTTTCCCCAGTTTATGGTTTTGATTAAACATATTTCATTGGAGATTTGAAAAGTTTTATTATGCTGATGAAATAAGGAAAAGGGGTACTTCTTTCCAAAAATTATAAAGTATCCTTGATATGCCACGAGATTGAGGTGATTCCTAAAGGGGAAAAAAACAAAACAAAACAAAAAAAAAAAAACTATTTTTTCTCTTGTAGATGGGTGTTGCAGCTGTTGGGATGTTTTGTTTCTTTGTCAAGTTTGTTTAGGAGGAAAGCATCTTTGCCAGTTTTACAAGCACTGTCGTCTTTATTGCCACATTCTGGAAATACCTCATAGTTTGTTCACTTCAATGGACATGTTTATGATTCACGTTTCATGTTTTTTACAACTTTTTTTTTTTTTTTTTTACAACTATTCAAAAGATTGCTACGAACTTGCTTTACTGGTGAAGTAAAGTGAAATCCAACTTTAGCAATTAAGTTTTATGTTTTACATTCCATGTACAAGACAATTCACAGTGCTTTACATAAAACAAAAGCATTACAGATGGGTACAAAAGAAAGAAAGCATTTAAAAGTACATGAAATATGAAAAGGAAAAAAAATAGAAATAAAATCATGTTAATCATAATGAAATAATAAAAAATGATCTAATAAAAATGATTAAAAGTAGCAACAACCTAAATCCTGTTTAGATAGGTTTCATGGACCGGCATATGAGAATAGAAATGTTTCAATCTGGATTTATAAGTGTCTTCAGTTGGTGAAAGTTTAATCTCCACTGGCAGTTTGTTCCATTTATTTGCAGCTAAATGCAGCTTCTCCATGTTTAGTCTGGACTCTGGTCTGCTGGGTTTATACTCTGAACATATCACAGACGTATTCTGGACCTAAACCATTTTGGGATTTGTAGACGATCAGCAGGATTTTATTATCTATTCTCTGACAAACTGGAAACCAGTGTAAAGTTTGTAAAACTGCTGTGATGTGTTGAGATCTTTTAGTTCTGGTTAAAACTCTAGCAGCAGTGTTCTGGAAAAGCTCCACATGTCTGATGCTGATTTGGGTCCAGTTAAAGACCATTAGAGTAATCCAGTCTACTGCAGATGAACGCACGGCTGAGTTTCTCCTGGTGTTTCTGAGAAACAAAACATTTAATTCTGTTAATGTTTCTTTGTATGTAAAAAGCTGCCTTGGTGACGGCGTTGTGGCTGCTGAGAGTCAGATTTTAGTCTATCAACACTCCAAGGTTACCAACCTGGTCAGTGGTTTTAAGTGCCTGAATCTCAAGGGAATAAGAGTTTCACAATTCTTTTTTTAAAAGAAATCTCATAGATAAATCTGATGAAACTGGTAAAAATAACGTGCACATCCTTGAATAAAAATATTGGGTGCTGGACCAAATAACAGAAAAATGAGAAAATAAAAATGAAAAAAGATCTTTGTTTACATTATTCCCTCAGCAGTGAGCCTGATGTTATTCTTATATTTTTCATCTTGTTCTGCTGCTACCGTGTGAGCTATGTTTACATGCTGTTTACATGTTTTCCTGCATGGTTCTCAGATTTTGCTTAGTAGCACAGTTTAGTGATCTTTCTTGCTACACCCTTACTTGCTCAGGTGAATCTAGATGACATTAATATTATCTTACTTGTCATACCATGTGAGTCTTTGTTGATTTTTGCAGTATGGGATATATTTATACTTGTATTTCAACTCTCAAATGTGTTCTCTATTTGTATGAAAATAGTTTGACATTTGGGTTTGATCTTGTAAGCGTGTTGTATAATTATTCTTGCCACACCGGCGATTTGGGTTATTGCCTTTATGGAGCTGTGTCTCCATGCTCATTGTATGGCTGAAGAAGGGCAAATGCCCAAAAGGTTGCATATTAAATTCCCTTTGGAGCAGTCTCTGGTATGCGGACTCTATGTTTTCTTTTTCCAGATAAATCTGACCCAAGTTGTTTTTAACGCACTGTCTTTTCCTGCTCCAGACTGGACCAGACTGAAGCAGAAAGGAGTGGAACAAGCATTAATGACAGCAAAACACAGAAGGCATTACCCACTAACAACTTTTGAAAAGGTTAAATCAGCATCCAGTCCTGTTTCAAGTGACTGCAGTCATTGGTATTCATGAGCTGTGGCTCTGATCAGCACTGCAAGACAGCTGGCAGCTCACTCAGTCATACTGTGAGGTGTGATGCCCACAGTTCAGTCAAACATTGTAAACCTGTCAAATTTCCTCAGAAAGTGGTGCTTATCAAAAATTGTTATCACACACAGCTTGTAGGTTCCAGTGTAATTCCATCCCTTCATGTTCTCTAAGTCATGTTCTGTCCCTTGTGGAGTGGAGGTGAAGGTAGATGTTTAATACACATTAGCTTTGTGTAATAGTTTGATACACATTAGGTAAACCTGCTTATATTATATTATAAAAGATTTAATCAGCTTGTTTAAACAGTTGCTTACTGTGCTGCTTTTGGTGGCAAAACAACACAACAATGAGCTGAAATGAAACAACTGCAGTAAAAGTTCAGTAATTGTGCTTGCTGAACTGCCTGAGTTGAGTCATCCAAAATCACCACAGTGGAAATTCCTTCACCACAATTTCATTGATTACGCTCGTTATGATATCCAGAGATTTTTCATGCTTCTGTCCATGCATTAAAAAAAACATCTGCTGCACATGTGGATACTGCACAGTCAGCATTGACTGTGGATAAAACTTTAGTTTTGTCATTGCTCTGTTGTGGGTTGTAGGTGTGTGTGCATGTGTTTGCACATATGTGTGGAGAAAGAATGCTATTACTGGCAATGAAAACTTAATAATAAATCAAAGCAATTATAGTTTATTCAGGAAAATGTGCAGTAAGTGTAAGGCACAGGAAGCAAGTGCTGACTTCATGAACGGCAGGGGACGAGCATATGTTGTATGCCATATGGATGATATTTTAAACACAGACCATATGTTTACATTGCAAATGATAGTGCGACATCATGGGGAAGTGAAATTGAATGGAATGAAGCATGACATGAAATTTTTTTCTGTTTTATATTCAAGAGGGAAATTATGAGAAAACACGTGAGGAGTTAAATGTGCTGAAATTCTGAGTCTGATAAACATACACTATATTCCCTCATGCACAGTTTACACATGGACCTGTAATGAAAAGCAAATATTTAACAGTATAATGTAAAATCAAGCAAAGATCTGCAAAAATAGCTTTGTTGTGAAAATGCTGCTGTGGTGATTATATAGGCTGCACAGTTCAATATCAAATTCATTCATTCTGTATAATCTTCTTGAACCTTTGATGAAATATTCCTGGACCAAAGTTACTTCAATCACCAAAGGAAGTGGGAAATAGTCAAACAATGGTGTTTCATCCACAACAGCACTACACATGCTGAGATATCTGCACATTTACCTCAGGGCAAGAGATAAGTCAAAGCCTGATCTTACTGAGCAAACTGCTGCAGACACACATTCACATGGATGATGCAACACATGGGAATTTAAAGCTGCCGCACTGAATATTCAAAATCTCAACTAGTGGCCAACACAAAGTGGAGAACAACCGCTTCAAACTGTTAAAGATTTTGCGTGACGATGTCCACAGGGTAAAATCTTATGGCTGTGCCTTTGAAACACGTCGCCACAAGTTTTTTTTTTTTTTTTTTTTATTTCCTGTAAATGTGATCAGAGGGCTTTATACATATGGACTTTGCGCCTGAATTATCATCTGCTGCTTTCATCTCCTGATGTGGAGCAGTTGCTCTAAAACACAAAAGGTTTTGTACATCCTCCTCAAAGTGGAGTCTCGCTGGATAGGATTTTATGAGAATTTCAGCTGATGGTGTTTCCATTAAATGGAAACACCTGCATATCATGACTGCACTTTTTCAAAATTTAAGAAATATTTGATGTTTTGAAAAGGAGTAATGGAAATGCAGCTTTAAACACCAATAAATGCATATCTGTTAAACTGGCACATTCATAGACAGCAGTAATTCTGAAACACCACAGACATACTGACTCACTTGAAGTGTGAAATCTGCCTACGCTGACCTGAAGATCAATAAAACTGCCCCCTGTTATAGTTGGAATCAGGCAAAACCTTGTTTCTGCCACCTTCTTACAATTATGTTACACTCTGTTTTGCTACAATAAATCATCGATCAGCTCTTTTACCTGTGCTAACATCTACTAGAACAATCCGAGTGTCATCACCACACATTACATATCTGTGTGTTTCTGGTCACGCCTCACTTTGTGTGCACGTGTGCACCTAAACACTGAATGTGCCTGTACCCTGCGTGAGGAAGAGGTGAGGACTTGCCGCTGAGTTTCAAATTGCTTTTGGATTGCTTACATCCACAACACCACAGCAAAGTACCTGCCAGATGAGGACGAGGAAAATGCAAGAGCGAGGCAACTTCAAAGAAAGCCAGTTATATATACGATATGGTGATGCATGCACGAATATAAGCTCTTTCATCCATCTAATAATCTTTTTGTGTTTCAGATAAAGAATTTGGATTGGAAAACAAGCATCTAATGAGAAGATGAAGATGCTGTCATTACTGGTCACTGCGCTGCGGAGCTTCACTGAGTTGTAAGACCACTACCTTTCAGTGCTGTCATGTCATATGTAATAGATGTATATTGATCAAAAACATAAATTGAGTACTAAATATCTCTTGCACCTTAAAACAATGTGCCAATGAAAATCAGCAGAGATAATGTCTTGCATTTACATTTTCCAAGCTTTGCGCCAATTACAGAATTGTGGGGCCAGATGCATAAAATTGTAGTCAAAACTAAACATTTGGCAGAAATGTGCATGTGAATTCATGAATTTTTACATATGTATTTATACATTTCATCTGGTGTGTAATTATGCACTGTCATCTTGAATATAGCTTTCATTTCTCTATTTCCTGCTGTTGTCTCTGGTTGGTTTTATACTCACTCCATAGAAAACACCCTGCTTCAATGTATTTTTCTAAGCTTGCTACAGTATATTATACTTCTATTATATTATAAAACAATCCTTCCTGCCATCACAAAGGCTTTTTGGCTTCCTTCCACATGGGGGCACACTTTTTTGTTCCATCCTATTAAAACTATTTCCCCAGTCGGATTTATTTCAGTGCCTAATTTCTGCAATTTATCATCGAGGCCCAAGCCGGTGCTTCCCAGAGGTTAGAGAGGCAGAAAAGGAGAAAAATGAAAAGGCAAGCACTTGTTCATGCTGGGACTGCTGAGGCAGAGACCTTGCCATGAAGCATGGATGTATGCCAGGCTGCTGAGAGTTCACAGAGCTCTGAGATACACCTCATCATCAGCAACAGCAGCAATGTCTCAGCAGAGCAGCTTGCATAACAGGTGCCATCAGCCCCCTAGTCAGACTGAAAAGTAGGGCAGATGGTGAAAAAAGTGGGGGCCAGTATGAGATTTTATGCAATATTTTAGAAAGATGTGGAGAAGCAGAAGATATGTTTTGATGATGGTAAGCTAACACTGGAACAATTGAAGCTGAAATAATTAGCTTTTTATAACACTGCTGGTTGTGGTTTGCATTCACTTGCATTTGAATAATCAGCAGAGAGAAACCAGGAAGACTTAAATATTTGTTGGAAAGGAGGATTATAATCTATTTTAACAACAATCTGAGGAGCAGATTTTTCTTGTTTACTTCAAGCATGAATAGAATTAAACATCCATATCAGATATAGATTATGTTGAAGTAAAAAACAAGGTTTATCTTAAAGGAAAGACATCTTGACCATGCAATGAATAACCCTGGTATACCGTTATAGTAAATATGAGCAAACTTCAATGTTATAGCTTATTGAGATTAAACTTCAACAAGGAGACTAAGAAGTGATGATTGGAAAAAGACATTATAATCACCTGCTGCCGATGCTTTGAGATTAATCTGATTTAATCACCTAGGACAGCAGGAAGTAGGGCAGAAGATGGTTGTGGGTCAAACTGCACTTTTAGAGAAGTAACATAAGAGTGTATGCTTTTTTTTTTTTTTTTGTCTTATCTGAGCGTGGACTGTTTTACAGTATTATGATTACAGTAGCTGGAAAAAAAAAAACATCTTATACAGTATAGCACAAAAGAAAGCCCACCATCTCACACAACTGTACTCAGATATCATAAGAACTGCCATTTACCCGGTCAATAAACATTCCTTTAGATAAACGCCACTTACCAGCTCCTTTTTATTCTTAAGGTTCATCAAGATGAGTAAACAATCACCAAAACATGCTGTACTGTACTCTATGAACTGGATCTACTAAGATCCAAATTTGTGTCGTAATTTACCTGTGCAATCCAGAATTTTGTGCAAGGGGCTGAGCCACACTTTGCGCATAATTTATTATTTCTATTTATTTATAGGGTTGGGCATCGTTTAAATTTTAACGATTCCGGTTCTAATTTGATTCCCTTTTTTCGCTTATGGTTCCTATCGATTCTCGATTCCGATTCTTTTAAGGGTTAGGGTAAAAAAAGTTTACATTTTCATTTTTGTAGGCAACTAAATCAAATAACAGATAAGTGCACTGATATAGTAAACTCCAGCTCTATTATTTTCTTACCAAAAGCATTAATTGCATTTCAACAAAGAATAAAAAGTAAAGGAAATAAGAAATTATCCCTGGCCATTGAATAGACCTCATCATTTCACCAGTTCACCATTTTAAAGGAATGATAACATAGCAGTAAAAACTAGTTCATGTTGTTGGCATTGCTGTATATGTCAAATGTCCAAACAAAAAAACAGAATTTTTTACAGCGGGGGATTGTTTTGAAACACCAGACCTTCCTTTCTCAGTAAAAGAGTTGGCTCCCGTAATGATATGCAGCTTTACCTGGAGACCAAGTTGACTTCATTTTGATTGGCTACACCTTATCTGGCTATGACCTTATTTAGAGAAAGTAGGTCAAGCTGCCCTAGCGGTCGGAGTTTGCTAAAGGCTAACTGCTAGCAACATGGGCACTTCAGACAGTGAGCTACATTTATCAGACAAGACAGCATTTAGAAAATAAATAAACTTACAGGTAATGACAAGGTTGTGGCCGCCTCCCTCAGTGTTACTGCAGAAGTTTTCTTTTAAAACCATTTGTTTGTTAACCCAGACCTGACTGCACAGAAGTCACTCTCCCACTCGCAGTTAAATTAGACAGGGAGGGGAGGGGGGTAGCAAAGCGGACGGTGCATAGACCGTTAGGAGAGAGGAGGGGAGAGGCTGTTTACTTGATAGTGTGTCTAATTGGAGCAAATGAATTACATAGAATGATAGAACATGTAGAATGATAAGTTGCTGTCTGATTCAACCGATTCTGAACAAAGAGACAAAGCTGACTGACTATGAACAGGAACTTTGATTCTCACTCTGGACATTCACATGGCCTCATCAATGCACAACAGATCATATTATACACCCAAAACCCCAGAAAAGTGAAATTTTATGTCATGGCACCTTTAAGAACTTTAACTGTTAAACTGGCTGTTTTCTAATTAAGAGTGTACTACATGTTACAGTACTTAAAATTAAATGTTTCTTTTCACATTCTTCACTTAGAGACATTAATATCTGGTCATCAGTGGGAGCTTTGAGCTTTTCAGTTTGGTTTATGGAGCAGAGGTGAACATCTCCTGCTGTGTCTGATTCTTCCTGCAACCTCTAGTAATGTGTGCTGTGAGAAGGGGGAGGGGCCCAGCAGCAACAATAAACGAAATGTTTTTTCACATCAGTCTCAAAAGTCTCCAATAAGACCAGAAAGTGTCTCTAGACTAGTTGCTAGCGGTTTTATTAAAAGAAAGTTAACAGAGGGTCTGAAAACTTGCTAAATATGGCGAAAAAGATGCCGAGTGGCGCCGTGTGCATCAGCGTAATTGGCTTTACCAGAAACTTCGGTACTAACAAATGTTCTGCTTCCGGCGGATTCTATGGTGTTTGGCGGACTGGGCATCGAAAATAGGAGTTGAAATTTTAAAAATTGAACGATTCCGGGAGAATCGGAGAGATAGTCCCGGTTCCCATCAATGCTGGATTCTCGATGCGCAACCCTGTTTATTAATGTATTTATTAAGTAAAGGTACAAATGACTGCGGTCGTAAACGTGTTGGAGATGCACCTATATTAATGAGGGTTTTGCGTGTTTTCAGGTTTGCAGCGTGGCAAATTGTGAGACGACAGCGCAAAAGGAAATACAACCCTATAGAGATGGAGATATTGGAAGAGGGAGTGAATATATAATTTAGAATTTGTATGATAAAAGATGAAAATATTACAACAGGTGTCCATGCAAAACCTCAGAAGTGGCCAATTTATGAGGACATGGACCAGGAGTTGCTGAACAAATGGAAGTATCTGCAGCCTCAAACATTGTCTCTGACATTTGTTATGCACGAGGTGCACACAATTTGGCACATTGCCAATGGCTCTAGCAGCTTGCAGTGCTAGGTGATCCTGTGATCCTGTCTAGCTGCTAAAATCCAAGTTAAAATATGATGTTGGCAAAAAGGAGGGAAAAAAAGATACAATTAATGGCCGCTTTAGTTATCATTATACAGTAGCTGCAAAGTTCTGTTTGGTTTGTCCAGAATATTTAACACCCGTGTTTAATAGTGGTGTTTGCTGTGTTGATTTTTATTGAATCCAACAATGACAATTAAAAAATGAGAATGTTCCCCTCACTGTTCCTGACATATGATTTTGAATCAGAAATATTCATGTCCTGCATTGTCCCCCACAGAGCTGCCGTTTGCAACTTCTTTTCATTTGTTCTAAAATATATACAAAATGGCCAGGTGCAATCCATCTCATGGTTGATAATTCACCTTACAGTACAAGTGCTACAGTAAATTAATATATTTACATTTTCTACTTGCAACACACAAAATTGCATGGAAACACCCCATAATTCATATTCATTGCAGCAGACGTACTATCTGGATAAGACATACTATTTAGCACCTTTGAAAGATGCAACCCTGGCCTGTAGTTTGTGCATTTTTTGCATGTGTAGTGAGATTGCTCAAGTTTTAATACACACAAATGGATCCGTCTCTATGTCTCATAAAAGAATAGCCTACGTTTCCCTGAACACATACACTCATAAATGACACCCAAACCAGATGCTTCCAAGTTAAACCTTTCATTATCTACAATGTGGGTTATTGGAATAGTATGGCATCTTTTGTAAACATTGTCAGATAACTAAAGCTTACATTGCTCCTTTTATTACCATGCTGCTCACTTTAAACGCCAAACCATATCCCATCAGGGAAAGACAGTCTACACCCTGGACAGGTTACCAGTCCATCACAGATGCTTGACATAATGACAACCAAACCATAACTAAACCTCACTAGTTTTGAGTTAAACTCAACCAGTTGCAAGTTAAAGCTCAGTAGAAAAGTGAAAGAACTTAAAAATGTTGGGCCAACTCAGTCCCCATCTGTTTCTTCCTCCTCAAGTATTTTTTATATATAAAAGTGGTATGTAAATGACATGATACATAATGATTTTGCAGCCTTGAAGATGCTGTTATTTTGCAAATGTTAAGTCATTTTGCAAAATCATTATGTTTTATAATGCACCATGATAAAACCATTATAAAACCATTATGTTTTATAGAGCATCAAAGGTATGAAGAGACAGGAGTCCACATGGTTGAAATTACAACCAATTTTGCTGTGAGTAATCATAGACACTGTGCATAGATAGATTTGGAAACATGGCCTCTCTGCACCAACAATGATGTTACTGCAGTCCACTTTGAGCTCTGAATGCATTTCATGTCTGAAAAAATGGGAAGACAGCAAAAGACAGCAATAGATTCTGAGCCCAACAAATCTTGGATGGATTTCTTTCTATAATTGTCTATTCTCCACTTACGGTTTGCAAGAATTACTTCCATTTCTTGTGATGATGGTAATTTCTCTGAAATCCCCTTTTAGTCCATTCCAGCTGTGCCTCTATACATTTCCCATCCTTGTTTGTCATCGTTGCTTTCAGTCACCTGACTGGTGCAGTATGCATTTTGGTAGCCCTTTTGAAATATGTCATGGTGTCTGACTTGTCACTGGAATGGAGCACTCCCACATGACCTCTGATGATGTCACATGTTTTTGCATCACATATCAGGCACTTATAAGTCAAGTGCTATGCTATCTTTGAGCTAGATTAAGTTCCCTCCATCCAACTTGCACAAACGCTACACTGTAGTTAATTGGGGAACATAAGAATAACAAGGTAGACATAAACAAAGACAGTGCATTTAATGTCTGAGATACTCATAAACTCACTTCCAGCAGCTCATCTGTTATATTGGATATCCTAACTTGCTGCACAGCAACCTTCAGCTACCATAAACCCATGTTTAAAGCCTGTAAACATCTCATTTGTTGAACCATAAATTGTCTGGAATCAGGCATTTGGTCAGCAGTGTTTGAGAATATTCATAGCAATCTCAGTCTAATTTCCTTCAGCCAATAATATGAAACACTTTTTTTTTTTTTTTTTTTTTTTTTTTTGAGGAACTACGTACACAAAATTTTGGGAAAATGTCCACCACTATTTACAGCAGTCTTCTTGTTTTGCTTGGTCAGAAACTAAAAACGTCTCAAATCAAGAGCTCTTCATGCAAGTCTGTTGAGCTGGGCTGTAGTTGTTGCCTGTCGTGCAGGTGTGTGGTGCTGAAAGCATATAATTAGTGCTCATGGGGCTACGTCTGAAGTAGACTAATCAGAAAGAAGATGGGACTTCTAACAGCAGGTGTAAATCAGCAATGATTCCCTCTCTTTTTTACTCTTTGTTTCTCTGCATGAATGAGCTTATCATTAAGTGAACAATGTTAATGGATCTGCTCCTTCAGCCATGTTTTTCCTGATCCTCTTTCTTAATAGCTTAATAGCCTATATGTTTTCCTCATTTCAAGTCTTTGCATTTACTCATGTGTCAGATTAGATTAAATAGGAATATAATGCGTGCATAAGAGGTTAACAACTGTTATACACGGTATAGCTTGATTAGTGTCGAGCAAAAGAACCACTGCAAGTTTGTATGCCTCTGTGTGTAGTGGGCAGCTTCATTTTTAGCACTTGACTTGACAGATTGTACATATAAGTGCACATTTTGCTTGCCCTGTACTGCAAAATGTTCTCCTTTGAAAAGGGAAAATAAAACATCGATTTTCAGCAGAAGGACACAGAGAGTGACTTTGACTTTTTAAGCCAATGGTGCGAAGTGAGAAAGGCTCAGTTATGAGGTTTGTGCCAACATCACACCTCTCAGTTTGCCACCAGGGTCAAGGAAAAGGTTTGGAATCTGCAACTTTTATGTTCTGACCATGATTTGTTTGTAGAAAAGCAGTGCTGTCTAGCAGGGAAAAATCAGAGGTTGGCAACCTCTTTAGGAAATGCTGCTTACAATAAGAGAGCTGTGGACCATATTTCAGTTGCTTTATATCGTAGGCCATTTAAGTGGTTGTGGCAAATACTTTGCATTGCACCATTTCAAAATACCACAGAAACAACAGAACCTGAAGAAGAAGATCTTTAGTTTATAATAATGATATGATAGTAATAGGGATGATAGTAAAGGAGTTTGATGAAAGATAGGTTAAATGAAAGATAGGCTGAATGAATGAATGCATGAGTAGATAGATAGATAGATAGATAGATAGATAGATAGATAGATAGATAGATAGAAGAAGATAGATAGATAGATAGATAGATAGATAGATAGATAGATAGATAGATAGATAGATAGATAGATAGATAGATAGATAGATAGATAGATAGATAGATAGATAGATAGATAGATAGACAGACAGACAGACAAATAAAAATCTCATTCCCAAGCATCTCGAGTGTGGCCATTTCTATTAGCTTGATGGAGCTGCTTCACCTCAGCTGTGCTCTCACTTAATTTAGCTGCTCAACAAGCTTTCAAAATCCCAGCTGTTGGCCTCTTTCTTAGAAGCAGTAATTGCTTCATCATTTCATCATTTAACAGTGGAAAGCTGTGAGCTTAAACAGAAACTAACTCATTTGAATCTGCCGACACATAAGAGATTTACGGGATGACCTGATGGGATAGCACACCTGAAATGTTGGGACGTTTCCTGCAGCAATGCCCTAAGTTCTCTTCAGCTCTGTCACTTAAAGCATGGAGGACTTTCACTTATCCCTGCACTCCAACAGAGGTTGACATGAGATGATATGGTGAAAGCTTTTCTGCCACTGACAGCGTGCAACCTGGTATTCTGCAGAGAAGTCAACTACATCCATCACTGCACCTCTGCATGCACAGCAACTGGAAGAGATTAGCAGTGTCCCTCACAGCTGCACAGTGCTGTGTACAGTGTAACAACATGATAGACTTAATCTGTTTCTGTGGTTTTATTTGGTTAAAAAAGGGAAGGACAAAAACAGCTGGTTTCATTTATTAAGTAGAATAATGTTTATTGTTTACAGAGTGAAGTGATGCACAGTAGTATTCATATTGTGTCAGACATGGATGGAACCTGGCAGATATAGTATGTGTGTGACTATCTGAAAAGCTGCAAACTCTGCTGGATGTGCCACATGCAGGAGCAGGAATGATAAGAAGCAGGGTTGAGTGTCATTAACAGCATACATGGTCTTTTCTTCCACACTCGTGGCTAATAGACCACCCGTGGAGCTTGAAATGTGTTCTCTGAGGTGAGTGGGATGCTGAGAAGGGGACATGATGAGCCTCAGGGTGATTGCATTTTTTTAAATGTTTATATACAAGACATTTAGCTAAAGGTTATCTGGCATACACATATTTCATAGATACACTCAGGCACAAACGCGTGCATACTGTTATATCTGCACTAGAGGTGTCATTGTGGTTGCAGGACATTGGACTAAATCTTGTTTCAGCCATCTGTCTCTGCTCCTCTCTGTATACAGATTTGATCTTACACCACTGCACATAACTAAGGCAATTTAACTATGAAAGTTTAAAATACCTTAGAATCCTAAAACAAAATTCAATAAATGGCCTACAGCCTTTCAGGTGATCAAATAAAGAAAGCAAGGAAAAGTTAGCTGAGACCATTTCTATTTTTCCAAGGATGTATGTACGTATACTTACATTCATATCTTAGCGTTCAGACTGGGGGCAGATATAAATAGCATCTAGGGCTCTGTTTAAGAAAACAGCATAGCAGCATCCTGCAGCTCAATAATTAACTCGCTATCTTGTGTTTGATCTCATTATGGTTGAATCCTCCCAACGTGAGGTTGCTTAGCAAGTAGTGGAATTTGGCAAGACATTGGTCCAAACCAAGAAATGGTCTTTATGAACTTGTCACAAAGGAAAGCAAAGTTATTTTGGTTATAACCTAGGGCAGTTATTTAAGCCTGACTTGGAGGGGGTTGTGGTTCAAACTAAACTGAACTTGTAAAACATAAAGTGGCAATTGTTTCATTTTTAGTTAATTAAAACAGGTCTGGTTCCACATCAGTAGGCTTGTCTTGGTTCCACTGGGTTTAGCTTGCTAAGTTGAGATATTGTGTATATTTTTAGGATTTAAAGCTTTATTTTAAGCTTAATGTTTTGGTTAAAATAAAACCACTTATGCTGAATCTTTTACCTTGAGTCACATCATGATTTCATGTTTTCCCACAAGACTAAAATCTGAGTAAAGCTCCAACAAGCAGATTGCTGGCATATCACCACCTATCCACGTGGAATCAGGGGTAAACTGACGGATAGATTCATTCCCTTCCAATGTCTCAGTACTGTGATAAGGGCAGGACTCAAATTAAATGGCATTGTTCATATAATATGATAGGATACAATGCAATATGATGCAATGCGATATAATATATAATACGATATGTGATACGATACGATGCGATGCCATACGATGCGGTGTGATACGATGCAATGAGAAACGATACGATGCTAAACGATACGATGTGAAACTATACGATGTGAAACTATACGATGTGATAGGATACAATGTAATGCGAGACGATGTAATGCGATACCATGTAATGTGATGCAATGTGATGCGATGCGATGTGATACGATACGATGTGATACGATACGATGTGATACGATACGATGTGATACGATACGATGTGATACGATACGATGTGATACGATACGATGTGATACGATACGATGTCATACGATACGATGTCATACGATACGATGTCATACGATACGATGTCATACGATACGATGTCATACGATGTAATATGGTACAATACGATGCGATACGATGCGATGTGTTATGATGCGATGCGATACAACATGATGCAATATAATATGATGCTATACAATATGATATGATGCGATGCATGCAATGCAATCTGATACTAGTGTTGCCCCATCTAGATTACTTCACGATTCGATAACAATTATGGGACCCACGATTTTTTGATTATAGCAATTTATAATGTGTCAATTCGTTTATATTATTGCGGCCATAATACTTACGATTATTGCAATTTTTTATGCTTTTTTGCATCTAAAACTGTTTTTATTTCTTCATTTGATGCTACATTTATAAATGAATTAGACTATTAATTCAAGGACACACGGTACTTCCACTAAAGTTTTCCACTGCTGTTCCAATAACCAAGAAATGTGCACATCTTTCCAGATTTCCTCGATATCATTTAGAAAATAGCCCGAATTTCATCTGCTCTAATTACACATGTACAAAAATGTCACCCTAAGCAACGGCGGTCTACTGACGGCGTTTGCCCAGATTAGTCTATAAAAGCTTGTAGTTGAAGTGACTATGTACACTACATGGTACAGTATATTAAAAACAAAGTTAGGAAAAAAACAATGGTGGCTTTACTTTTCAATTACGTTAAACTGACACAGACCCTCTAAGTACAGAACACATAATGACATGATGACAAGGTAGCAGAGACTTAACTTGCACAAATAGCCAACAAATATTTACCTTCTGTTTAGCATCATTGTAGATTTTTGGGACCTCCTTCGTTGCAAAATAGGTGTGATGCGGGCATTTGTAACGTGGCTCCATGGCTTGCACAGTATTTTATGGAAAGCCTTGTTGTTCACCATTGATTAAGGCTGCAAATCCGTGACAATGAATAGGCCTATTGCATGCGTGATCCGACGGGCTTTCAACGAATTCCTGGGAAGTTTAGTGATTCGTTTCTTCTTTTCTTTTTTTCTAGCCATACAAAAGTTTCTATGACAGCTTTGATGGTCTAATATTCCAAACATATCATAAACACCCAGTAAATGCCCTAAGATTTTTGATTAATAACAACTCTCTGTCCTGTTCAAAGCTGCCAGCAAGCCATTATGGAGTAATGACATGAACAACATCAGGGCCCTGAAACTGAAGCAGGTAATGGAAATCAGTTGCTTTTTATTAGCCAATATGTCAGAGTCCTGTTGCGTGAGAGGATTAGAATAATGTTTCTTTCTCTTTTACGAGTATCCTTGAGGCATCATGATGAGGTGTGCTGTATCAAAGGGTTACAAGGATTAAAAAAGAACAATGCAGTGAAGGAGGTATGAAGCCAGTTTAGTTTGATTACAACTCGGGAAGTGCCAGTTCAGTGCACCGTTTGACTGAGACAAACTTAGCTTACAGCCAGCAGCCTCTCCCACAAGCATTTGTTTATGACCTTTCAAATGATTGCTGATTAGAGCACTCAGCAGCCTCCAGGGAGGAGCACAGGATAGCAAGGGGAACAGAGGAGAGGTGGAGAAGGGCCATCCTATCTAAACAGTGTGAATTAGAAGTATTTTTGTTCAGTATTTGCTGCCAGGCAGAGCACAGTCACTGCTGATAGAAACCCATCAGTCACTCAAAGTGGAGTTTTTTTTTTCTTGTTTTGCTTATTAGCTTGTTTTGTAAAAGCAGAATAAATACTAGGTTATCTCTTACCTGGTTAGAAAATACATCAAAATAAAACGTGATGTGTGACTAAGATGCTATGAATTAGCTACTGATAATGATTTCAAACTGAATTTAAACTTAATTTCACTGTCGACATGAGCTCACCTTGTATCACATCCTCAGTGCATCATCTGGACATGATGGTGGACCAGCCTCTGCTGCTGCTGCTGTGTCTAGTTGATACCCTGATTCAGTTGTAATCGCGACACAGCATTTAATCAAGAACACATATTTTTTATAAGGTCTTCAATTTGACTCAAATGTAGGAGTTATAATAATCATACTATTCATTATGGTCTTAAAGTTGAAAAAAAAATTCCTGTTTCATTTGTTTAACTTAAAAGTGATGGCAGATCATTTGTTAATTACAGTTTGCGGGCCTGTCAGTTTTTCTGATAATGTGATAACAGTGACATCTTCACAATTCTGATATTACAAGAATTTACTGATACCATATACACTATATTGCCAAAAGTATTTGCTCACCCATCCAAATTATGGGAATCAGGTGCTCCTATCACTTCCATGGTTGCAGCTGTATAAAATGAAGCACCTAGGCATGCAGACTGTTTTTACAAGCATTTGTGAAAGAATGTGTCGCTCTCAGGAGCTCAGTGAATTCCAGCGTGGAACAGTGATAGGATGCCATCTGTGCAACACATTCAGTTGTGAAATATCCTCGCTCCTAAATATTCCATGGTCAACTGTCAGCTGTATTATAAGAAAATGGGTGTTTGAGAACGACAGCAACTCAGCCATGAAGTGGTAGGCCACATAAACTGACAGAGTGGGGTCAGTGGATGCTGAAGCGCATAGTGCGAAGAGGTCACCAACTTTCTGCAGTCGATCACTACAGACCTCCAAACTTCATGTGGCCTTCAGATCAGCTCAAGAACAGTATGCAGAGAGCTTCATAGAGTGGGTTTCCATGGTCGAGCAGCAGCATCCAAGCCATACATCGCCAAGTGCAATGCAAAGCGTGGGATCGAGTGGTGTAAAGCACACCACCACTAGACTCTAACAGTGGAGGCATTCTCTGGACTAGACTGACAATTCACGCTTCTCCATCTGGCAATCTCATGGAGGAATCTGGGTTTGGCAGTTGCCACGACAACGGTACTTGTCTGACTACATTGTGCCAAGTGTAAACCTTGGTGGTGGGGGGATTATGGTGTGGGGCTGTTTTTCAGGAGCTGGGCTTGCCCCAGCCAACATTGAATGTGGGGCCCATATGGGTTAAATTGTGGCTGTATATATGGGACCCAAGTGGGATTGTCCAAGGTTTCCATGGTGGCCCCAACTGTGTTTTCCCATGTGGGTTTCCACATATGGGGCCCATGTAACTTAAACTAGGAGATCTGCAAATTTGCCCAGTTCAAGCCCATGCCTACAGGCTATATGGGAAAACACAGGTGGGACCACCATGGAAACCGTGGACAAACCCACTTGGGTCCCGTATATACAGCGAAAATTTAACCCATATGGGCCCCACATGGAAATGCTGGCTGGGGCCCCCTTAGTTCTGATAAAGGGAACTCTGAATGCTAGTGATGTAGTCGAGACCGCACCAACCGAGACCAAGACATTACAGAGACCAAAGAGTACCAAGACCAAGACAAGGTCAAGACATTTAGAGGTCGAGACCAAGACAAGGTCAAGACATTTAGAGGTCGAGACCAAGATAAGACCAAGACTTTTAGAGACCGAGACCGAGACGAGACCAAGACCACAAATATCAAAGAAAAATCATAACAAAACATCAAAATGTGAGTTTTTTTTTTTTTTTTTTTTTTTAAAGTTTGCTTTTAAACAAATATGGAAACAAAAATTAATCTTTGCTCTGTTGTTTTGAAAGCAGCACTGTGAATTAAATAAACTATATACTAATAAATTTTGGCAAACATCAAATTTAATTATAGACAAGGTGGCAGAATACTCTCCTAACAAGCAGGACCATAAGGTTTTTTTTTTCTTTCTGTCATTTGTTCTGTTTTTAATCTCAGTGTCTGTTTTAGAACTAATGACAAGAGTTCTGCATATCATCTGAAATTTCTTCATTGTCATTATCATCACACTCTCAATGTTGAAAAGTTTTCGAAACAACATATTTTGTTTTGAAAGGAGACAGTTTGCACAAACACAAAATGGTATAATCACTACTAAAAAGCTTATAATCAAATAGAATTCAGATTTACAGCAAACCTGAAGTAAACACGCACGCTGCATGAAGTGAGAACCATGCAGACTCAATCACAAATGCACAGGGAAAAAACAGGGAGTTAGTTCAGCGAATATGAACTCTACACTCACCTGAAGAAAATAATGACCCTGCTAAGCATCACTGTTGCAGGGTAAGTTGTTCTTAATGATCTCTGAAGTGTAAAAATAATTACTTTGCATACTTGAAGTCTGAAAAAAGACTTTTGCATTCGCTGTATGGACTGATTGATCACTGATCAGTGACAGCAGCCAGCTGCTGCAGCGCACCGTTGCGCCTTGGCAGGCGGAAGAAGAAGTAGTTCCAACCTATTCATACGATTTATTTAGTTTTCACTTTGTTCATGTTAATGATAATGATAAATATGAAAATAAGATTTAGCTTGAGAATCAGTTCTATAATACAGGTGGCTGGTCGGGGAAGAATCATTATTTCAGTATCAATCCACACAGAAATCATCTTCTCAGGTAAATGCTTTAGAGCTTCATGGTTTTTTGGTTAGTTTTATTATAAATACCGAGGACCTGGTCCAGACCTCGGTGTCCTCAATGGTAGCTACAGTCATGCTAAAAAGTTCACACAGCCGCTCTCCTCCTTTCAGCTCGCGCCTCTCTGGGCGCAGGTGTGCGCAGGAGGTGCTTAGTCACAGTCACACTGCAGCTGCAGCTGGAGGGAGACGTAACACAACCAATGTTTTTAAGATGTTATTAGCTGTTTTTAAGAGGGTCCTTTTCCACTCTTATCAGCAGCTAAGTTATGGACAAAACGCTGATAGGCAATGGTCTCGATCGGTCTCGTTCTTAAATCCCAAGAACGCCCTGTCCGAGACCGAGACAAGACCGAGACAATATGCCATTGATACCAAGACGAGACCAAGAACCTAAAAAAATGGTCTCAAGACCGGTCTCGAGACCAAGACCGATCTCGAGTACTACAACACTACTGAATGCTTCGGCATACTGAGACATTTTGGACAATTCTATGCTCCCAGCTTATTGGAAACAGTTTGGAGCTGGCCGCTTCTTCCAACATGACTGTGCACCAGGGCACAAAGAAAGGTCCATTAAGACATGGATGGCAGAGTCTGGTGTGGATGAACTTGACTGGCCTGCACAGAGTCCTGACATCATCGCGATAGAACATCTTTGGGATGAATTAGAGTGGAGACTGAGAGCCAGGCCTTCTCATCTAACATCAGTGTGTGACCCCACAAATGCGCTCTTGGAAGAATGGTCAAAAATTCCCATAAATGCATTCCTACACCTTGTAGACAGCCTCCATAGAAGAGTTGAAGCTGTCCTACTGTATCTGCAAAGGGTGGACCAATGTTATATTGAACTCTATGGATTAGGAATGGGATGTCACTTAAGCTTATATGTGAGTCAAAGCAGGTGAGCAAATACTTTGGCAACATGGTGTATGTCACAATTTATCACTAGGAATGGACTTGGACATTGATACTAAGTTGAACTGTCTATTTACCACAAGGTCTGAAAAGCCAAATGATTTGTGGTAATAAATGATAAATCTGTCAGTAATTAAACTGTTATTGTCATGGTCTGTAGGGTGCGCTGCTTCCTGATTGGTGCCACCTGTGCCAATTACCCTCACTCTGCTCACCTGTTTCTGCTGCTATATAAGCCTTCTCATCCTCCAGTGCCAGATTGTCTGAGTCCCTTTTTTTTTTTTTTTTTTTTTTTTTACAGCAATCCAGTGTCCTTTTTTCAAGCTTGCCTTTCCTTGACCTTGTCCTTTTGCCTTGCCCCCTGGATCCCTCTCTTGGACTTCTGCCTTGTGACCTTTGCCTGTCTTGGACCTTGACCTTTTGCCTTGCCCCTCTGGATTCCTACCCTGGACCTTTGCCTGCCCAGCCATGACCCTCACCTTGTTTTTGTCTTGTTCCCCCCCTGGATTTTGCATCTTGACCCTCAAGCTTCTCCCCATTTTTATTTAAAACTAAACCCTCTTAACATTGCCTGTCCTGGTTTGGGTTTTTCTTTGAGTCCAGGTCTCCTGCTCCTGACAGTTATCCCCAAATTAATCCTTACTTGCTGCTGATATCAGCTCAAACTGTGTGTTAGTTCAAGTGTTGCTTACCTCTTCTCTAACAGAAGAGGGTTACTAACAGAAAGGGTTACTAACAGAAAGGGTTTCTGCTGGTGTCAAAAACATTTCTTCGTTCAAAAAAAAACCCCACATATAGATTAGCATATTCCGGAGCAAAAGTAGAACACATCACTGTGCCTTTACACTGTAAAACGAACTCTCCATGAAAGGAGAAGTAGTTCAGTTTAAGAACCAGACGGGCCAGCTCACAGATGAATGTACTGCGAGGTAGAGCTTCCTCTGAACGGTCTTTAAGATAGAACTCAAGAGCCTCAAGACCTCTGTCATGGGAGATGTTAGTATGCACGCTTTCTACATCTAGGGTCAACAGAATGAATCAAGTAAGTCCTTTAATGGAGATATCTTATTGATGAGTCCTGAATATGGGAAGTAAGCCTCTGAACATATGGTTTGAGAAAACAGTCAACAAACTTATACAATGGCTCCAGAAGAGAATCATTACTACCTACAATAGGTCGACCTTTAGGTTTAGTCATGCTTTTATGTATTTTAGGTAACATATAAAATACAGGAGTGATAGGATGTTTACAGTACAGGAAATCATGTTCATTATTAAAGATCCACTTCAGTTCAAGAGCCTAGTCTAAGTCATCAGAGATCTTTTCTTGAAAATCAAGGGTGGGGTCAGTTCTCAGTTTCCTATATAAAAGTTCATCATTTAGTTGCCGGTAGGCCTCTTCTTTATAGTCTGACATATTCTGAATGACTATAGCACTCCCCTTGTCTGCAGGCTTAATAGCAATCTCAGTTTGTTTTCACAAAGGACCCATTTAGGTCGACCTAACTGGGTTTTGGTACCGAACGCGGCGCAATTGGGTCTGTGTGAACACGCCACTCGCAATTGTAGTCGACGTAACTCGCCCGCTCTCTGACCGGCCGAACGGAGTGGTTTCAGAGCAGCTTGCGTTGACCTGAAATGTGGCGCGAGTGATGTGTGAACATGCACCAACTTTAGCTTGACCTAAATCCAAGATTCTCCGCCTTTTTGAACTAAACAGGTATCTGTAGGCAGCTGTATTATTGGGATATCCTTCTTATTGACAGTGTTATATTACAAATAACAGGGTTATGGCATGCCTAACTGTAACGTTTAGTATCATCTTGTGTTTGCTAGCTACTAATGCATTTCTAATGATAAGATCAATGGGGTGTTCGCAAACACTGGACAAATTACCAGCAAGGGCTAGCAGGCTACGCGTTAATGCTCATCTTTACAACTTCATGCTTCCTGGCTGTTCGCCGATAATATCTGTGTATGGTCCGGACTTCGCGGTTCAGCAGAATCAATCTGCGCCTTGCTCTGGTTTGTCTGGAAATCCGCCATCTCCAGTACATGACCCACACGCAACTGTGTCTCGTCTTCAACACGCTTTATCAACATGTGTTTTGTTATCAACTCAGCCACGGTCAGCCACTCCAACCAGCTGGGACGCGCCTACTTCCGTCTAGTTGCCATGGATAGACAACACTCCAGTCTAGAGAGTGACTACAGGTCAAAAGTTTGGACACACCTTCTCATTCATATGCATCCATCCAACAGGTGGCAGACAAAGGCCCTTGCCAGAGCCTCACAGGGCACAGACCCCATCGTGCTGTGACTAGCAACCATCGACCCCCTAAATTCTGAATAAACAGCAAATAACATACACATAATAACATGCACGCAAAATAACAGAGAAAAATCACAACTTTAATAGTCTACCACAGTTTGATTTGTGAAATTACAATGAAGATATTAAAAAACATTATTTCAGTATTAGAAAACGTCCAGAAACAGGAAAGTCGTGCAGACAACGACCATTGACTATATTGGTCTAATTTTCTATGTGCCTGGACCAGAAATAAGTGTTGAAACATCATTATAATCCACGTATTATACATAATTCAGTGAGATCGAGTTGTGTTTAGGTCTGATTACAAGAACACTGGCTTATTCCAGTACATTGTTAAAACCGTTGCAACCACTGAAGTGAAACAGGGAAAAAAACATAGTATTCCTACAATTTTGTTGAGAGACCGGACAGAATGTCCGTCGAAACGAAAAAAACTATGGATTGTATACATAAACTGAATGGATAATTTGAAAATGAAGTGTATATTTCTCGTTAGAAAAGTGATCAAAACAACGGTAGAGTCACAATCTATCTTAAAATAAAGCAATTTCCACCCGAAACTGAAGAATATCCGCCATGTTCTCTTGGGAGAAACTTGGCAGTCACGTGACCTACAGAAATGAAAGGCAAGATGAAATGTAGTATATCTATGTTTTCAGAGGCCACATTGTGAAATAGGTACGTATTGTGCTGTGGACCAACGTAGGACTGTCACGTTTTGGAGTGAGATTGGGTTGGTGAAAACGACCTCAGAGTCCTTTAAAAGTTCTTGAATAGCCAAATCCTCATCATGGCTGAAGTTAGAGAGAGTAAATGGCTCTCCAGCCTCTCCCTTATTTTTAAAAGACATAATTCCATAATTGGTGACACAAAATTATTTCACTGCCTTTTCATTCAGCCAGTTCAGCTTTCACTATGCTGTTAAAACTGTTTCTGACTTGATTTGATGCCACATTGACATTAACTATGTACATCCGAAGAGCTGTCACTGCCCTGCGGTGTCCTGTGGCTGTGAAACAGTACTTGGTAACTTTTTTTCTGGCCCGGGGCATCACCTGACAGCTGTAGTTTGCTTTGCAGCACTGCAACACACACCAGTAACTGGACATCAACTTACAGTATGTTTGTGTATAAAAAGGCCAATGAAGAAAAACAGGGATGACATTCAAAACAATTGTCTGTCTAGAGTGGTCATTTCTTTCAGTTTCCCTGTTCTGTGTTATGTACCTGTTTAAACAGAGGGATTATTTGATTTAATTTATCTGCAGCATATTATGAATACCATATTCCTCTTTTCTATTTGAAAGGTCCCTCCAACTGTGACTGCACAAAGTAGAATAATGTTATTGTGACAGTAAATGCACACTCAACTTAGTTCCTTTTTTATGGCAGTGATAGAGTATGTTGTATGCCAAGTGTTTACTGAAACAGGAAAGTACATTACCAAGCTGTATGAGACAGAAGAAAAAAGTAAAAACAACCAAAGGGGTGAAAACAAATGGGGATGGGGAAAGACTTTGGCGGTCTGATGAAGCAGTGAAAATCAGGACAGAAAGCGAGAATAAGTCGGCAGCAGCTGGCAGCTTTCTCCCTCTCGAGGACAGATGTTTCCCAAAGATTAATATTTCCACTCAGAGTTTATTCATCTGTGTTATCCCCACCCTCACCAGGTGATTTCATGCCTCCTGAGCAGCCAGAAAGGCCTTTTTTTCCTGCAGCCTTCATGTCCAGCCTGCCCCAGATTTTAACAAATGATACCGATAAGGCTTGCATATGGACAAAGAGTAAGGCTGGGCTAAATTAAGGCTGGTTGTTTATGCACGCCCTGTGCCATTCGCAGCGTTTCCATTTCTTCATGAATCTTTAACCTGCTGAAATCTATACCTCTAAGACGAGTCATAATTAACTCAGCCAGTTTTGTACACAGTATTCTGTTGTAAAAGCAACAGCAGTCATTACAGTTTTCACCAGTCAATGTGGTCTCAATTGATCACGGATCCGATACATGGCAATGAATTATGAATCACTGTTTCCACTGATGTTGGATGGCGGCACATGGTGTCCTTTGCTTTTCAATGCACAGATGATTGAGAGTACTTTAGTGATCAGGCATGAGTCAATGATATTGATCTGTGGGAGGTCATTTCTTAGAATGAGACTTGCTAATCAAGTTTCAGCTCTGCAATTGTTTGCACACCTTCAGCAATCTGTACAAATGCATGTGTTAGTGAATGTGGAAGAGTAAAAGCCCATTTATTCTCCCTTACATACGTAAATGGCGACGTCCCTTTCATGCATCGCCATGCATGGCTGCCTTCATACTTCCATGCATCTTGAGGGAATGACACTGTCTCACAGATTATCAAAATTTTTGTGTAGACGTGGTTGTCCCCACAAAGACTGTTCGATGTTATCCAAACAACAAACCATGGGTGACACAGGGAGGCAAGGCTGTCCTTAACAAGAAAAAGAGGGCCTTCAGAGCCCTCTCAGAGGATGCCATCCTCTTATCTTCTCCAACAAGCTCCCTCGCATCTGGACAAGGGAAGCGGTAAAGTCAGTATACTTTTCCTGGACTTTTTGAGTGCCTTTAACACCATCCAGCCCGGGCACTCAAGACATAGACCGCGGAACCGGGGGGGCCAGCCGGGCCACGGCCCTGGTAACTTTTGTACTCTGGTAAAGAAAAAAATATCCTAAATAAATAACTGAAAGCAAGTTGCATTGTTGTCCTTATGACCCGTCACAGCGCACCTTCTCTCTCTCACCCTGCGCCCTCCCCCACCCCGTTGAAAACTTTCCCTGCAGCCTGCTATATAGGTTACGTAGGCTGCAAAGAAATATCAAATATGTGCCTATCAAGTGCATTGTTTATCAATACGTCATCATGCAAGCGTTGCGAGCCAACGTCAAAACGTCGATTTCAAAGCTAGCTTGTTATTAGCTGGTTTCCATGACACTTTTTCGAAAAATAAAAGCGATATTTCTTAAATTTCGAAAAAGTACAATTGCGATATGCAGGTGTTTCCATTGAATGGTATCAGCCGTAATTCTCGTAAAATCCCGCCCCGCGAGACTCCACTTTGAGGAGGATGGAGATATAAACATGTTTTTCAGAGCTGCTCCTCATCAGGAGATGATCAGAGCCTCTGATCACATCAGCAAGAAAAACACTCGTGGTAACTTCCAGGACAGACGCCCGAAACGTAACACGAATGAAAACCCCCTCAGAATCAACTTGTGGAGTGTGGATGTCATTTCTGGATCTTTATTCCACGTTTATCAGCACCAATTCCTGACTGATGGTGATGCAGCTGCTGGAAGGCGCAGTCATACCATGTTATCCTGGTCACGTTTGATTAAATCCTGCTGACGTATAATTAACATGTGGGAACCAGATAACCGAGTCGTGGTGTTACAAACGTGTGGAAACGACATAAACAGCTGGTGTCCAGACGTTAATACATGAAGAACTTAAAGCATCTGTATAATGTCCAAATGAACTCAGCTCGCTGAGTTATGGCGTTTTGGGGATTTTTCATGCATGTGACTGATAAAACTCCCCCCATCACTCCGATTTCACAGTTAATGCTTGTAAATGATCATATTCATCATAATTAAGGAGGAATAACTTGATTCTAACCCCCCCCCCCCCCCCCCCCCCCCCCCCCCCCCCGTCACGCCTGATGGAGAGTAGGCTAATTGCGAAAAAAATGTTTCCATTACACTTATGCGCAAAACTGCTTTATCGAAACGTCTGAATTTATGCCTCATGAAAGCGTAAAAAATCTTTGGCGATATTTGAGAGTTTTTTTTTTTTCGAAATGTTTTGTGCAATTCCAGGTGTAATGGTAACCCAGCTATTGTTGACATCGTGAAAATGAAAAGACAGACATCTACTTCAACTTTTTTGACAACCAAGCCAATACTACAAAAGCAGGATGAAAAAAATACTCCTCCTTCCTCAGAGACACAACAAACATCATCTTTTGTAAGAAAGAGGGGGGAAAAAGGTGCTAGGCCTGTTTTTTAAAAAGCTACGTCAGGTTTTTTTTTTTTTTTTTTTCTTGGAAGTATGGCCCCCCCTCGTTTAGATGCGTTCCGCGGTCCATGACTCAAGATAAAACTCATCAAAATGCGAGTGGACCCCTGCCTGGTTGCCTGGATTTCCAACTATCTGACCGACAGACAGGTTGAAAGACATCACGTCTGACACTGTGGTCAGCAGCATTGGAGCTCCTCAGGGGACTGTGTTGTCCCCTCTTCACCTTGTACACTGCAGACTTCACCTACAACACTGGAACATGTCACATCCAGAAGTTTGCTGATGAGACGGCCACCATGGGGCGTATTAGGGATGACGATGAGGGGGAGTTCAGGAACTTGGTGAAGGACTTTGTCTCCCGGTGTCACTCCAACCACCTGCAACTCAACACATCCAAGACTAAAGAACTGGTCATTGACTTTGGGAGGAGCAGGCCCAGTCCAAGACCAGTTCTGATAAAGAACTGAGGAGGTGGAGGTCATACAGATCTACAGGTATAAATATCTGGGGTTGTGGCTGGACAAGCTGGAGCAACGACGGACCGCTCATGCGCCGCGTTTCAAACCATTGACTATATGGGCGTGATCCGGTGTGCATGGCGCGCCCCTGCACTGCGCTCACGTCTCGGACAAGGTGTAAAGCCGGGGTTAGAAGAGAGAGAATATTCAGAGATGGTGCAACTTTATTTGCCAGATGACAATTTATATGAAAGATGGAGGTTTTCCTCTGCTGGACTCCACTACATCTGTCAGCTGTTGGAGCCGGACACAAATGTAATGCATCACAGCCGCACTGACGACACCACAGATGCTCTGAATCGCACAGAGGTTTTATTGATGTTAATAGACTCATTAAATTAATTTTGATATAAACCAACGCCTCACCTTGAGTGAAAACAAATATTAGTGCTGTACTGATGTAGCTGAATAGCTTAATTTTTATAGACGAGTTATGCTCAAAGTGTTCAAATCCCACTCAGTTCCTTCCTACTGTTGCTGCGGCGACTGTGTTGCTTCTGGCCTGGATGATGTTCCTGAATTCCTCATACTTCTGAAATATGATCGTCTGCTCCTCCAAGGTGAAATATGTCGCTCTCTGTTTCTCCATGTCTGCGACTGGTCAGACGCTTCCAACGCCACCCCTTTTATGAGAGTGCACACTGATTAAGATTGGAAAACCCTGGGTTGAGTTACCGAGTTGATAACCAGCTTCGTAGTACCGTTTATCAAGACCGTGGATGTCTGGTTAAGTCAACCCAGGTAACAGCTTCGTCGAACAGGCCCCAAGAGGCAAAACGCCTGTTTTTGTACTGCAGTCTACAGTCAAACATGGCCTCATATCATTCTTAAAAATGTAAAGTAATCTGACGAAACAGAGATCGTTCTATTTTCACTCACTGTCGGTGAGTCTCGCTGCTTGTGTAATGTTATGCTTTATTGTGTATGAGATCCTGGTAGACAGTAGACAGACTAGCTTACTGCTAACAAGCTAAAAAACTCAAACACTGAATGTGGTGGTGATACTGGTATTGTTCCAGTACCAGTCTCCCGACTAGAACACGGGAAGACAGGTAATTTCTACCACTGCGGTTTAATCTGACTTGGTGACCATGGCAAAAGACTAAATAAATCATGTATCTGAACCTGCAGAAGTTATCCGAGAGGGTTTTCTGAAGACAGTCACTCCTACTGTCCTATTTTCACCATTTTCAACTGTTTACATACATTAACGTTTGGATTTTGGCAACCGAACAAATACCAGGACTCAAACATATTTCCCCAACACTTTCACATCAAATCATGACCTCATCTGCATTAAAGGTTGAATATGGAACATTTTTATTAAAAGCTATATTTTTTCAAAAATAATACCTCCACAGGTCGTTTGGGGGTGTACAGAATGAAAGTACAACATTTCCCAGAAAAATTATATTTAGCCTAAAAATAATTATAAAATACATTTTTACGGGTTCGATAATGGCATTTTATTTACGTCTATAAGCCAATACACGCTGCCATTGCAGGTTGCCAAATACGATCTCTGTGTGGACACAATATTTCGGTCATAGTCAGGCTTGTACAGGGGAAAACCGTAGAGACGATGAGTGAAGCAGCTGCTTCAGAGCCCTGGAGATATTGTTATCTGTTTCTGAGGAGGAGTGACCTGAAAAGAGCAAAACCTGGAGTAAATTTAGGTGAAGACTTCACTAAATGGACCCACATAAACGTTTTCCACGGAGTAAAACACGGAAATGGCGACTTTTCTCCTGGATCGGTAAGCTAGCTTGTTTGCTAACATGGCTAATGTTAGCTGTCAGTTATAAACTCCTCTGTGTTACTTGTTGGACATGCTGCAGACTGTTGGTCACTTGCGTATCGGCAGTGAGCCTGGCACCCCAGCCGCTGGAGTTGTTTTTCTGCCGTTGCAACTACAACCTAGACACACGTGATGTCGCTGTTCTGTCCGTATTCCATATTCAACCTTTAAAAGTCTAATCTTGCATGTAAAACACAGGTCTTCTCATAGTTTAAAAATGCATTTCCTGTGTTTTCTTGCCCCCTGGTTGCGCGCGCATCCTATCTGTGACGTTGCTCGGAAATCCATCTATTAGAGTGCTAATCTTTGTTAGCTCCCGTTCGCCTTGGATTAGCTGGTTAGGATTCAGCTTCGAACATGTTGGCTGTTAATCATTTGTCCCAAGCCCTCTCTTTGCCCATTTTTGTATTTTCCGGAAGTGAAGACATATGGCGACGTGGTGAATGGTGTCAGTGGGAACGCCCAACTGGCTTCACATTTGGCTCTTCAGCAACCAATGGGTAACAGAAGCAGAGTTTCCCCCCTTATTAATGGTCTATGATTTACACACAGATCAGTTTACACATGCTCAAGAGGTTTTGAGACTCTTTTGCATGTCCAGGAGCCTCACAGATTTGTGCGTACATGGTGCGTTTAAGTGCTGGTGGAAAGCTGGGATATCTGGACTTTCATTGGATTTTCTGCAGTTATTTCAAAGTGGGAAAGATGCTTTCTATAACAGAATACCTGTAGTTCAACCTTCATTTTACTGAAGGACATTGAATTTATAAAAATAATCTTGTCTTGCCTTCAAGACGAATGAGTGATGGATGCATAGATAAAGAGATAGATTGATTGTATAACAGCTGAGACCAATGCAGCTTTGTCAGCTACATGTTTTTAGTGAGCAGACACCCCCCCCCCCCCCCCCCCCCCCCTCAGGTATCATTTTGACAGCATCGTGGATATAAACAACACTGAACTGGAGGATTAATTGTTTTATTCTATTTTATTTCATTTTTTCATTAGTTTTCTTTAAAATCCACATGCAGTTGCTAGGTCTTTTATCTCTAGCTTCCATGCTGGCTTCTAAATAGCACTTCCTGCTGGTATAGTTTTTTATAGAATGCCGATTAGTGTAGAGAAATTGAACTGCACTTTAAGGTCCATGCCAAAGACATCGGTGTCAATCAGGGGTGCATTTATAGAACACCTGATATCTGCATAGAGATGCATTTAGCTATAAAAAGAAAAAAACAACTCCTACGTTTCACTGAAACTGATCTGTTTCATGGTTGTTTGGTAAAATGTGTCTAAAGCCCTATTAGCTGCTCTATGAGGTTGCATTTAGACACAGCCTTCAGTTTATTACCTATCAGCTCAGAAGGAAGACAGAACATGCTATTGTGACACTGACTTACTGGACAAATCTATTCTGAATCAACGGGGGAATGTGGAAATGTTTTTTTTTTTTCTATTTCTTCTACATGAGCTGTGCTGCACACAGACATAATTATTCAGAATCTGCAAAACACCATGCTACAAAAAATATTGCAAGATTGTTTTTTAAAAAGAGATTTTTTCTTTTTTTTATGTACTCAAGAACATCTCTTATGAGGGCTTAATCACCAGGGCACACTGTTAGCTCGTTGTAATCCAGCAATATACCGTAATGATCTCCATCATATTTAGCTGCTCATAGTAAAGACCATTAATTACCCATGCCTTCTTTAGCTTATTAAACCGTACATGTACTGCAGATGGCATTGCTAACCTTTAAGGAGAGCCTTTTGTCTCTCTATAAACATCTGTGTTGTTATAGTGCTCCATAACTATGGCATGGCTTTGACCTTTATTGAGTCTGTTGCCAGTAAGAGGCAATAATTGAATTGCAGAGTTGAAGCACCTGCTATTCCATTTGTTCTCCATGTTATTTGCAAATGTTAATTAAGTTCTCTCTTGATGTTGGCAGTGTTTCCTCTGCCATATGCATTAGATCCATAGCCTTTGGCCAGTTGCTG
The DNA here is from genome assembly GCA_023101725.1 of Atherinomorus stipes. Lineage (NCBI taxonomy): Eukaryota > Metazoa > Chordata > Actinopteri > Atheriniformes > Atherinidae > Atherinomorus > Atherinomorus stipes. Next base: position 405,357 of record JALJCO010011123.1, on the reverse strand, counting down.
CTGACGCCACGTGCCTCAGAGCAAAGTCTGGCCAATAATGACAGCACAGGTCTGCTCCCTCAGTGACCGCTGAACGATGGCAAATTAGGAAATAACTAAGGAATCTATTTCCTTTTATCTTTTTTCATGGCTCAGTGCTTTAGACTGAGTCAGAGGTGTTTAACTTACATACATATTTATTTAGATTTTACTAACTGATGCTGTGTTAGATGGTCCTACTGTAATCAGATGGAGGAAAAGCAGCAACACTGTTGAAGCTGGTATTTGTTGCATCGTTGTTGCACTGGATTACATGATATTACACTAAATCTGCTCTTTTGTTCCATAGTGAAGATTTAATGTGCTTTCAGAAACCAGATAAAATGCACTTAGAACATTTCATTCTTGTGTTTTAGAAAAGGCAAGACAGCATGCCATTTGCATCATTCCTGTCTGACACATGAATTGTATCTATGAGCTTATAAAAGTAGAAACAATTTTTTTTGTACCTTTGCCTGGTGCAATAATGTGAGAGAAACATTTTGTTGCAGATGTTTCATTTAGATTATAATCATACTTCTGATCATCTTTAGGATTATCCAATTACAGGACTCACAGGCTTGGTATCTGATACAGTAGATGTGTATGTGTGCGTGTGTGTGTGTGTGTGTGTGGCGTGCGTGCTCTTCATCAGCATTTGTTTCTTTACTTTGTTAGATTAGAGGGTGTACAAATGTAAGAGGGGAATTTCTTGGCCATGTGAGGAGAACTAGGTTGGACAGACACTAATCAACTGCCAAGGGAGACTAAAGTGATAGATGGAGAAAATAAGATAGCAATTTACATTTAGAGGAGGAGAAGGGAGAAGGAGAAGAGCAGTGGCTAAAAAGAGTCTTTGGATCAGCCTGCAGTTTAGGTTTTTAGGAAGCTTTATCTCCCCAATAGCAAAAAAAAAAAAAGAAAGGGGAAAAAAAAACAGGATATTATCTATACAGAGCTAATGCACAGATTTTATGGGTAAGTAGTGATATTGCTCACAACATTATATCTCATTTTATTATTACCCAGCAGGTTTGTCAGAGATTTGGCTCTAACGAGACCTCTAGCTGTGTCTTGCCCAAACCTGCAGGCATCCTCCCAGTAGCAGACCGGAGCCACAATCTGTCACCTCCACCAACATCCACTGTAGTGCTGAACAGCCCTGAGCACCCATTATTGCTTCTCCTGCCATCCCCCATCTCTCATTCACCTTCATCAATCCCACCTACAACCTTCACTGCAGTCTCCACCTTTCCTACTCTCAAAACCTCCATCCATCCAAACTTCATCCGTCATCTCCCTGTACAGGTTACTGAGTGCATCATGTTGGGCACTGACAGCAAAGCAGAAACACATGAAATAATCACACAGGCGAGATTTAAAATAGGAAAAACAGAATGTGTGTGGTCTCAAGTAAAAGAAAAAAAAAATACAGATACGATTTTGAGTTTTGCCATTTAAGAAATATGGATGATTAGTAATTAAAATTCTCAGCTTTGATTCAAATATTTTCTCAGACTACACAGAGAAAGGATTTAAAATGACTTGTAATATTTGAATCATCTTTGATGTAAAGACCTATAATGTAATTAGAGTAATTAAAAAAATTCTATATTTTAATATGGCATTGAGAATCCTTTTCAGCATTTCACAGCCTGTAGTTTGAAGCCTATACTGTACATACATGACCAAAATAATGAGGATCCCTCCTTTTTGATGCTTTGTTCTTACTAAGCTACCATCAGTTTGCTTGCTTGAGGGTCTTTGCGCCCTCAGTTTTGTCTTCAAGTAATTAACTACAGCTTAAACCCCCTCACAGCAGATTGGTTTTCATCTTTACCATGACCTGCCATGCATGGCCTGCCACCACACTGCCTCCATATGTTACATGTATCTAAACAGGGCACACTTTGGATCTTATATTGTTGTATGGTCTCCCTGTTAACAATGTCACTGTTGGTGATGCCATTTCTTCTGACCACTACCCTGTCATGTTAGTTTATCAACATTAAAGAGCCACTGGCATGAAATTCCCAGTGACTTTTGGTCCCTTTTTAGTCAGTCTCCAAGGCCCTGATTTACAAAAGGTTTGCGTGTGCTAAAATGAGCGCTATCTTCATTACACACACAACAATCTGATTTACAAACTGATTATGAACTGGGAATGAAAGGAGCTGATTTACAAACAGGGCAAAAGGAGGTTTGCGCCTGTTAATGGGCAAAATAGCCCCACTATCCATTTTGCGTGTCTGCTGTAGATGAATATGCAATCTGGGCGTTTCTGCCAGAATGCGCAAAATATTGGGAGGAGACTATGCAAACAACTCAGTTTTGCACAAGCAATGTGATTTATCAACAGCGCAACGGAAAACAGGCACAAAAAAAAGTGTGTAATTTAGCACATCTGAAAAGCAGGTGTTAACTGGCAGCTTTATGTGCTGATGGCTGAAAGAGTGCTGCATACAGGACTGCAGACATGCAGCATTGGGTCAGAATCATTTCTCATGAGGTGTGCAGGCGACACGTCAGGTTGCTGACCTGCCTGAAGCTGCCCCCCAACCCCACACAGAACTCAGTGAAAATAACCAGTAACATTGCACAAGCTATTGATACTATTTTTACTGAGTTTTGCATGGCGTGGGGGAAAAGTACGCAGGTCCAGCAACTGGCATTGTGCGAAAGAGTGTGCACTGCGTGTATACTATCAGACCATCTTCAACAGTGTTTCTTTATCCATGTCCTTATAAACTGGCCTCTTCTTATGACCCACAGGGAAACCTGCTGCATTGTTTTTATTTTATAGTTATTAGGCTATATGTATCTTATATTCTGTTTTTTATTTGCCTCATATTATATCCCTGGATCTAATATCTCTCTATCAGGTCGAATTTCATTTTGCGTTTACCACATGCTCTACTGAACTTTCCATGGCAAAGCAATAGCAGAGGCTAAATCCTCATTTTAATTCTGCTGTTTGCACCTGTTACAGATTGCGAGTTTAATCTTTGTAGATCACCTGCAAACGCTGAAGAGACAGTGCACGCTATTTATCAGCGCGGCAAAGAAACTAGCGGTCTTTATTTGAATTATTTGTAAATCAGGGCCTAATACTGTATGAAAGGACCGTTCACTGTTATTCAGCCTTGTTGTAGAATAGCAGGCGCTATAGGTAGCACTACTGTTAGCACTGGCGTGCAATGACGGAGGTTCAGTGGGCGGGACCAGAAGGCACGCTGTTTCCATGTGCTTCTGTTTTCAATGAGTCTCTAACTACTGACTTATTATGATGCCTGTCAGTACAGCACTGTTACCGTTACTGGCCTTCACTGACAGTGCATTACTATTGTTATGTGAGATTAATTTTTGTTCCTTTTGAACAAAAGTTTCACATTTGTTGGGACTGCATTACGGTGGTGCTCTCGGGGAGACGAGGCGGAGTGATACGGAGATACCTGGAAACACACTTGCCCATATACTCCATATTCTCCACACACTCATGTTTGCTGTGTTCTGTTGAACGCAGCTGCACGTCAGGCTTGAAGAGGTACGTGTTGAGCCTATGCAGAGCTATACGGGGCATACGACAGTGATGGCATCCCCAACCTGACACAGATGCAGATGCAGATGCAGCGCGAGTATGAATCCAGTTTAAGAAAAAAACAGCATCATATTCCGAGCAACAAGTTTCCCTGAATTATTTATTTCACCCATGACCCGGATTCAGTTAATAGTTAATACTAAAGACATATTGCACTAGTTCTGCACACTGGATATGTCTTCATCTGACCGGAACAGTATAGAAACAGTGATGATGATGATGATGAACTGTCATTGCAAACCCGAGTCAATGTGCACAGCCAAACACACGCACGCACAATGGGAAGAATTATATAATGGAATCATCACAAACATCAGTTTCCCCTCAGAGATAAAAGACACGAACATGATGAGAAACGTTTATTAGAAACTACGTGTTTCTCCATGGTGGCTGGAAGCCGTTATATCCACGCAGACCTGAAGCTCCTCTCCTAAGGAGCAGATGGAGCTACAGGAAGATGCATTTTTGTTTATATCGGTCGGGCACATTCCTGCAGAAATGAAATCCATTCACAAGTTTTTCAGTGGGAAGGACAAAAATATTGGTGTTGTCTTTTGTACACCAGGTACAGAGCAGTTCTGATGCGAACTGGACTCCATGCTGTCGGTTTGTTGTGGTAGGTCTCAGAGGGAGGGACTTGGAGAGTGTATTTCAGGGGAGGGAGGTAATTGGCTGGAAGTCAATGACGTAATATGCCAAACTAGATGTACAATAATATGACAGACTGACAGTCAGCCCATTTGTGAATGCTAATTTCACTATGTAGGCAGACATACTGTACTGTACCCAGGGAAAAAGGAAACACTAATCTATAATTTAGCTTTGCATAAGCAGGCTGGGGAAACCAAAACATATGATCAAAAACCTCAAAAAATGCTAATTTTATGCCAAGCGGCACTTTAAGTCTCCATTCATGGTCGCATCATTAAGTATGAAACGGCAGATGTTTTTGCTACTGTTTATTGCAACGGCACGAAACCCTATAGACTCCACCATACCAATGAAGGGATTATTTTATTTCCACTTGCTCTTATGTGTTATAAACGGTAGCTTCCAATAAGGTCATGCGTCCATATTCAAAACTAGAGCCCTGGCTTGGTGACGCCACACGTGCAGCTCAGCGTGAATGTCGATGGGCGGAGCGTAGGTGGAAAAAAGAACATTTGGAGATTTCTCACCAGATTCTTAAAAAGCGCTGGAAAAACTATTAATTGGTTGTTAAAGCTGAAAAAAACATATTTAAGATTTAATTTTGAGTAATGTATCCAAGTCTTATGTTCTTTTTAATTTTTTTTTTTTTTTTTTTTTATCCAAATCTGTCCATTTCACTGGAGAAGACCATCAAGACCTGTGAAAAATTCATCTCCTTTTTTAATGAAAAGGTTGTCTCTGTTAGAGCCAGTTTATCTCCCTCCTTATTGGCTGATTACGTTGCCACTCGGTGCTCTGCTGCTTTCAAATGTTTTGAGTCCATATCTTTGTCCTTACAAGGATAGTTGGCAAGGTTTAGTTTGCCAACAGGGAAGCGCTGTGTTATCTTCCTTTGTTAGGAAGATAACACAGCAGTTTGGCTTCTGGCATAGTCCCCACTTTTTGCCAAAAATCTGTTTCTAAATTTCTCATGAAAATACTTAGCTTAGACCCTATGGTATTGGCAAATTATTGTCCATTTCGAAGCTTCTGCTTGTCTTCAAGATTTTAGAGAAATGAGTGATTTCTCAACTGAAACTCTTTTTAGATTCAAATGGAATTTTGGATCCATTTCAGTCAGGATACAAAGCTTTCTAAAGCACTGAGTCAGCGCTTATTGACTTGGTCATAGAGACTGATTACGGTAGCTCTGTCATTTTAGTGCTTTTAGACCTGACTGCTGCTTTTTTCCACTCCCCTGCTCTGTGGTGTCCTTCAGGGTTCAATTCTTGGACCAATTCTTTTTGCCCTGTACCTTCTCCCGCTCAGGGAGATTTTCAAAAAACATGACATGCTTTACCGCTTCTATTCTGATGACTGTCAGGTATGCTGATCTCTAAAAACAGCCACTGCCCCCTGACTCAACTGTCTAGGTGATGCCAAGGCTTGGTTGACCCAAAAACTTTTAAAATTGAATAAGGGAAAGACTGAAATATTCTTATTAGGAAATGCCTTCATTGACTTGGGATCCCTAAAAAATTATGTTCGTCCCAAAGTCTCCAGCCTTGGTGTCACCATAGACAGCAATTTCAAACTTGACAAAGAGGTTAGTGGTGTTAAAGTCAGTTTTTATATCTTTGTCTTTTAGCAAAAGTTTAATCTTTTTTTATCTTTAAATCTTTTCAAGTAAGTTGTGCACACGTTTATCTTTTCTCCTCTGGACTAGTTCAACACACTTTACTCAGGCATTGACCACAACACCCTTTCTTGTCTGCAGTTAGTCCAAAGTGCAGCAGCACTACTTCTGACAGGAGGCAGGAAACACGAGCATATTTCTTCTATTTTAGCTTCTTTACAGTGGCTACCTGTACATTTTAGGATAAATTTTTTATTGTTTGTTTTTGAAGCTTTAAATGGACTTGCCCCACAGAATACCACAGACCTCCTCCAAATTTACTCTCCTGCATGCACGCTGAGGTCTGAGGGACAGTTCCTTCTTGTTGTCCCTAAGACAAGACCTAAGACCAGGGGCAACAGGGCTTTCTCTGTGGTCAGCCCAAAACTATGGAACATACTGCCCCTTCATTTACGAAACTGGTCCTACTGTGGAGTGTTTTAAGTCTATCATCTTGCTTTTAGTACTGCATGACTTCTATGGTCTTCTGTGGGGGGGGGGGGGGGGGGGGGGGGGGTTGTTTGTTTGTGTGTTTTTTTAATCTTTTTACTCTGTCTTTGATCTATTTTACCTTTTTGTCTTACTCCTAATTTTTTTGTTTTATTAGTATTATACAGAGCTTCCCAGAGATGTATTAGTTTTTATTATCATTTGTTCAGCACTTTGGAACAGCTTCTGTTATTTGACTGTGCTATAGACATTAAGTGGGTTGGATAAACAGGCAATGTAGAGTCAGTCTACATTGTCTTCAGCTGAGGCCTTCATTCTCCCATCATTCTGTTACAGTTTGATCTTAGTTTTATTTGTGCAAAGAATTTTACTTCCGATTTCTTCTTTTCTTAGGTTTAATCTGTTGTTTTATTCTATTGAGGTTAATCAGTGGTTTGCATGTTGTGGTGTTGTATTCACAAAGACTTATTTTAAAGTAGATATGGATAATGATATATCTACCTCCTGGGGAAATTTCTTTGTTTTACTGGATGCTGTGAAGTCTTTTTTATTCTGTACCACAAATGAGATTCTGTGATTTTCCCTGCGTATGGTCTTCTGTGGATACCCAAACCTTTTTATGTTGCTGAGCTCATCCAGTGTTTTATCTTTATCTTAAGAGATACCAAACTTTTGATTTGGCTCTCCGATATGGCCCCGGCTCTCTCTTTGGTGGATTTGTGTGGTTGCTCACAAACAATTGAGATATTGAGCTACTGAGCAAACATTTCTAACCCACTATTCATCAATGACAGCTACTTGATCCTCCTGGTTATTTAAATAAATTATCTTCAGTTTGGTTCCAAAGTGGGGTTTTTTTTTAGATTTGGCCTTGATCTTTTCAACCCTTTTTGTGTCTTTATATCATCCATTTTATCCTTTTCACAACATGTTTCATTGCTATATTCAGGTATAAAGTAAAGCAATTTGTGACGATTGGTCTCAACCTCGTTTGAGAGTTTATTACTGCCCTGCGGCTGTCAAAAGTGTAATAATTAAAAGGTACAATAGCACAGAAATAGGGCTAATGGATTTTTTCTTTCTCTCTCTGGATCACTTTTTAAAAACTATCTTACTTAATGATTACTTTTCCCCCAGATTGGTTGTCCAGGTTTTCAGCGGGTTAGCTTTGTCATCCAGTTTTTCTAACCCCTTCTTGTTATGTGATGAACATGTAAAAGCTGAGATTTTATTGGTAACTTGTATATTGAATATTTTTTGATAAAGAGCTATCATACTGTAACAAAGCATGTCCAAATATTTCAGGGCTTTACTAAACTCAAATATGTTGCAAGGAGAACACACCATAAAAAGTGAAAGAGGGAGAACTGGAGCAGCACTAATACAGGTTTACATTATGGCACATGCTGTATAATTTACAGAGAGCTGTGAGGGCAAACTGAGGGTATCATCACCAGAGACACTGTAGCAAGAGATGAACCTTCAATCCAACTTTAATTCACTGAAATAAGAAAAAAAAATGTCATGAAATGATTGCAAGTGTCTTGCAAATGTGATGAGGGTCTGAAATTGACTTAAGACGTGAAAAAAAATCACAGAAGAACGTGAAGACTGTTTTATGTTCAGGTAAAACACGTCCTCTCTGTGGTTCGGTAACATGCAATTAGACTCAAGATATTAAATGGAGAAGGCTGGAAACAACCTATACGTAGTGTAAAATGGTAAGGAGATATCTAGTAACAACGGTTATTTTAATCAAGTCCAAGAAATGTTGTTTCGTTTAATTCCACAAGAGACATGGGATCACAGCTCTCCTGCTCTGGTGAAATGATCCATTATGAAAAGGACGGTAATAATGCTGGAAATGAGTCATTAAAAAACAGATTTATCCGTATTTAAAATGGTCACCAATAACCTTTGTGATCCTGTCTATCTGGTTGTTGTTCGGAATCAAATTTAGTGACTCCAGTCATTATTAACCTTTTCATGTGATTATAATGATCACGTTCCATAATTATAATTTTCTGTTATGATGGGAGCACAGGTGGAAAAGAAGATAGATGAAAAGGTTAAATAAAAATAAATCTGGGGTGAGTGGGGCATGTGATTGCTTTGATTAACAAGGCCATTAACGTTAATTGCTTCCAAGAATTGACTGCCAGCTGGTAAATACTAAGTTTCCTGCTCACAGCTACTTGGATGGTCTGCTGGTCACGACTGCGTGTTAAACAGCTGCTTGTACATTACAGGATTTTTAAGAAGAGCAGTTTTATGTTTTGCTGAGGAATGAGTCATTATAGAAAAAGCAGACTGCTGCAGCAGTTAGCATGAATGCATCTATGTCAAATTTCCTGTTTTTAACTATACAGCCATGTTTCAGATAAGAGAGGAGAGCTACCTGCCCTCAGGACCTCACTGCTAGGTTGCTGAGAGGGAAACATGAGCAGCACTTCTCCCACTGGCTTTCCCTCAGTCGGAGCACATAAGCCTTACATTCATCAATGTACAAGGCTGCCATTGTCAATGTCAATGAATGGTTAGGAAAAATTGTGTCTCAAGATGCTTTATGTTGTGTTTCAAACTCAGGGATTTTAAATTTACATGAAGAAATGTGAAAGAAAAGCAGGAAACCTTTCTGTGGGCTCCACTGGAACCGTTATATTCTCTAATCTGGGAGAGTTTTTGGTTACCATAACTTGCTAGTAAAGATGAATTGATGATCAAACTCCACAGCTGTATTTTTCTGGCAGCTGTTTTTTTTTTTTTTTTTTTGGACTGGTGGATTTATTGATTGCTTCCGCTTTAATTTCTTCACCTGAAAGCTCCTACAACAGTTTGCATTTGTATGGAAAGGATTGTGTTGGAGAATCCAACACTGACAGAAGGTCAACTATAGATTTTTGTTATCTGCAAGTTGTTTTGTTTTTTTTTAAGAAAGTCAAAACATGTATGAAGCATATTAAAGGCCTGATCTCAACAGACAGATTTCTGTTTTATCTGGATATAATAAACACTGTAAATTGTGCTATTCACACCACATCATTCTTGCATTAGACAGTTATTTACTTTGTCACTTCTATTCTTATCCGAAGAACATTTGTGTTGCTCTGCATCATTGCATGCATGATGGCTGTCCCGTGTCTCCTGTTGCTGATCATCTGAATCCGTCTGGAGTTATGTCAGGAGTGATGGATTGCTTAATGCTGGGCATTACTTTTGCAAAGATATGTGTCTGTGTGTGCTTTTCCAGGCTTTTCACTCACTGTCATAGTTGGTAATTTGGAGTTACACTGGTAGATTTATCAGCTACAGGACATTGACCAGTATGTGAAAGCAATGACAAGAAGTAAACATTCTTTAGTAGAGGAAAGTAAATAAATAACTAAATGAAACAGTTGCGTGGTAAAAAATAAAAAATCACTACTGTAAGGAATGTGATTAATCACATTCCTTTTATCACTTCTAGAACATATTTAGGATAAAAGGTGTTTCACCAGGTGTTCTGCATTTATCTTTAGTAGACCACACTACTGAAACCCTGTCCACATGTCTCCCTAAAGTCCTTCAGACGGTGGCAGTTTAGTCCAGAATGCTGCTGATCCAGTCCTCAAGGCTGACTTCACAACTATCTTAATGTGAAGTTGAAATTCAGCTCTGAGTCCTGGACTACTCCCAGATTTCTGGCTTGGTTTTAGCCTTTAAGTTGTAAAACAAAAGTTAATGTATTTTCTGCATATACAGTTGCAGTACTAAAGAGTAGAAAAATCTCCTGTTTAACAATGGGATTAATTTAAGATTAATCTTTTGACAGCACTAGTAATAAATAATCTGTTCAAGTACCTTTCAATGACTGGCATTTTTTGATTCTATATGCAGTGAATTTGGTGTTTTGTGGGCCCCTGGTTTGACTTTGCGCCCCAAACTTCTCCCTGATTCTGCAAAGTGAGGGCACTTCCTGTCTCCTGCTAATAACAGTAGGGGCAGAAAGTTTAGACGCACGCCCATAAAAGAGGGGGAAAAATTCAGCTGCCAGCAAAATTGGTTGAAATTGACAAAAGTTATGATAAATAAACATTTGGACAAAATGATGACATTGATTTTGAATGTCATGAATATAATATAAAATGTCAAATATAAACAAACAAACAAAAAATAAAATAGGCAAACAAGCACGATGGAGCTCCTGAACTAAAATTTTATTGAGCAACACTTTGAGAGAGTCACTGCAATCAGGTGTTTTCTGTAATGTTCAGTAATACGTCTGCACCAATGACGGGTATTTTGGTCCACTGTTCATGAGCAAGGTGCTGTAATTTGTCTGGGACATGTTTTGTTTGTTTGTTTTTCTAAAATTATTTTTTAAAACCACATTTAAGAATCAATGTTTTATTTTACTAAATTATAATGAAGTGAATTTCTCTTAATTACTACATTTTTCAGTTACTTCTTATTTGAATTACTTTTGTGAATTTAACCATTTGGTTTTTTTGTTTTTGTTTTTATTTTATTTCATTTCATTTCATTTCATTTTATTTTATTTTATTTTATTTTATTTTATTTTATTTTATTTTATTTTATTTTATTTTTTTTATTTTATTTTATTTTATCTTATCTTATCTTATCTTATCTTATCTTATTTTATTTTATTTTATTTTATTTGGGAGCGTGTCTAAACTTTCAGCCCATACTGTACTTCACACAACCTCACATTGGGGTATTTAAAAAAGAGAAAATCCCTTTAACATTAAACCAGTTGAAGCTTTTAAACAGATGTTTGTTGGGTTTTAAATTTGTTTGTATTGTATATATATCAAACTGGAAGAACTAACTATAGCAGCGAGTTTATCTTTGTTTGTGTGTTTGGTATTGAAACACATTCATTATTGTCCAACAGTATGTGTGAGAACAACATCTAAATTGGATGTGGCTTCTATAATTCAGACAGCAAGACAGTACGCACAAAATCTGCTACGGTTTCAATCCCATTTTAATTTCAGCACTCCTTTACTTGTTCACTCCCTAATCCAGTGATTCCCAAACTTTTTTCTACAGAGCCCCCTTTTCATGGGTAATTATAATTTCAAGCCTTCCACCGCACCACCACTACTACATGCCTTTGTTGAGTCATCATCATTTGTTCGTTAGTACTTAAAAAAAAAAAAGCCCATTTTTGTTAGAAGTGTAAAAACTATACTTTTTAGCCTTGCTGAGCCTCTCCCCTGACATAGCCCTGAGCCCCACCTGGGGGGCTGGCCCCCAGTTTGGGAGCCACTGCAGTCTTTCATTAAGCTATCAGGCCCCCAAATAGTAATGGTTGATCTCTGTTCTATAAATAACACCTCACGTCACAGCTGCTCCGATTCATCATTGCATCTTCCCCTCTCACCTCGTCTCACGTGACACATTTCTGTTTTGTAGTAAGCCACCAGAATAAAAATACCCCCACTGTGACGGCTTTTTGACAGTGAGAGAGCTTCCACCTCAGCTGGTTCTTTCTTCATTTGGTTTCTCCGCTCAGCTCCCCCAGATGTCTCCTCTCTACTGATGAGTCTGCTTTCATCTCCACTTTAGTTGTTCTTCCATCTTTTATTTTAAGAAAGTGCACAGTGGATTAGTTCAGCCCCTGAAAAGCCTTTGGATTAAAATGTGTGAAGGGCGACACAGAGGAAGATGAAAAAGGGACAGAGGAGGCAAAGAAAAGGAGAACAGCATGAGAAAACGGAAGATAGAGCAGGGAAAGAAAAGGTGGCTGTTTACAGAGCAAAACGGGGAAACATTGAGGCAGTCGGCGGGATAAGAAAGCAGCATATTTACATGAGAAGATTTGATTTTTGTTGGTGTTCAGGTCTGAAAGTCTGCTTTAATGTTCAGCACTTTCTGTTGTGTTTTTTCTGGTTTTGTTATGACTGGGTGTTTATCATCAGTCTATTGGCTCTTTTGAAAAATACAAAAACTGACTCACTGTTGCTATGCAACTCCATAAAAGGGTCTCCAACCACTTTTAAACCTCTGCACTCTTGCTGAAGTATTTCAACATTTAAATCTTGAAACCTTTAGCACCCGCAACACTGTACACACACCCCAAATCTGAGACCATGACTTTAACTTGCTATTATACAGAAAGTCAAGAAGCAGTCACTGTGATGCGTGTTCGTATTTATCTTTTGGATTGCTTACATCTTGCAGATAATAACAGCCATGCTTGTCTTGGTTAAGGTCCATGGTCCAATAGGTCCATGTTTGATTGCATGCTGATGAAGAAATGCATCTATCCGAGGCAAACAAGAGTTGGCAGTAACTTTAGCTGTTCATATTTCCCTTCAAATAATTGTTTTTGGCAGGAAAACTAAGATGAGATTGTATGCAGGACTAAATTTGTTCTACTTTGGTGAACAACCAATAGACATGAGGTGTAAAGGATGCTAGCAGTTGAAATTGTGCCTATAATTTAGTTTGCCAGGAAAGGATCTGGGTAAGCTTCAAATGAACAATTCTCATTTGATGTGTTGTCCAACCCCTTTTTAAGATAAGTGTTCATACTTGCTTTCAATGTCCAGACTTCAAGTTGGGGTGAAAAGCCTGCACTTACAGAGGTTGCAGACTCAAGATGGATTATACAAATGAGGTATTCATTTCATCCCAAAGCAATTTATGGGGGGCTTCTCAAGAGGGGGAATAAAACACATATCCCAGTCTTTCATGAGCTAAGATGGGTGTACAAACAGTTCAACTGTTTAAGAACAATGTGATGCCATTAAGAGGTTTTGCATTGCATTTCAATAAACATTGGATGGTTTTCCCACATGCAGTTAAGAAGATCTTGGAGCTAAGATCGTCTTAAGAATGTTCTTTTGGCTCCTTCTTAAGAAAAATGTGTTTACCAGATTCATGTTTAGCGTTAAAATCTTAGCAAAGAAGGATCTGTAAGAATGCGCTAACCCAGTCTTTCAACTCTTCTTAATGAGCGATCACACATAGGTCCAACCATGATGGGTGAAGAAAGAAGTAAATACACACAGTTTGGAGTTGTGAAACAGTGTAATATAAATATTGATCTGTTTGATATTTAGGGTTGGTATTAGTTAAATATGACCTATAGAACACCACTCAGAAGGCATCTGGGAAACAGCCCATCTCCATCTGACCGAGTAGAAGATGAAGGTGATGGATTTCAGGAGAGAGCCTACCCAGCATGCTTCACTGATCATCAACGGTGCTGAAGTGGAGCGGGTGAGCAGCACCAAGTTCCTGGGTGTCCACATCTCCCAAGACCTGTCCTGGGACACCAACCCCACGGCCCTGGCCAAGAAAGCCCAACAGCAACTCTACTTCCTGCAGAAACTGAGAAGGGCAAGAGCCCCGTTCCCCCATCATGCACTCCTTCTACAGGGGCACCATCGAGAGCATCCTGACCAGCAGCATCACCGTGTGCTACGGAGCCTGCACCGCATCCTGCCGCAAGACCCTGCAGCGCACCATGAAAGCAGCTGGGAAGGTTGTCGGTGTCCGCCTCCCCTCTCTATTGGACATTTACCACTTGGCCGCTCATAAACTAACCTACCTCAGGACTGCACACCTCACTTTATCATCACCATGGCACCAGTTCAAAACTGCAGAACATTGTACTAAATGGCACTACTACATATTGTACTATTGCATCCATCAGGACTGCTACTCAGTTTACTCTGCCATATGCATTATTGCACTATTGCCACTTTACTGTTACTTTGCTAAAAACTTACTGTACGTTACAGTTACATTGTTTACATTGACTATTTGCACTATTGTCCATAAGGACCACTGTACTGTTAAACTGCTAAAAAATTACTGTTACATGCTACAGTTACATTTTTTACATTGTCATTGCACTGCAGTATTTGCACTACCCCCTACATTAGGATAGCAATACCATTCACATTGTCTACTGTCACCCTATGTGTAAATCTGTAATCTTTTTTTAGGATTTAAACATAATTTCGTGTTTAGATTTCAAGGTTATCCGAACGGATTCCTATATTTTTATCTTTTGTCTTATAATTTATTATATTACTTAGATGCACCGTGGATTTGAGAGGACTGTAATTTCATCCGTGTTGTATGGCTAACATGTGGCACATTTGACAATAAAGTTGACTTTGACTTTGAACAGTCCTATATCACGACATTTCTTTGGTAAGATCTTCTTAAAGGCAGGCAAAGGACCGCACGGTCCACAAGGTCATAGTTTATTAGCAAGTCAGATAAATACAAAGGCCCAAGACCATTAAGACATTTATAGATGCTATGGGTGTTACTAGCATTAGCAAATGCACATGTATGAAGTTACCAATCATGTTGAATGACAGAAAGGGGTTGTAGGACAACAATTATAGTCCAAAAGTACATTCTACTCTTATTACAATAGCATGCTGGGTGCTTAACCTGCCTGCAGTCCAGTCCGTTATCTACTGGAATATCTTATGGAAAAAAAGAAGAAAAAAGAAAATAAAAAGACAACTCTCAACAGCCCTGCATTACTAGTGTAAAATAGATTTTTCATTCTTTATTGGACCAAGAGAGGAAAAATAAACCTGTGAGATCAAGAGCATAGATTGCTCTGGAGAGGCTGCTTGTATTGCCAGTTAGGAATTTCAAGAGACTGCTGTTTCTTGCAGCTCCACATTTGACTTGATGTCTGAAGTTACTGTTTTGGTGGTGCTGCCTGCAGCTTTAGGCTACTGTTGTGGCACATCAGCAGAATGAATCAAGCAGCTGTTTTTAACAAACAAGTTCTAACAAATTGCACACCTCCTGTTCAGGTACAAACAGTACAGCGCTGCATTTCGCAGTAAAGACCAAACAGTTTTCCTACAGATGTTGATGGAGCCAAAGCTAGAAGGAAAAAGTGATAGCTGGATTAACGTTTTGAGATTTCCCAGGAAACAGAGCTCCAGCGGAATACCATTTTGCCCATGTCGGCTCAATGGACATAATAAGGAACTGTTTGTATGCAAAGACTCGCCATGTACATTTTTGTTCTACCATTATATGTCACTTGTCTGCACCTGTTTGTGCACGCTCGTGCGTCAACTTGCACGTGCACTGCCCATGTCCGTGCTGTAGACTGCGTCGTGCAGCTCATTAGGTTTGATCGATGCAGAGCTCCTGCGCTCTCGCTCAGCGGACAGACGCGCAGGACAGGCAGTGGAGTACAGCTGCTGCAGCTGCTGCTGACACCACAGGAATCAGATCATAACAGCCCTTCTCCAGTCACGGCCAAACAGTGTGTGATTCCTTTAGTTTTCACACGGGGATGCACATCTGGACTGGAGAGCGTCCCGGGGACAATTACGCGTCGAGGCGCTTCGCTGCTACTCTCGCTGTCCTACAGCCCACACAGAGGAAATAATCACACCAGCTGAGGACAGTTTGGGTATTTTCTTTTGAGAGAATGGCAGGCACAAAGTGCCTTCTGAAAACGCCGAGGTAAGATGCTGCTTTTCATCCCGGAATTCCAAAACAAATGGGCGCATTTTCCTAAACCAAATAATTAAGCCTTTGCTTTTAATTAGACGTCTAATTGTCAGACTTAGTTGTGTTTTTGTTGCGTCTGTGTTGAAACTTTAACATTCACCAGCAAGTATAAACACAGTATATCAGATTGATGTGATATTTGTAGCATATTTACGTATTTCAGGATTTATTTATTTATTAAAGTAGAGCGATGGAATGAGTGTGATGTTCCAATGCGCCATAATGTATGCTAAGTCTCGATTTACAATTTCATAAACGTGGAGCGTGCCAGTTTGTGTTGACTGATGGAGAGGCGCATTGTGAAGAACTACGCTTCTCTTACTGTTCAATCAGTTACAGTTGTGCAGAATGTGTCAGCTTGCCTGGTCTGAATGACTGAAGTGTGTTGCAATGACAGCAGTCACGCTTCCCAGATAAATGCCCAATTTTCACACTTTGATGCAGCTGTTTCCGTGGATCTAAACTGAAGCTAAAATGAAAGGCATCTGCGTTTCACGTGACCTATATCTGCCTGTTGTGCCCAATTTTCCAAAGCACAATAAATAGAAGAAAAAAAGGGGGGAGGCCATGCGGCTGAAAGTTGCCCGTTTGTGGAGACTGTCCTACTCGTTCCTGAAGCTGCTCCAACCTATCATAGATAGTTATAGAGGCGCCCCGTGAGAATATTTCAACATCAGAAGATATTGTAATTGCGTGCTTAGGTTAAGCTGGGTACCTGGAGCTACGAGGGCACGAGAGCACACCAACCCGTCAACATGAAAGCGCGTGTCGTGATGGAAAGGTTGATACGCGCAAAGAAAAGAAGGCAGTGGGGGAAATTCTCCGCGGGGGCTGCTCTGTCTCCCGCTAAAACAAACATTTACACAGAACTACTGGAAGATGGTAAATATGTCGTTTAACAAATATTTTTAAGCGTTTAAGCTTAACCTGTTTTACACTGCATTCACTTAGTTTTATGCAAGCAATCGGGATATTTATAATAGAATCACCACTTTGTGTGCGCGCGCGCTTGTGTGTGTGTCGTATGGGTGTTTTTGATATGCTCCCAGCAGATAAATCTGCGTATTGAAGAAGGCTACATCCACTTATATCCAGCAATTAAAAATAAAATTGTATATTTACAGCAAACACTCGCACAATGGTTTATTATTATTGTTATTATTATTATTTGCTTTTGATAGGGATTATACTCTAGGAAAAGAAGAGGAAAAGATACAGCTGTTCCCATTAAGATACAAGCCCGGCCTCTTCATTTCCTAAATTGATCCTCATTAATGGCATTGCAGATAAGCTTTAGTTTGGCTTATCTCAGTGAAAGCACAGAGGATAATGACGCCTTCCTCTCATTTTGGACTTTTTTCCTGTTTTTGTAGCCTCATCATAGACATCCACATAAACGTAGGCTATAATTTGCTAAGTAATTTTTGCTTTGTGCAACTGAAGGTCACGTTGAATTTTCTGTCCAAGAATCCTCTGCTGCCATTCTGCTGTAATTTCAGTCCAGATTCATAATAACATGCCTACAGAAATTGTGGTATTGGTTTATTTTATCATTTTGAAAACAGAGAGGCTGTCAACCTCCTGCAAAAAGCTGCAGTTCAAACCAGTGAACTTTGCTTTGATGCTGAATCTGTAGCATATGTGTACTCATGTGGAAAAAGTAGATATCACAAACACAGTTTCTCATTAATTATATGTGATAAAAGGTTCTTGACATGAAAAGACAAACACATGAAGCCCTTCAATAAATTACATCACATGTCACTTTGATACATGTTTCAGAGAAAAAACTGGAGCATTTAAAACTTGTTTGATTTATCTGAGTTTTCTAGGTGACAAAATGAAGTATTTAGCATAATTCTCATGTTTGAAAGTTGTAGAATAGCGTTAGAGCTGCACCCCATGAGGAAATCTAAGATCAGTGAGGGTGCTGCGGTCAGAGCCAGGATAACCAGTTCTTACAGATTTCCAGTTTTTTAAAAGGGGGAGAGTTGAGCACTTGATGAGAACTTGCTCTGACAAAGTCAATTCTGTGCCCTTTTGCCTTGCAGTAACTTCCAGTCGTCTGCCATGTTTGAAGGCTCAGAGTCTGTCGAGATGGAGGGTGGCAGCACAGAGAGCACCGTGGCCTCATCCATCAGCGCCTGTAAGAAGGTAAAAACAAGTGTTTGTGTTGGGACAAATGTGTGTCTTCCTACCTGAGTGTCCCTCTGCCTGCTGACTCCATCACCACCTGTCAACCATAGCTTTTTTTATCACCTTTAGGTCTCGTTTGTCTTTCTGACTGCTGTTTGTGTGTATCCAGCAGTCTAATGGATATTCATTTCTTCATCCTAAATACTACTGACACCCAGGGGTTGTATAATAAGAGGAATAGTCAGGGCCTCAGGTCAGCCCAGTAGATTTATCATCACCCAGCGTGCCAGAGAGAGACAGCCGGGGAAGTGGACAGATCAGTGAGCTGAGGTGGTGCCTAGATTGAATTTCCTTTCATGGTGGGCGCAAGTCTCAAGTGTCTGCCTGGCTGTAGCGATGAGTGTACAGGTGGGATGGCTGGTGTGTATTCCTAATTAGCCCACCACCTATAATCTTAACTGCTAACCCCTTGAGTGTCCTAGAGAGACACAAGGTGATGTCTTTCTTATAATTGGGCTTCAGGCTCTGCTGAGTGGTGCCAGCAGCTTTTAATATTATATCTCCCACTGAGATCAGCTGAGCCTACGTCACATTTTTACCTGGCCAAAAGCCTGCACAGATGGTCTATTTCAGAGGGTGCAAGCGTGAGGGGGCATGGCATGTCACTAAAAATACACAATGAAAATGAGCAATGCACAAGAGCATGTCAAAGTAAAGAAGTAATTATATAAGGTTAAATTAATCTGCTTTTTATCAGTATTTGGGAGTGAAAACTGTGAATAGTAGTTTTCTGTCATTCTGTTGCACATTTTATACACAGTGGTGCCATGTTTTTAATCCTGTGACTGATGCTGAAATACAGAGAAAGGTCACTTGATGCCATCATTCCACAGAGGAATCACAGAGACAGGCAGATGAAAGTGACCGGATGAATCAGAAGGTGTTTGCATGTGAAGTCATCTGCTTCATGTATGTCTGTGTGTGGTGTGCTTTCAGTTCGACTGCAGCTGATAAGGGTTGGTCTTTGTGCTGCAGGTTCTGTGCAGTAACAGTGTGCTGGACTCGTCAGAGTACTGGCTGAAGAATGAGAAGGCGCTCTGCAGACTGGGCCTGCTGGATGAAGACACCGAGGGCAGCTGCACCATGGTGAGTGGTATACTGCGAGTGACAAAGCAGGTTCTGTTTTGGCAGCAAAGCTGGACCAAGTCGTTTTTAGTAGTCTTTAAGCAGCAGGAGGTGAGCTTGTTGCCTTAAACAACAGCGAGTAAACAAATTTCAGGCAGTGATGATACGATGTGACATCTAAAAACCCTCCTCCGTCTGCTTCAGCTGAGAGGCTTGTAGGGATGGAGAAGGTGAAAAATCTCTTTTAACTGCAGGTTGCTGGTGCTTCCTATCTGCTATTTAGCTAAAAGCTTTGGCTCATAAAATTTGATGTCCCTCAAACCCTATAAGCATTATGCTGACATTGCAGATGGTCAACAGAACAACTGCACTCGCATTGCAAAGAAGTCCATTGGAGAGATAATGCCTTCCTTTGCACCTTTTTTTTTTAAATATACTGCATGTCTGTGATTTGTTTCCTAATATATATTGATGTGGAGTTATATTTAGGCTGTAAACTATTTCAAGCTTTATAAACTAACAGCAGTCATTTATTTTAAAGATCAACTCTATGATGGAGAGACCACTGTAGTGACCTCAGAACTTGACTGATCCACTTTTCTAGTCCCAGCGAGGACTCGAGTGGCATTGTTCTGAGTCAGCTGCTGCCTAACGCTACACAAAACTGAATGTGGAAACGCGCCAGAGCACAGCGCACCGATCTGTGGAAACAGTCTTTGTTTGGCTGAGTCTTCTTTATTGTTTTGCTAATAGCAACTGGTGTTATACTTTTTCATGGGCATAAACACGACCAATGAGTTAAAGTGATTAAAAAAAACTTACTGTTTTATAGGTCCGGCAAATGCTTCCATAACTGCTGAAAAGTATGTCTGTAAAAATCAAGTGGTGTTTGTTTATGCTGAAAACATGTGGGGGTGTGGTCAAGACCAAAACTTAGAAATCTGTGTCCATCTAACTTGAAATTATTCACATTTAGCTTCTTCTACAAATTAGTAGAGTGCAGTTTCTAAGTAATTACATCAAACTTTGATTATTTAAAGCTATTCTTACAGATCTTGCACGGGGCACCTCAGCGTAGCATTCCACCTCCCTCCTAAGTCCCGCCCCCCTTCTAATTTCTACCCACTCATCCCTGCCCGACTGACAGATCAATGGAGTCAGATTCAGAGGTACCCGTAAGTTACAACTAAAACAATACTAATCATTAAATATAATTTTCTATGTGGTATAAAGATACTTTGGTTAATAACTACCAGTTATTACTGTATCATGTCATATTATTATTTTGGTTACGCCCGTTTGTTTATAATAAAATTAGACTTTTTTTTCATCGGTAAGTTACAACTAAAACGATGGTAATTATTATAATACACGGATGAATGACTGGATAACAAAATAACGTTTAATCAGTACTCTGTGAACAGTGTTTTTGTTTTCATAAAATCCTCCTCCTCTTTCATTTCTCATCAACACTGTATTTTAGGGGTGGTAATTAGGGCTGGGAAAAAATATCGCTACACTGAAATATCGCTATATTTTCATTTGCTGATATTATGTTGATATTTAAAAATGGGGTATCGATCTATTTCGCTAATGAAATCTCGCGAGATTTCGTCGTTCAGTCACAAATTTCGTAAGATGACGATGAAATATTGCAAGATTTTGTTGGTAAAATAGATCAACATCGCATTTTTAAATATCTATATGAAATCTGCATTTGAAAATATCACGATATTTCAGTGTATCGATATTTTTTCCCAGCTCTAGTGGTAATGTTGCCTGAAAGCTTCAGATAATAACGAACTATCCACATACATAACAGATGCTGGGGCGCGCTGTTCCATTGATATTTTTATACATAATAAACGCAGCCACGTTGACTCGGGGATGCGGTGGCGGCGAAAAGCAGCAGAGCACCAGCGCTTTGTGGTGCTGAAGCCACTCTGTTCAAGCCATCAGAGGTCCCATCCATAAACTGTTAAGCTGGGAGTTACAACAGGACAGGAGACCAGGATATTTCTTTCTATGGATTTGTGGCGAAGAACATCGTCAGAGATGCTTTTGATCAGGAGAGCATGAATGCAATCACTTACTGTAATAAATGCAGCTGTTTAGCAGATCTAACCGCTTGTGTTAGCCGCTGTTTACATAAAGTTGATCACCAGAACACGACTTACTTCTCTCAGATAAAACATTTCCTTATTTTCGGGTCAGCCCAGCCAGCCGTGCCTGTGAAACATGGATAGATCTCCATGCTGGTGAAAGTTTCTTTCTCCCGTGTATGAAGATCATAATCTCTGACATATAACCGTGTACACGACGGTTAGTCAGTCCTGGTTACACGCGAAGAAAAAAATTTAAAGGTTGACACCTCTAGACGGGGAAACAGATGATTGACACAAATCTCGCCCAATCATTTAATTCGGGCCGAATTAAAAGATGTGTCAGATTTTTATCAGAAATACAAAAATATAAAATAAAGGGTACATTTATGTGTTCCAGCATTTGGTGAATTCCTCTTAAATTTTATTGCCACATGCCTGTTCAGAGTATTTTTAAATTACAATTTTTAAAAAAGTATAAAATTGCAACAAAGGTAAGTATAGCTTTAAGTACATTTTTTAAATAGTTAAAGTAAATCCAGGCTAAGAGTGGGAACCAGTTTAATTTCCCATCAGCTGGTGCTTATATCAAACTGCTTCCAATATTCCTGATAACTGAGAGACTCCCACATTGATGACAGCTCTGTAAATCAAAAGAAAGACTTGGCTTCTGCTTTGCTTTCTTGAACATGAGTTGAGAAAGAGATATATTTAGCAACTGCAGTTGAAATACAATTTCTTAAAAGAACTTTGTAGTTAAGGCAAGTTTATAAATATATATACATAAAAGCAATTCAATTTTATTTACATAATAGAAAGGACATACATTAGAAAGAGAGAGAGTGCAGATTTAATGCATGAGCAAAGAAAAGAAATGTTTGTAGCATGTCTACATTTGGTGAAAGTTTAATCTCTGCTGGCAGTTTGTCTCACTAGTTTGCAGCTAAATGCTGCTCCTTCTGCTTTATTAGCTTGAAATTTACATTTTCTTCAACTCGATTGAATAATGTCTTATTGTTTAATGTTCTGCCTTTAAAATATGCTCTAATTTATAGCATCAGTAGTTGAGTCAGCACACCCTTGGGTGGTGCCACAAACAAATTCAGGTTAAAGCTGTCAAGCTTAATAGTTCAATTTTAATTGGGTTAACCTTTGTTGGTTTATGGTTTACAATTAAATACCAGCAGTGTGTGTGGTACTTTTTTCTTTGGTTATAAAACCTTTATTGTTTGCCTTATTTAGCTTTTACCACCAAAATCAACTATTTAAACATGCTTACTTTTCATCAGCAGTTAAAACATTTACATTTAAAATGACTATAGATTAAATAGGTATTCTACTATGTGTTGCCTTTTACAGGGTTGTCATTAATTTCTGTACACTGGACACTTGCAGCAGTGCTGATGTACCCTCACTGAAGCCTGCACATTGTCATTACAAACAATTTAAAACACCGCTTTATCGTCTCTATCTGGGGACATTTTAGTGTCTTTTAATGGCCCATTTTCAGGCTTCATTTGCCATCTGTTTAGTGCATGCTGGGATGGATTTTCACAAAACAAATTATGAAATTGGGATGGATCTTTAAGCTGGTATTTACTCTTTTACATCTTGTAATCAGATTTTTTTTTCTCCATGAAGACCCCCTTCTGTTTTGGGGTATAGACTCATTTTTGTATCTATTAAGTTATGATGTTAAACAATAGTGTTTGTTAGTCTTTACTGATTCACATCACTTGATAAGCTTCATCAATGCCTGTTGCATTATTTATTATCTCTCTTTTTTTGTTGTTGCGGATAAAATGGACATGCGTGGGACATTTTTGTGTCAGTAAACAGTTTATGACAAAATACTGAGCAGCTTATAAGCAACTACTTAATTAAGTTGCAGCAGGGGCAACTATAATTCATATGAATAAAGATGAGATGTTTTAGACAAAATATGTTCAGGTTGGTTGTTTGGGCAAGGGAACGGCACTTTTAGAAAAGTACGTCTCTTAATAGCTCTAAGACATATATTTAATCCTTGCTGTCACCCAGTTCTGATGTGTCATCTTCGATCACTTATTTATCAAAGAAAAGCTGGGCATGAATTGCATTCAGGATCTGCATCTGTCAGAAACATGGCATGGAATTGATCTTTGCAGAGGAGTGATAGCTGTTTAATCAAAACAAATCAAAATAAAAATATCTTCCCTATAAGCCCAGTACTATGGGTTTCATTATAGAAACCCTCTCTAATGACACCAGCTGTTTCTCAGGAGTGACATATCCACCTCTCACTGCATGATAGTCTAATTATAACTCTGGACCTCCCCCCCCCTCAGTCATTAAATTGTTTCTTTCTCCTTTAACTGGAATATATCTGTTTTTCCAACACATTTGAAAAAAGAAAGCAAACATTTAATTTAAGCAATGAGGTTGGCAAAAATGTTTAAATTGATGAAATCAGAACCAGTGGTTACTGACCAGGTAATATTTTACAGGAACAACTCGTGGAGTGGAGGTGCAAGCATTAACAGTTTTATGTTAATCTATCTAGGATATGTTTTTTTTTAGTTGTAGAATCCTTTGATGAAAAAAGAGGATTCCAGGACATCAAAAACAGGGTCTGTAAATAATTTCTGTACCTATTGCTGCCCAAAAGTAACATTAGAGGAAAACTGCACCATGTCGTAAAGAACATTGTTACGTCCCAGCTCGGCTAGGGTTTAGGGACACAAACCAAAGACTGGTGTCAGGATGGTACGGCGGAATAAGATGATTTTATTGTTCTGGAGGTGGAAATGAGGCGCAAAAACAAACACTGGGAAACTGTAAACTGAAAAGGAGATGGGGGTTAGAAATGCTGCTAACAACACCACTGAAAAGCCAAAAGCGGGAAAACCAACACAAACCTAACTTGGATGTTTAAAAACCAAAAAGGAAAGGAGCAGCACCAATAAGCTAAAAACTAAAGGTAATTAAACACAACCATTACAAAACAAGGCTGACCATGACTGATCAGTTGTTATTCAGGTAAAGAGTAGGGCTGTGCAATTAATCGAAATTTGAACGTGCTTTCAGTTTTAATGTCAAACCATCTCCAAACTTGTAATCAAGTTGAAACGTTATATTTGCCATTTTTCTTTCTATAATTTCTGATAGAGTTGAGCATGTGCAATTCATTCCCTTTCATGCAGTTCTGCTACAACCTACACTCAGGAAGCTGAAGCATTGCACTAAAGCTTGACAAAGTTTATTTTGGGATGTTTTTTTATATAGAAATATGTATATGTATTTTATTCTTCAAATATAGAGAAATTGCAGAACAGCTGGATACATAGTTTATTTAAGATACATTTATGTTTTTCTATGCCTTATATTTATTTAATTCATTTTAACATTTTATACATTGCATAACAGCTGTATGGTTCATGTTTATAGCTTATAATTATTTTCAATTTGAACATATTGTGTAAATTATCTTTTTTTTTTCTATGGAGAGAAATGCTAAATAAATGCATTGTGTAACTAAAAAATAATTGTTTAAATAATTGTGATTTCAATATTGACTAAAACAATCGTGAAAATGATTTTTTCCATAATCAAGCAGCCCTGAAGTGGGAGGAGATGATGGTGGTTTGATGCCAGGCCAATCACAACGGAGGGGTGGAACGGGGAGGTTTGCATGCGGAATGAAAGACAGGGGTTAATAATCAGGCCGCCATTACAAACATACTGTGAATGTAAATATAAGACTTTTGTTATAACACACTCTCATCAGATAAATACAACATAGAGCTTTTGGAGGTGCTTTGCTGCTTTGTCGGTGAGACAACCTGCAATTATTAAATAACTAATTCTTATAGTAAAAGTGTTAAAAAAACAGTTTGAGGCATAAAAAATGGTGTATAACTGGTTACGACAAAGCCCCAAAATTAATCCCATCGACATTCTGTGTGGGGATTTGAAATGGCCAGCGCATGCACAAATCATTCTCAAATATTCTGGGTTGGATGGACTTTTGTTTGGAGGATGCATAAATATATTGATATATTTAATGAATAAATTATTGCAAAACCTCAGTTTTCTTTTGATGCCAATCAAATTTGCCTCTTTCTCCGTGAATGTTGATTAAAAAAGAATCAAGCTCGTCCAAATTTATTAAATAAATCCAACAATTTTCATGAAAAAAAAAAAGATTTTCTCATCACTATGTTTGTATTTTTAGATTCAAAAGAGTATGATCTACTTTTAGTTTCCACTTCAGTGATCAGTGCCTCAAGCTTTTGATCTAGGTTTGGGTAAATGACCAGGGAAAGCACATGTGGATTAAATCAAATCCTTAAGAAATAGAAGAAAAAAAGGCAGAAACAATCTATTTCTCAAGAGAATAAAAGCCTATCTCCAGCCTTGTCTGTGGCTTAGCTCAAGGGATTTTACTGACAAGTTGTTCATTTGATCCATTCGTTTATCTAGCAAGTCACCTACTGGATGGATTGGTGTGATGTCCAGTTAAAATATGTCCTCTGGATAGGCTGTAGTAACCTTGAACAAGTTTTTCATCCAGTACTCTCATTTATTCAACACTTTCATTTGCCTGGTACTCTGTTCTAGTGATTTACACATTCGTGGTTTGTTGCTTCAGTTTTTTACTGTATTTGGAGATGATTGATTAACTTTGATGGGGAATAAACATGATAAACACTGAACATCCACTATCGCCCAATCTTGCCAGATGAATTGGAACTGGTATGTACAGTATGCCAACATCTGCAAAATGTAGTGGTGCCAGAAACCATATTTGTGACGTCAGCGTATCCCTATGCTGTAGTTTTCTGCAGGGCAGCATCTGTGTAACCAGACATAACATCTCCATGTCTTTAATGTCTAACACTATCTGTAACCCTTTTCATTAATTTTCTACTCCTGTTTTCATTCTCGTCTTAGATTAAATTAGAAGAGCAAATTATCACAAGTTAGCATGAGGTACAAAAGACAACAGTGAAAATCTTTATGGAAGATAAATGTTGAATCATGGCACCTTGCACGACAGTTTAAGTATGCCTACTGTGCCACCATCTTCTCCTTCAGCTTTAGAGGCAATTCTGGTCAAATTAAAATGTCAAACATATACAAGATCTGAATGATGTGATAGCATACCTACAGTATCAATGTGAAACTTGGAATACAGGGAGAAAGGTGTGTGGGGACGCTGAATGTCACAGCGATAAAATAGAAGATGTCAGTTTTATTTCAGCGATCAGAGCAAGGGGAATTTAGAAGTTGTACAAATTTTGAGACTTGAATATTAAGTTATAATATGTCAATGAACTAATATACCTCTATGCTTTTTTATGACATTGAGTTGCCTGACAACTATCAGTTTTTGAATTTCATTGGATGTTGGCATGCTATGTTACCATGAAGCATAGGTAGCCCATAGCTTCACAGAACTTAATGTGAATTAAGAGTCTAACCCCTTGGTTCCACCAAAGGCAGATGTTTCGTGTGCCATGGAGCAGCTCCACTGAGCTTTCCTCTTGGCACCCTATTCCACCAGGAGCGCTTCAGAGCGGAGCGTCTCTGTTGTGGTTGGATTGTCAGCTAACTCAATCACACGAGCATTTCAACATTGCATGATATGTCCTGCACTTCGCAGGCATTTAAAGTGAATAATAAACAGCTAAAGTTTATTTGGCCAGTCTGACCCATGTGTTATGTGCTTGCTCTTTGTTTTATCAGTTTTCCTTGTTGTTTGTGCATCTACCATGAAGGAGTTAAAATACAAAGGTCTAATCGTCCATGGTGTCAAGAATGAAATGACGATCTCTCATCTGATGGCTTGGTGCCCGTGCTCTCTGTTGGGACGTAATGTTGATGTTGATCAGTAGCATGTGATCAGAATGTGAAATGTGATCCAAAGTTTGCACATAGGGCCAGATCTACTGAGAACCACATTTGTGTGCAGTAATTTGCCAGTGCAATCTACAATTATGTGCGTAGGGCTGAAGGACTTTGCGGGTGATTTACTAAGAGTGACAGCGCAAATGGCTGTGAGCAGAAACGTGTTGAAAACGCACGTTGTTAAATGAGGGCTTTGAATGTTTCGAGGTTTGCAGCATGGCAAATTTTGAGAGATGAAAGTACAAGGAAATACGACCCTGGAGATAGCAATACTGGAAGAGACAAATGAAAATATAATTTAAATAAATATTATAAATATAAAGTAGAAATAACACAACAGGTGTCAGTGCAGAGTAAGCCATTTGTGCACAAAGCTCATGTCTGTCTACTAGTGATGGGACATGACGTCTACTGTAGAAGATATGCAATATTTACCTCCATTTTGTTTGGACAGGTCATCATAGAGGCAATGAAGGATGGTGACCTCAAGTGCTAACTTGACTCGCTCACTTCAGAAATCCTTTCATTCATTTAAAGTGCTGATGACACAACCTTTACTTCAAGTAATTTATCAATAGCAACAAATAGCAATCCTTTACCAATATAACAAAACAAAATAAGTAGTTCTGTGCAGTTATAAGTCAATTAGACTAAGCTATATTCACGTAAATATCCGATGTTGAAAAGCCAAAGCT
Source organism: Atherinomorus stipes (assembly GCA_023101725.1). NCBI lineage: Eukaryota > Metazoa > Chordata > Actinopteri > Atheriniformes > Atherinidae > Atherinomorus > Atherinomorus stipes. The sequence continues at coordinate 377,526 of JALJCO010011123.1, read as the reverse complement.
CGCTAGCTGTTAGCATTTTAGCCTCTCTATGACACTACGTCACAAGATGAAACAGTCGAGGTCGACTCATTAATTTACATGTAAAATCAAAACAGTGGAAAACATGAAAGATGCTCCAGAAAAGCTAGATTGGAACTGGTTTGTGTGGAGGGATCATCGCCCACTTCAGAAGAATGTGATGATGCTGATGAAGATGGGGACAACAGGTTAGAACTAGACTTAGAATTGTAAGCAACCTCCAAGACCTTCTCACAGAGCCCGGTCCACTGGTTCAGCTCCAGCATGCAAGAGACCCCCACAGAGCGGACTGAGAACTGTAAAGAGCGACCCAGACCAGCACCAAGTGGACCCACAACTGTTAAAGAGCTGCTTAGACCGGCACCGATTGGACCAAGACCAGCACGGTACATGGCAGAGTCAGGAGTAACTGTGGAGAGGCAGCACTGCTGTTAGCTCGTGGCTAACCGCTAGCATGGCAACTCACAGTAAATGGCCTTTAAAAACAAGAAGATGGCTCCAGTCAAGTTTTAAATAGTTCCCGTTTATAAAGATGAGGATGGAGGAAAGGATGCATCTTTGGAAGCAGTCAGAAAAGTCCTGTGATGTCCGAGAAGTCCTGAGGTCCAGCCTCTGTTCACAGCTGGGCATCACAGGTTTGTGAAGCAAACATGATGAATGAAGAATAATCCGGCAGAAGTGACTGCAGCACCATGTGTTAAAGTCTCATCATGTCCAGCAAACAGTATCTGCAGATGGGAATTTTACTGGCAGACATGCAAGAGGCTCCTAAAGCTAAACTCCAGTAAGAACACCTATTTTATCCTCTTCTAATGTATTTATGATCTGTAGGAAACATAAATAAACTAACGCCATCCTTATGAGCTGTTAACATTAATTGGCAAGACAACAGAAGGCTGAGTTGTTATTGTCTGTCTGTAAGTAAAACTGGAAAAGGATCTTTAAAACTAAAAAAAAACAATTAAAATCCATACTGACAGCGGTGTTTCACATCCGGTTTCTGCAAACAGCGCCACAGTCTGGTCAGATGTGCTGAAATGCAGCAATGATTTCTAATTACTCATTAATGCAGGCGCGCCTGTTTCTATTACATAGATCATTACGAGGAACGTTTTGGTCCATTAAAACATGGAGAAAAATGTCAAATCATGTCATCAGCACTTAAAGTAAACCATCATTTCGCTAGTGTTCGGTTTGAAGATACTGAAGTGAAAGACATTTAAAAAGTTATCATAGTCACAGCCATCTATTTATCTACTAATGATTCATCCATCTGCATACAAATCTATGTACCAGGGAAGAGCTCACTGTTTTAAATCTATTTTGCCTCTGTAAACATAACCATGTAAGTAATGGTGTTCTTAAAAAATTATGAACAGTACATTTATGACTTTTCGTACTATTTGTACTTACAAAAAAAAATCATTACAGTCATATTTAAATGTCTACTCTCCTGCGTCATGAGCTGAGCTGATCCATTTTATCCAACATAAATGCCAATAACTCAAAGTGTTTTGGCATTTTTCTATGTTCCCTAAAATATGCCTCACGTAGTTGGTGATCATTACCAAGGTAACAGGAATAGCAGTAATTTAGCAAAGAACACAGTTTCAGCACACTCATGTTTCACTTTGAAGGTGTGAGCAGCTGCGTGCTGACTTGAGTGTTGCTCAAACCCCCAGATACATCCTGCATTCTCAAGGACAGAGTCTACACAAGACTCAAGCGTCTATTTGAGTGTCATCTGAAAAATTTCAGACTTTCTTGACGTGCACATAAAGATACACAAGTACTGTTTTTGGCAGATTCACAAACTACTTATTTACATCAATCAGATTATCTTCCCATCATCCAGATCCCCTCCACATGCATTAGATAACTGGTTAGTTAATAAGCAGACACTCCTGGTTTCTCCAGAAGAGGCTACTGTTCAGGATCCAACACCATTATGCAGACAGTTATACGTATCTTGGCTAAATTTCCTTGTAGAAAACAATAAGCTTCTTCCTCACAGTTTATGACTATAAGACATTGGTCATTTGATTGCTTTGTCTGTTTTTATGAAGAAGAGGGAACTTAAATGTGACTGCAAACAGATGGCCCATCCCCCTGCAGCATCACTCTTTGACATTGACGTGACAAATTGCCCCTTTGACTCTCGGTTTGCTGCCCTGCCTTTCAGTGGTTTACATAACCAATCAGTCAGATGGGAGCATGTGACAGATGACACAGAGATCATTTCTTATGTCTTGGCCTACATTTCGTGGGAAGGTAGAGTTGGGATTCAGAATGGGTGAAGTAATGATTACTGATGCTGTCAGAATAGGAGTAACCAGTAAACCACACAGGAAAATGGAAACCTTAGTCATCAATTAGACAACCTGGTAAGAAATTCAAGCTTATTAATACAAAGTTTATTTTTGTATAATTATAGACTCTAGTTTAATTGACTGAAAACTAACAGTTTAGTTATTTATCAAACTTGATATCCAGATTATTCCATATGACTTCATAGGGTTGAGTTTTAAAGAATCTATGTATTCAGGAACAGGTATGCTAACTAGTCAGTATGGAAAACCAAAAACTGAAGTAAATAATGGATAGAAGCTTATAGTTCCTTTTTTTTTTTTTTTTTTTTGCTTCCTCACCCACCTTTGCCTGTATCATTTTGTCACCTTTGAACATCCATTCATGTTTTAATGCATGGAGTCACAGTAAAAAAATCATGATGTGTAGTCACACTGACTTCTGTCTCACTGCTGGTTGATTGACATGCTGAGCGTTTTAAAAGGGAATAAATAATCTGAATTTTATTTGTACGGTAAATTGTTGTCTAATCTCTGTGAACTGAATTGTATTGTATCTTTTTAACTTATGAGAATAGAGTAAAAAGGTTTTGCATATGAATTGAGGCAGAAACAAAAGAGCAAGAGAAAACAAGAGTTTATATAATAAATTATTGGAAAAGATCAAAAGTCAGCACATATGACATAAGAATACAAGTAAAGGCCCATTTATGCTCCCTTACGTAAATGGCGACGTCCACTTCATGCGTCGCCCTGCGTGACTGCCTTCACACTTCCATGCGTCCTCTGCGGCCTTTTTCCGGTTCCTGTTCTTCTGCTCCTTTCGCTGGCTGTACATCAGCTACACAGCTGATGACCCCATGGTTTCCGGTGGTATTGCTTCGTCTTCTGCGTCGAGTGACGGACCAACAAACTCCTCGAACACGCACCAAATTATGTACGTAACCGATGGAGACGACAGATGAAACTGTCCGTCCGTCTGTGTATCTGAATAAATAGGCCTTAAGCCTGCAGAGTCTCTCCTGTTCACTCCTCAGCCTCCTCTTCCTATTTAAACTGTCATCTCAGGCTGAAGGCGAGAGATCCATTCATCACCAGATTCAAACACTTCTATCTTGGGTAGTGTGTTGTCCCCGGACCTGTTCCTTTGCAGCCTAAAGAGAGCGAGAACAGAATAAATATGTCATCAGTCGTGGCAGGAGCGTTGACTTACAGCAGGATCAGAGCAGGAAGAAACTCTCTTCTCTAGCAATCTAACCCAGACCTCTTTTCAGCTTAAACTTCACACTCTTACCTTATAACAACAGTGTTTGGTGTTAGAAATACACCAGTGTATATGTGTTTGGTGAATTTTTTTCTTTTCTTGATGTATTTATTTTCTTTTGATGAATCATAGTGATCTCTTTGACATGTATATATTTTATTAATGAATTCAAGTTCAAGTTCTGGTTTAATTTCAGCTTGATTTGATTTGAAAAACATCTGGGCCCAGTTGTTCAAAACTGGGTTATTTTTTAACCAGCCGTTAAATACATTTAGCCGATCGTTAACTTTAACAGTCCGGTTATGTTGTTGTTCAAAACTCAGTTAATTTTAACCGTGTGTTATCTTAACGTTAAAGTTAACACACTTAAGGACCGCCGCTAAAGTCTTAACGGTGGGGTTATATCTCATTATGCCGTTTGTTGCTAACGCTGCGTTCATGATGCCGGTTCAGAGAAGGAAGGACGGCGGTTATTGTGGCTTTGATTTTGACATCGGGGATTATTCTAACGAGGAGCTGCGCACCACTTCGGGAAAGAATGCATATATGTAATCCTTTGCGAGTCGATTTGGAGCGTGCAACGAACAAACTGTGGACACAACGGACTCAATATTTAGAATGACATTTTCTTCGTCAGCAGAGAAATTTCTGCCTCTTTTTCCTTGAAGTGAAAGGGATCGTTTGCTTATCAATACTTTCTGTGTCCCGTGTGTTCTGTTACTGAGGGTTTGCCGAGCTGTGAGGCCGGATGAGCTGGGGGGGGGGGGGGGGGGGGGCTAGGAGTGTGAAGAGAACGGGGAAGGATGGAGAGACTGGGGGATGAGGAAGAGTGTGTTGTGGCTAACAGCAGCTCTGTTCACGGTGGGAAAATAAAGTGAGAGTCGGCCCCCCGTGTCTTCCTCACAGCAATAAGGAGATTTTTAACGGACCGTTAGGGGTTAACCAGTGGTTAAAATAACCGAGAATTGAACAACCGGGCCCTGATGTTTTTATGTCTACAGATGTCATATATTCATTTGTTCGTTCATACATTTCTCTCTGGAGTCCCTTCAATTAATTGGAACTGCCTTAACCCGACGTGGCATGGATGCTACCAGCTTGTGGCATATCTCAGGTGTTATGGAAGACCAACATGCTTCCATCACAGTCTTGAGCTCTTCTTTATTGTTTGGTCTCTTCCCATTCAGCTTTCTCTTGACAATGCCCCACAGATTTTCGATGGGGTTTAGGTCAGGTGGGTTTGCAGGCCAATCAAGCATGGTGATCCCATGGTTGTTGAACCAGGATGTTGCAGTTTTGGCAGTGTGGGCAGGTGCCAAGTCCTGCTGGAAGATGAAGTCTGCATCCTCATACAGCTGGTCCACTGAAGCAAGCATGAAGTGCTCCAAAATGTTCTGGTAGACGGCTGCATTTATGCTGGACTTAATGAAGCACAGAGGACCAACATCAGCAGCTGGCATGGATCCCTACGTCATCACAGACTGGGAAACTTAACACTGACACATCCTGAAATGTGCTAACAGCACATTAAGATCTGCATTTCAAAGACAGAATCTACCCAGTGCCTATACCTGCTGCTTACCATTTTCATCATGATCCTGTGGGGTTTTAATCCCCCGCAGGAACATTTTCACATGTCACATTCTGTCCTGACTAATAAACGATCCTGTAGATATATGAAAGCCCAAAAGGAGTATGCATATGCCCCCCAGAGATATCGCTGCACAAGTCTTCTGTTTCCAAAATTTTCTGTGACACATTCACATTATTCATGTGGTGAGAAGAAACAGGACAGCATCAGTTATGTGTTTTTTTTTTCTTTTGCCCGAGGCTCCAGGCTGAGCAAGTCACAGCTAAGCAGTGATTGTAAGCATGTGTGTGGTATTTAATTCTGAAACATAGAGGCAAAGTGTGCATTATTTTCCTCTCAGATCTGGTCATCATGTTATATCTATTCCCTAATTTTTTTTCAAGAAACGAGTTCTTAGTGGAAAAAAGACAGAAGTGCTCAGCATGTGGTATTTCCTTCATGATGTGGTGCATTCTATCAAGACTCATTTAAATAAATGAGCAGAAAATAAGGTTGTTTAAGGGTCAGCAAGCCTGCCTGGTTTCTACACCAGCACCATGCAGCTTGTGGGTCACATGGTGAAATTAATATGACAGAGTCACTGAGCCTTGATATTTTTTCTCTGTAAACTTAATTCAAATTAAATTAAGCTTAAACTGCTTCCTAACTAAACTTGCCAAAGCATTGGATAAGGAAAAACTGCCTCTACATAATATTGTATATGTACGGAACAACCTGTTACCTCCAAATGAAAATAGTACTATACTATAACAAAAGTTTAAACTGTGATTGTGTTGTACAGTATAGCAGCTGAAGAGAGGTGTTATGAATATTTGTTACTAGTGACTCACCTCTTTCAAATATACTGTACAGATTTTATTGTTGGATTTTGAAAGCGATACCACACAAAAATGACAATAACAACAAAAACCTTGTATGGTAAAAGAAAAAAAAACGAAGAAGAAAAGAAAAATAGATCACAGTTTAAGATTTTTTTTAAAAAAAAGGTGACAAAAGGACCAAGAGCAGCAGCTGTGTGTGGGAGGATCAGAGTAGTGAGGAAAGAGGGGGAACCGCTTAGAAGGAATAAAGGTTTGATGGACAAAGAAAACTGAATGTTTGCAAAGGTTTCTTTTAATGATCAACGCCGTGCACATAATTTTGAACTGAAAATGTGGCTGGGTATTTGCATAAGCTCTGTTTGTGTGCACGCAGCAGTGAGAAAGAAATCTCCCAGCCTGGCACAAAGGAAAATTAGGATTTAATGCATAAGTGAGTTAGCACAATTAAACTTTTGTGTGCAAATGCAGTGTCAGAGTACTGGATGTACACAGTGTACCTCCAATAATGCAAACTATTGCTGAAACTGATTGCTAGGCCTCTGGGTGAACCCTAACTCAGCAGAGAGGTGACATCATTATCCCCGAAGCTCATTTGAAGCACTTAAATGGATTACTCCATTACTACAGCAATATGATGATATAGAAAGGAAGGGAGCAATAAAATAATCATGTCATTACATGTGTGCACCACTGCGGCAAAAGCAGGGATGGTTCTACTGAAATACAGCTGAAGACCCAATAAAAAATAACTTAGCACAAAGTTAATAATGCTGACCATTTCTCCACATTGATGGATAAATGTATTTTAGTCTGAATCTCATCTATGTTATGGATTGTGTGCATTTTTAAACTTCTCCTATTACAAGGTAGAAAAGTGGTTCTTTTATCCAGTGATCATCTTTGATCAGCCTCAAGCTATATCATTTAAAAAAAAGACAGGATCTAAGTAAAGGTCCATGCACTTCCCTTTACAGTAATTTCAAACATGTCACAAGGTTTTGATCAGAAATGAAGTTGGCTGTGTTCAGCCTGCAAAGGTTCGTAGGCTGATGCAATTCCATACATACAATTATTAGTGGTGTTTGGCTTCAAAATGAACAGATTGCTTCCATGAAATACTGTAGTACGGTGACAAAATTGTTGCAACCCAAGTGTCACACGTTTGCTTTATTGTCATTTTTAACCCTCCAAAAAAGAAGTTTTAAACACTAAAAATAATTCACCTCACTTTCAAATACAATAGATCAGATTGCAACAATTTAGTTCAGTGGATCTGTTGATATGGAATATTCAGCAAAAATTCACTAAAATCTTTACAATGTTTTCTTTAGATTTTTTTGTGCTCTTTATTTTGATTTTGCTTTTTTAAAAGACGGCTTTGACATTGGATGCAGATGTCAGAGTACATCATGTTACCTTGTGTGCTTTTTCCTTCAGAGTCAAGCTACCTCTCATTTTCCATGTAGCATCCACCATTTCTATTTTTCTCATATTAACTAAAATATGTTTTACTTGTATTACTATGTTACTTACAAATACAAATTACTTTAAATTTCCCCCTGGTGACAAATAAAGTTTTTAAATAGCTTGGCCCTTGCATGTCCACTGGATTTTGTCTACTATCGCCCTGCTAGTTCTGCAAGATCTGTCTTTTCTTTTCAAACTTGCACAGTAAAAGGCTCTAAGAGATTAAATGAAGAGCTTCAGCTCCTTATAAACTGTATCAAATCTCAACTGAAAACAGTTTAGAAAACCATTATAATCTGTAACCAGTGAATTGAGTTACTTTAAATTGTGTTGATAACATGTGTGGGACTGTGGGACTGTGGGGGGAAACCAGATTTGGTATTTGCACATTTTTTGTTTTTATTGTACTGCTGGTTAGCCGACTGCAGATATTAGCTGAAGCCAAACTGGTACAAAAGCATCACATGTAAAAATATATGTTTGAAATTGTACAGGGGCCATAATAAATAGAATTAAATTAGATTTTTAAAGAAATTTAAACCAGGGGCTTTCTTGCTGTGAAGTTCAATTCAATTCATGACAATGTCACCTCAGGGCGCTCACAGTAACAGACAGAGAAATTCAGTCAGATTCATAAATGGACAGTGTTAACCACTGTGCACTGTGTATATTCTTTTTCTTTTACATGTATCTATTGATTGACATTTGGAAACTAAAGATATTTTTTAATGTAACCTGTTTTGCTTCAGGTGTTTTGGAAATGGTCATCTTTTTTCCCAAATAGCACCCATCAGGGAACCTATCAGCTATGGTCTAATGATGATTCCTCTGGGATAAAAGGACAAAGGAAAACATTTTGCCTTTAGTGCTGCCAGTGGGTTTTAAATCATTGATATCCAGGTTAAGACTTCTTGGATTGTGTACAGCTCAGTGTTTGAAAAGAAAAAAAAAAAAAAAAAAAGCAGCTAATCTTCAGACAATTGCAGGTATTGGGTGATTTTGTTTCTACTGTATTGTGCGTCTTTTGATCTTAAGTGTTTACATACATAAAACCGGATCTTGCTCAAACAGAATGGGACAAAAAATGATAATAATTCTGATTTCAAACTAATATTAAAAAGCTGGTGGTAACATATACTGTATCTTCTCCCATCACAGATTCTAAAAATTCATGCTCGACCATTACTTTAAATCCTTTCTGTATTCCCTTTACTGTTTTCTCTTTATCTCCACCAGCTGATGTTTACAGTCTTTTAGATGAAGGCTGATATATGTGTTTATAATGTGTCAGTAAAGAACTGATGGAATCGGACCGTGTCCCCAGGCTTGTGTCACCATCTTCTGCTTCCCCAATTTAGAACAGCTGCCTCTTGGCTCTCTCTGTCTGATGGGGTTAAATTGCTTCAACCCCTTTCAAGGTCACAGGTATCACTCGCTTCACTTTGCCCAGGTTTTGTGAGCAGGCATTGAGCAGCAGATATAGGTGTTGTCAATGCTTTCTCTTGGATGAAATCCAATATCATTACATGAAAATACTGCTGAGATGCTCTTTAGCAAACCTCTGCATGTGCATCCATATCAAATCAAATCAAATCAAGTTTATTTATATAGCCCTTTACAGTACCCATTGGACACACAAAGTGCTTTACAGGAGGGGTAACAGAAAAACATTGGGACAGGTGGGGGAGGGGAGAAAAAAAGGAAACCACTGTCCCGCCCTCTGCAGAGGACGTGATAATGGGTTAAAAAAAAAAAAAACACCCTCAGTACAATTAAGCACGTATACAGACAATCACAATATCATGACACATGTGGTAGGGAGGAGGAGGGGTCCAGAGCCCAGTCAGAGAGGAGACGCTGCCAAACAACAGGGGGCGCATCTTTCCAAACCTCTACCGATTTCTGGTGGGAGGAAGTTGAAGGACCAGCAGTGCAGTGGACATGTGTGTGTCAGTATCGTGTGATGTGTTTGCGTGAGCGAGAGACAGAGCACACACACAAAGTCTGTAGGTGATAAGAACAGCCTTGCCAGAGTGTCTACTGCTCCCGTGGAGGGAGGGGGGGGGTTGCAGAGCTTCACTTCGGCAGTTTCTCCAAGGACATTGGGGAGTAGATTAGATAAGTAGGATTGTTTGGGTCAGGCTGACATCTGTTTTCTTGCCTGCCTTCAAGTCCCAGCGGTCTCCAATGGCGATTCCAAACAGCCAAATCTTGGTCATTTCCATCAATTGCCGGTCGTCAATTTCTCCAAGCTTGTATCAATCTTGCGCAGCAAGTTCAGAATCTCCTCTTGCTTGTCACTCTTAGTCAGAGTGGCTACAAGTTTTTGAATCTGCTCACAGATCGCATTAGTCTGAGTGTTGGCGACACGGCAAACAGCCTCCGGCAGCTTGCCAACCGCTGCCATCAGCTTATAATATTTCAGATAAACCAGGTAGATGCATGCTCCAATCAGCAGGAACCCGATTATCATAAATCCAAAAATGTATACGTCCTCGACGTCTTCCACAGAAAGCACGGACAGGCACATAATCCTCCACTTTCCCCATGAGTCCATTACATACCCGGCCGGGTGCGTTTCTGCAGGGCAAGAAGGCTGTCCCGAGCCTTGTCTTTGGGTGGAAAAAATTTTATCCAATGCGTTGAGAGACCAGCCGACCAGATCCATGATTTCCAAGAAGTTTGGGAGAAAACACAGACAGAAGCTCTGAGAGAGACAAGACAAAGATTGCAGGGAAAGCAGGGAGACGGGAGCAGAGGGAAGCACGTCTGCACTCGCTGAGAGCCGGAAGAGAAAAAGTAGGTTGTATAGCTGTAGTATAGCTGCTGAATGAGGTGGAGGAGTAATAATAATAATAATAATAATGGATTAGATTTATATCGCGCTTTTTAAGGCACTCAAAGTGCTCACAGTAGATCCATTATTCATTCAGTCATTCATACGTGGTGATGGTAAGCTACGTACGTAGCCACAGCTGCCCTGGGGCAGACTGACGGAGTAGCATGTGTCCTACTTTTTTTTTTTCTCAATCAGGTTGGCAAGAGCTACTGATGGGTCATATAATCTTTGTTTTCAGTAAATAATGTGAATTAATTTCAAGTCCTATGTGTATATTGTTGACATTTAGAGGCTATTCCGGCAAAAAGGTCCTAATCACAGTCAATAAGCCCACATGAGCAACAGGAAGCAAATGAAGTAACTATTTTTGCTGCTCAGTGAGTAGATTGCTGTTGTTATTGTGAATGGGAGGTATCAAAGGAAAGATCCTCTTGATATTCAGATAAAAGCTATATGCGACACATAAACTCCATAAAGAGCACAGGGCAGAAAAAATTCACAACTTAATCAGTCAGATATCATTATTTGTGCATTGATTCCATGATTATTTGCTTAAATGGCTGTTTTCAAGCAGGATTTGTTATCATATTAGCTTTGATAGTCTGCTAAATATTACATTTAGCTTGAGAGAAGGCAAGGCGAGGTGAGGGATTGGCCTTTGTCTGGACGTTCTGACTCATCCAATCTGACTTTCCTAACATAGAAATTTATAAGTACAGCGGCCTATTTATTATGGAGGCAGTTTTAAAACTGCAGATAGAAACAGGCAAGATGACAGAATTTAAAAGAAGAGACGGTAGAGAATATACAGTACATAGACCTTGATGTTGGATCTTATTTCTGACACGACTTTCTGGGAATATATCTTGTTTAAATCAACAGATAAAAGGGTTTAAAAAAAAAGGAAAATAATGAAAAACATATCCCATAGAAGCTCTTCAAAGGCCCGTCACGATTAATCTAAAGCTTCTCAGTGATATGTCAAGAGTTTTTTTTTTCTTTTTTAAAAAAGAAAAAACTATATATAATTTTTGCAAGTGAGAGTGGAGATGGGGGAGATGGCAGCAGGTAGAGCATGTATGGAGGTGTTGTGATGTTAAAAAGGAACAGCAGAATCCCATCTACGCATGTTTTGCATTTGAAAGAGTGAGACTGCCACAGTCACTCACAGTATGACTAGGGGATGATCAGTTATGACAACCAAATGGTTTAAAATGTTAGAAATAAATATATGAGGGTGGCAGTGACACAAATATCACCTTTTCTCAAAGCATGTCACAGCACCTTACACATATGCTGAATTTAGCTGCTCAAGAAGGAAACAACCTGCAACTCAAATGCTTCTTGACTTGTACTTTTTTTATTTCGCCGCGCAGGGCTAGCTTGGTTACGCCACCTTACATCAGAAGCTTTGTGCTGTTGAACCAACCAGCAGCTGTAAGACAGTCCCCAACTCCCCATACTGACATAAGGACTCCATCACAGGCCATTAAACCTGCAGCCTGAGGCAAAGACATGTGAGGCGGGAGGAGAGGAAGACAGAAGTATCATGAAGGAGCAGATACAGGTCTAGTAGCCCCTGAGAGACAGAAGTCTTCTTACAGAGGCTTCTGCCAATGAGAGGCACTGCCATATTATGGTTTGTCATACACAACAGACAGCGGCTGTATGTTTAGTTTCTCAGGGGGAAAGCTTTTTATTTTCAGGCTGTTAGGATCTAAGACCGAGAAAAATGGCATTTGGGAAGACAGTGCATTTATTTTGCCATACTGTATGACATCTGGAAGCACTTGTACGTCACTTGAATGGTAAATGAACTGTACTTATATGGCACTTTTCTGGTCGTACTGACCACTCAAAGTGCTCTACACTGCATGTCACATTCACCCAGTCCCACTCATGCACACATTCATACCCCAACAGGCACATCGGGAGGCAACGTGGACACTTCGGCATGTAGTGTCGGGAAGCCTCGAATCGATCCCCCAACCCTCTGGTTGAAAGATGACTGTTATTCCAACCTGAGCTACAGTTGCCCCAGCTAATTTGAAGTTAGCCATAAAGTGTTACCTGTCATACGTTTACACTAATGCCCTGCTTTTGTCTTTCTTTTTTTATTTTTAGATCTGTTTTGTAAATCTGGATCCACAGAAAGCAGATTGTCGTGATGACAAAAGCATCAAGGTGAGCGGATTCCTCATGCACACACACTGGTTGCCACCCCTAATTTCTTCTGCTCCTTCTTCTTTCCTGCCCACTTCTCATCTCCCAGGAACTCTCTTCATTGTATTTCACATTTCTAAAACACGTCACCTCGGTTGCCATGGAATCAAAATCATTAACCCAAAATTAGAGGGCTGATTTGTTTAGATGATATGCAGATTTTGCAGCCTTTGCAGCTGCTGGTGACAGTGGTGGGCGATCAATCGTTGTTCCACATGGTTCATGACTTCTCTCGGGAGGGACTTACAATTATGTCTCTGTCTTGGAACTACAGAGAACACATTGTGTTCAGTTCTGAAATTTCATAAAAAAAAAAAACAGTCTTCTTTTGTCATAATTTAGCATTGTCTCTGAGCTCAGCGTGTGTTTTGCAGAAATTGGCATCAGTGTCTCCAGACCTGCCAAAGCTCGTTGAGTTACTGACTGTCCACCAGCCGAAAGAAAATGAGATCCTACTGCTCGGTGGCTTGGAAGCCTCAGAAACTTGCCAAACACACCCACACTCCCCCTGCAGGTGAGTTTGCAGTGATCTACAAATCCTTACAAGTATTTTCATGCATTGAAATAACTGGCCTACAGTATAGGATGCAGAGAGGAGCCTGTAGGCCGCTTTGCTGAGCAGTAATTTAGTGTGATTAGATGCGATTCTTTTCCACTTCTGAAAATAGGTAGTAATTCTGCTTGGATCCCTTCATTGCTTCCTCTTCTGTACTGTAGCTCACAACTATCCAGCCAGCAGTGGTATTGATTAGATTTTCTCTCACTTTAATTAGGCTGGCCTATGATCAATACTCTTTGGTTTAAATACAGGTATATGATGCTACACTGAGAAGTGGGACAGTTTGATTAAAGATGGAAAACTGTATATAGTGTACAGGGCTCTTTATATTCTTTATTTTTCTCATAATGCATACTAGATTTTGCCCTGAAGCCAATCAGGCGCCAGCATTCTCAGCCAATCAGAATTAAGCTTTAATCATCTGTTTTATCTTTAGAACTTTGATTGTTGTTTAAAAAAACTAAAAAAAAACGTCATCTTCTGGTTATTTTACAGGAACTGCAAATCAAAATCTGTCTTGTAACACATATGAGGCTTTAAATGAACACAAAAAACATCAGCAAATTGTCACTATTTGCCTAAATCATTTCTAATGACTGAAAGGAAAATTTCCTCATGTTTTGTTGTTTTATTTGCCATTATTGTTAATTTTTCAGTGTTCCTCCATTTGTTTTCCAGTCTGTACATTTATTCATTTATTTCTGCATTCATTTCCTCAGTTATTCTTTTTGTGGCACCTTTTTTATTCCTAGAAATGCACCATCAGGTACAAAAGAATCAATGACTCAATAATACAATTTAACATTTCATTTCAGCATACTTTGAAAACTTAAACAGACATGAAAAATGCAGGCACACCTGACCAATATCCCTTTCTGTTCAATTAAATGTTCCCCTAAAGCTCATCTTATAGGTTAATGTAAAAAACAAACAAATAATGATGATAAAAAAGCAAAACCCCAAATCTGCATTTATACTTTTTTTCTTTTCTTTTTTTTTTTTGCATTTAGACCCTTAAACTTGCAGTGGCATTGAAATCAGGAGCAATAGATACATACAAACATCTTTATAAGTGTAGAATTATGTGTAGATTATGCATGCATAGGCCTTTCTGTGCATGCAGCTTTAATAAATACGTGTATATGTTCCTTTCAGGGTGGGCAGCAGAGAAGTACAGGTGTGTGCCTGCTTCAGTGTTTAGGGAGGAGGCGATCCATCCCACCTGCCACCATCATCCATGAAATCAACAAGTTCCTGATGGGCATGCAGTGGGGAAAAGATCGACAGTTTCAACAGGGTCGAGCACCTGGACAGCGGATTGATGATGACACCAACCGTTCCATTTCATCCATAGAAGAAGACTTCCAGACAGCCTCAGAGCACCTTGGAGAAGAGAGTGAGGACGATGGCTTAAGAAATGGTGAGAAGAAAAAGGTTGAATTCTCAGTTCGTAGTTTGCAATTTGTATTTTAGCACATTGTGCAGTTATTGCTGTGTGTTTAGATTCAGCTGATCTACATGCAAGTTTACTGTTCATATATTTTTATCAGAATTAATCAAGGTTGTCATTTTTTTCTTATAACTTGGCCTTATTGCATGTGTTGTTAGATGCTGAGCATCACTTTAAGTGTTGGCTTTATTTTGCCAAATAATGCTAGCAATGGAAAAACAGTAGCCAGATTGACATTTACAAATGTCACATTTTTTGACTTATAGATAAAACCAGCAGCTGTTTTGTGTGGTGTGCCATCTTGCGGCGCAGCTAGTACTAAGGTGGCGAGTATAATTACCTCATATCTGCAACCACCCGCTGACATGGACAGCAGCAGGGATAGCTGGACTGATGACATTACACAGTATCCCACAGTTACTGTTAATATCTTATCTGGCTATCTCAAAGTTATCTCAAAGAGTTTCATATTTGGAAGGCAACAGTGCATTTACAGAAAATGCTTCTAAGAACTGACTCCACACTTGAATATATAAAACAAAATTCTTTTTATTATAATTTATCAAAAGTTAGTAAATAAACAATTTCAAACTTTTCTGTCAGTTTTTTATTTAGTCATTTCTTTGATGTAGCTTTGTTATTTCTAGTCTTTAGGCTGAACTCCACTGTGTGTGACCTGTTTGAGTTACTGACGGAATTATTTTTATTTTCTGGCCACAGCATTGCCTACGGTAAATGTTACATGTCACAACATTTCCCAAATAAGTCATTTACTTTCAGTTACACCACATCTCAGTCAATTAACATTAACTTGTGTACCAAGCCTTACCTTTTCCACCAAGCTTGACAGCAACAATGAAGCGTAGAATTTGGGGTCAGATTGACAGCTATTCACCAAAATTTACCAGGCTGTTATTGTTGGAAATAAAATGTGGTCCCCCCTAGAAGGTAGGGATGACTTCTGCCTCAATCTTATGAGCCAGAAGTCTTGCAAGCGCTGTGTTGGTGAAAGTCTCAGCATGACGAAAGCCAAACGACTACACCAACTGAGGCCTGGTTACGTCAGTGTTGAGCAGGGATCTTGAGGGGACGGGACTCATCAGTCTGTCAATGCTTTAAAATAGGTTCTAATCACTTGGGAACGAATAAAAAAAAAAACTTTCTTTATTCCAGAGGGAAGTTCCAAGTAACAGAAGGTTGAGAATGTGTCTTTTAGTACACTGAGTCAGGTAGACCGGTCTGAAGCGATCAACCTGTCAACACTTCAGAAGCCAGCAGATGAAGTTATTATTGACCGTCTCAAATGTCTCGAGACATGGGATTTGTCTCAAACCGCACACTTGAGCACTTAAAAAACATTATTTTGAGTGTGTAGTGCATTCATACTGGCCGAATCTGATTCTGCATATTTTGTGTACTGGCGTGCTCGTGGACTCGTAAAACGTCATCAACCAAGTGATGTTCCATTTCAAAGTTCGCTTCTCGGCAAGTACGCTGAAAATCCCCGAATAAGAACTTCCTTCGCCCATTTTACCGAGCATGCATCAGGGGAGACTTGTGCGACTGGGTACTTGGCCAGATATACTTAAATCCCAGCATGCACCTGCGCACGCGCAGCATTTGGCAGCCTCCTCCTCCCTCCACCACCTCCAGCAGCCAAACCTGAGCGATCATTTCTATTCTTTACTGTTGCTCTTGTCCTTTTATCTGCAGCTCTTTCTTCCACTTTCCTCTCACAGGTGTTTTTGATCACGTAATTATGACCTGATTACCCGTTTGGATTAATATTCTTATGTATTGGAAATAAATATAATTTACAAGTTGGACACTGAAATATCTACAGTATAACTGTTTTGCAGCAGTTATTTTCATTGTTTTTATATGTATTAGTCAAATTACAACATCTCCACAACAATGAATAACCAACAGCTGTGGAATAATACAATATTATTCTTCTGCTGACGGGCAGCTCTTGTTCTGCACTGCTGCGCACCATGGGTAGTGATGTCACAAGTTTGCATTGTCCCAATCCATCAAGTACGCAGGGTCCATACTTGTGGACTCTGTAAGTGTGGATTTCAAGTACCTACCCACAAGTCTGTACTCACAAGTACACAAGTAAGGAGTACACAAAGTAGGAATTGAGATTTCACCACTGTCATTTCAGCTAAAAATTCAGTGCTCTGTAAGTACCAGGATGCTGCTCTAATAATGGCCAAAAATGCAGTGCAAAATAAAGCACACTTCTCACACTAAACAGACACCATCTTGCTGACATAGCGGAAGAAGCGGGACTTTCAAACTGTTTTCAGAGCTGAATAATGGCAGTAACGATGGTGACCCCTGCTGCAGCGGAGGCAGTATTGTACTGATTTAAGTAAGATTTATGAAATTATTAAGACATAATTACCTCTGCCAAGGTAATTATGCGACAATAGTGTGCACGACAGGGACGGAAGTACACAATGCGCACTACGCACTGAATTCCAGTGCACTCGGGCAAGTGTGCAGTTTGAGACACAGCCATGGTGTCTATCTCACTGCAGCTGTGTCACAGAGTCTTGTGAGGCTTCAGTTTTCACCATCCTTATGAGAGAGGTCAAGTTATTTAAGGCTACCTCTCCTATAGAGCAGATTTGTACTTTCTCCTTTTATTTAAAAAAAAAATTACAATCTGATGTTATTTATGTTATTTACATAACACTGTCATTTCTCATCTCTTGTCTGCATTAGTGTTCTGTCTTGATGTGCACACAGTAGCCACGTTTACATGGACGCTTCCCCTTTGGGATTTAAATTATTTCGAAAAGCAATTTCAAGGCAGCTGTTTAAAGGCATTACAGAAGATGTTTTTTTCAACAATTTCTTGCTATATTCGATTAAACTGGGTTCACTACCCCATAAGGTATGATTAATTAAAAGCTTTAAATATATAAATTTCATTATACAGTGGATGTGGAAAGTATTCAGACTTTTCACTCTGTTTCATTGCAGCCATTTTCCAAAATCAAAAAAGTTCATTTTGTATCTCATTAATGTACACTCAGCACCCCAATTTGGCAGAAAAACAGAAATGTAGAAATTTTTGCAAATTTATTAAAAAAAGAAAAACTGAAGTATCACATGGTCATAAGTATTCAGACGGTTTACTCAGTACTGAGTAGAAGCACCTTTTTGAGCTAGTACAGCCATGAGTCTTCTTGGGAATTATACAAGTGTTTCACACCTGGATTTGGGGATTTTCTGCCATTCTTCCTTGCAGATCCTCTCCAGTTCTGTCAGGTTGCATGGTGAACGTTGTTGGACAGCCATTTTCAGGTCTCTCCAGAGATGCTCAATGGGCTTTATGCACATCTCCAGTACTTCCTGAACTTAAAACTGCACCTTTGTTTCCCGTCTTTCATGATTGGATGAACTGATTAATCCAGGTGTATATTTGCTGAGGTCAGACACACCTGGATTAATCAGTTCAGGAAGTACTGGAGTTGTGCATAAAGCCTATTGGGTTTAAGTCAGGGCTCTGGCTGGGCCAGGCAAGAATGGTCACAGAGTTGTTCCAAAGCCACTCCTTTGTTATTTTAACTATGTGCTTGGGGTAATGAGCTTTATGCACAAGCTCCACTACTTCCTGAACTTAATACTGCACCTTTGTTTCCTGTCTTTCAAGACTGGATGAACTGATTAATCCAGGTGTGTCTGACCACTGGCTTAGATCGGACACAGCTGAATTAATCAGTTCATCCAATCATGAAAGACAGGAAACAAAGGTGCAGTACTAAGTTCAGGAAGTAGTGGAGCTGTGCATAAAGCCTATTGTCTTGTTGGAAGGTGAACCTTTGGCCCAGTCTGAGGTCCTGAGCACTCTGAAAGAGATTTTCTTCCAGGATTTCCCTGTACTTGGCTGTATTCATCTATCCTTCAATTGCACACAGCAATTGCATAGCATGGTGCTGCCACCACCATGTTTCACTGTTGGGATCGTATTGGGCAGGTGATGATGAAGTGCCTGGTTTTCTCAACTCATACCACTTAGAATAAACTCCAAAATTTCAATCTTGGACTCATCAAATCAGACAATCTTATTTCTCACAGTCTGGGAGTCCTTCATGTGTTTTTTGGCAAACTATATACGGGCTTTCATATGTCTTGCACTGAGGAGAGGCTTCCGTCGGGCCACTCTGCCATAAAGCCCCGACTGGTGGAGGGCTGCAATGATCATTGACTTTGTGGAACTTTCTCCCATCTCCCTACTGCATTTCTGGAGCTCAGCCACAGTGATCTTTGGGTTTTTGCTTTACCACTCTCACCAAGACTCTTCTCCTGTGGTTGCTCAGTTTGGCTGGACGGCCGGGTCTAGGAAGAGCTCTGGTCGTCCCAAACTTCTTCCATGTAAGGACTATGGAGGCCACGGTGCTCTTAGGAACCTTTAGTGCTGCAAAAATTCTTTTGTAACCTTGTCCAGACCTGTGCCTCGCCACAATTCTGTCTCTGAGCTCCTTGGACAGTTCCTTCAAACTCATGATTCCATTTGCTCTGACATGCACTGTGAGCTTTAAGGTCTTATACAGACAAGTGTGTGCCTTTCCTAATCAAGACCAATCAGTTTAGTCAAACACAGCTGGACTCCAATAAAGGAGTAGAACCATCTCAAGGAGGATCAGAAGAAATGGACATCATGGGAGTTAAATACGAGTGTCACTGCAAAGGGTCTGAATACTTTTGACCATGCAACATTTCTGTTTTTCTTTTTTTAATAAATTTGCGAAAATTTCTACATTTCTGTTTTTCTGTCAAGATGGGGTGCTGAGTGTACATTAATAAGATAGAAAATGAAATTTTTTGATTTTAGCAAATGGCTGCAATGAAGCAGAGCAAAAAGTTTAAAGGGGTCTGAATACTTTCCGTACCCACTGTACATCAGCTGAGAAAGTAATGGGACTTTAAAAGACATCCGCCAATCATTTCTGCATTTATTAGCCTACATGTTTTATTTGTCCATTGGTCGTCAATCACTTTTACTACAATAGAAAGAGTGATGGACGGTGGTAATAGGCGGTGGTAATAGACAAGACTGATCAATGAGAGTAATTAACTGGCGAGAGTCATACTGTGTCTGATGTTTACAGTAGGTGGCTAATAATCATTCTGCTAGCAGTTAGCGACATTCAGACAACGAGTCCTGTCTGACGAGCAGAATGATATTACATCGTGTGATTTATCACAGACGGAGGTCTACTAACCACGGTTGCAGTACTTTTTTTTTGCAGTACTTTTAATCAAGCAGCAGCTTACTGATACACTCCTACTGCAAACAATGAAGAGAAAAAAGTGTAGAGACAGAGTTTGAAATAAAAACAAACTTTCTGCCGCTGTCCAAGAAATTTCCAACATTTTTCAAAATGAGAAAATGACATCATTGCATGTTTACAGCTAGTCGAAGCATGCACTGGAAGAACGCAACCTCACAACTTTCCGATTCAGCATTTGCATGATACCACAATCGGTCTGTGAAAAGCAATATTCTACCCCCTGTGAAACAGAATGAAAATTTTCTTGGTTCTGCAGTTTTCATTTGGAAAGAGCTAGTAAACATGGATCATTTTCATTCAAATGGGCTATATGCACAGCTCCACTACTTCCTAAACTCCAAACAGCACCTTTGCTTCCTGTCTTTCATTACTGGACAAACTGATTAATCCAGGTGTATCTTGCCAGTTACTGAGGTCAGGCACACCTGGATTAATCAGTTTGTCCAGTAATGAAAGACAGGAAACAAAGGTGCCCTCTGAAGTTCGTGTCGTGCATATAGCCCATAGAGCTTTCAAATGGAAAGCAATTGGTACTGTATATGACTCCATGTACAGTAAATGTACCTAATGCACCAGCTGACAGAAACCATATGACACAAAATCTATGTACTTTGCATTTGCTTCTTTTCCACAAGTCTTCCAGTTTTCTTCAAAAAGCCAAATACTGCACAAGTCTTTCCAGATTTCCCTGACATTGTTAAGAAAATATTACAATTCTCTTCTCTTCTGCTCTGGCATGGACAGAAATGCCACTACCGCAGTGGCGAAGAGTCTACTTTTGGTACTTGCCCAGATAGGTCTGTAAGTCACATGAAATAGGAATTCACTACATGAAATAAAGTATTATTGTAATCATGTTTGGTTTTTGGGTGAACATCAGGTTTAAAATATATGTTTATAGTTTGTAGAGTGAAATCTTCTAATGCAACAGAACTTGTTGTATAAGAAGCACAAAATTATTTTCAAACAGAAAGACAATGTAGCACAAAAAAGAGAAAAGCATATTTATTGCCTCTGTGTTACAGCAGTGATGAAAATGAAGTCTGTTAGATGGAAGTCATCATGAAATTTTCTGCCCTGAGGGAAACTGAATGGGACAAACTCAGCCCCAAAAGTCAGTGATGGGTAAAACTGTGTAATGCCCTTCTCTTAATGTGACATTGTAGAAATCGATGGAGCAGACTTTTGATAGAAGTGGACTTTTTCATTCCCTGTCTTTCTGTGTTTTTCCCTGTATCTTCACAGAACCAGAGGGTGGCAACCTGGGAGAGAGCTTGGTTGAAGCTACACAGAAACACAGTGTCAGACTCACATGTCACAAGGGACAGCCGGCCCATCATCAGAACCAGGAGGATGCTGACATAAAAACAGACGGCCATCCACAAGCAAGCCTCCAGACTAAGGAATCAGCTGGTCACTACGCCACCAATCTGGCTGAGTCTGTACTGCAAGATGCCTTCATACGACTCTCTCAAGATGAAACTTCCTTTGTCGCCGAGGCAGCTGTCAGTGTGTCCCTCTCCAGTTGTCCTAACTCCACTGGTCCCTCAAAAACCAAAGGGCCTTCCCATCAACGTGCCTGCTCTTTTGAACTCCCCAAAATTGTCATAGTTCAGAGCCCAGACAGTTCTGATGGGGCTGCAGAATGGCCTGAGACACAGGTGTCTCCTGTGCATGAACAAGATATTTCTGCCAAAACTGAAGCAGCGCCACAAAATGGGGCCCAATCTCATGCTCCCCACCACAATGGAGGACACAAACACGTAGAGATGGCTTTGGCCTGCGCAGCCAGTGTTATTGGCACCATTACAACCCCACAGTTGACTGAAAAGCTCACCCTTGAATCTGCTTCAGAGGAAGATACAGAAGATGAGCTGCAGGAGGCAGAAGAGAGAGGTGACTACTCAGTTTCCTCGGCTGTGTGTGGCATGGCTCAGGTAGCTGGAGCGGTAGCAGCTGTGGAGCTAACGGAGGATTCAGCAGAGGGAGGCAATTCTGATGCAGAGTCCACAGAGGTCTACGCAGCATCACAGGGTCTAATGTCTGCTGCTAAAGCCTCTGCAGCGTTCACACTGCACTGCAGTGTGGCAGAGGGAACAAGCGTTGAAACATTTCGAGCGAACATTGCAGAGGTCCTGCACAGAGAAGCTGCTGAAGTGCTGACACAACCACAAGGCTACAAGAGTGTCACACACCTCCTGGAGACCATGCATAACAAGATAGTAGATGGTATCACTTGTCCAAAAAAATGTTGCATGGATGAAACAGAGGTTGATGACTTAATAAATGAAGTGGCAGACAGTCTTTTCAAGCATGCTTTAGAGAAGGCAAAAAAAGAAAAAGAACTAGAGGGAGCTGGGAAAGAAGCTCCAAGTCTGCAGGTTTTTCTGCAGGACAGTGTGAACAATTTACTGTTTGATATTCTTTGCCTGACACAGAAAAAAATCAGTCATATCTCCAAATGTGGCCAAGGGGCAGACCAAACACAAGACGGAGACATTTGTGTAAATGAGACCTCTACCACAAAGGAAAGCAAAGATCCATTAAGTCAGTTACAGAGCTTAGTTGGCCAGAGTCATTTCACTAATAGTGAGAGCCTGAGTGACACGCCATACTGCACGTTTTCTATGGTTCCAGGCCTGAGGCAGAGACATGGCCTGGAGGATGCTGATGTTACTGCATCTTCCTCCACAGAACACTACAAAGAGCTACAGCAGCAGTCATTATGCAGACAGAGTCAGACTAAACCCAAAGACTTGTCTGATCAGCAGCAGAGCAGCAGTGCTGCCAGAGAACCTTTAAGTGAAATTCTCATTCACAGCACAGAGAGGAGGAGTCGAGTAGTAACGGGCGGTGACAGCAGACAGTCCTCCCTCAACTCATGCAGTTCTCTGCTTTCCTTAAGAGCAGATTCTGAGTCCAGGACACCCATTACTTGCTATGCTGATGATTTAGCTTCAACTGTGGTGTCTATGGCCACAGAACTGGCAGCCATCTGTCTGGAAAACTCTACTGGAAAACAGCCTTGGTTCTGCGCACTAAAAGGGACATCGACTGAGGGGCCAGAGGCTTACTTAATGCCAGCTTGCCGCACAGTACTCAGGAGAAAAGAAGTTCAGAGCAGCAATGCAGGCTCCAGGAAACATCGAGCACCACGGCTCAGTGAGATTAAAAGGAAAACAGAGGAGCAGCCAGAACTAATGGAGCGACTAGTCAACCGGGTGGTTGATGAGACGGTCAATCCCGATGAACCACAGGACCCATTTGCCCTCTTTGCCTCTGAAGTCACAGCCAGGATCATGAACTGCCCTGAACTCAATGTGGTGGACACCTCCAAAACAGGCCAGCAGCGCAGCAGGCTCCAGTGTGAGAGGTGGAGCCGTGGGAAGGCTTCTAGTTATGAGAGCATTCCAGAAGAAGACGCAGACCCCTCGGGCACACCCAACACCCTGGGCCCTGGCAGTCGGTTGGGTCAGAACTTGAGTCGTGGAAGCTCAATTTCCAAGCAGTCCAGCTGCGAGAGCATCACAGATGAGTTCTCACGGTTTATGATTAACCAAATGGAGACGGAGGGCAGAGGTTTTGACCTGCTGCTGGACTACTATGCAGGAAAGAATGCCAGTAGCATTCTGGCTGCAGCTGTGCAACAGGCTGCTACAAAGAAAAACGGCCATCTTAATGTCAGGGCCTCATCCTGTCTCTCAAAGCAGTCTAGCACAGAGAGCATCACAGAGGAATTCTACCGGTTTATGCTCCGGGATATGGATAAGGAAAACAGAGAATATGGCATTGCCAAAACTAAAGAGTGGAGCAACAGCCTTTTCCCCCCTTCTCCCAGAACACCTTTCTGCATACGACAGTCTTCTGTTCCAGACAGGCGTTCCTCAGACTCCCGACTGACTGTCAACTCACCCATAAAAGCCAACTCATTTGACGGATTTGCCCGCAATGTTCATGGAGAGACACTTAATATCTACCCCACAAATTCAGTGTCAGCTGCAGGACTGTGTAAGTCTGACTCCTGTCTCTACCAAAGAGGAAAGACTGACCAGATTACTGATATGCTGATCCACGAGACCTGGTCAAGCTCCATTGAATCTTTGATGAGAAAGAACAAGATCATTACTGACCCAGAGGACAGTATTGAGTTAGAAGCATCAGGAGACTCCCAACCTCACGTGCAACAATTTGCCAATCGGCTGGCAGCTGACATTGTCGATATTGGCAAGTCTGCACTTGGAGGACAAGATGTAGCTGGGGGAATGCCTGGGTCACAGTCACAGCCACACATGCCTGTTGGTGAAAGGAGAAGGGGGTTCAAGCAATCTCACCTAACTTGTAATCGGAGCAGGTCCAGCCAGGAGCAAATTGGCGTTGGAGTAGGGTCTGGGACTTGTGACAGTGGTGCTTCCTGCATGAGGAGCCCCAGAGATGTACCATTGATCCACATTGAAGGAGATCAGAGGGTTGAAGAGACTCTGTCAAATTCTGAAAGAACAGGAGGAGGACCTCAGGAAACATCTTCAGACGCCATACGTATGGAAAGACCAGTTGCCAACAGTACCAGGTATTCCACTGCTCACAGTGCTGTTTGAGAGTCAGACGTATCTTTCAGGCAGTTTTTTTTTTAGCACCAGTATCTCAATACAGACATAAGGAGAATAAATCAATCCCTCTAAATAGTGAGCAACAGAAAAAAGTATGTTATTTTTAAAAGAAATATATAAGATATACAAAAGATAGCCCTTAAAAAAAAACAAAAAAACAAGGTTTATAGTGCACTAAAGCTATCCTTAGAATTTAGATCAAAGCATGGCTGGCACACAGAGGATCCAATGATGGAGAAAAATGATCTGTTTCAGAAGTGTGGACAGTTTGACAAACCTTTGGCTAGGCCGTGACTCACACTGTCTAGGTGATGCACTGTGTGCAGAGGGCTTTTAGTGCCTTCATCCCTTATCCCTCAAGGGGCTGTTGAACTCCCCTTAATCAGTACAAGCTGCCCTCACTATTGGATAACAGTAAAACCACAACACACTCAGAGGTATTTAGAATGCATTGAAAGAGAAAAAATAACAAAGGAAGTGAGTGTTATTGATCTTACATGGCTAATTTGAGCCAGACTAAGGACTCAGTATTGTTGGAAGATTCACCCTAATTCAAAGAGCAAAAAGTGTTTTGCTGTGTTTTCACAGATTCGGGCTCTATGAGGACATGAAGCATAGTGTACAGTACATCAGTCTGGAATCAAATAAAACTACTAAAAATGTGTTTTTGCTGATGTGCAAGAGAAGTTTGTACAGTGTATAGATACAATAGAAATTGTACATACAATAAAGCCTGCAATTATTATTATCTATACCAATACATACAGGCTTTCCTTGGCAAAAAAAAAAGTTGTAAGTTACAGTTTGCATTTTTACATTTTAGGGCTGCCACAAATTATTATTTTGATCATCGACTAGTCACAGATTATTTTGGAGATTAGTCAACTAATCACGTAGATGAAAATTGTCACATATTTACAGTGCATCACGGACAGAAGGCAGACAAGGCAGGGGAAGATACAGCAGCAATTTTGAGGAAAAACAAAGCTTGAAAACAATAAAAGATTAGTCGATTATGACTCCTCCTAATTTGGTCACCAACTATTTTGATGGTCGACAATTAGTCGATTAATTGACTAATCGTGGCAGCCCTATTACATTTCTTTCATAGAATTCTCAAATTACTCATAATGTTTATCAGTAATCAGACCTCCTCTTGGATTTTGTTGTGCTCCTCTTTGATACTGTTAGTATTTTCAGGTCCAAGGTTGGAAGGTATTTTTTGCTTTTATTCTGATCTTCAGTCTTCTTCACTGATACTGAATGGGATTCGTGTCTGGGCTCTGGTTGGGCCTCTCCAAATGTTCAAAATGTTCTCTTTTAACAATTTCCCTGGGCACATGTTGCAGATCACTGTCTTGATTGAAGGTCTACTGGCACTCCAGTCTTGATGTAGTTTTCATTGTGCTCTTTACTTTGACAAAGTCACTATGATCTTTGGCTGGAGAAACAGGAGAAAAATGATTATGATTCACCATATGTAAGCCATGTCCCTGCATCCAGAAAACTCCTTTTTTAATCTAATTTGATAAGAATATTTCTTTCTTGTCAGGGTGAGCGTTTGTCATCATGTCTCAGAGAAGTGCATTTTCCTTGGTCAGTTCTCGTAGAACCAGCTTGACAGTATGCAATGTCTGCTATGAGTTGTTGTTACCAGAATTGTTTAGATTTATCAGGAGGGCCTTGGTGGTAATCCTACAATTTTCATGGGCACTTTGAAAAAAGGATTACTTTTAATTTTAGAGGGAAAAAAACCCCAAAATAATCAACTGGGCAGTTTGCTGCACAAAGATGGGTTTTTGCAGATCAAACCTTCCAAAAAGACGACCTACAACATACAGCTAAGGTAATCAAGGAGTTATTTACAGCAAACTCAAGAGTGTGAAGTGAACTAGCCAAAGTCAAAAACCTTAAACTACTTCAGAGTATGTGAAGAAGTCTAAAGTGCAGCGAAGAGCAACAAAGTTTTCTAATCTTGAATCCCTGGAAATCATAGCAGCAAAAGAGTGCTCCAAAATCTCAGTGGACATGTGCGTAAGCTTGTGTGCATAAATGTATTGGAAGAACCTAAATAAATACAAATGCATACTGATTGGGCTTATGAGTATGTAAAGTTACAAATATGTGATTTTTTTTTTCTTTTTCTATTTTAATGAAGCCCTTCAAAGTTAGCCATGTTCAACAATAAATGATAGAAAAAAGTGGGAGTCTTCCTGAACACAAGAGGGTAACCAGGCATGCTTCTTTTCACTTGACAATACATGTAATCTAGAAACAAGTGGAGTGCAACTGTTAGTCCCTTGTGAAAGAGTGGAACTTAATCACTCGCCTATTCAATTAAACCTGATTTCCCTCCCGAATTGGTGAGAACATCAGCCCTCAAACATTTAATTATGACTTAATTTAATAACACACACACACACACCAAAAAAGGAAAGGAAACACTGAGCCAGCAGTGCCCATGGGAAATACTGTTTGCTGATGCATGAAAGATACTGAAATGAACTAGTTTTCTGCTAATGTGGTGCTTATTTATTTATTTATTCATTTATATTTCCAGAGGCTTGTTTTTGTAAGTTACTGTGTGTAATATGAAACAGCATTAATTGTTCCGTTGCTGCATTTTAGAATATTTAGTAGTTTTAACTAAATATAGTGCTTACACCACATACACAGTGATTATGGAAACATGGGAACAAAGTCACCCCCACCATCTTGCGGTTTGCTCTCCCCAGCAGCGAGAGGGACAGGCCAGCTGTGGCGGTGGCTGCAGTAGTGAAGAGGGACAAGCGTTCAATGAGTGCTAGCAGTGAAGATAGCATGGGGAGCTGGTCTCATATAACCCCCGAAGATGACCCCCACGAGGAAACCAGTAGTTTTATCCAGCTGAGTGAGGGGTCAGTAACCGTTGCTCCTCAATACTGCTCCAAATGCTGCTACTCCCACCCTCACCCACTCTCATTGGCCCATTGCTACTGACACTTGTGTTCTCCTGCGCCAATGCCACCTGACTTCCTGCTGCTGCAGCATTCTCACCTGCTAAAGCAGTGTATGGCAAAGAGCTCTGCAAAGCCACACAGGGCTAGACCCTGCCTGCACTCATGACTACCTCGAGTAGGAGGCTGTCGAGGTAGAGGGCTGTGATGTTGCAAACTTTGTTTAGAACATTGGCTACACCATTCTCTGCTTCATCAGATTCTCATTTGAAGTCTAAAAACAAAGTTTAATGTAGAATATATAGACTGGATTGTCTGGAAACAAACAAACAAAAAAAACACAAGTAATATACCAAAATAACAGCCCAAATAATATTGCTTTAATAATTGCATGCTTTATTTTTCTAGTCCTGAACTTGTTGGCATAAAGTTAATCAAAGAAAGAAGTTTAATGATTCTGTGTTCAGTATAACAGTGATGCCAGGTTAGCTACACCACCGTAACACCTGCTGCTCCTTGCAAGCTCTCCATCTACCTGCTTACTTTAACTCCACCTCATCCCTAATCCATGTTGTGACACAAGGGCGTGGCTGCCAGCCTGGCCTGTCCACCCCACCCACCAGAGCTACCCCCAGATCTCCTCATCCCCATCTTCAGGTGGGCTCACTGCCAGACAGAATTCACCAGCCCCCCCAAGCTTGAGCGTTCAGTTCTGCTACAGCTGCTGATGAATAACATGATGTGCATCGCTGTTTGGTTTTGGCTCTGTTTACATGTCAGCATTAACTTACATGTGGCATCATTCTCTTCTCATTATCCGATGGCAGGAATGGGACCAGCAGCACGTCTAGTCTAGGCTTGGTCGACCTGGATGGTTTTACTGATGTACCTAGTCAGAGCACAGTGATCAGGTATGTATATACTACAACTACCAGCAGCTGAAATCTGTTACTGAGCAGCTCTCAGGTCCATCCTGACATTAACACAACATTTGCAGTTAACATAGTACTGTTCTTTCTTGTGTTCTCACACCCAAACATGGTGGACAGACAAGTTAACTGTCATTAACACAAGCAATAATGTTCTTTTTAATAGAAATAAAAGGTACAAAAGTCTTTTAAGTCTGCAGGTTTTGTTCAGTTTTTAATAATTTAACTGTGAAGTTTATTTTTTGTTTTTTTTACTGTCATGTTAAAAAAAAAAAATCTTTTCGGATTAAGATGGATCAGGAATAAAACGAAAGACACTTTATTAATCCCACAAGTGTTATGTTATGCATTTGCTAAGCATTTTCCAAACAGACAGAAGCAGAAGCAGTTTTGACAGAAGATGAATGAGTGAATATGCATATATAATGTTGAATTTCTTTTTAAATGGATCATACTTTTATATTTAGTTTTCAACATTTTTCTTTCTTTGCAGTGAGGAGACAGAGAAAGGCCATCTGGCAGGAGCAAAGATTATTGGTAGGTGTAGTTTTCTCATCCACATAAAAAAGTTCTTACAAAGAAGACATTTGCAACTGCTTATTTATGTGTTTGGAAAAAAAAAAAGTCCAAACAGTACAAAGTTAGGTCAGATTCATTCAGGTTTTTTATAACAATATTTGCCTCATCTGGTCAAGTCCTTCTCTGTATGTCACACAACTCGCAGGTTGTTCCAGAAAACGTCTCTAAAGGGAGATTTGTTCTCCCAGTTCCTGTAGAACTTACTGTATGCAGGGTTCACCTTGCATGAACTTTATGATTAACAGAGACACAGAATTTTTCAGAGCTACCTTTAGATAAGTCAGTATCTCTCAAGCTCAAAAGAAGAAATTATTGAAATGATTTTGGTGTTTTGCAACACAGGCATGTTGTAGCTGCATTTTAGCTGGTTGAAAGGCGAGCGATTTGGCAGAATCCACCATCTCAGTTTATGTCCATGTCTTTACTTTCTCTATATGACCTTACATTAAATTAAATTAGTTTTTTGATACTATTTGAAATACTATCGTATATAAAGGCTTCAATGTTCTCTTTGATTTCATGTGGGCATGAATAATTGAACCTGCTTCAGTTTAATCACCTCAAATAGTCACAAAGAGACTTGACTGACTTAAGATCTACAATGTCATCTTTTTTAATGACCGGTACAGATTAACCCTAGGAGACGCAGATCCCATGGCACCTTTACTAAATGAAGCTGAATAAGCTATGTGACCGTCTTGCAACTTTATGTTCAAATTCCCAGCAACAGAACATCATCAGTGGTGTGTTCAGTCCTGCTGTACATTGATGGTAGACATCTGCAAGGCATGGTATGGAAGAATGACCTCTAATATAGTATGTCCCATTACTTTTGATCTTTTAGAGAACAGTTCAGCAAATACAGCTGGCAGCAGTGGCAACCGCAGGGAGCTTTTAGTGGTAAACTGTGACCTTGAGCAAGAGTGTGTGGACTTGGAGCTGAGAGTGGCCCTACAATGGATCGCTGCATCTGAGCTGGGCCTCCCTACACTCTACTTCAGGAAGTCCAAAGAGAAAAGGGTTGCAAAGGTAGGAGCAATAAATCTTCCAGAAACTGAAATGAAAAAAATGGCCTAATTTTCACCTCATAGCAAAATATCTGTAAATATCACACATGAAACTGGTGGCTCTCTACTAATTATTGGTTTTGATTGCTGGTTTTGTTTTTTCTTTCAGTTCCAGAAGGTGGTCCACCTGATGTCCCAGAAGTCATGGAGGATTGCAGACTTATTCAGGGCTGTGGTTCAGTTTTGTATGCTACACGAGAACGAGGAAGAGGCGGGCCGGTCTCTTCAGGCCAGCCTGTTTGATTGGCTATTGGAAACCCTTTAGAACACACTCACCTCCTCTTACTGCAAACAAAAACACACATGCTCACAAATTCTTACAATTTTGTAACAAGTCCTCAGCAGTTCTTAAGTGTCTCCTATTACAAGCTGAAGGCACAGTGAGTCTGCATACTTTGTACCTCTCACCTGGTCTATGAAGGTGGTTTGCTGCAGCTATGAATTGACCTTACTCCCTTTAACTAGAATTTGTTTCTGTTGGCAGATTTATTTCTCTAGTGAGCTGCACATAAACACAGAGTAAACTTTAAGTCTATGAGTTGGACATTTCTGATAAGGATGAACTAACTCTCAAGTGGTTATAGTTAGCAGGTTCTATCTGCTCTTGGAAATATATATTTACATAAATGTATTATTTAAAGATTCTCACAAGCAAATTAAAAATGTATTTATTTATATATTCCAAATAAAATAGATATATATATATATTAAAGTATCATTTCAAAATAGGAAAATCAGGTTAAATTCTCCCCAGAGGTTGGCAGGCTCAAGCCTTGTCTAAAAGAGGCTGTTGAAGTGAAAGCCCAGATAAAAACTTTTAAACTTTGTTCTTCTCTCCACTTCAGTGTGCACATTTGCTTCAAGTAAGCAAAACATCCATATCTTTGTTGTGTTCACAGGCCAATGAATCACCTCTGTTGTGACTTTGAAAGTCAGTTCTGAGTAAGTATGTGATTTGTTGCTGTTACTTGAGAACTGATTATTTTGGATAGTTGTACTGTACATACTGTAGACTTGGAACTGCTGCACCTTGGAGTAGTCGACTGCTCTGTTTAGCTTTTACTACTGTATGTTCAAAAGACAGTCAGCTTTGTAATGTTGAATTTGTATGTGGATATGGTCTGTCTTTTTCTCTACTTAGTAGTAATCTAGTGTTGCATCAGCAATGGGTAAAAACAAACAAAAAAAAAGCACATAATTCAGCTGTAAACTGTCACAGTAGAATTGAATGTATTTATCTTTTGACCTCAATAAATTTCTGTCATGTGAAATACAAGCAGTCTGGATCAAGTCACACTTAAATAACACTCAAAAGAAGGATAATCAGATTAGATCTTTTTCATTTATTGCCAATGTTGGCATCACTGGTGTATGAATGTTTCTGTGGTGGTTGGAGAGGCTGTTGGTGCGCATTGGTAGTCATGTTTCATGTGTCAGTGCCTCAGGGCAGTTGTGGCTACACGTGTAGCCTCCCATCACCAGGTATGAATGAGGAGTGGATGAGTAATGGATCCAGTGTAAGCGCTTTGGGTGCCCAGCAGTACAGCGCCTGTGGTAAATGTGGACACTCACTTCACTTGGTTTGCAAAGCAAGGCCAAGAATTGCACTGCATTTTTATTTTCTTAAGCATGCCAGAAGTGTGCAGAAGAGCCACATGATAATTTAAAACACAGAATAGGTTCATTTTTTTATGCTGTTGATACATGATGTCAGACACAAAAACAGAATGTCACATGTGAAAACAAGAAAAAGGTGAATGAATTTATTCTTAAATAATTTACATGAATGATTATATAAGGTCTACTATGATATATTCTAAATGTTTTTTTTGATACACTGACTGGTGTATGGTGCAAATTAAACCCTTTATTTAATTGAAAATGGTATAAATACACTATCAAATGGAAATTTGGTTACTTGACAGTATGGGTCTGGACTTTTTACATTTTGTTAATAAGCAGTATGCACTTTACCTACTTTCTACAACAAAATCATGCTGCTGTGACACATGGAGAGGGTGGTTTAGGTGTTGTCTGGTTGAATTAATCAAGGCCTTCCTTCAAAAAATGTCATGCTGATGGCATGATAGAAACTATATTCATCATTGAATATTAATGCTGCTTCCACAGATGTACAAGTGACTGATTACATGTACACTAATGCACCTCCATTTAACAGATGCTGGCTTTGAACTATGTACTGTGCTGATAATGAGCGGAATGGTTCCTCCTTTCCTTAGGCCAGAGGACAAATCATCCTTGACTTCCAAGAGTTCTAATTTCAGATTTTGGTTTGCAGACAAAAACACAGTACATGTTTAGAGAACATACCACTGTAAATAGATCTTGTTTTTTATTGTTTTTTAGTCATAGTTGTTTTTGCAGCAACAAATTAGCTTAAGTGGGATGGATATTCAGAAGTGCACCTATAAGCCTAGGCAGTAATTTCCAAAACAACACAATTGTGTTTGTAATCTCAGGTGTTTGATACTTTGAAGGGCCTGAAGGTCACAACCAATCATGAGTCATTCATGACTTTTTTCATTGCATACAGATTTTTCTGAACTCTATAAAACATAGATGATGAAATTCACACAGCACTTTGTAGTTTTAAATGAAAAAATGTTCCTCAGTTATCAAACTATGTGTTCCGAATCATAAAGACCAGTTTTAATATTGGAAGATTCAGCTCTTCGGTGATGCTCGTTTTAAATTTTATAATGTTACAGACTTGTTTCCAGTAAACCTCATTAGTTATGTGATGATGTTGTTTACCGTGTCCCAAACTTAAAATGATCATAAATAGCTTTATGATCAAAAATTTTATATACAGAGAGCAAATGAGCCTTGCATATGCTCGCCTGAGCCTCTGAATGGGTCGGGAGAAGAGTCAGTACCAGATCCTGCATGTGTTATCCTTGCTGCCTGCAGAGGAGCACAAACATAAACAGGTGGTTTCACAGAAGGACACAGCTGCATGATTCTCATCTAACACATGCAGTTAAGCCCTGATGGCTGGCAAGGAGGATTTTATTCACCCCTCATGGCAACATTTTAACCATGCAAGGCTGTTAAATTAATGTTGGTCTATCAAATGCAGTCCGTCTGTGGATACCTGTTATGATGGTGTTGCCCTCGTAGTTGAAGGCACAGGAGAAGATCTCGTCGGTGTGGCCCTCTAGGGTTTGAAGGCAGACTCCAGACTTAGCATCCCACAGACGAGCCGTCTTGTCTGAGCTGGCAGTCAAGACCCTGCTGCCCTGGGGGCTGAAGCAGATCTGAGAGGCATTGCCGAGAAAGTTAGCCTTGTTCAGAGGTAGGTGTGTGCTACATGAGTAAACTAAGAGTTACAGAGTATGACTGAGGTAGTGAAAATGACAGCCTAAGGGGAAAATGTGTCAATTCAGGACATTTCCAGCAACATCAAGTTAGTTACGGTACCACTTTGTGAAGACCAGAGTATTGGTGAAATCAGAAAAATATAACAGTATTATGAGCATTATGAAAATCCCGGGAAAGCTGATTATATCATAGACCTGGTTTATCGTTCCCTGAAGGTGTTACAGTATATCCTAACAGTATGATAAAGAAGAG
The DNA here is from genome assembly GCA_023101725.1 of Atherinomorus stipes. Taxonomy (NCBI): domain Eukaryota; kingdom Metazoa; phylum Chordata; class Actinopteri; order Atheriniformes; family Atherinidae; genus Atherinomorus; species Atherinomorus stipes. The sequence goes on along the minus strand of JALJCO010011123.1, from coordinate 343,967 downwards.
ATTATTAAATGAAAGTGGTTCTAAACAACCATGACAGTAAAATGGTTTTATTAAACTTCAAAACCGAGCACTGAGGAGTGACTCCAAACAGGAAATGGTAAGGAGGACAAAGATGCAAGTGGAGACTGACAGAGGTTGAACTGGGGAGAGGATGGATTACAGTTGAGAGAAAAGAGAAAGATGGTGTTGTCAGGACCAATGCATGCATAAACAAGACTACCACTTTGTCACACTAGCATGTAGTATGCAAAAGCTGAAGGATGCAAGTTACCAAGAGGTACATTTTAAAGGAACATCTTTGCTTATACAGAGTAAGAACATAAAATGATAGTTTTATTTGGCAAGACATAAATTGTGCTAATGACATCTCACATTATTTTCCAGCTATGATAAATTACATGAAGAAAAACGGATAAGTGATGAAATATTACATGATAGTGTACTATTGAAAAGGTCTATTTCATTTCTTCAGCCATCATATTAGGGTCTCATGTGTGATTACAATATACAGGTATATGCAGGAATCCTCAAGTTAATTTCAATACATTTTTAAGACTTTTTAAGAGCTTCCCAAAAACTTTAAGACCTCATTGCTACTTCATGCTGTCATCAGCAATACATCTTTAACCTACTTAAAACAAGGGCAAGGTTTATTTAAACATACCTTAGGTCAGAACGGTCAAGCCACCAGGCTTATAAACAAGGAAAACTTGGTAAAAATAAATAAAGAAATATAACACCAACTCCAAATAAAAGTTATTACATGTGCCTCAACTCATTTGCTTTGAATTCTACCAGTTTTTCAGTTAGTACAATGTTTTCGGGGATACTTATTACTATCATAATAATTGGACACAGCTTGAACACCAACAAAATTATCCAACTAAGACTTTTTAAAACTTGTTAAGGGTCTTAATTTGACGAAATTTGATTTATCAGCTTTTAATACTTTTTAAGACCCTGCATAGGCCCTGAATATAGTATTCATAATCCAATAGTATCTTAAAAAATAAATTAAAGATAATAAAAAAAAATAAAAATAAGGAGATTAAGTAAAGTGTTTAGATTAAATTAGGGTTAAATATGATGTTCTACCATTGCCTATAAAAGGTGCCACACTGCAACCTAAATTTTTCAATAGATGCTGTTAATATGCCGTATACATTTTTATGACAAAGTGGGTCTTCTGTTAAGTTGTCATTTTGGCTTGATGTGCAATAAGAAAGCTAATGAGGTGTCTGGGGTGGGAAGGATTCCTTTTTTTGAGCTGTGACATTTAAAAACAAAAGGTCTTTTTAACTGACATGAAATGCTACAGACACTAAAATCCGAGTATAGAAACACAATTTGATCTTTAGAGCTTGTTCCATTTCAATAAGAGTCCATCAGTCTTATTTTTCATAAACAAAGAAAAGGGTAGCAAGGTGAAATAGCACAAGGAGGGGCTGAAACTAAGTATGCAGAGTGAGATACTAAAATAGAAGGAGAAATCTGTGAAAAATGGTTAGGTCTGGGGGGGTGGGGGGGGGGGGGTCTCCTGTTAGGAAGAGATTAGTGTCATAATCCTCTGGAATCATCCTCCATCCAGCCTTTTCTTTTACTGTCTGTCTGTGTTTCAGTAAACACTATTCAGAGAACCCCTCTGAGCCAGATCCAGAGGAAAACATGCCCATGAATATCAAATGTGGAAAATGACTTCCATTAAAGTATACGGTCAACAGAGGGACAAATAAACAAGTATTATGCCAAAGTATGTGCCAGTTTGACTTTACAAATCCATATAACACAAGGTTAACAGTTCTTTTTGAGTATGAGGGATTACATTCCATGGAATCGTGTAACATTCACGCTCAAGGCTCAAAGACTGATAACACAAGGTTAGGCTGATGGTCAGGAATGACACAAAACATCCTGAAGCCTGGGCAAGTGTCTCTCCTCTTCAACATCACAATTTATCCCATGTTTGTTAAACAGGAAACATCCTATTTAAAGCACAGGCAAGGAAAACTGTAGCTGAGGTGTTAATGTTACACGAAAGGTTGAAGGTAATTCAAAGCTGCTGTGTCTCTGATGCATCCACGATATAGACTTGCAGAAACTAAACAATAAGTGGTAGTAAGTAATTAAGACATTAATATTGAGATTAAGCTCAAATCAAAATTCAAAAGTCCTTCTGGAATATATATAATTCAATTGTAACATATTTTTTAGAGTAAAAAATTAGTTAGTCCAATCACTTGCATGCAATGCTGTAGTCGTATAATGACGGCTTACAACTCTGCTGCTCTGTACTATTAAAGGTGCCATGACATCAAATTTCACTTTTCTGGGGTTTTGGGTGTATAATATGATCTGTTGTGCACTGATGAGGCCATGTGAATGTCCAGAGTGAGAATCAAAGTTCCTGTTCATAGTCTGTCAGCTTTGTTTCTCTGTTCAGAAACGGTCGAATCAGACAGCAGCTTATCATTCTATGTAGTTCTATCATTCTACGTAATTCAATTCCTCCAATAAGAGCACACTATCAAGCAAACAGCCTCCCCCCACCTCTGTGATTCCACCCTCCGCTTCGCTCTCACCCCCTCCCTCACTGATTCAACTGCATCAGTGGAGCTGAGTAGGCTAACTTCTGTGCAGTCAGGTCTGGATTTTCAAACAAATGGATTTAAAAGAAAACTTCTGCAGCAACACTGAGGGAGGCGACTACAACCTTGTCATTACCTGTAAGTTTATTTATTTTCTAAATACTGTCTTGTCTGACAAACATAGCTCACTGTCTGAAATGCACATGTTGCTAACAGATAGCCTTTAGCAAAGTCCGACTGCAGCTTGACCTACTTTCTCTAAATAAGGTTATAGCCAAATAAGGTGTAGCAAATCAAAATGAAGTCAACTTGGTCTCTGGGTAAAGCTGCATATCATTACAGCACCCAACTGTATTACTGAGGAAGGGAGGTCTAGCGTGCCAAAACAATTCCTGCTGTAAAAAGTGACGTTTTTTTCCTTTGGAGTATTTACATATGCAGTAATGTCAACTACATTAACCAGTTTTTACTGCTCTGTCATCACTCCTTTAACCGGGTTGTTGATTTAGACCCATGCTTCTGTTGAAACAGAGACTGTAATGTCACATTCTCATTTAGTTTATGATAGAGGTTACTTGTTTTAATGCTTTATTCCTAGACATTTCTATTTAAAACACAACCATAGGTGGAAACTTTAAAGGAAAATTAAATAACTTTTGGGACACACAACTGGCATACCTTGGTGATCTCTCCATTATGGCCCTTCAGCGTTGCAAGACACTGACGTGTAGCTGTGCTGAACACTTGTGCTGTACCTTAGATAGGAGAAGGCAGGTAGCGTTTGTAATATCCATACATTGGACAATGTAGATTTTTCTGTAAGCCACAATTTTGGTATCGACCATCTGCAACTACATCACTGATCACATGGGACTGCCATGACGAACGTCAGAAGTGAACGACGGGAGTATTGAACGGAAGGAAATATTAATTACTGCGATTGTTGTTACTGGTTATTCCAACTTGTTTTGAGAATATGGCCACGGCTGCTACTCGTGCATATCAAACTAATCTCTCAGTAGAAGTAGGACATGTAGTTGGGGCTCATAGGCAGCGGTATTTACAGAAGTTAGAAACAGCTAGCTTAGAGACCGATCCTTACCTTTTTCCTCCTGCTGTGTTTGTTGATCTGATCAAATCACTAACTGTGCCACATTCACACCACATGATTTATACCATTATGTCATAAACAGTCTATGTCCTTGCACTGGAGCAGACTTAAAAGCCTACAGGAGTCTGGATGCCTGCCAGTTTGTTGTCTCTAGCTGGGTCACCGGGACAAGGTGCTATGCTAACATTGCCCTCTTCTGTCCTCATCATGGGTAGACAATAAAATGCAAAGTTTGATTTACATCCTCGTGTGTTCGTGCAGCCGACTCTCAGCACAGAATCACAATTTTTTAGTTTTTCAGTAAAATAATAGCAAGAAAAAAGCTAAAAATTAGTCTACAAACTGTCTGGTTTTCAATTGGCTTAATGGATGTTAATGCTGTCGTCAGTCATGGCAGAACCAGCATTCCACTTAAGAGCGTGACGTCACATGCAAAATGTCAATACACAACATAAATGGCAAATTTTTAAAAAAGCATTTACAAATACTGAGAAATGTAGTCTTACCATCAGCAGAAGCAGTGGCAATGAGCTGACCAGTTAAATCAAAGCACACATCCAAAACCTCTTGTGTGTGTCCAACTAGCGTAGCCACACACTTCCCACTGACTGCCTCCCACAACTGCAAGCAAATTTACAAGTCAGATTCTTTTATTTGCCATGTTTCATCCAACATAGACTCAATGTCCTAAGAGAAAACAAAACATATCAGTTATAATATAAAGACATGCAATACTGTCAGTATAAACTGATACTATGTAAAATGCAAATAGAAACCTTGAGTAATAGTTTGGAAATTTTTTTATACTCCACCAGAAAGTAGGGAATATAAACCTTAGGAATTGACTGTGCAACAGGAACTCAGTCACAGAGAAAAAAACATGATAAAACTGAAACCTAAGGAAATATGAGATATAGCTTTCAGCCAGCATATAGATTTCCATCTCAAATAAAGCAGATCAATTTGAAGTCTAAACTTATCTGTCTCTTTGTGAGAGTCATTTTATCCACAGAGTACTGTATTGGAAATAACAACAGTGCTCGCTCCAACAGAGACTCAAGTGTACAAACACACACTTGCAGCCAGCCCGGCTCCAAAGTGTTCTTGTGTGATATACAATTTCAGCTCCTTGGCTCCTTGGAGCCTCTTTTGTTGTGCTTTTTTCTTTGTGTACCAAATGTTTTCTCAGCGGGCCTAGACTGCAGGACAATTTAGATTTTTTTTTTTCTGACTATAGATCCATGGTATTATATTGCATAAAGAATGAGTCTTGGCACTGTCTAGCTGAATTAAGTAAGTTTTTGTCAAAAAATGTTTTCTTAACAGCAGCTTGACATGCTAATGCCTCCTTCCTGAACTTTCATGTCTGATCACACCCAGTCATAACTAAAATTTGAACTATGTGGTCATTTGTACAGAAAGTTTTCTTGATTCTCTAGATTTTTATGAGTTTGTTTCTGTAGATGATGAAATACCCAAATTGTAATCCCTGTTGAGAAACATGCAAAGAAAGACATAGCTGTCTGTGATGCACCTTTCATACCAACCTTTTGTGTAATTGATTAACTGGGAATTGCTCTGCCACAGTCTTATTTTCCAGTCTTTTGTTGTCCCTGACCCAACTTTTCCAAAATTAAAAAAAAAATTCTCAGTTTCGGGGTTCAGAGTGCTGTCCTCTATTTCAAATTACATGCAGTTTAAATGATTTGCAAATTTTGGCATTCATTGGTATTTACATTTTACACTGCAGTCCTCATTTTAGAAGCATTTTGGAGAACTAAAATACATAACTACACAGGTACGTGAACTCAGACAGAAGAGACATAAGCCCTTCAAGTAGAACATGTTCATATGAATGCAAAGAGCACACAGTTAGCTGTGTGAGACAGCTTCGTTTGAGCTGTCTCCCCTCGAGGAATGCAGTGAAGTGGATAATTCTAACTTGTGAGTATGACTCATCTTGGCATAATTAATGAATTGGAATTCAATTCTTCTCCTCGAAATGATGGAGAGTTTAGAGAAAGGAGGTGGTAAGAGATGGAAAGAGGATAATAAAAGAGAGCCAGTTTGTATGACAAGGGGCATCTCTATTCTCTAGTCTTTTGCAGTAATTTGAATTTTGAAGTCAAATTGTGATGTCAAAATCATTATACTGTATTGTATTTCAGTGTAAAAAGGATACAAATAATATGTCAGATTAAAAACAAAGAACAAAATAATAAATAATAAATGCAGGCTTTAAAGTCATCAGACTTCAGATCACTCACCTTACAGGTTTTATCCATGGAACTTGAGGCTACAAGAGAGCAATCCCAGCTAAACTGAACATTGCTAATTTCTCCCATGTGACCTGCCAGAGTATGAACACGTCTAAAATAAAAGTGGGAAAAACTGAATCAGGCATCCACGCTTGTCAGTGAAATCTGTAAGAGTTATAAATGTGTACTGTACAATATAAATAAAGACTTCTGCACAAATGGATTTATACATTTTAAAAACACTGATGTCTGACCTTTTAGAAGCAACATCCCATATAGCAACTGTCTGGTCAAAGGAGCCAGTGAGAAGCTGACTGCCAACAGTGTTAAAGCACACGGAGAGAACTTCTGCAGCGTGACCCTGGATGGAATAAACGGAACAAAAAAGCATCATTCCTCACTGAGTAACTGTTCTTGTTAATATTTTTTCACTTTGTTATTGTCTCTTTCTAAAGTGAAACATGCTAAAAGATGGAGATTAAAAAAAGGGAATGCCACTGACTAAATGCATCTTGTGGCCTTAAAGGGACACTGTGTAATCGGGAGCAGCTCCCTCGTACTTTTCATGCTGCATTCGCGTGAAACCGGGCAGACCGACGACAGCCGATGCATGTAAAGTTATCACCAGCCTCTATGTGAAGACGTGGTCCGTCAGTTACAGTGACATCAGTCCACATCTGTTCGGTTGTCATGGCGATGTCGTATTGTTTTCCCTGACCCATGTTTTACCGTCGTTCGCTCGGCTTCATTGATTAAAATGACATCTGGTTTGTTACCAACGGCCGTCTGCCCGACTGCACGTGAACCCAGCGTCAGTGAGACGCTAGTCTCTCCCCTCTGCAGCGCGGTGACTTTTCAAAGGCATTACCTCGAACTGAGCTGAAAACTCCGGTGTATCCGGTGAGTTTCTGTGTTTTCCTACTGTCACGCTTCTCCCGAACGCAAAAACATGGCGATACGACATGGCAGCCTCCACCGAGCCGACCCGCTCGATGTGTAAATGAATGATACGAACGGCAAATTTAGAACTTAGAGGAGCACTTCAGTTTGTTGATGGGAGTGATTACTGATTAATGAAAAAACACTTTTGAACCAAATAATCAGTTTTTGTGAATAAAACACAGGAGAACTTACACAATATCCCTTTAAGGTATGATGTTCCTTTTCTGAAATGCCGTGTTACTTTTACACCAGATGTAATGGGACCTACACCTTCCAAAAAGTTCAACTTTTGTCTAGTCAGTCCACAGAGTATTTTTTCAAAAGTCTTGGGGATCATCAAGATGCTTTCTGGCAAAACTGAGACGAGTCTTTATGTCCTTTTTGCTCAGCAGTGGTTTTGGTCTTGGAACTCTGCCATGCAGGTCATTTTTGCCCAGTCTCTTTCTTATGGTGGAGTCATGAACACTGACCTTAACTGAGGCAAATGAGGCCTGCAGTTCTTGGATGTTGTTCTGGGGTCTTTTGTGACCTCTTGAGTGAGTTGTCACTGTGCTCTTGGGGTAATTTTGGTCGGCCGGCCACTCCTGGGAAGGTTCACCACTGTTCCGTGTTTTCACCATTTGTGGATAATGGCTCTCACTGTGGTTCTCTGGAGTCTCAAAGCTTTAGAAATGGCTTTGTAACCTTTTCCAGACTGATAGATCTCAATAAGTTTGTTTCTCATTTTTTCCTGAATTTCTTTGGATCACAGCATGATGTCTAGATCTAGCATCTAGCTTTTGAGGATCTTTTTGGTCTACTTAAATTCGTCAGGCAGGCCCTATTTAAGGGGACTTGAGGCAAGATTAAGAAACAAAACTCGCGACTGCCGCGACTGGCGCTTCAGGTAACTGCAGCCACGGGCCAAGCCGTCACGGGAGCGTGCACAAACTGAAGCTATAATGTTGTTTACTCACCTTTTTCTTCGTAGTTACACTTTTTAGTGGTCTTTCAGTTGATCTAGATTGTGTTCTGACGGCAGAAGAATCCATAACTATCGCTTACGGTGCTTTAATAAAACGCGACCGTCTTTTTCCTGCATCAAAACTGCAGATGTAGGTCATTTGACGTCACGTCCACAAGCCAGCGCGGGAAATTCGGACACCGAATTGCAGCGCATTTTGCAGCACACAGCTTGTTCGAGGCAACGGAGAGAAACGTGGGTGGAAACGTTATTTTTGGTATTTAGCGCTTCATCACCCATTAGTATAAAAAAAAGGACATTCATGTTTGGTTTTTTTTTAATTCCTGCCTCAAGTCCCTTTAAGTGATTTCTTGATTGAGAACAGGTGTGGCAGTAATCCGGCCTTGGTGTAGCTAGAGAAATTGAACTCAGCTTTCCTAAGATGTGATAAACCACAGTAAATTTATGTTTTAACGGGGGGGGGATCACTTTTTCACACAGGGCCATGGAGGTTTGGATTTTTTCCTCCCTTACTAATAAAAATCTTCATTTAAAAACTGCATTTTCTGTTTACTTGTGTTATCTTTGTCTCACATTTAAATTTGTTTGATGATCTGAAACATTTACTGTAAGTGTGACAAACATTCAAAAAAGTAAGAAATCAGGAAGGGGGCAAACACTTTTTTTTTTACACAACTGTACATTTCCCTGCACCAGGGATTCATGAAGTCCTAGTAACAATTACTTTTACAACAGATGTGTATGAGTCACGATAACATTAGAAGCAAGACAAGGGAGGGGATATAAAGTAGTAGACAGGCACAAAAGAGATAACTTACAGTCAGTGTTGCCACCTCCATCCCACTCTCCACATCCCACAGCTTAGCGGTGGTATCCATGCTGCCTGTGGCCACCAGTGTACTCTGGGGGTTGAATGCCAAGCACACCTACCGTACAAAAAAAACTCATACAGCTTATAATTCTGCTGCACAGCTAAATACAGTATAGCTCAGATGTATCTATTAAGTGTGATGCTAAAGCAGAACTATTTATTCTCTGCAGTTGAACACAGCTTGCTTTGAGCCTGCAGAAGCACTGCCCCAGTGTAACAATGTGCATGAATACTGACTACACATAGACAGATATACTGAAATGCAAATGATACCTGATTAATAACTGAAACTAATTTCAGTTTAAGAATAAACAGGTGGTTACTGTTTACATACAATTTCTCCACGGTGTCCTCGGAAAGTATGAAAACATTTGCCAGTCTCTGAGCACCATAGTCTGCAGGTCTTATCAAAAGAGCCCGTGGCAATCTTGTCACTGAGTTCAATGAAGAAGAAAAAATGCAAGAAAAGAGTTTATTTGGAATATCAAATAGAGTGGAAAAATTATTATGCTCTGCCAAGGTTAGGCTAAAATAGCTCAATACCCATAGGGGTTGTTGAATGCAACCGCATATATCACATTTTTGTGACCCTCGAGAGTGTGTAGCTCTGTGGCAGAGGCTGTGTCCCAAACTTTACATGTCCTGTCATAACTTCCTGTTATGAACCTGCACGGGGTGAGAGACAACAAAGATTACTCATCTCAGTGCGAAAGTATCAGACTATTTTGCAGAGATGGTTAGATTTAGGCCTCATGAATATGTATGATTTGATGTCTTTGAAAATATTTGCAAATGAGTCAATGGGCTCTATGCATGACTCCACTACTTCCTGAACTTAAGGTAGCTCCTTTGCTTCCTGTCTTTCATTACAGGACGAACTGATTAATCCAGATGTGTCTGGCCAGTTACTGAGATCAGACACACCTGGATTAATCAGTTCATACAGCCCATTCTGTTAAAGCACAGTCCCAGAAGGAGGGACCACTTGGACACAACATCCCTGAGGAGCCAGCAGTTATGGACAAGGATGGAACGAACCTAGAGGAAGGTAAGATGGACCATGGTGGCTGGTGCAACAGACAAAATGTGGCCACTATAGCTCATCTACTTTGGAAGCTTCAGAAACTCGTTTCCAGTTGCTTTCTTTTTCTCATTTTGATAACAACTGATAAGGCAATTTCAGTGGTCACCCTTTTTCTGACATACACTAAGGTTTCTGTGACCTGCAATATGATAAACAGTAGCATTTAATACATCTTATACCATGGCCTGGGTGAATACTCGATTTTGATTGGCAGCAGGGTGTCCGTTAAAAAGTGATATAGGACATCTAGAAAAGAGGTTCCGAACAAACAGCCTGATTGTTCTAAATCAATGCGCTGACTTAAACACTAGTTGGTGACCGTGGCAACAGAGCTTAGTATTTTAAATACAACTTTAACAAAAAATTAATAATTGGCTTAACATTTATTTCTTTCATAAGTGACCATGGTATAAGCGGGAACATGCCCTCTGAGGTTGTTCATTTTCAGAAATTAATGGACAACATGGAGGCGCTAACCATCTGACGTGAAGCGGAGAATAATGCCTCGTCCCTTCCTTTATCTCTTAAATAAGACATTCATAATCTGGTTAAATGGTGCCAGCACTCACTGGCTGGTCTGATAAGAAGAAGACCTTCACAGGCCCACGTGCAACCTGCGAAGAAGCCAGCTTCCAGAAATACCTTAAAAAAAAAAAGTCCCTGCTCTGACGTGGACTTCACAGTCCCTTCATAGCTTCGCCCAGAGCTTCTGAACTGAACTCTACCTGCAGTCCAGTCCAGTCCAGGGGGGCTGCCAGTAACTCTCTCTCATTTCTCCCCACTCCCTCTCTCTCTCTTTCTCTTAAATCATTATCACGTTTATTTTAGTCAATACTGACATCACGATTATTTTTTTTTTCAGTTTCACTGTGCATTTATTCAGCATTTCTCTCTGTCAAAAAACTTATTGATAATTACACATAATGTTCAAATTGAAAATAAATCTAAGCTACAAACATGAACCTTACAGCAATGTACAAAACGTTAAAGGTACAGTGTGTAAAAAATATAAAGGTCAATGGCAGAAAAATGCAATACATAATTCAAAACTGTGTTTCTATTGATCTATAATCACTGCGCTCGAACAGCTGTTACATTTTTATTTTCTTAAAATGAGTCATTTATATCTACTTGCTGGGCGGTGTACATATGGAGGCTGCCATATTTGTTCCACCATTTTTACTACGGTGTCCCTGAATGGACAGAAAAATGTGTGTGAAGTAAGAACCTTCTGAACTTTAAAACTGCTGTACCAGCGTTGTTTAATGAGAGTTAAAGCATTGTTTGGAATAGGAAATGCCTTAAAAGACAAAAAAAAAAAAAAAAAGTTCCTCATCGTCCAGTCATAGCTACACCTGAGACCACTGGAACCACTCACAAATGAAAACATCTTTATGTCTTGGAGAATTTTGGCCACTAACAGCCACCATACATTCACAACAGTGCTTGGAATATGAAGTTATTTGAAAGAAAACATCTTTTCTTTCAAATACACATCTTTACCACTAGATGTCAGTAATTCTTACATACTTACATAAATATATGGCATAGAAAAACAAATGTATCCAAAATAAACTATGTATCCAAGCAATTTTGTTGTACTGGGACGCTGGTGACAATGACAATAAAGACATTCTGATTCTGAGCTGTTCTTCAATTTCTCTATACTTGAAGAATAAAATAAATATACTCATCTATATAAAAAAACATCCCAAAACTAGAAAAGCACTCAGAGAGTGCAGACCCATGTTTTCTGTGATTAAAGTGGCATCTGGTTTGTTACCGACGGCCGTCTGCCCGACTGCACGTGAACCCAGCATTAGTGTGACGCTGGTTCCTCCTGACTGCACCGCGGTGACTTTTCAAAAGCATTACCTCAAACTGAGCTGACAGCTCCAGTGTCTCCGGTGAGTTTCTGTGGTTTCCAATTGTCACTCTTCTACTGAACGTAAAAACATGGCGATACGACATGGTAGCCACCACCGTGCCGACCCCTTCGATGAAGATATGAATGATATGTTGTGTTCATGAACTGTGTAACAGACCCCCCCACTAACAGCATCAGTGTTTATATGGCACATGATATAATAATTCATATTAATCATCATATGACAGCTGAATGTTGTGAAGGCATGTTACATTTCTGAACTTCATCACAGAATAATCAAGAATAATCATCAATAAATGACTGAAACGTGGTGATTAAAAACCCGCACTGATGAAAAAAAGGTTAATTTTTGTTTGAATTCTTAATGAAACTGTTTCGTGCAGTGGAGTCGCATTAAATATCCTTAAAGTTCACATCTCAGATAGCATGCTGGAATAAACACCTACAGCTGATCCATTTTAAGCTGCTACTGCGATGTGCATTTTCCATGTGCAGGAGGAAAAACTCTGGCAGCTCCTCACTGCATCTCACTATAATTAAACTAAAATAGACCTATACCTCCATAAACTGGTGTTGGTTCTTACACCAGAGAAGACAATTTAAACCGGCCAGCGGCCCTAACAGGACCGAGAAATGAAACCTATGACACATCTCACAGCTGGGCTACGTTCAAGACAGCTGGTAAATAATACGATCATCATCAGCCCAACAAGGATGAAACTATTACAAGTACATGTGGGTTCGTTACAAAGCCAATAATGAAATCAATTAAATCTACGATATTTTAGGGGGGTTAAGAATGTTTCAGGGGCTCTAATTCCTCTAAAACAGGCCTGACAACATCTTTGTCCCTGGTAGAGTTTAAAAACACTGATATTAGTGTCTGATTTCGCGTCAGAAAGGTGTTTTCTGACGTAAGCTCTGTCCACGGTGCTGGAGCCTCATGTGTGGGGACGTAGGGGTGGTAGCGGAGGAACTCTGAGAGGAACACACACAGAGTAGCTATGATGCTGTCATGTTCATCACGTAAACCAGGCCTGGTAGGGGAGGGGGGTGCCCTGCCTATGCAATGGTTGGAAACACTGAAATAGAACCAAACATGCTTTATTTCACCTTTTTGAAGTTTATTATACTGTCTCACTGGGTTAGCGCGGGCCGGACATTTTGCCCTTGTGGGCCGAATGTGGCCCGCGGGTCGCTAATTGGGGACAGCTGCCTTAGTGCAATGCTTCAGCTGTCTGAGTGTAGGTTGTAGCAGGACCGCATGGAAGGGAATGTATTGCACATGAAGCTATCAGAAATTGTAGAAAGTAAAATAGCAAATATATCGTTTTAACTCAATTATATTAGTTTGGAGATCGTTTGACATTAAAATTGAAATCACGATAAAATTTCGATTAATTGCTGAGCCTTAGTGGTTACAGTACCACAGTCATCTCACAGCACACCTTGGTTCCTAAGCAAGGTCTGCTGGCACAAACCTTGGTTAGGAACCTTTCTCTATAGAATTTTGCTACATCTCTTTGGGTACTTCAGCTTCATTCCACTATCTAGAAACATGCATGACATTAAGTGCTTGGTTGTCATATTTTTTTTTCTGTGCTGGGCCTGTCCAGGGTGTACCCCACCACTTGCTTAATAGCAGCTGGGAATCAAAAAGGTATGGAGAAGGATCGCATGGCCACTCTTGTGTGCATAGCACATTCTGTGTTTGTAATTTGTATTTCAATGCATTACAGTAAAGTGTCTCTTTTCAATCAAAATGTTCTTGTAAAAAAACTTTGGCTCATCTCCATTTGTTTACAAATATTTTCAAATTTCTTTGTCTGGAATTAAAAAATACAATGAATTCTGATAAGCATTGCATAATGAACTCACCTTGACCCAGGTTTGTCAAAGGCAACGTTTGACAATGGCAGTATGTGTGGTTTAAACTCCTGCAGAAAGAAAGGTGAGACAGATGAATAAAATATATATATATCTTGCAAGGCAGTGGCCCTAATTTATCAAACGATCGTAGAAATGGTCGCACATCTGATCGTAAAAATGGTCGTACAATTGGACCCACGTGTGATTTATTAAAACGTTCATAACGGTCCAATCTCGTCGTACGAACAAAAGAGTCTTGATAAATTCCACTGCTGAAATCCATCGTCATTTAAATGTCACGCCCACGGTTACGCCCTTAAACATGCATAATGATGAGGCTTCACCCAGCGAGGTTGAACCGTGGAGAGGAGAGATTCTGCCAAAAAAGAAACTTTTGGGGGGATCAAGACAGAATTCCTCATTTGTGAGGTGGGAAAGATTAAAGAAATGCTGTTTGGCAGCTTAAAAACCGAAGTCAGAGACGTGCAAAAAAACGCTGCACGGAAGAGGATCAGTCAGCCTCACCGGTGTGAACGATTCCGGCTGAGATATTAATAAAAGTCTCAATCTAGGCCTGGCTGATACGGTTTATTCGTTTTATTAGTTATGAAATTTAATAATAGCCCACATCCGATGGCAACGTCACAATTCTTTAGCCAATGGCTCAAGAAAAAGTGGTCCAATATGAAACTTACCACCAAAGGATTTCACCGGCACCGTCCAGCCCCCCGCCCCCCGTCACCAGTGCAACCGCTGCACTCTAACAGGTGACAGGTGGAGCCTGGCCCAGACAGGGACAGAAAAAAGATAACTTGCATTTGCAAAGCTAACAGACGGTCTACTGACTGAGCACTTATACAACTTTAAAGGATAGATTACTTATTAGAAATGACGGGGATCAGCTGCTGTCTCCTCCAGCGGGGGCTGCCGGGCGGCTCCCGCCGCATCTTCTCCGACTGTGCATCAAAATTCTCCAGCGGTTCGAGCGATGCGCAGCACTGCACAGGACAAGATTGTTTTGTAGATTTTCTCAAGAGTCTAAAGCAGCGTTTCATCCCGCCGGGTCCGAGTCGGACCGTCCGACACCCACCTGCCTTCCTGCAGCCCGAAGCAGCGCTCCACCTGGGCACCTGTGCGTGTGCGTACTGATGCCTACCTCCGCTCCTATGTGGCAGTTTTACCAGCGGGATAAGGAGATGCACGAAGAGTGCAAAGCACTTGTCTCCTAGAACTATATGTTAATGATTTTAATAATTTGTTGAGATAAATGGAGGAACTGAATTCAGTCACAGCTATTTTTCTAATTTTGGGAATACATTCTACATTCCCTTTTTCCTTTTTCTTTACAAATGGGTTCATTCTTAGTGCTGATATGTGAATACTTCTGATTAAATGACAGTTTGCGGTTTGGTTAATAAATATTTTCATGTTCTGCTGCGCTGCTGCAAACCCTCACTGACTCAAACTTGCGTACACAAACTCAGAGCTGTCGTGAGATTTGATCGTATCCTACGATCACGTTCAAATTGATAAATGCCGAGTCTTGCGTGGAAATGGTCGTACGCACAGATTTTCGTCGTACAATCGTTTGATAAATGAGGGCCAATGTGTTTATTGATCCTATTAATCTTGCAAATGAACTAGATAGATAGATAGATAGATAGATAGATAGATAGATAGATAGATAGATAGATAGATAGATAGATAGATAGATAGATAGATAGATAGATAGATAGATAGATAGATAGATAGATAGATAGATAGATAGATAGATAGATAGATACTTTATTGATCCCTGAGGGGGTAATTTTGGTCTGTATAAGTAAAGGTGATAGCTAGGGATGGACCCAATTAATCGATGATCGATAATTGATCATTAAGAATTTTTTTCAATCACGTAACTTTTTTTTGATCATCCGACGGTGTTATAAAACAGAGTTCATTCATGTAGTGTACGTCTTGGAACTCTGTAATAAATGTCACTATGTGGTGGTAATAAAACATCCTACCAGCCGGGGACGATGTAGCCTAAAGACAGCAGAGAAAGCCACCTGCGAGCTGCCGTCTTCTCTCCAAGAGTACCTTACTGCAGCTACAATAGCCGATAAGGACGCCTCCATACATCCAATCCATACAGGAAGTCTCCAGCGGAAGTTAGTTGAACACAGCTAAGGGCCTTTTCACATGGTGTGCTCGGGCCCGTGTCTGAGGACGTTTGACCACAAATTTTGTCTATGTGAATGCAAACAGGCCAGGCCCGGGCCATCTGCGCTCGGGCACGGAAGAATGCTTTGTGAACACAATCCAGGCTGTGTCGGATGTGACATGTGGGCTACTCGCCCAAGAAGCGGAAGTGACCAAATCAAAACTGGACCCTACAGGCATGTTTATCTTTGTTGTCATTCATCTTCTCCTTTTAATAGTAATCGGTGGTTTAAAAAAGCTAAAATGCAAAATGTGTGTCTGGCTGCATTAAGGATGGAGTGATTTTCGATCGGATCATCTGTCAGTGATGGAAGGGGACGATCATTATCTTTTTTTAAATGGCGATATTTAAGAGGACTTAATTAATTTACTGCCATAAGATGTTAAAGAAAAATCTCCAGAACTGCTCTGCTGTGTCAGCTACTTATCTGTTTCTAGTGGAGCACCATGTCTGCATACAGAGCTCATTGATCTGCGCAGCTGAGGACTGAATAATAAACTCTTAATTCCACCGTTTTGTCTCTTTTTCCTTCTCACTTTTCTGCGGAGGTGCGCGCCGCGGACGCAGGCTCTTTTCGTCTCCTCTGTTCTTCTTCTTGCTTGTTTACCAAACACTTCCCTGCGCCACAAGTAGTGCTATATTATCTTTCTTTTTAGTCACAAAAGAAATAATTCGCGCACATATTTGAACAATAACTTTATTAAATCGAGACATCAGCGTAAATGAAATACTCCACACAAAAACCCAAACCAAAATTAAATTTTGAGCCGCCGACACTTTTATCTTACACAGACTCAGTAAATAACTGCTTACAACTGCCAACAGTTGTCACTTCAGGCTCAGGCAAATCAGCCGCAAAACCACCGGGCGTTTTTTTTTTTTTTTTTTTAATCATGATGATGGCTTAACTGTGCACGCAACTCAGGCGATCAGATCGTCTGTCAGTGATTGACAGTGGTTGGTTTCACATCCTCAGCTTGCATCCATTGCAGACAAGAAATCTCTCCAAGCAACCAAATGAGTTTCTTTCCTTGTTGATAAACTAACCCGTCGCTTGGATGGTGACGTAAGGGTTTGTTGCTTCCTCGGTTGTTAGCTATCAACGAAGTTTCCGCAACACTGCCACATAGTGTTCTGGCACTGAAATTACCAAGCGTGCCCGAGCCTGGTTCAAGCACTGGCATGTGAACGCAACACAAGAATCAACGATCCCAGGCCAGGCACGGACCGAGCACGCCATGTGAAAACGCCCTAAGAGAATCTATCTGCGGCTTGCAAACAGATGCGTTTGGTGTAGTTGGGTGGTTAGGGTTAGGAGAACGGTCAGGGGTAGGGTTAGATTTTAGTAACTTACATGAAGAACAAACTTCCGATTGGGACTTCCGGCGTGGATTGGATATATGGCAACGTATCGTGACTGCAGTTGGGTCCCTCTCTCTTCCCTGTCAGAGCAGCTGAAAGACGACTCGTCTAAATCAGTGATCAACAATCCCGGTCCTCAAGGACCGGTATTCTGCTGGTTTTCCAGGTCTCCCTGCTGCTGCACACCAGAGTCAGACTCAGACAAGCTCTGGACAACTCTGCTAATTAGTCAATGATTTCAATCAGGTGTGTTGCAGCAGTGAGACATGGAATACCTGCAGGATACCGGTCCTTGAGGACCAGGATTGGGGATCCCTGGTCTAAATCAACATGAAGTGAGCACGGCAAAGTCTGGACCTCTGTGAAGTTGGTTTCAAGTTAGTTATCAGACGTGAGCAGGACGCTGCTGACTCCGCGGATCACGAAGAGCCAGTATCCAACTTGAAACCAACTTCACCACGGTGAAGTCTGCTGTGGGACCATTTTGCGGTAGAAAATGACTCCTCACATTGTAAATACTGCGACACGTTTTATAAAAACAACTCGACAAAAGCTCCCATGACATACCATTTAAAAAATGCTCATCCAAACAAGCTTAAATCCTGCCTTTCAACCCACCATTGCCTCGGTCTGAAGCCGGAGTAACTGTGATGCAAAGCGAGCAGACAAAATTATGAAGGGAATCTGGGCAACATATCCACGAAAATCATTTTACAGAAGTGTCGATGGAAAAGGTTTCCCAGATTTGATTAATTTACTTGAACCAGTCTATCAGCTTCCTTTACAGCGCATCATTACCAGGCTCATTAAAACACAAGAAGTGCAGAAGCTGCTAAACAAGTTAGCAACAGCTAACTTATTTATACTTAACAGTGTAAATAAAATAAAATAAATATTCATGTCTGATTACCATGGATTACCATGTCAGAATTCTTTGACATTAGCTTTAGCTGAAAACCACAAGAATCTAGCCCATTTTAAAGGTACAGTATGTAAAAAAAATCAGAAGTCAGCGGCAGAAAAATGTGATATATAATTCAAAACTGTCTTTCTATTGATGTGTAATCACTTCACTAGTACAACTGTTATATGTTTATTTTCTTAGAATGAGTCATTTATATCTACTTGCTGGGCGGTGCACATATAGAGGCCGTCATATTTGTTCCACCATTTTTTACTACGGTGTCCTTGAATGGACAAAACAATGCATGTGAAGTGAGAACCCTCTGAACTTTAAAACCGCTGTACCAGCTTTGTGTAATGGGAGTTAAAGCACTGTTTGGGATCAGTAATGCCTTAAAAGACATTAAAAATAGTTACTCATAGTCCAGTCATAGCTACACCTGAGACCACTGGATCCACTCACAGATAAAAACATCTTTATGTCTGGGAAAATTTTGGCCACTAACACCCACCATACATTCACTACAGTGCTTAGAATATGAAGTCAATTGACAGAAAACATCTTTTCTTGCAATACCCATCTTCACCAATAGATGTCAGTAATTCTTATATACTGTGTAATGAATGACCATGACAAATGTTTATTCATGTCAC
Organism: Atherinomorus stipes; assembly: GCA_023101725.1. NCBI lineage: Eukaryota > Metazoa > Chordata > Actinopteri > Atheriniformes > Atherinidae > Atherinomorus > Atherinomorus stipes. The sequence goes on along the minus strand of JALJCO010011123.1, from coordinate 325,270 downwards.
TAATTTTGCTAAATATTTTTAATTACAGAAACTACTGTATGCTGGCAGCTGGTTTGAACTTTGCTATGGTGACATCATTCCGTAGCAGAATGATTTGACAGTGATTTAACTGGCCCTGCATTTACAAACCTAATGCACACACCAGTTGACATTAAAATTCTCACTGACCATGGTATAAAAAATTTTCTTCAACATTTCTTTAATGACAATCTACCAATGGATCCCAGAGCTCAATACTCAAATGGAGGAGGAACTCATGCTATTTTACTACATGTCAAGGATTTGAGTTTTATTTCTGACCTTGCAAAAACAGAACCTGTGGTGGTCCTGCTGGCGTTGTTTCTCCTGAAGTTTGAGAACCATTTCTTTGACCTGTTCAGTCAGCGACTCTTTGATCAGAGGCTGTGATTCCTTAATCTCTGCCAGTACTTCATCTGGGTTTGTTCTACAATATGGAGAGGGGGAAATGCAAAGTTTTTACACATACTTTCAAATTTTAGATGGCAATAATATAGAAATTGTTTGTTTGTTTTTAAAGCCATCAAATAATGTAAAATCACAAAAACTGAAATTACTGCGTAGTAAAAAGTGTGGAAATTTGTGCCATACAGTAGACTACATCTTAAAGGCTTTCAGTTCATTTGTTTGTTTGTTGTTTTACCCAAAGGAATGTGTACGTAGGCAAGCATCACTTTGTCATTCCCGATGGGAAAAAAAAAATCTTAACGGTAAACCATACAACTCACGCACTCTGGAGTCAAATCCAAAAGTTCAATTGATTCTGTCCTTAACTGTCCTCCTCTCTCATATTCCAGGGCTATACCTGAAGGCAGAATCACATTTAACGACATGCAGCCAATGTAAAACTTGCTACCTAACCCGTTGCACAAAACGCAGGACTAAAAAACCAGCAGAACTTTGATACACAGTTGTGTAAATTAGATTATTACTTTTTAAATATTCTAACCTACACAAAGTCTTGTTATAAAGTACGTGTTAGTTTAGGTTAAAGTTTAGCTCGTCGAACTGAATAAAACTGAACAAACCTTCAGCCGGACAATCAGTCATCAGCGTTAAAACTACGTGTTGCTAAAATAGTAGAGATAAGTTGGTTCAAAATAAATATGTTACCTGGAGGATAATATCTTAAAAGAATGCGCTTGAGTCTCATTTCTTCAGTCCTCTTCGAGAAAAGCACAAGTCAACAGACCGTTGCTATGGTGACCGAACCGCGTGCAGAGATCACACAGGCAGACGACTAAACAGCAGTTATGCGGTGTTAAAGGGCCAGTTCTTCGGTATTTATATGATTTTCTTTCTTTTTAAAAAGAAAAAGATAATGATAATAATTAGTTAATGGCTGGGCAAAAAAAGTTATCCAAGTCATAGATGAAAATTTTAAATAAAACATAAAGTTAAATTACAAATGTTTTATGCATGTTTGAGATAAAATTAATCAAATAAAAAACTATTACAATTGATCAAATGACCAAAAAGGGTCTTTTTTTGGTTATATTTACAATTAGTTTTTTGTTTAGCTTTTTACTGTTTTTATATGATTTTCTTACACACTAACTTAAAGGTGACTTAAAACTAATCAACATTTCTTCTATTATTTTGTAGAGAGGGGAGTTGCCTGTGTATCCATATATACCTGCATCTGTATACAATGTTTTAGATTTCATTCTCATAAATAGTCTCCTGTGTGATATAGGTACAGTGGCAGAGCTAGACTTGGGGGGGGGGGGGTGGGCAAGACTTTATCAGGGGGGCAATAGGCTACTTACAAAAGCAGTTATTGTGTTCCTCTCTCAAACACACACTCCCATACACATGTGATAACTGTGGTCACATTAGACACATGAAAAATAAAACATCTTTTTATAGCTTATCTGGATCATCGAGTGAAAATATTTGCAACAAGTTCAAAAAGATCCATAGAAAGTTAAGTTGGTTGTTTTGGGGTCTCCTGACGTAGCCATGCTGACTGGACGCTTGTGTCCAACCACAATGACTGGTGTGTCTCACTCCATATCGGGCTGCAGACACTGGGGCTGGGGTCTGTTATGGCATAAATATACAATATACAAAATCAGATGGGTTACAAGCTACATTTCTCCACATTTTCATGCCATAGCTTTCTTTTGAATAAATTAGCAGTCTTGCTAGCCTCCTGTTTAAATTATACTGGACCATGCAGCTCAGCTCTAACTTAATGCAAAGTAACTTAAATATTGAGGCATTGTTTGGATATTCTTTATTGTTCTCTCTTTGAGCTCCAATGTGAAAATCTTGACCAAGTTGATGTGTATGACATGGTTTCCCTACATGTACATTATCTTAAAACTAATGTGATACCATATAACTAGCCTACATTAGCACTGCTGGATACAGGCAAAGAGAATTCACAACATGTACTGTATACATAAGTAGAAACCCCAACCCTAGTTTTTAATGCAGTGTCAACTGAGGGATTGAAGGTCTGCACTCAATGTTGGTTTTCAGCCGTGCTGCTTCTGTGTAGAAAGTTCTCCAGATTCTCTGAATCTTTTGGTTATACTATGGACTGTAGATGATGAAATCCCTAGATTCCTTGCAACTGAACATTTAGAAACATTGTTCTTAAACTGCTGGGCTATTTTCATACAGTTGTTCACAAAGTGGGGATCCTCGCCTCATTTTTGCTTGGGAATGGCTGAGCCTGTTAGGGATGCTCCGTTTACACCCAATCATGACACCTGTTTCCAGTTAACCTGCCCGCCTGTGGAATCTTCCAAACAGGTGTTCTTTGAGCATTCATCAACTTTCCCAGTCTGTTGTTCCCCCCGTTACAGCTTTTTAAAAAATGTTTTGCAGGCATCCATTTTTAAAACGAGCACATATTTGCACATAAACAATAAAGTTGATCAGTTTGATTTCTTGTCTTTCTAGTGTATTTGGTTAAATATAGGCTGACGATGATTTGCAAATCATTTTATTATGTTTTTATTTACATTTTACACATCGTCCATATTTAATTGGAATTTGTTTGTACATGCTACTGTAAAGATGTACCACACGTAACAACATGTAACAGGAATAAAACATCCAAACAAAAGCAAGGTAGCTGTGTACAGCGCACAGCTGAATACATGGAGCAACAGTGTTGGTTGGTAATGAGCCGGTTTTTTGGATGGTATTTAAAAGTGGTGTATTTGGTGCGTTTTCTTATTACAGGTGGTATAGTGTTCTAAATGTTACTACCCCTCATCCCTTAGCTGTGCTTGCATGGGGGCAAAAATGGTCCCAGGGTTTCCCATCAGATTTCAGAGGTGTCCAGTTCCATCCTGGCCACCCCATCTAGTTAGCCCCTGGTGATATAATCTACTATACACTAAAGGCTTGCACTTATTTCAGCACATCTCACCAAGCCTTCTGTTCCCTAACAGGTCAAAGTCTATTGCTCACAAGTCCAGACTAGGGCACGTGTAGATCGTAAAGATTATGCATGTATATTCTTCCTACTGATGAGTAGGCATAGCTTCAACCAAGCGCAAGGCACTTAGCTTGTAGTTCAGATAGTTAGACCGTCAGTTGAGAACAAGGTGCTCTTGTAGCTACCCTGGAAATCCAAACCAAAGAAAACCACCTACCTCCGCTGAGGGAAAATCATGAGCTGCTGGGCAAAGCTGAAGTCATCTGGATGGGCTTATCCCACCATGGTCCTGTCACTCTATGGCTTTTTTGCTAACTGCAGAGTAGCAGAGCCGTTTCTGACACCTTACCTCATTGGACCACAAAAGAACATTTCTGGAGAGGTGGTAAGAATTGGACGCACACACACACACACACACATGTTCTGATATGTGTAATCATGTAAACAACATGTTGCAAGTATCATTTATGAGAAGCAATGGCTCTTCACTTGAGGTTGACAATGAGAGAAGCATAGCACAAACAAAAATAATCAACAATCCTTTTTTCTGTCTTATTTCCCACAGGTGACCAACTACCTGTTTCCTATCTGGACATACTCATACCTGGCTTTCCTTTTCCCAGTTTTCCTTTTGACTGACTTCCTGAGGTACAAGCCTCTCATTATGGTGCAGGGGCTATTTCTTGTCACAAACTATATCCTACTCTGCTTTGCCCCGGGTCTCCCTGCGATGACCTTCCTTCAGGTCAGTAGGAAACTAATTATATATGTCATTCCACATAGTTGAACATTATTCCCCTGCTTAAAACTTAAACAATGGATCAACAGATATAATGTATTAGTTCATTGCTGATTTAGAAGGTGAAAAGGCTTAAACGAGATCTGCACTCTTCATTAAAACTGCTTCATCCAATCAAAAGGTCAACTATGCGGTAGTGACCTCCACAGAGGTGGCCTACTTCTCCTACATTTACAGCATGATTCCAGTTGAGAATTATCAAAGGGCTACCGGTTGCCTGCGCAGTGCCATGTTGGCCGGATATACATTTGGTGCCACTCTTGGTCAAATACTTGTCTCCGTTGTAGGTATGACATCAAACACTGTAACGAAAATTGATTTGACTGAAAAAAGTTCATGTTGCATATAGTTTTTTAAGAGAACTAATACTGACTCTTCCTGCTTTACCTTGATGCATGAAAAAAAAACTGCAACAAAATAATAAAGATGCCCTGAACTATGCTACAGTACATAATCTGAGCAAATGCTGATGAGATTTTACTATAATCAACAGGATTGGACTACTTCTACATCAATGCTTTAACTCTGGGGATTGTAAGTATAGCTTTTCTCATTTCCTTCTGGTTGCCGATGCCCCAAAGAAGCTTGTTCTTCAAAGGGAAAAGGGCTGGGGAATCACGGTCCCAGAGGGAGGGGGCACTTGGAGACAACGTCCCTGAGGAGCCAGCGCTGATGGATAAGGATGGAACAAGCCTGCAGGAAGACGATGATGGCTGGTGCAGCAGACAAAATGTTACCACTGCAGCCCATCTCCTTTGGAAAAGTTTCAGGGAATCTTACTCTTCCAGGTATTTTGTTTTTCTTACTTTAATACTGATCCCACTTTAAGTTCAGAGCAAATTACCTTATCTTGTGGCATTTTCCTAGAAATTATTCACATGGTAGTAATTAGAGTTATGACAGTATTCTGTTGATATGATTATCACCATGTAGGCATTTAATCTACTGGTCTCTGTGGTGGGCTCTGGCTACAGCAGGCTACGTGCAGGTCTTTAACTACATCCAGCTTATATGGGACCATATAGAACCGTCTGCCACATCATCCATCTACAATGGAGGGGTGGAGGCTGCTTGCTCTGTTGTTGGTAAACCTTAGTTTTTTTTATTAATTAAAAAAAAAAGCCCTTCAAAAGCATGATCATGTGCAGCAGTATCATTTAAACCAGCCTTAACATAAGGTCTGGGTTAAGGTTAATGTTATTATGTTTCACTATAAATGAAAATTTGAAAAAAAAAACTGCTTCAGACAGCTATATTTAACAGTAAAACAGAAGCTTAATGGAAACAGAAGACTGCTGAGTTTCACCACATTTTAAACTTGAGCCTGGAGTTTAATTAAACCAGGGGAAAGAGAGAAGATGGCAGCACAATCACAATATACTGAGCAGAGTAGAATTTAACAGTGCTGTTAAAAGCTGCTATGTCTGATGGCACTCAGATGTCTAAAAGGTTATAATTAAAAGTGAGCGAGCTTGCTGTGCCTGGTTATATGTGGTGATGCATTAAATAGAAACCGTGAGGACTATTGATTTTCAAAGGGGATAGCAGCACCAGGGTCATCGTAGCTCGTGCCCATCCTGGCTCAGCATGAAAGGAGAAAGAGTAATTGCTTCAATTAAGAAGAAAGTCAAAAAGTAATGGATTCTCTGATTACTGCTGATAGTTGAGTCCAAAAGCAAGTGGGTTCAAGTGCTTCATCAAAGCATGCTGTGGAGACCAACGCAGGCTTGTGTGTCCAAAAGTTGTTGCTCATACCAACATTCAGGGGGAGAAGATGGTGGCCTGAATGAATTACTGTCGAATGACAGGTTAACTGTTTCATGTTTCTCCTCCAGGAGCTGTAGCAGCCTTCTCTGTGGGCTTCATCCAGATGAACTGGGCCGTGTGGGGAGAGTTGGCATTGGGGCTGTTCTCGGCCGTAGGGGCAGGTGCTGTGTTTCTGATGGCGTTCACCAGCAATATCTGGGTCTGCTACTCCGGATATGTGATGTTCAAATCCTGCTACATGTTCCTCATCACCATCACAACGTAAGCTTGCCAATAAGAAGAAACTAGATCATGTTTAGAGAGGGGTGGAGGTTGTCTACTGTATGAGCATGAGTGAGAGTATGATCAGGTGTGTGTTCTTGAACTGTATGTTTTATAAATATCTATTAAAGGTTGAGAGCTTTTTATTTTTAAAAACTATTTTCATTATGTAAAGCACTTTGCACTTCTTTTATGTGAGAAGTGCTTTATAAATAAAGTTGGATTTGAGAACGTTCTCTATTTATCTACTCAACAATGGTGACAAAAATTCCTTCACTTTTGTTGATTCTCTAGTTCTTGCTCTCAGTGACTAGTTCAAAATCCAGTTTGGGTATACAGAAGCAGTCAAAGGTTCATTTATATTTAAAAATTGTCATATACAGTAGAAGCAGGTGGCACAATTTGTTTGGAACTTTTAACTGAAAAATGACAACTTTGATTTGCAAAAAAAAAAAAAAAAAGAAACAGAAATAGCTGGAAGTATTTGGTACGTACTGTAAAGTAAATTGCAAATAAAAATGCAATTGAATTTCCATACTATTAGATCATGTAAAAACTTGTGCATAGAAAATGTTGCAACATATATTTAAAAATTTTCCTACCTGAACAGCTTTTTGGGTTTCAATAACTTTTAACATCTCAATGCATTTTAAGAATACAATTTAGATGTTTGCATTTGGATTCTGTAGTTTAAGCTTTGATCTCGGCTGTCATCATCAACGGGAAAATAAAAGAGTAAATATAAGAGGGATACATACTGAGAATGTTAAGTTTTGTTTTAGTGTAAATGATTATCATCAACAGCCATTAAAGAAAGCAGTTAAATGAACATGTTTAAACCTGGCCACCCAAGATGGGAAATATATTTGAAATTAAGTGGAAAATATGATGCATTTTTTTTTTTAAAGAAAGGCTGGCATAATCATCTACTTGTTAAATACTCAGTCTTTCTTTCATTTTTTTTAAACCTACATTATTTTATTATTAGTTAAATTTCTAATTACAGTCTAATAAAATCACCACAAGTAACTAACCTTGACTATACATATCTATAGAATAGTGATAATACATGCTGGTTGTCGCATAGTTATGATCCCTTTGTCTGTGTAGATTTCAGATAGCATCTAACCTCTCCATGGAGTGCTATGCTTTGACATTTGGGATCAACACTTTCATCGCCCTGTCACTGCAGACCATCATCACAGGCATTGTTGTTGATGAAGCCGCACTGGGACTGGACATCGTGACGCAGGTATATTTCTATTCACTTCTTACTTTATTACTTTTTTAATGGCAACACAATATGCTTTAACAGAAAATATCTAAGGTAAGAGTTAAAGCGGCATGAAGTTAATATTGGCTTATAAATGTGCAAAGAGTGACACCTGGTGGTGATTATTAACTATTGCATACAGACATGTTAATCCTTGGGATGAATGACATAAAACTGTTGATGACACAAGTCTCTCTTTGTAGTTCATCGTATACGGCAGCTACTATGCCGCCATCTCGCTGCTCTTTCTAATACGAGGGACCTACACTGCCTGTGTAAGTCGGCGCCTTCCTGAGCATACGGAGGCCAAGGAACAGGAATCCAGCGTGGAGGTGATCTCTGCTCAACGTTTCTGACAAGTTTCAATAAAACAGTTGTGCATAAACAGCATTACTGGCTTTTAGTTGCTGACTAACTGGGTGTTTTCAATAATGTTTAACTTATTATCTCAAAAGTCTACAGATGTAGTCACACAAAACAATAAAATGCATTTATTCCTGATGTGTATTAAAGATTAAGTCCAGAAATTTACCTGCCTACCTGTTACCTGTTTAACAATAATCAGGACAGTGTTGATGTTTGACCGGGTTGTTGATTGACAAACAGCACTAAGACAACCTGAGTTTTTCCCATGGGAAGTAAGCAAGACCAACAGAGCTGTACACATGAGCACATGAACGCGTCTGAAACAGGTTGAAGAATATGGAGGTGGTGAAGAAGTGGCGCTCCAACTGGAGGTATCCCACAGCTCTACTGTGCATCTATGGATTTTTTAGCACAGTCAAGCCGCTGGAGCCTTTCCTCATCCCATACCTGACAGGACCAGACCAGAATCTGACAACTGAACAGGTACAAAAGCAAAGATGCAAAGATGAAGACATGAAAATAATGATTATGTGTTTTAGTTTATGTAGTTTTCATGCTCTGTCAGTGATAACAATGTTGATAACTATATTCTGAGAAGTCATATTCAAGTTGATTATTTACAAGAAAGAGTGAAGGCCAACCTTTTAGATTTAAGTGGCACATTTCCAGTCACGATGATGCACCCTTGGAGTGATTGCTAGAAACCAATACTATCTGGGCCAGTAAATATGACACTTGTTTTTACAATACTGCCTCTCTAAATCATCTCAAAGTCTAATTACATGGCTGATTTTCAATAGTAAAATTTAAAAAAAGTATTACAGATTACATCCATCATTTTATAAGTAATCATACTTATACATTTTTTAATGTCAGGTGTGGCCTTGTTCTTTGTTTGTTCAGAAACTATAAGATTGATCAAGTCAACAGTTTGGTCACTCCAGCTCCTGTGGGTGACATTAAAATGCTTTTTGGTTAAAAAAAAAAAAAAATTGGTCAAATCCAAAAAACTGACAAGGACGTAGGTGAGTGAGAAGTCAATTTTATGTAGCAATATTATTTACAAATGTGTGTGGAGAATTGTGTCTGTACGTTAATTTGTGTGTGCGCAGTCAGATTTGCAAATGTTTAAATGAATCTGTAAATGTGTGATGAGATTTGTGTGTCTGTACAAGAACCTGCAGTCGTGTGAAACCACTTGTGTGTGTACATTCACGTTTGCAAATGTGTAAAAAATCCACAATTCTGTACAAAAATCTGTAGATATGTAATAAGATCTGCAAATGTGTAGACCAATCTGTAAATACACACGGAGATATGAATGTCTTCAGTGTTTCTGCGCAGCTGTCCTCAAGCGAGGGGCCTGGCAGAAACTCACGCGAACAGGAATGGCCCGGTGTGCGAGTGGGACGGCCTTGCGCCATTGAAGATCACACAACACACACACACACACATATATGCATATATAAATATATATATATATATATATGTATATATATATATATATATACATACATACATACATACATACATACATACAAACATACATACAGAGTTTTCCTCCACTGATTTTCTTTTTTTTTTCTTTTAACTTGTCCTTAACTTGAACAGTTGCTTTGCCAAAGGGGAGCTTTATAAACACAAGGCTCCCATTCATATCCTGTGTTTATTCATTTCATTTCATTTCATTATTCATTCGTAAACATTTGTTTATAACAGCATTTTACATCATAATGCTGGGATTGACAAGAGAAAAAAGAAAGTAAAGAAAGTTAACAGAAGCAATGATAGAAAGTGGAACAGAGAGAAAGGAGTGAGGAAAAGAGAGAGAGAGGGAGGAGAGAGAAATAAAAGGAAACACTTACACAGTCAACTGATGCTTCTATACAGAAACCCCTAAACAACATTCCAAGGTCTTGGCTGGAAAACAAAACTAACCAACTAACTAAATCGCCTACAGAACCTGCAGGTGGCCCCCAGCCAGCACATCCATGTGGGGCCAATAAGGGTTAAATTCTGCATGGTTGCATGAGGGACCCAAGTGAGTTTGTCCACGTTTTCCATGGTGGCCCCACCTGTGTTTTCCCATATATGGCGCCCATGTAACTTAAACTATGAGATCTGCCAATTTGCCCAGTTCAAGCCCATGCCCATCCAAACACCTACAGGCTACATGGGAAAACACAGGTGGGGCCAGTGTCGCTGCACGTTCTGTTCAGGAAGCACGATCCATAATGGCAGCTCATCTGCACATGTGCGGAAAGGAATACTTCCAGGTCGCCCTTGAATCTGCTGGATTTAGGAAAATAATGTCCTGAAAATAAAAAAAAACCCTCCATCCTTGATATTGATAATTAAAAAGTAACAGATGGAGGAATGCACATTATTGATTTTGAAGTGATGAATGCTGCACTGAAATTAAAATGGCTGCAGATGTTTTGCATATGTGATTTTGATCCCTTAAAGTTGCAGATTAAATTGTCAGATTACCACACACAGGTATAAATGTATTGGAAAGTGTTATACAAACACAATTTCACTCCAGATAATATGATTATTTGGAATAATAGATATATTCTACATAAGAGAAAATGTGTTCTGTAGCAGGACTTATTTACTTATTTAGGTCAGATCTTGTTTTATTTGGGGACATTATAAACTTAAGACTGTGTAGGCCATCTCAGCATCATCATTGGCTTTTTGCTGTGCACTTTCTAACTTTTACTTACTTTCTGTTTCACATGGATAGCCTATAATGTATTTTGTTATGAGCCTATTTTTTGTTGTTGTGTAAATAGTTTATTTAGGTGAAGGTTATTCTATTGGAATTCTACTTTATATGTTTGACATTTGCATCGTGCGCGGCGGAGCACGCACAGGCTGTTGTACCCTTTCAATTCTCTTCCCGACATTAAATTGTTAAGCAAAATAAAAACTATAGTGTATATATGTTTATGCCTGCAGTTTTAATTGAAAGATAAAAATCAAATAAATGAATTGTTTTACACCAATATACCTTGTAATTTTCTTTTTGTTAAATATTTAGATAAATAAGATAAGAACTTTAAACAAGCAGACACGCTTTCCAGCCTAATAGCCAGCATTTCCATGTTGGGGCCATATGGGTAAAATTTTGGCTGCATATGAGGGACCCAAGTGGGTTTGTCCACGGTTTCCATGGTGGCCCCACCTGTGTTTTCCCCATACAGTATATCCTATAAGCATGGGCTTGAACTGGGCAAATTTGCAGATCTCATCGTTTAAGTTACATGGGCCCCATATGTGGAAGCCCACATGGGAAAACAAAGGTGGGGCCACCATGGAAACCATGGACAAACCCACTCTGACTGCGCACACACAAATTGAGATACAGACACAAAACTCTCCACACACATTTGTAAATAATATTGCTACAATAATACCACCATAAGAAAGGCCAGAAAGGAAGTTGTTAAAAAAAAGAAGAAAAATGTATCCAGCAATGATTATTTCTGAAAAAAAGATTTTTTTTAATTTTTATTTTCTAAAAAGGTTGAATAAAGACTAGCTTGTGCACAAATGATGGAAAAGGAAAATATGAGGGACAGTTTCATGATACAAAACAAATTAATCATCTGTCAAACATGGTGGAAGCAGTGATGGTATAAGTATAGCCTACTGTTGAAATTATATTTTATCATTATTATAACTATGTCAGCTTGTCCAGTTAATTTCAAGTCAATAGAAATGGATGGATTATGTAAAAAGAAAAAAAGAGACCCAAGTTAAAGTAGGAAAAAAATCTAGACATGTTTTAGATGCTTTATTTCAAATTTGCTGTCATAGTGCACAGAGGCAACATTGATGTTCCAGTTAAAATACTGAAAGGACCTGACTGGAAGGGCAGTACTTGTTTAACCTTATAACCCCTGACATACTGCCTCCTCGTCAGGTTACCAACCAGATTTTCCCAGTGTGGACATACTCTGACCTGGCTGTGCTGGTGCCGGTTTTCCTGCTCACTGACTGGCTGCGTTACAAACCGGTCGTGGTGCTCCAGGGTGTTACGCTCTTCTTCATTACAGCACTGCTAAGGTGGACAAGAAGTGTATCAGCCATGCAGGCAGTGCTATTCTGCTATGGGGTTATGACAGCCAGCAACGTTGCCTATTTCTCATACATTTACAGGTAATGTTCTGTAATGAAAAAATACAGTCAGATGACATAGGTTTGATTTGTTCATGGTTAGAATAGACCTGACACCTTACAAAGCCTTTGCTACTGTTTTTAATGCAGTGTGGTAGATCTGAAGAGATACCGGAGGGCCACGTCCTACACCCGCAGTGTTCAGCTCTTTGGATACACAATAGGCTCTGTGCTGGGTCAGCTGCTCATCAGCTTCAACCTCATGTCCTACTACAACATCCTGGACTTTACTCTGGTTCTGACTGCTATCGCTCTCTTTACCTCCTGCTTCCTGCCGATGCCACAGAAGAGCATGTTCTTCCACCGAAAACACTCAGCACAGAAACCAGCTATGGTAGAAACAAAGGAGCACGGAGATGGGCCGATGGATGCAGCAGGATGCTCAAAGGAAGAAATGAAGGATGAAAAGGTGGAGGGAGGAGAAACAGAGGATGATGAAAAGAAAGAGCCAAGAGCTGAAAATGCTGAGGAATTTGGCAGCAAAGAAAGCTGCAGCCAAGTGATCCTCCAACTGTGGAGGGACTTCCGCCAGTGTTATTCTTCCAGACAGCTGTTATACTGGTCACTGTGGTGGGCTATGGCCACATGTGGATATAACCTGACTGTCACCTATGTGCAGGTTAGTATTGAAGCAGCCATAAAGGGAAATCTGAAAGCTTTCATTTTTCTCAACCAGCAGACCTGAAGTGCAAAACATATCATTTGACAGGAAATGGAAATTAAACAGTAAACCCGAGAAGCCACTGAAAAGATTACCTCAAACCTCTGTAGAAACCTGAATTGTCAAATGGAGTTTTAACAGACCTGCTCGTACGAAGGTTGAATCTTTATTGATCAAGCATCTCCTTCAGAATTTGAAGTGGAATTTGAAGAAAAACAAAAAACAAAACTTGATGACCTGTCTCTGCACTTTCCATCCCCAACTGCAACCAAGAAGGCCTCAGTAAAGACTTCCAGCCACTGTACTGACACAAGGTCATTTTAACAGCATGTGCCATCAGCGTTTGGATTTATAATGCCTATGATCTACCCTGCAGGTGCTGTGGGAGCATGTGCAGCCTTCCCAGAACCTCAGCATCTACAATGGTGGTGTGGAAGCAGCGTCCAATCTAATGGGTAAGCCACATCAGACGTTGCAGAGAACAACATGGAGTCAAGATGAGATAAAACCCAAACACAACCTGAGATGAAGAGGACTGATGAGAAACAATTTCATGTACCCTTAAACATCTGTTGTCATGTTTCACAGGTGCAGCGACAGCCTATGGTATAGGCTTCACCGAGGTGAGATGGGAGCAGTGGGGAGAACTGGCCCTGGGTGGTTTTTCTGGACTTGGGGCGGCTGCTCTTTTTGTCATGACTTTCACAGGCAACATCTGGGTCTGCTACGGGGGTTACATCATTTTCAAGTGTCTCTACATGCTGCTGATAACGATAGCCATGTAAGATTATCGTCTTTTACCATTATTTAAAGTTATACCGTGTAACTTTTGGCCACTATGGGCACTAAACCTGTAACTTTGCACAGGTGCCACAGCTGTCTCAAAATTAAACAGTCTCAGTCTGTGTTTTCGAAAATTGTATCAGACCACTTTGAAAAGCTGATTTTTAAGTCATCAAGCCACTAATCAAAGCGCTCCAGGTTACATGATCCAATGAGAGACGGCCCACTCCTGAGAAGTTACAATGCCTGGTTTTTGAGAATGGCAGCCCCCTCGGAGCAACGACATGCGTCAAGTGCTCTATATTGACAGCAGAAATCATTTATAGTTACTTATATTAATAATATTGTTAGAATATAATGTATCATAATATTTGGCTAACATTGGGTTCAAAAGTTACACGGTATCACTTCAATAAAGGTTAGCATCAAGTTTGTAGCAAGTGGAAAAGAAGTCTTCAAATAACACACTAAAAACCTTCTCCAGGTATCAGATTGCTACTGGCCTGTCAATGGAAAGATATGCACTGATCTTTGGGGCAAACAACTTTGGTGCACTCGTTCTTCAGACAGTTATCACATCTGTTGTGGTTGATAGTAGAGGGCTCGGCCTCACCATCATTCCTCAGGTAACCTCTCTAGTCACAACAACACATGCTCCAAGATGTTTGCATGTGCTGTGGTGTTAATAACTTTTAAATTGTACGCTCTTTTGCAGTTCATCATATATGCAACCTACTTCTCGGCCATCTCTGTTGTCTTTTCACTCAGGGGACTATTCAGTATTTGGAGAGCACAGAGGAACAAAAAAGAGAAATTTGCTGCAGACAAAAAAGAATCTCTGGTCTGTGAAGAACACAGATTCTGAATGTGACACAACAAAGTTCCAAATTACTAACTGAATCATGTACATAAATGCTTTAGACATTTCTTCTTTCTTAAAATTCATTTTAATATACAGGTACCACCCAAAAAATTTGAATATCCTGAAAAAAATCACGTATTTCCGTAATTCAACTTAAAAGGTGCAATTTACATATTGTACTGACAAATAATAGGTGATATATATATTTTAAAGGGATATTGTGTAAGTTCTCCTGTGTTTTATTCACAAAAACTGATTATTTGGTTCAAAAGTGTTTTTTCATTAATCAGTAATCACTTCCATCAACAAACTGAAGTGCTCCTCTAAGTTCTAAATTTGCTGTCCGTATCATTCATTTACACATCGAGCGGGGCGGCTCGGTGAAGGCTGCCATGTCGTATCGCCATGTTTTTGCGTTCGGGAGAAGCGTGACGGTAGGAAAACACAGAAACTCACCGGACACACCGGAGTTTTCAGCTCAGTTCGAGGTAATGCCTTTGAAAAGTCACCGCGCTGCAGAGGGGAGAGACTAGCGTCTCACTGACGCTGGGTTCACGTGCAGTCGGGCAGACGGCCGTTGGTAACAAACCAGATGTCATTTTAATCAATGAAGCCGAGCAAAAGACGGTAAAACATGGGTCAGGGAAAAAAATACGACATCGCCATGACAACCGAACAGATGTGGACTGATGTCACTGTAACTGGCGGACCACATCTTCATATAGAGGCCGGTGATAACTTTACATGCATCGGCTGTCGTCGGTCTGCCCGGTTTCACGCGAATGCAGCATGAAAAGTACGAGGGAGCTGCTCCCGATTACACGGTGTCCCTTTAAGCTTTTATTTGTTTGGATGTTGCTAATTAGGACTTGCAGCTTAAGAAAACCTCAAATTCAAAAACTAAAAAAATCAGAATAAATTGAAAAGCTCCATTATTGTAGGCTTAGTGTGTCACATTCTAATCAGATAAGTAATCCAAAACATCTGCAAAAGTGCCCTGAGCCTTTAAAAAGTCTCTGTCTTGGTTTAGAAGAATTCACAACCATGGGGAAGACAGCTGATCTGACCGTTGTGCAGAAAACCATCATCGACTCCCTGCACAAGGTGGGAAAGACACAAAAAGTGATAGCAAAAGAAGCTGGATGTTCTCAGAGCTGTCTCAAAGCACATTAATGGACAGTTAAGTGGAAGGAAGAAGTGTGGAAGAAAACGGTGTACAAGCCGAAAGGCTGACAGCAGCCTGGAGAAGATGGTCAGGAAAGGACCTTTCAAAAGTGTTGAGGAACTTCATAAGGAATGGACTGAGGCTGGAGTTACTGCTTTAAGAGAAACAACACGCAGGCGGATGCTGGACATGGGCTTCAAATGTCGAATTCCCGTTGTCAAGCCACTCCTCAACAGCAAGCAATGTCAGAAGTGCCTTAGCTGGGCTAGAGAAAAGAAGGACTGGTCTGTTGCCCAGTGGTCAAAAATCCTCTTTTCTGATGAGAGCAAGTTTTGCATCTCATTTGGAAACAAAGGTCCCAGAGTCTGGAGGAAGACCGGAAAGGCGCTAGATAGAAGATGCGTGAAGTCCAGTGTTAAAGGTATAGTCCGAAGTTCCCCCCGTAAAAAATAAACATTAGACTTGAGCAAGTGAAATCCGTCTCAAACTCCGCCTTTGGGCCTCTACTCCCGTGCCGTGGTGCGTTTGAATGCAACTCTCTCTCCCCCTGCCTGTAATTCACTCTTTTGCATGGTTTTGGTGTGTTAGGGACGTTTCTGGGTGGAGATTTCTGTTTATACCAGCAGCCCACGACAGAGCTAAGAGCATGACGCTGTGTGGAAATAAGCTCATAATTGGAGCAGACGCCAGTCACTCCAGCTCTCGAAGGAAAAAGAAAGAAAGAAAGAAAACACTGTGGATGCACCGAAGGAAAGGTAAGAGCTTCAGATAATGCACTTTGGAAAACCAGGTTAATAATAGTTTGGCTTGTACCCGCTTCTGAGCTCTGAAGGAGAAGCTTGAAGTTGAATAGGCTAGCTAGAACGAGGCGGCCATTAGCCTGAGAGGGAGGAGCGCTAAGTTTGAATACTGTTGTTTGCAAACAGAAACGCTGGAGGGACTTCGGACTCTACCTTTAAGTTTCCCCAGTCTGTGATGACCTGGGGTCCATGTCAGATGCTGGTGTTGGTCCTCTGTGCTGCATTAAGTCCAGCATTAATGCAGCCGTCTACCAGGACATTTTGGAGCACTTCATGCTTGCTTCAGTGGACCAGCTGTATGGGGATGCAGACTTCATCTTCCAGCAGGACTTAGCACCTGCCCACACTGCCAAAAGTACAAAATTATGGTTCAACAACCATGGGATCACCATGCTTGATTGGCCCGCAAACTCACCTAACCTGAACCCCATCGAAAATCTGTGTTGTATTGTCAAGAAAAACCTGAACAGGAAAAGACCAAACAATAGAGAAGAGCTCAGGGCTGTGATCGAAGCATGCTGGTCTTCCATAACACCTGAGATATGCCACAAGCTGGTAGCATCCATGCCACGCCGGGTTAAGGCAGTCATTAAAGGGGCCCCCACCAAGTACTAAGTACAGATGCAAGATTTTACTTTAGGAGGCCTGATATTTTTGTATTTAAAACCCTTTTCTGGTTGATTTTATGCAGCATTCTAATTTTTTGTGTTTTTGAATTTGAGGTTTTCTTAAGCTGCAACTTCTAATGAGCAACATCCAAACAAATAAAAGCTTGAAATACACTGCCCGGCCAAAAAAAAAAGTCGCCAACAAAAAAAAGGTCAAACATTTAACATTTCGTTGGACCGCCTTTAGCTTTGATTGCAGCAGCATTCGCTGTGTTTCCAGAAGCTTCTGCAATGTCACCAGATTTATTTGCATCCTGTTGCATCAATTTTTCACCAAGATCTTGATGATGATTGTAGAGTCTGACCACAGCACATCCCAAAGATTCTCAATGGGGTTCAGGTCTGGACTCTGTGGTGGCCAATCCATGTGTGAAAATGATGTCTGATGATCCCTGAACCATCTTTCACAATCTGAGCCCGATAAATTCTGGCACGGTCATCTTGGAATATGGCCGTGCCATCAGGAAAGAAACATCCATTGATGGAATAACCTGGTCATTCAGTATATTCAGGTATCAGCTGACCTCATTATCTGAGCTCATGCTGTTGCTGAACCTGGACCTGAGCAACTGCAGCAACCCCAGATCATCACACTGCCCCCACAGGCTCATACAGTAGCACTAGGCATGATGCTGCATCACTTCATCTGCCTTTCCGGCCACATTTCTTCCTGGAAGACGATGGTCCACTATCCTTCCAGTTTTTCATAATGCGTTGGACTGTTCTGAACCCAGTTTTAGTAGTTTCTGCATCTCCTTAGATGTTTTCACCTCTTGATGCCAATGATTTGACCCTTCTCAGACAGACTAACATCTTTTCCAAGACCACGGGATGTGTCTTTCCACATGGTTGTTTAGGAAATGAGAAGCAAGTCATTGCACCAGTTGGGGTTAAATAACTTGTTGCCAGCTGAAAGATACTCGCCCATGCAGTAATTATCCAATCGGAGGCTCGTACCTATTTGCTTAGTTAAATCCAGGTGCATGGCGACTTTTTTTTTGGCCAGGCAGTGTATATTGATTTACATATTATTTGTCTGTACAATATGTAAGTTGCACTTTTTAAGTTGAATAATGGAAATACATTAACTTTTTCAGGATATTCTAATTTTTTGGGTAGTACCTGTACAGTATATACTGTGGGTATTTACACATTAACTTAAAATTCTTTAATATTCAATGAAAGTGGTTTTTCAGTCCAACAGCCGCTCCGGTTCTCCACATGGATGTGGTCGACTGTCATTCACATGTGTTGTGACCTGGGCTTCTATCAGCAGGGCAGTTGATGGTAGAGAAACATGTCCTCCACTCATCTCTGATGCAGCATTTGCTTGTTTTCATCTCTGAACACAACAGTTTTTCTCCTTCCTTTCTTCAGTGAGAACAATTTACCCAAAATGAATCTGCACAAACAAACAATTTGGTTCTTTACAAATACAGTAACTGGCAGTACCCAAGCAACAGCTCTGTCTTAACAAATTTTGTTTTACAAATACTGATATGCACAAAGAGCTAATCTTCTAAAAGAAAAATAATATGTACAGAAATGCAGCATAATGAATGGGATACACTGTATGCAATAACTTAGTTTTCAGCCAGTTTGATTATACATTGTGGCTCAGAAGAAGCCAGGCCAGTTCACAGGTTAAATAGAAGAGAGGTTCAACCTCTCCTTCTGCACAAACCATCACTTTGTTTTGTAGCCACAGACAGTGTCAGCAAGACTGTCTCGCATATTGTTCCATTTGTGACAAACTGCGATAGGAAATGCAAATCCTTACAAAAATTGTGTTTTTAAAGCTACTTGTGAAAACAAAACAGTGCAATAGGTGCAAGCGCGCCAGTTGTTGACCCTGTAGTGCAGCCGACGAGAGATGGATCGCTATAAGAAGGGGTTTGTTGAGGAGCCTCCAGCTGGATACTGTGCAGGCGGGCCAGCACCCTGGAATGAAAGATGGACACCAACACTGTCAGAAAACTGGAGTTGACTGAAAAGACTGCTATCACATTTATACTGTCTGAGTATGCAGCTGGAGTCACATTTAGCTTTGCTTAACATACAAGCAGAATTATTAGGCAAATGAGTATTTTGACCACATCATCCTTTATGCATGTTGTCTTACTCCAAGCTGTATAGGCTGAAAGCCTACTACCAATTAAGCATATCAGGTGATTTGCATCTCTGTAATGAGAAGGGGTGTGGTCTAATGACATCAACACCCTATATCAGGTATATTAGGCAAACAGAATTATTAGGCAACTTCCTTTCCTTTGGCAAAATGGGTCAGAAGAGGAACTTGACAGGCTCCGAAAAGTCAAAAATAGTGAGATATCTTGCAGAGGGATGCAGCACTCTTAAAATTGCCAAGCTTCTGAAGCTTGATCATCCAACAATCAAGCGTGTCATTCAAAATAGTCAACAGGGTCACAAGAAACGTGTGGAAAAACCAAGGCGCAAAATAACTGCCCATGAACTGAGAAAAGTCAAGCGTGCAGCTGCCAAGATGCCACTTGCCAGCAGTTTTGCCATATTTTAGAGCTGCAGCATCACTGGAGTGCCCAAAAGCACAAGGTGTGCAATACTCAGAGACATGGCCGAGGTAAGAAAGGCTGAAAAACGACCACCACTGAACAAGACACACAAGCTGAAACGTCAAGATTGGGCCAAGAAATATCTCAAGACTGATTTTTCTAAGGTTTTATGAACTGATGAAATGAGAGTGAGTCTTGATAGGCTAGATGGATGGGCCCGTGGCTGGATCGGTAAAGGGCAGAGAGCTCCAGTCCGACTCAGATGCCAGCAAGGTGGAGGTGGGGTACTAGTATGGGCTGGTATCATCAAAGATGAGCTTGTGGGGGCTTTTCGGGTTGAGGATGGAGTCAAGCTCAACTCTCAGTCCTACTGCCAGTTTCTGGAAGACACCTTCTTCAAGCAGTGGTACAGGAAGAAGTCCGCATCCTTCAAGAAAAACATGATTTTCATGCAGGACAATTCACACGCATCCAAGTACTCCACAGCGTGGCTGGCAAGAAAAGGTCTAAAAGAAGAAAAACTAATGACTCTGCCTCCTTGTTCACCTGATCTGAACCCCATAGAGAAACTGTGCTCCCTCATCAAATGTGAGATTTACAAGAAGGGAAAACAGTACAGCTCTCTGAACAGTGTCTGGGAGCCTGTGTTTGCTGCTGCACGCAATGTTGATGGTGAACAGATCAAAACACTGTCAGGATCCATGGATGGCAGACTTTTGAGTGTCCTTGCAAAGAAAGATGGCTATATTAGTCACTGATTTGTTTTTGTTTTGTTTTTGAATGTCAGAAATGTATATTTGTGAATGTTGAGCTGTTAAATTGGTTTCCCTGGTGAAAATAAATAATTGAAATGGGTATATATTTGTTTATTGTTAAGTTGCCTAATAATTCTGTTTGCCTAATACACCTGATATAGGGTGTTGATGTCATTAGACTACATCCCTTCTCATTACAGAGATGCACATCACCTGATATGCTTAATTGGTAGTAGGCTTATGGCTTATACAGCTTGGAGTAAGACAACATGCATAAAGAGGATGATGTGGTCAAAATACTCATTTGCCTAATAATTCTGCACTCCCTGTAAAACAATAATGTGCAGATTAAAGAGCAGCAAAGGCATAACCGGTAATGAACCTTCTGGTTCACATCTACATCATTTTAATCCTTGAAAGAAACTAATAGTAAAGGATGAGATGTAGTAACAAAAAAATTTGCTCATGGAGTTGTCCTACATAGGTACCCACTGCAGAATCAAAAGCCTTAAAACCTTCACCCATCATCACATATTGTATAATTGGGTCAGGTGGATGGATAGTGGTTTGATGTAGACTCAAACACTTGCATACAATTTATTTAGAAAGCCTTTCTTGCTTTGCTTGTTTGACCTATGATGAGTTATTACATATTGTCAGATTTTTGGTTTTCTATGATATTTAAATTTTATTTCATAGTTCCTTTTCAAGATATTTCAATCTATTTAAATATTTAAAAGATTGTGTGTAGTGTGTTTGTTTTATTGTTCCATTTCTGCCAACCTGCATTCCTACCCATCTGAGCCTGAATACTTTTATTAAAGAGATTTTAAATGTCAAGTATTTCCATTTCCTGCTTATATAAATGTTAAATTGCTACACAGCCACCATACTAACCAGAATAGGGTTGCTAGGGACCATAGGTCCTGCCATTGCCAAGCCAAGCCAAGCCAACTTTATTTATAAAGCACTTTCAAGACAGCAACAGCTGAACAAAGTGCTATACAAGCACAATAAATAAAATCAAATAATCAAGAATCAATTAACAAATAGGAACAAGATACAAACTATAAAAAGAAACAAAAGAATTAAAAGAAGATGGCTCAAGATGGATAAAACGCCAGGGAAAAAAAGGTGGGTTTTAAGGACGGTTTTAAAACTAAGCAGAGATGGAGCTTGCCTAACTTGTAGTCGGAGCGAGTTCCATAGTTTTGGTCCCACCACGGAGAAAGCTCTATCCCCTTTTAGCTTTCGCCGTGTCCTAGGAGCAGCAGGTCAGCTGACCTAAGAGACCGGGTAGGGAAGTAAAGGTGTAAGAGCTCTGAGAGGTAGGAAGGGGCAAGGGCATTTATAGACTTGAAAATAAACAAAAGAATCTTAAAATTAATACTAAAAACAACAGGCAGCCAGTGCAGTGAGGCCAAAACCAGTGATATGTGCTCTCTCCTTCCAGCTCCAGTCAGCAAGCGAGCCGTAGCATTTTCCACCAACTGAAGATGGGACAAATGTTTTTGGGGTTGACCAATCAACAGAGCATTACAATAATCGAGCTTTGAAGTAATAAAAGCATGTATCAAGATTTTAAAGTCATGTCTTGATAAAAAAAAAAAAAGGTTTTACCTCAGCTAAACGCCTTAACTAAAGGAAACTGGCCTTAAAGGAATAGTACACCCACAGAATGATGTAACTTTATTTTCCACTTACCCTCATGGTGAGCAAGACTCTGGAGCACTTTTTTAATATGTCAAATGCAGCTGGCGATCAGGACGACTTCTCATTTTCCCCCAACTTTCATATAATGGAGTTTGCTTGTGCCTAAGCCAAAAAGGTCCATAAAAGTCCACAAAAACTTGTCAATATTCCTCCATACTGCTCGTCCAATGTAACCCAAGTGTCCTGAGTGGGTAGTGTCCAGAATTTACTTGAAACTACGCCATTTAGTATATTTTTAGAGCCTAAACAGTTCTACATCGCATCTCCTGCGAGCACGCCGATGCGCGTTCATGAAACTACGAAAGGCGCGGCAGACGAGATCGCGCATTCTCTTTTTCTTTCTTTCTTTGTTTTAAATCAATATCCAACCCCTCTTGTGTTTGTCCTGGTTTGTCTGCAGCTCTGTTGCTCTTAGCACAATGTAAACAGCGAATTTCTTCTTCTACGCTTGTATTATCGGCAGAGTAGGCTCAGAGCGCAAAGGCTTCCGTAGTTTCGTGAACGCGCTTCGCGGAAGAAAGATGTACCACTGTTTAGGCTCTAAAAATATAGTAAATGATGTCGTTTCTGGATGCTACCCACTCAGGACACTTGGATTACATTGGACAAGCAGTATGGAGGAATATTGACAAGTCTTTGTGGACTTTTATGGACCTTTTTGGCTCAGGCACAATCGAACTCCATTATATGAAAGTTGGGGGAAAACGAGAAGCTGTCCTAATCTCCGGCTGCATTTGAGATATTAAAAAAGTGCTCCAGAGTCTTGCTCACCATGAGGGTAAGTGGAAAATAAAGTTACATCATTCTGTGGGTGAACTATTCCTTTAACCACGGCCTTCACCTGCCTGTCAAGAGTCAAAGTGCTGTCCAGCAGGACACCGAGGTTGGTGACCACGGGTCAAGCATGCTGGGCCAAAGGGCCTAGGTCAACGGGACGGGACGAGTGGGCATCAGGACTAAAAACCATGACCTCAGTCTTACTTTTATTGAACTGTAAAAAGTTCAAGGCCATCCAAGCTTTAACCTCATCAAGGCAAGCCAACAAAGTATTTAATGAAGAGGACGGGTCCCTTTGATTCAATAGCACATAAATCTGTGTGTCAGCAGCATATAAGTGAAAAGTACATTTGTGCTTTCTGAGGACTAATCCTAGAGGTAAGAGGTAAAGAGAAAACAACAGTGGGCCAAGAATTGACCCCTGGGGGACACCACATGACAACAGAGCAGAGGAGGACTGGTACTGGCCTTGTTTCACGGAAAAAGTCCTCTCAGCCAAGTAGGACCTAAACAATTCCAAGGCAACACCACGGATACCCACCCAGTGCTCAAGGCGTGCGATTAAAATACGATGGTCCACTGTATCAAAGGCAGCCGTTAAGTCTAATAAAACTAAAATCACATGGTTTCCAGAATCAGAAGCTAAGAGAATGTCATTAAAAACCCTCAAAAGTGCTGACTCAGTTCTGTGGAGGGGCTTAAAGCTTGACTGAAATACCTCAAAGATATTGTGTGCCTCAAGAAAATTCATCAATTGTGTGTACACAATTTTCTCCATGATTTTTGCAATAAAAGGAAGTCTGGAAATTGGTCTAAAATTTGATAAAAAGGCAGGATCCAAGCTGGGTTTTGTAAGTGATGGTAAAACCACAGCGTGCTTAAAACTTTGGGGAGCCACACCCGAAGACAAATTGTTATTGATAATGTTGAGGACGGCTGACCCAAGAACAGAAACAAGTTCCTTGAACAGTCGAGGTGGAACAGCATCTGTAGGGGAGCCTGATGGCTTAAGATGGCCAACAACATCACCAAGTCCACATAAAGTCATGGGTTCAAACTGCTGAAAGGCAGAGGAACCAGAGAAAGAGACTGGCATTAAGGGGTCAGACAGAGGAACACCTATCAGAGCCCTCCTCTGGTGACAAAGAAATTTAAGAAGTCCTCACAGGTCTGTCTGGCTCAACATCTACAAGCTGGGAGGCATTGAGAGCAGTCTCAATAGTTTTAAACAAAACATGGGTCTCATACGATTAGTCAGGTAATGTCAGACAAATATCACCATATTATCAACCATGAGACACATTGCCTTACAGTTTTTTTGCGGGAATTGTTAGTAAGTCTGAAAAGCAGGTGGAAATTGCAGCTTTGCGCACAAAAGGCTGCAACTTCTGAGAGGGACAATCCTGGACACGCACACATCTGATTCAACATAATTTTTCATGAGCAGTGAGGGCAGCGTATTTAGTTCTCATTGTTGAATTCAATAAAAATCACCAAAGGCAAACACCACTATTTCACACCGGTGCAAAATATTATGGAAAAATGAAACAAAAAGTTTGCAGCCATTGTGGAGCTTAATGAGAACTAAAGCTGAATTAATTGTGTCTTTTTATTTCCCCTTTTTGCCAACGTCACAGTTTAACTTGGATTTTAGCAGGTGGACAGGATCACAGTCATCTGGCAGTGCAAGCTCTCAAGCCATCAGCATTGTGCCAAAGTGCGCACTTCTCTTACACAAGTGTCTGCAGACACTTTCATTTGTTCAGCAACTCCTGATCCATGTCCTCATAAATTGGCCACTTCTGAGACTCTGCACGGATATCTGTTGTATTATTTAAAGTTTTATATTTAACATACTCATTTCAAATTATATTTTCCATGTCCTCCTCCACTCTGTGGGTCATATTTCCTTTTGCGTTATCGTCTCTCACAATTCGCCATGCTGCAAACCTCGGAAAATGCAAAACCCTCATGTATAAAGGGGCGTTTCCAACATGTTTGCACCCGATGTCATTTGCGCGATTATTCTTTGTAACTGGGGCTGTTCTCGGCCATAGGGGCAGGTGCTGTGTTTCTGATGGCGTTCACCAGCAATATCTGGGTCAGCTACTCCGGATATGTGATGTTCAAATCCTGCTACATGTTCCTCATCACCATCACAGCGTAAGCTTGCCAATAAGAAGAAACTACATCATGTTTAGAGAGGGGTGGAGGTTGTCTACTGTATGAGCATGAGTGAGATCAGGTGTGTGTTCTTGAACTGTATGTTTTATAAATATCTGTTAAAGTTTGAGGGCTTTTATTTATTTTCAAAAAATATTTTCATTATGTAAAGCACTTTGCACTTCTTTTATGTGAGAGGTGCTTTATAAATAAAGTTGGATTTGAGAACGTTCTCTATTTATCTACCCCACAATGGTGACAAAAATTCCTTCACTTTTGTTGATTCTCTAGTTCTTGCTCTCAGTGACTAGTTCAAAATCCAGTTTGGGTTTACAGAAGCAGTCAAAGGTTCATAAATTTATTCATTTAAAAATTGTCATATAGAAGCAGGTGGCACAATTTGTTTGGAACTTTTAACTGAAAAATGACAACTTTGATTTGTTAAAAAAAAAAAAAAAAAAAGAAATAGCTGGAAGTATTTGGTACGTACTGTAAAGTAAATTGCAAATAAAAATGCAATTGAATTTGCATACTAATAGATCATGTAAAAACTTGTGCATAGAAAATGTTGCGATATATATTTAAAAATTTCTACCTGAACAGCTTTTTGGGTTCCAATAACTTTTAACATCTCAATGCATTTTAAGAATACAATTTAGATGTTTGCATTTGGATTCTGTAGTTTAAGCTTTGATCTCGGCTGTCATCATCAACGGGAAAATAAAAGAGTAAATATAAGAGGGATACATTCTGAGAATGTTAAGTCTTGTATTAGTGTAAATGATTATCATCAACAGCCATTAAAGAAAGCAGTTAAATGAACATGTTTAAACCTGACCACCCAAGATGGAAAATATATTTGAAATTAAGTGGAAAATATTATGCATTTTTTAAAAGAAAGGCTGGCATAATCATCTACTTGTTAAATACGCAGTCTTTCTTTCATTTTTTTTAAACCTACATTATTTTATTATTAGTTAAATTTCTAATTACAGTCTAATAAAATCACCACAAGTAACTAACCTTGACTATACATATCTATAGAATAGTGATAATACATGCTGTTTGTCACATAGTTATAATCCCTTTGTCTGTGTAGATTTCAGATAGCATCTAACCTCTCCATGGAGTGCTATGCTTTGACATTTGGGATCAACACTTTCATCGCCCTGTCACTGCAGACCATCATCACAGGCATTGTTGTTGATGAAGCTGCACTGGGATTGGACATTGTGACGCAGGTATATTTCTATTCACTTCTTACTTTATTACTTTTTTAATGGCAACACAATATGCTTTAACAGAAAATATCTAAGGTAAGAGTTAAAGCGGCATGAAGTTAATATTGGCTTATAAATGTGCAAAGAGTGACACCTGGTGGTGATTATTAGCTATTGCATACAGACATGTTAATCCTTGGGATGAATGACATAATACTGTTGATGACACAAGTCTCTCTTTGTAGTTCATCGTATACGGCAGCTACTATGCCGCCATCTCGCTGCTCTTTCTAATACGAGGGACCTACACTGCATGTGTAAGTCGGCGCCTTCCTGAGCATACGGAGGCCAAGGAACAGGAATCCAGCGTGGAGGTGATCTCTGCTCAACGTTTCTGACAAGTTTCAATAAAACAGTTGTGCATAAACAGCATTACTGGCCTTTAGTTGCTGACTCACTGGGTGTTTTTAATAATGTTTAACTTATTATCTCAAAAGTCTACAGATGTAGTCACACAAAACAATAAAATGCATTTATTCCTGATGTGTATTAAAGATTAAATCCAGAGATTTACCTGCCTACCTGTTACCTGTGTAACAATAATCAGGACAGTGTTGATCTTTGACCGGGTTGTTGATTGACAAACAGCACTAAGACAACCTGAGTTTTTGCCCATGGGAAGTAAGCAAGACCAACAGAGCTGTACACATGAGCACATGAACACGTCTGAAACAGGTTGAAGAATATGGAGGTGGTGAAGAAGTGGCGCTCCAACTGGAGGTATCCCACAGCTCTACTGTGCATCTATGGATTTTTTAGTACAGTCAAGCCGCTGGAGCCTTTCCTCATCCCATACCTGACAGGACCAGACCAGAATCTGACAACTGAACAGGTACAAAAGCAAAGATGCAAAGATGAAGACATGAAAAAAATGATTATGTAGTTTTCATGCTCTGTCAGTGATAATAATGTTGATAACTATATTCTGAGAAGTTATATTCAAGTTGATTATTTACAAGAAAGAGTGAAGGCCAACCTTTTAGATTTTCTTTTACAATACTGCCTCTCTAAATCATCTCAAAGTCTAATTAAATGGTTGATTTTCAATAACAAAATAAAAAAGTATTACAGATTACATCCATCATTTTATAAGTAATCATTCTTATACATTGTTTAATGTCAAGATGTGGCCTTGTTCTTTGTTTGTTCAGAAACTATAAGATTGATCAAGTCAACAGTTTGGTCACTTCAGCTCCTGTGGGTGACATTAAAATGCTTTTTGGTTAAAAAAAGAAAAAAAAAATCTGGTCAAATCCAAAATACTCACAAGGAGGTAGATGAGAAGTCAGTTTTATTAAAGCAAATATAGTAGTTTTCTACAAGATGTGAACACTCAAGAACAGAAAGGCCAGAAAGGAAATTGTTAAAAAGAAGAAGAAAAAGTATCTAGCAAAAAAATTTCTAAAAATAGGATTTTTTTTCTAAAAAGGTTGAATACGGACTAGCTTGTGCACAAAGGGAAAATATGTAGGACAGTTTCATGATACAAAACAAATTAATGATCTGTCAAACATGGTGGAAGCAGTGATGGTAGAGGTATAACCTACTGTTGAAATAATCTTTTATCATTATAACTATGATAGCTTGTCCAGTTAATTTCAAGTCAATAGAAATGGATGGATTATGTAAAAAGAAAAAAAAAGACCCAGGTTACAGTAAGAAAAAAAATCTACTCATATTTTAGATGCTTTATTTCAAATTTGCTGTCATAGTGCACAGAGGCAACATTTAACATCGATGTTGCTGTTAAAATACTGAAAGGACCTTACTGGAAGGGCGTACTTGTTTAACCTTATAACCCCTGACATACTGCCTCCTCGTCAGGTAAACAACCAGATTTTCCCAGTGTGGACATACTCCTACCTGGCTGTGCTGGTGCCGGTGTTCCTGCTCACTGACTGGCTGCGTTATAAACCGGTCGTGGTGCTCCAGGGTGTTACGCTCTTCTTCACTACAGCACTGCTAAGGTGGACAAGAAGTGTATCAGCCATGCAGGCCATGCAATTCTGCTATGGGGTTGTGACAGCCAGCGACGTTGCCTATTTCTCATACATTTACAGGTAATGTTCTGTAATGAAAAAATACAGTTAGATGACATAGGTTTGATTTGTTCATGGTTAGAATAGACCTGACACCTTACAAAGCCTTTGCTACTGTTTTTAATGCAGTGTGGTAGATCTGAAGAGATACCGGAGGGCCACGTCCTACACCCGCAGTGTTCAGCTCTTTGGATACACAATAGGCTCTGTGCTGGGTCAGCTGCTCATCAGCTTCAACCTCATGTCCTACTACAACATCCTGGACTTTACTCTGGTTCTGACTGCTATCGCTCTCTTTACCTCCTGCTTCCTGCCGATGCCACAGAAGAGCATGTTCTTCCACCGAAAACACTCAGCACAGAAACCAGCTATGGTAGAAACAAAGGAGCACGAAGATGGGCCGATGGATGCAGCAGGATGCTCAAAGGAAGAAATGAAGGATGTAAAGGTGGAGGGAGGAGAAACAGAAGATGATGAAAAGAAAGAGCCAAGAGCTGAAAATGCTGAGGAATTTGGCAGCAAAGAAAGCTGCAGCCAAGTGATCCTCCAACTGTGGAGGGACTTCCGCCAGTGTTATTCTTCCAGACAGCTGTTATACTGGTCACTGTGGTGGGCTATGGCCACATGTGGATATAACCAGACTGTCAACTATGTGCAGGTTAGTATTAAAGCAGCCATAAAGGGAAATCTGAAAGCTTTCATTTTTCTCAACCAGCAGACCTGAAGTGCAAAACATATCATTTGACAGGAAATGGAAATTAAACAGTAAACCCGAGAAGCCACTGAAAAGATTACCTCAAACCTCTGTAGAAACCTGAATTGTCAAATGGAGTTTTAACAGACCTGCTCGTACGAAGGTTGAATCTTTATTGATCAAGCTTTTCCTTCAGAATTTAAAGTGGAATTTGAAGAAAAACAAAAAACAAAACTTGATGACCTGTCTCTGCACTTTCCATCCCCAACTGCAACCAAGAAGGCCTCAGTAAAGACTTCCAGCCACTGTACTGACACCAGGTCATTTTAACAGCATGTGCCATCAGCGTTTGGATTTATAATGCCTATGATCTACCCTGCAGGTGCTGTGGGAGCATGTGCAGCCTTCCCAGAACTTCAGCATCTACAATGGAGGTGTGGAAGCAGCGTCCAATCTAATGGGTAAGCAACATCAGACGTTGCAGAAAACAACATGGAGTCAAGACGAGATAAAAATAATAACACAACCTGAGATGAAGAGGACTGATGAGAAACAATTTCATGTACCCTTTAACATCTGTTCTATGTTGTCATGTTTCACAGGTGCAGCGACAGCCTATGGTATAGGCTTCACCGAGGTGAGATGGGAGCAGTGGGGGGAACTGGCCCTGGGTGGTTTTTCTGGACTCGGGGCGGCTGCTCTTTTTGTCATGACTTTCACAGGCAACATCTGGGTCTGCTACGGGGGTTACATCATTTTCAAAAGTCTCTACATGCTGCTGATAACGATACCCATGTAAGATTGTCGTCTTTTGCCATTATTTAATAAATGTTGGCATCAAGTTTGTAGCAAGTGGAAAAGAAGTCTTCAAATAACACACTAAAAACCTTCTCCAGGTATCAGATTGCTACTGGCCTGTCAATGGAAAGATATGCACTGATCTTTGGGGCAAACAACTTTGGTGCACTCGTTCTTCAGACAGTTATCACATCTGTTGTGGTTGATAGTAGAGGACTCGGCCTCACCATCATTCCTCAGGTAACCTCTCTAGTCACAACAACACATGCTCCAAGATGTTTGCATGTGCTGTGGTGTTAATAACTTTTAAATTGTACGCTCTTTTGCAGTTCATCATATATGCAAGCTACTTCTCGGCCATCTCTGTTGTCTTTTCACTCAGGGGACTATTCAGTATTTGGAGAGCACAGAGGAACAAAAAAGAGAAATTTGCTGCAGGCAAAAAAGAATCTCTGGTCTGTGAAGAACACAGATTCTGAAAACAACACTTCAAAGTAAGTTCATTGGTTGATACTGTGTCTTTGTATCAGTTTAAAGGCTCCTAATTATTAACTGAATCATGTAAATAAATGCTTTAGTCATTTCTTCTTACTTAAAATTCATTTTAATATATATACTGTAAGTATTTACACATTAACTTAAAATTCTTTAATATTCAATGAAAGTGGTTTTTCAGTCCAACAGCCGCTCCGGTTCTCCACATGGATGTGGTCGACTGTCATTCACAAGTGTTGTGACCTGGGCTTCTGTCAGCAGGGCAGTTGATGGTAGAGAAACATGTCCTCCACTCATCTCTGATGCAGCATTCGCTTGTTTTCATCTCTGAACACAACAGTTTTTCTCCTTCCTTTCTTCAGTGAGAACAATTTACCCAAAATGAATCTGCACAAACAAACAGTTTGGTTCTTTACAAATACAGTAACTGGCAGTACCCAAGCAACAGCTCTGTCTTAACAAATTTTGTTTTACAAATACTGATATGCACAAAGAGCTAATCTTCTAAAAGAAAAATAATATGTACAGAAATGCAGCATAATGAATGGGATACACTGTATGCAATAACTTAGTTTTTCAGCCAGTTTGATTATACATTGTGGCTCAGAAGAAGCCAGGCCAGTTCACAGGTTAAATAGAAGAGAGGTTCAACCTCTCCTTCTGCACAAACCATCACTTTGTTTTGTAGCCACAGACAGTGTCAGCAAGACTGTCTCGCATATTGTTCCATTTGTGACAAACTGCGATAGAAAATACAAATCCTTACAAACATTGTGTTTTTAAAGCTACTTGTGAAAACAAAACAGTGCAATAGGTGCAAGCGCGCCAGTTGTTGACCCTGTAGTGCAGCCGACGAGAGATGGATCGCTATAAGAAGGGGTTTGTTGAGGAGCCTCCAGCTGGATACTGTGCAGGCGGGCCAGCACCCTGGAATGAAAGATGGACACCAACACTGTCAGAAAACTGGAGTTGACTGAAAAGACTGCTATCACATTTATACTGTCTGAGTATGCAGCTGGAGTCACATTTAGCTTTGCTTAACATAAAACAATAATGTGCAGATTAAAGAGCAGCAAAGGCATAACCGAACCTTCACATCTACATCATTTTAATCCTTGAAGGAAACTAATAGTAAAAGATGAGATGTAGTAACAAAAAAATTTGCTCATGGAGTTGTCCTACGTATGTACCCACTGCAGAATCAAAAGCCTTAAAGCCTTCACCCATCATCACATATTGTATAACTGGGTCAGGTGGATGGATAGTGGTTTGATGTAGACTCAAACACTTGCATACAATTTATTTAGAAAGCCTTTCTTGCTTTGCTTGTTTGACCTATGATGAGTTATTACATATTGTCAGATTTTTGGTTTTCTATGATATTTAAATTTTATTTCATAGTTCCTTTTCAAGATATTTCAATCTATTTAAATATTTAAAAGATTGTGTATAGTGTGTTTGTTGTATTGTGCCATTTCTGCCAACCTGCATTCCTACCTATCTACCTACCTATTCCTCCCTAGCCTGAATGCTTTTATTAAAGAGATTTTAAATGTCAAGTATTTCCATTTCCTGCTTATATAAATGTTAAATCGCTACACAGCCACCATACTAACCAGAAAAGGGTTGCTAGGGACCATAGGTCCTGCCATTGCCTGTCCAAAAGGAGTCACAACAGGTTTGGCCTGGCCAAAGGCTGGGAATCCTCCACCTGAAAGACATAATTATCCTTATCATTATCTAATACAAATTTACTGCAAAATTAATAAATCAAGTAGAGTTTCTTCAATAATTGATCAAGTGCAGCACAGAAGTGCAACAAAGTGACAATTACCCGCTCTGGTGCAGATTTTGGCATTGTCATTACAGCTAATTACTTTGCAGCTACATGACCTACAACTGACATACCATTGGGTTGCTGCGGAAACGCTGGAGGCTGAGGGAAGGGAGCCTGGCCAGGAAAGGCTGGCTGGAATGTTCCACTAAAACTAGTGGGGAGGTTGTAGGCAGCAGCATTCCCAAATCCAGACGGCATACTCATGGAGCCTGTGCCAAAAGATGCTGAAACAAAGCAGAACAGCAACAAGTTATGGAAGCTCAACAACACAGGTAAAGGATTAAAACAAGCAAAAGTTGGTTTCAACATCATTTTTGTACATCTTGTGTTAGTTTCACAGTGAACACACTTACTCAAAACTTGTGAAAGGATGCAAACATTTATAGGAATTCAGTATGTTTGTTGGGAGCCGTTTACTGAGTGAGGGTAAGCACTTGGGTGTCAGAGCAATCCAAACAAAAAAAAAAGACAGTTAGAATATAAAATACTGTGGTATTTAGGAACATAAACACTTCATAGTAGGTTTGATCCCCATTTTGTCAGCATGTGGATACTTGCATGTCTTTAAAAAACAAACAAAAACACTGAACTTTATTCTGTAACCCGTAAGTATCTGTCTAATGACCTTTTCCTTGTTAAGACCCTCAGTATCTCAAAATCCTATTTATTTGTGGGTAAAATGCAAAATTAGAACATAAACATGTCTGCAGACAAGATTCTGAAAAAAATTCAAAGTTGGACATGAGGCTTTAACACTTGACTAAGTTTAGCATCAGTGTCTGAGCCCTCATGAGCACAACTGGAATTAAAATGCTTTGAGTATGACGTCAGCCAGCAACCAAGCAATCTGATAACTGACACCACTGCAACATCAAA
Organism: Atherinomorus stipes; assembly: GCA_023101725.1. Taxonomy (NCBI): domain Eukaryota; kingdom Metazoa; phylum Chordata; class Actinopteri; order Atheriniformes; family Atherinidae; genus Atherinomorus; species Atherinomorus stipes. The sequence goes on along the minus strand of JALJCO010011123.1, from coordinate 292,307 downwards.
TGCTCATTAAATTGAATTTTGAGCCTAAAACTTAAAAAAAAAAAAAAAAAAAAATAAAATTTCTTCTTGTTTGATAAGAGGAAAATGTTGAGGACACACCCTCCCCTGTAAGCACAATAGACAGTTAAATGTGGCATTTTATTTACATTATTTATGCATCTTCAAGCATTTTCCTTATGTTATGAAAATTTTAGACACTACTAGAGCAAGGCGCAAAATGATAGGAAACCAGACAGCACAAGTCAACCTGCCAAAGGTGGGGGGTATAACTGTTCCCTCATCAAGCCTGTCCAGCATGGTAAGTCAGACAAACCACCTCACATGCTGATTCAGAAGCAACACTAATCCCGATACTCATTTCCAGTGGAAATCATAGGAGTTTAGTTATTACACTTTAATAACTGTTTTGTTTTTTTCTCATTGCTTCTTGTTGTGTTTGGCAGTATTATTTGAGTTTGGGCAAAGGCTGCCACACCAGACTTGAATGTCTCATTTAATGTAGTGTAACAGAAGTTTTCCCACATAATAGATTTGTTTTAATAATGACCACAGTAATGCAATTCTAAGCACATGCAAAAGTCGACATGAACAAACCTGCTGCAGCTGCCACATTTGCTGCTCTGCCGTTGCATTGGAATGGGTTGGTGGGAGCCGCTGCTGGAGGAACACCAGCAGCTACAAATGGATTAGTTGATTGTGCTGTTGGGAGAAAAAAAGTCAATAAAGATAAGAAAACAGTAAGTAACAGAATAACACACTTCAATGCCTAAATACATTAAAAACTATTGGTTTATAAAGGATAACGTGATTAAAAATGTCCTAAACCACTCATGTACATTGGTATTCCTCATCATGTCATTTCCTATTTTCCAGTTGATATCTGCACTATTCCCTAGCAAGAATGTGATTAAGTAAAAAAACAACAACAAACAAACAAAAAAAACAAAAAAACAAAGACAGTTCAGATCTTTACCAACAATTCATGAAATAAGTATTACAATAACTTGTGAGGCAAGTTTGGTAAAAAATTTATAAAAACTTTTGAGTTTGGCTCTGATGGAACATGATAGCTCATAGATAAATACATGCAGCGTATGTCCCAAATCCTTTCTCTGATAAAATCTCAAATGTGTTTTATGACAAAACTGAAAAATGATATTTAACTACAAATGCAACTATACAGTAACAACCACAGTGCAACCCATTATCAGCTTGCTCAGAACTGCAGTGTGCTGGAAAAAAACGATTATAGTTACCACAACACATTAGGAAAAAATCTGTAAAATTACTTACCTCCAAAACCCTGAGCCATGCTACACATGGCCTGCTGTGCTTGTGCTGTTGACACCACCGTCTCTGAGCCAAACACACTTCTGCAGTGACACAAAGTCAGCATGAGCATATAGAAAAGACATTAAAAATAGTAATGAAGGGCAGAGTCTAGCAAAACTAGTAATTGCTACTCACAAATCAACAACACAGTGTTAAAGGATGAATATGGAACACGGACAGAACAGCGACATCACGTGTGTCTAGGTTGTAGTTGCAAGGGCAGGAAAAAAAAACACTCCAGCCGCTGGGATGCCAGGCTCGCTGCCGATACTCAAGTGACCAACAGTCTGCAGCATGTCCAACAAGTAACACAGAGGAGTTTATAACCGACAGCTAACGTTAGCCACGTTAGCAAACAAGCTAGCTTACCGATCCAGGAGAAAAGTCGCCATTTCCGTATTTTGACGCCGTGGAAAACGTTTATGTGGGTCCATTTAGTGAAGTCTTCACCTAAATTTACTCCAGGCTTTGCTTTTCTCAGGTCACTCCTCCTCAGAAACAGATAACAATATCTCCAGGGCTCTGAAGCATCTGCTTCACTCACCGTCTCCACTGTTTTCCCCTGTACCAGCCTAACTGTGCCCAAAATATTGTTGCCACAGAGATCGTATTTGGCAACCCGCAATGGCGGGTATTGGCTTATAGACGTAAATAAAATGCCATTATCGAACCAGTTATAATTTCTTTTATAATTATTTTTTTGCTAGATATAATTTTTCTAGGAAATGTTGTACATTCATTCTGTACCCCCCCAAACGACCTGTGGAGGTATTTTCTTTTCTTCTTAAATATACAGTAGCTTTTAATAAAAGTGTTCCATATTCAACCTTTAAGTTTCTGGGCTCACCCACAGCAAAGCCTTTACTTCTAAGCATACTAACTCAGAGACATGTCTCACCCTTGTGAGGTGCTGGAGGTGTTGTAAACACTGGTAGCAGGAGCTGAAGAACTGAAGACAGTATCGAGCTCAGCGAGGGCAGCATAGCGGTCCCCCCCTGCTGGACCCGCTGGCTGCTTCTGAGGCAAACCTGCTGCTGCTGCTGCTGCTGCTGCTGCTGCAGCTGCGCTCACCCCAACAGGAATACCACCTCCTGGAACAGAAGCACATGAAAACAGAGCTAGGTTCAAACTACCTCAGCTTTAAGATTAGGGAAGAGAAGTGTAAGTCAAGTTTCAAAGACACAAACAAAAGGTCCCGAGATAGCTGCCATAGTCAACCTATCAAAAAGTAATGGGGAATAAACTTTCAGTCATTAGGAAACTTGCGTCTTCTTGTAACAAGAATACAGTGATATGAGCAAGAAAGTAATCTATTACCAGCTGAGTAGAATTCACAAATGCTTCAACCTGATTAATGTGGCTTTTTTTTTTTTTCTTTTTTAGAGAAAAGGGCATTTCCACCAGGTCAGGTGGCCTATTGTTGTTATGCAGGCTGGTTCCGGATACAGATGGTATGACAAAAAAAAAGTATGGCCATCTTCAAATATTATTGAGATTGGGCTAAATTTCATAGGTTTGGATTTTAGCTGAAAGATTAAAATCAGCCCCTTTTTAGAGTCTGTACCTGACCCTGCCCTGGCAAGACAGAGCTTGTAGATGCTTACATTTATGTGCCTGATGACTCATTTCTTTTAGATGCATCTTTTTTCTTTTCAAGAGATCCTCTAGCCCTAAACTTGAGAACTATGAAACAGGCTAGGCTGGAGATGTTTACCTTGCTCTGATATGGCAGAGCTAAACATGTTATCCAGGTCAGCCAGGGCTGCGTATCTATCGGCAGGATTGCTAGTACTCTGTACAGCGTCTTTGCCAGCCTCTGTGGAGTTACTCTGGGAGGAGGAACTGAAGGATCCAAAGTCAGCACTACACGATTTGGGGAAGTTGTCAAAATTTGCAAAATTGGCATTTGCTAGTCCCCTTGAGGCGCTACCTGCATGAAAGAGAGAGATTAAAAAGTCATAAGGGAAACCTTGATCACTGGTTTTGAGACACAACAAAATCAGGGTGGAAAAGGAGAGAAGCGGCTGCATGGAGGCGGGTATAGGAGGGGGACTGAGTCAGGCTGGGGTGAGGACCCAGCATCATCTGAAGGATAGATCGCATTTATCCTTGCAACTCTGCATTAGACTATTTTTTACTGGCTTATGACGATGAGGAATACACAAAACTAGTATTTAACGGATGTGCAGGGAAGCTTCTTTGTTATGTTTCCTTAATACCTGACCTCAATATTATTCTGTTGATTCTGTTAAAAAATGCTATAAAGTACAAAAAATTCAGTCCTTGTGATCCTTAATGGAAGAAAAGTACAGATCAGAGCCCTTTTCACACATTGTCACCCTGACCAAAAAGAGGCAGCGTAGTGCTGTATCACCGTGTGCTTTCTAACTGAAAGCTGTTGTCTCAGCATCAGCTGAATGATAACAGCTCTGCTGCTTGAAGCGGTGTGCACTAACAAGCTTCAATCTGGCTCTTTAAGTACTTCTGTTGCCAGCTCAGCAGCTCATCAACTTCAGCCTCCTCCATTCCTTGTCTGCACCCAGAAAACATAAAAAATAGACAGTGATGCATAATAAAGGTGCATCGGTCCTTCTTTGAACAGGAGATGTGAAAGGGGAACCCACCACAGTGAATCTCAATCAGGGATTTATGAGATAAGATAAGGATACAAATTTGCATGCATTTTTTGAAACACTGCTCAGAGAAAGTTTATGAAGACAGCAGATGTTTTTCTAAGGTGTTGATGACACTCAAACATGTTCTTAGCTGGAAAAACATATTTAAAGGAGCTGTATCATGCTTTTCAAATGTTCCAAAAGTCAAATACAGGCATTTATAAGCTAAACATGTTCCCATCGCAACTATAGAAACTAATTTGGTGTTAGATATTAGTTTTTTTAAGCGTCTAATTTGGAGCAGCCTGTTATGGAGCAGTATGCACTCAAGCCAGAGTCTGACATGGAGTTTGAAGCACACGCAGTACCACAGAGACCCCTGACAAGTAAGTAATCATAGGCTAACAGTTAGCATTGAGCTGAGAGATGTGTTTCACTCACAGGTGCTGTTGTCTGTCCATGCGCATTTTTATAGTAAGAACTGCGTCAGGTTTCAGAAGTAATCCCCGAGAAAAAAAACACTTTACTACCCGAGATTCATGAAGTTGTCAGGAGTGAAGTTCACACACAAAGTTGAGGGTTTTTTTTCTGCTCCTGAAGTTATAATCCAACCACTTCTGGCAACTCGATTCGTCCAGTACAACAAATAAACTTCAACGCCGAACGCAACTACATTTTTCCCAACTTGCCGTCCTCTAGAGCTTAAAAAAACATAAAAAATCTCCTGAACTCTGGAGCAAACGTCTGTTAGCTGATGGCTGCATGTCTCTGAGGAAATCTTCCTGCAGGCTGTTAGTTTCTTCCTCAGAGAGTGTGTATAGGTGAGGATTCTCTTTGAGTTTCTGGTGTCTTGCTACAATGCTGCGCATGCGTATTTGACGCCTCGTGATAGGTGCCACCTTGTTGCGTATACCGGTGTAAGTTAGTTATGTTAAGGAAGCTACAGCTTGGCCTGAATATTCATATATATTACTTAAATATGCACAAATGAAAAAATAATGACTTAAATGACATTTTTATGAGGAAATAACCCAGTAACATGCTGAAAAGCTCTTGAAAGTCCATTTTTTGTGATAGGGCTTCTTTAAACTACCTAGGAATTGTGTACAATTTTATTTTATTACTATTTTTTATTTTACATCATTTTTTATTTAATTGTGGACGCTTTAATCTCAACATATATTTTGAATAAGTTGCATTTTAAGAGTAACTCATGGAATAGATCCCCACAGCACCCCTGTGTTTTGTAGTTTTTGTTTTAGACGTGTGTTTCTTAGCTTTTCTTTCAATTTTTATTTTGTTTTGCGAGTCATATCTATTCATTTTATCCTTTTTAATGTAACTCTTAGCACAGCAACATATATATATATAAAAAAGGTTTATCAACAAATACAATTTTTTTCTTAAGCCGATTATTTTTTTTTTTTTCTTCTTTTTTTAAAGAGCAACACACTGAGTGACTGGTTACACCCACAAATAGGAGGATCAGATGAATACACATCAGAGATGATGGAGAGGGTTAGAGCTGTTATGAGGACAAGCCCAGTGAGAGACTTACTGTGCGCACTCTGGAGAGGCAGAGCAGCGGCAAACTCACCCATACTGCGGCTGGATGAGAGCACAGTGAATGCTGGCAGACAAAAACAAAACAAAACAAAACAAAAAAACAAAGGAGGGGGGAAAATGGTGCAATAAACAACAAAAGATGGCAAAGTAAGAAAGAAGTCAATGAAACCAGTGGTGAAAATAAGTTAAAGAAAATGAAACACTGCTAAGGCAAAGTATGAAAAACACATTAGACAGATAAGACTGAAGCCAGATAGTCAGTAAAAGGGATTATCTTACAAAACTCCATGAGAAAGAGATTTAGCCATTAAGCAACAGACGTTAGAGAGATCCTTGTCATGCTCCACACCAAGACAATCAAATCACCTCCAGCAGGGGGCACTGTAATAAAATATCAGTTTGTATGAAGTCAAAGGGCCTCATTCACCAGCGGTTCTTATTAAAAAATGTGTTCTTAAAGCCTACTTACAAACTTTTTACAGGCAGTGTGGCATTCACCACATGTTCGTAACTTGTTCTAAAGGTAAGAACAAATCCTATGGACTCTTATGAGCATCTGAATGCCGACACATTTGAACAAAATCAGCATCATGTTTTCTGCTGTTCAGTTAAAAAAATACAATTTTAGAGGAACAGTAAAATTTCTGTCATATTTCTTTAAAACTTTTGATGAATTACAAAGCATTTTGTTATTCTAAGAAATAGCAGAATTTTGCAGATCAATTCCTAACATCATTTCCATTGAGAAAATGTCCTATTTTTTCATTTCATTCATTCAAGTAGGTAAGTAACTTTATTTAAATAGCAATTGTGTGTGTGATGGGAGGAGAAAATGTAAATATATTAATTTAGCACTCACAAAGTGATTTATCAACCATACGACACATTGCCTTGCCGTTTTTTTGCGTGAATTGTTAGAACGTCTGAAAAGCAGGTGCAAATTGCAGCTTTGCGCACAAAAGGCTGCAACTTTTGAGAGGGACAATCCTGGACACGCACACATCTGATTCAACATAATTTTTCATGAGCAGTGAGGGCAGCGTATTTAGTTCTCATTGTTGAATTCAATAAAAATCAACACTTTTGCTTGTTATTTTTTCCTTGTCCATCTCACCGCTGTCTCTGTGTATGTTTGCACACAACCCATAAGTCTCATGACCTTTTATGGGCGTTTAGATGCAAAGTATAGGCAGCTGCTCTATCTTTTCAGCTAACAAGAAATTGGTATCCACCAATCAAAGAGGAAGGATCCCAACAATTCCATGGTCTACGAACATTTCATGACGATGCAGGGTTTTTTGTAAAAAAAAAAAAAAAAAAATTAAAAAAAAAAAAAAAAAGACCTTCTCAAGTGCGACTTAAGAACAAAAAATTTAAGAAGATTCATAAGAAGAGAGTGGTGAATGAGGCCCAATGCTTGTTGTAAGAGTATGGGAATGAGAGGGTAAATGTTCCATTTGCCCGTACAGAACTTGGAAAAAGGGCATTTGCTTACGCTGCTCCTTCTAAATGGAACAGTTTGCAAATGGACTAGAAATTACCTGAACTTATTTCTTTGAACACTTTTAGGTCTAAACTAGGAGCACTTGAAATTGCCTCCTTAAATTGTAACCATTTTTAATCATTTTTATTGTATATCTTTTATAATGTCATGTAACATATAATTGCTGCCTTTTGGCCAGGACTCCCTTGGAAAAGAGGTTTTTAATCTCAATGGAACTTTTCCTGGTAAAATAAAGGTTAAATTAAAAAAAAAAAAAAAAAAAAGCTTGTATACCAAAGTGCTTCTGTATACCTGTATGGTTCTATACAGTGTTTGGACAGTTGCAATGTTATACCAACAATGAAACTGCTGATTCACATGCCCTGTGTCAAAGTATTTATCTGTATTAGGATTCCTCAGTCATCATCATGCACTCCAGAGTATGCTTCCCTTATTCACGGTATATCAGCTTTAATGTGAAAAAGTAAAAGTAAAATTCATATCACATTTTTTTGGTTTAACTATTGAAAAACATGCAATTATTTGGTTCCACAGCTTACAGGATGGATAAACATTGCACAAATGAAAAGGTTTGAGATGTGAGGTTACAACAATTAAAACCTACATGGGTGCATGCTGCACTGCAACTAGTTTGTTTGCATTTAAGCTTAAAATCTCAAAATATTTAAGCCAATTTCTTTATGTTAGTGTTTTGGATGTCATTCATTATTGAAAACAACTTGCTCTACCTGTATTTGAGGGCTGAAATGGGACTTGGGATGCAGAGGGGAAACCACCCGTCGACCCAGAAGTACTCCCGAATGCATCAAAATTAGCAAAGTCTGCATCTGCGTTGGCGTTCTGTGCCGCTGGAGGTGGTGAAGAGGTGATGTTCAGACAGACAGATGAACAACAAAAACAGTGAGGGGGTAAACAATGGATGAATGGATTTATACAAGACATTCAAAGACATGGGTGAATGCAAAAAAAAACAATGAATTGTGTGCTTAAGAACAGGCGGAGTAATCACTGTGGGTCTAGTTTAATGAAGTGCAGAGCAACTCTGAAGGACAGGTTCACAATTCACAATTTTGGTTCATATTAAAAAAAAAGAATTCTAATACTAAAATACTAAAAAATAAAATTCAGATGTTCTGAGCTGCAGAATCCCTCTCTCCCCATCTTTATGCCTGCTAGGAGACCTACAAACAACAAACCTCCAAACTAAATACAAGAATAGTTTATTAGTTTCTCTGGCTATCGCCAAGAAAACAATATTACAAAACTGGAAAACTAAAAATACACTTAGTCTGAATCAGTGGGAGAATTTACTAATTGAATATATTACTTTACTAAAAATCACAGCTTTCCATAATGGGGACATACCGTCCTCCAGGGAAAAATGGGGACCTTTCCTCAACCACTTCAACCTTAATCTGAACTGAGACTGGACGCCACACATATTTCCACATTCCATACCACCATTTCACTTACATTTCTATCAAAGACAAATTAATATACATGCATAATGAAATTGGAGAGAGTTGTAATAATAATAATTGATCGTTGTGGTTGTTATTTTTACTATTACTTTGTAAGTAACTATTAGTTTGTAAGTAGGCTTTACTATTACAGGGTAGGCATGATGTGCAACTGCTGGTCGGGGTCGGTTGGTGTGGGGTGGCAGAGGTTGAGTGTCGCTCGGGCCTTGCCATCTACTTTAATGCAACACATTAGATTAGGGACTATATCACACTGGCCAGAGTAGGATGGGCACCTTTCCTTGCTGATGTGCGACCCGTCCTGGGCACACCCTCCAGGTTGTGATAAGCGGGGCAGAGACACGACACATTATATTATAATAATAATAATTATTATTATTACTATTATCATTACGAATAGTAATGGTGAGAATAGTAGCAGTGGTATTATGTTCATCTATTCATTATTTATATCTATTTATTTATCTATTCATTGTTTACCTATACATTATTTATATCATCTATTCATTGTTTACCTAAACGTTATTTATTTCATTTATATTATCTATTCCTTTATTTACATTTGTATTATCTGTCTATTAATCCATTTTCTTTCTTTCTTTGTCTGCCTTTAATGGTTTGTTGTTTCACAACACAAAATTAGTTAGTAAGGTACATAAAGCACCCGTACACTGACACACAATATTTTTGTTTAGATGTAATGTCTTGTTATACATTATTTTTATGTTGCACTGTATATTTTTTTTTTTTTTTTTTTTTTTTTTTTTTATATATATACATACACTGTTCACTGTTTCACTCTTGCCACAATAAGAAAAAAAAAAAAACTTTGAAGGATGGGGAGATGGAATGATATTCCCCAATTACCAAGAGATACAATGGAACTGTGTGTGTGTTAATGACTGCCCCCATGTACATCTTTGTTCAGGTTTTCCATGTGGAAATGTGACTATTCCACTGTAGTTGTAGCATTAAGGGCAGGTCCAGATAACTGCTTCCCTTTCAGGATAATTTCCTATCATTTCCTTTGATGACAGTAATATCCTCACACTACACAATTTAGTAACCATGGATATTTGCTTGTGTGTCTGATAGTTTTTCATTATGCATGGTCATGTTTAGCAATTGAGACATGCTGCACAAAAATTATACTTCACTGTTACAGTTATGTTGTACTGTATGAAAAGCGGAACAATAAGCCCACTTCTGTGTATTTTTTTTCTTAATTTCTAGTTCATCTTTAAGGGAAGAGTTACCAGTTTGTCATCCATGAACACAGCAAATCAAGTGTTATCAGTTCTACCTTTTTGCAGCAAATATTTTCCTTTTCAGCTGGCAGCAGAGATACATTAGTCCGTTTCCCACAGCAGTCCTAAGTGTTTTCTTTCTTTTTCCTTATATTTTTTTTGTTTTTTTTAATATAATTTTTTTTTTTTGTATTTTTTTTGTTTTTTTTTTTTTTTTTTGTTTTATTTTATATTTTTTGTTTGTGGGAAATTTGGTTTTTTTTTCTTCTCTTTTCCTTCCTCGCGTGCCTATTCATTCCCCTCCTCTCCCCCCCCCCCTCCCCCCCCCAATTCCTTTTTTTTCTCCACCGGTGGTTCCTCCTTATTTATTAAAATATTAAAAATAATTTTTAAGGGGGAAGACCCCAATACCCTTTCAAAAAATAATGGGTAGGTTTTTTTTTTTTTTTTCTCCGCGGAAAAGATTTTTAAAATTAAAATATAGTTTGGAATTATTTCCCCCCCCCCCCCCCCCCCACATTCTGCAAAAAAAAAAGCGGTGTCACAGTGGGACTCACCAAGGTAGCTATAAGGGAAACTACAGTGGGGAAGCCTGAACATGGAAGCAACATTTTGGTTGCATGCGCCGCAGAGCGCGCAAACGTCATGCGTTATTGTGTGGAACCGTATCCTGGCCAGAGCGCGACGGCTCTGATCCTGATTTAAACAAGTTGCCGGCTGGACTTAGTTGAGTAATCGGCTATATGGCCGGCAGCCAGCGCTGGTGGAAAGCTCTGATCACTCTGTGATGATGCTTTAAATGTTGAAACAAGTTTGTTGTGTTGCCACGTGAAGTAGCAATTTTCGGCACAATACCTGATGCTGTTTTTTGTCATTTTTCCGGAAACCAAAATAGTCCCACACAGCTGATGTGCTGTCTTTCGTTGGAACTAAGATATCTGCAGTAGTGTCAGTTTGTGCGGTTCTGAGGAGCCTGACGAAGCTGATTCTGAATACGCGTGTTCTTCAGCATTCAGTGAACCTTCAGTTCTTCAGGGCCACTTGCGCTGCTTACTTCACGTAACCAGATGATGTGGGAAAATCGCAAGACGGCGCAATAACAAAATTGGGCTCATCAAAATTGCAATTTAATCGCAAATGCAATTAATTGTTCAGCTTTACATATGATGGAAATATCCAATTCAGCATTTTGTAAAACAGCGGTGATATGCAGCAAACCTCTGGGTTTAGTTATGATTAAAAAACAAAAGTTGTACATTTGTTCATATAAAAAAAATTGTTCACACCTTTTTTTTTTTCAAATTAAAGGTTAAAAGACCCCTTCTTTCTCTGAAACTGCAACAGAAGATGGAAAATAAGCATAGTGAAGCCACATACAACAAAAGAAAATAAACTGTAATTATCCTTCAACTGCCACATTACTTTGGGTATAAGAAAAATGCTTAAAAATCTAAACAAAACGGGGAAAATACTGAAACTGGTGACTGAAACCACACCATTCAGTCCTCTAAAGCTTAGATTTGATAATGAAAGAATTTGATAGGACATTTCCTCCACTGAGCTCACAGTTGTTGCTCAGTGACTCAGCTTCCTTACTGCTCTGTCTCAGTAGACAACCTTTCCTCCATTTAAAACATAAACATCAAGGTTTCAATGTTTTTGTATCAGATAGTGTATCTGCCCACAGCGGTTCAGTTTTTCTCTAAGGTCATTCAGTAAGTTATTTGTCAGTTTCTTACTTGTGTGGCTGTTGAAATGTGCAAAGTTAGCAAAACTGGAGCTGGCTGTTGCATTCACATTGGGAGGGGCAGCAAAGATGTCTCCACCCAAGTCACTGAGGAGGTCAAACTTCTTATCATGGAACTGGTGTTGATGGGTTTGTCCACGGCTCACCACTGGAGACTGATAGAGACAAGAGACAGCTTTTTAAATAACAAATAAACCATTAAAAACAACAACTACAACAAAAAAACTAAAAAAGTATGCATGTGCTAGTTCATGCACACATGTATGTTTAACTCTTGACTTCTGCAACAACATTCATTTTAACAGAATAAAAAGCTGGTAGAAAAAAATAAAAACTAACCAGTGGTGTCACTGTCAAAAATTCATAAATACTGATCAGCCATAACCTTTAAACTGCTGATGGGTAAAGTCAGAAACTGGAAAACAGAAGTTCCCTACAGTAGCTACTTCCCTCAGCAGGACATCAGCTAGACTCTTAAAAATATTTAGAAAGGACTCAAAGAAAATCAGAGTATGAATTATTAAACCAGTTTCAAAACTTCCCAAGTATCATTCTGAAGTAGGGCTGTGCAATAAATCAAAATTCGATCGTGATTTCAATTTTCATGTCAAACAATATCCAAACCCATATAACTGAGTTGAAACAATTATTATTTATTTTATTTTTTGCTATTTTTCTTTTTAAGTTAAAGTTAATTTCAGTGGCCTCCACCGACTTAAAGCAAGTTTGTATAGTGCAGCTTGCTTTAACAAAGTAATTATTGCACTACAAATTACTTTGTGTTAAGAGTTCATGGTGCAAGAGTGTATGATGTACTCACCTGATTTGGTGGCGTGTTCTTGTTGAGGTGTAGAGTTGGGGCCGACTCCCCCAGCAGGGATTTCAGTGGTCTAACTTCTGGGGTGCTGCTAGTGCTGCTATTTGAGGAGCCAGAGATGGAAGCATGGACTGATGCCACTACTTTGGCCTGTTCAGGAGGGACGTACCTTGAAAGCAGTTCACATTATATGCCATCAGTGGAACTTCATTTCAACTATGCAGGTCCAGCTGTGATTGTAAGGAGGATTTATCTGCATGTTGACAAGTGAATTCTTGTAAAAATAAACATTTGTGAGTGAGGCACCATCGCTAAGTGTACGGAATAGTCATGTAATACAGGACAGTGTCTTGTGTGAATGAGAAGGCTTGTCTGCAGCAATAGTGGCATGTTGAGACATGCACTGTTTCTTCACTGCTCTCATTTTCAACAGAATGCCTTCAGAGACTGAACATCAGAGGGACTAAAAATATCTTTCATAAGCAGGACCATTCTCTAGATGAAAAATCTGAATATCCAGAAAAACACATTTGTGCTACAGAAGCATCTTGATTTTTCCAACTACATAAATCTGCACTTGTCCTAACTTATCAATGTTATAACTAATGCACTGTTTTACAAATAGAAAACCAAACCTACAGTTATATTTGTAGTAACTGCCCCCATTAGTTATTACACAAAGAATATTATTCTAACTACGCTGCAGCACTCACATATTTTAATTTCATTAAACCTACAACTTCCTAGTCATTCTGTCATGCACACAGAACAGCTTGACTGTAGTGACCTACATTCACAGCATTTAAAGAGGGGTGTTCAGTGGCTTGCTGGAGGCTAAGTGCTATGAGCTGCCTTTGAGCCAGAGAGAAGGGAAAAAAGCCACAGAGAAAAGCTACATGTCTATGTAGTCCTGCTCACAACTTTCCACTTTACAGCTTCTTATTCTATAGTTCTAAGCTCTATAGTTCTTAGTTTACTGCTTTAAGGAGAGACTTACCATCTTTTCTTTTCATATTTTTCTTGAAGAAACTCCTTGACTTTCTGTGGTTCCCTAAAATCTGGTACCGATGAGGTTCTGTCATCATAAAGACCAAGCCAGATCTGTTTACACACCTGAAACATAGAAAGTGATGTTTAATTGAAAATTTCATACGAACTCAATCACACGGAACAGTCAGCAAGTCTTCATTTGCTACTATATGTTCTATCAAAATAAATGTCATGCCTGCATATATGACTAAATGAATAACTAAAGAAATATATCCATCTTTTCATGGGTAAGTTCACTAATAGTTTGCAATTGTTACCACTTGTAGAAAAAGTCATGGTTTGCCATTTTTAGTGCAAGTATTCACACATTAGGAGATCCCGTGTTCTGCCTGGGGGAAAAAAAAGTTATCTTTCACTGGCTGTGAGTTTTAGACAGCATTCCATAGTATTTGCCCAATCTTGTAAACACACTGATAGGCTACCTGTGTAATTGTTAACTCAGTAAGAATCCGGCATTCAGTCAGAATGTGTTTTCCTTTTCTTTAAGCAACCTTAAGACACACACACCAACACTTAAAACACATTCAAGTTTATGTTTTTGTTTATGATTTTGAAATGCATACTGCCTCTTGTTTCAGTTTTATTCCTGTATTTAAATACTCTCCAAGGACAGAAAAAAAAAATCAGCTTGAGGTTGTAATATTTTTTCAGCAGCCTTGAAGGATAAGAGCATTAGCTCCAACCTTGAGTCTCCTGATTGTCTGCCTGGTCGGCCACTTTCCAACAGCTTTTAATAGGTTGTGCTTCCCGGGTGGCATTGTTCTATTTCATACTCCGTTTACCAGAAATGTGCCTTGGGTGGCGATGGCCCCAATGGACTTTGGTTGCTCTGTGCAATACAAATATACAGCCCTACTCTATCAGATTAAGGTGGGTAGGTGAGAGCTTGAATCACACTTTAAGACCTCTGCTAACAACATATATAATTTTACATTCACTCTTTATTAGCATACAGCTGAAAGTTATAAAAATATTAAACCAATCATAGAATATTTGACCTAAAAATATCATGTTTGTCATTGTAGTGAAAATATTAACCCCAACTGGGTCTCAATTGTGGTATGTTTGCAATATGCATGAAATGCAGTATTAAGGATTACTTTCTCTGACATTGGTGGCAATGGCGTGGAAAGTGGGGAGCTGTGGCGGCTACAGCTCCTAGAGCCTCTGCAAGAACTGACGGGAGGTTTACACTTAAAAATAATACATATATAAAGTTGATGCATGTAGAAGAGCTTTTAAGGGGGGAAATTGTGCTAAAAATTAGTCCCTCTTTGGTTCCTTTTTTTGGATTGTCTTTTTTTTTTCGTTCTGGTTTTTTTCTTCTTCCTCTTTCCCCCTCTCCCCCCTTTTCCCCCTTTTCTCAGAGTTGCTGGGGATGTGTGGAAAAACTATTTAAAAAAAAAATCTAAATCCTTTGTTGAGGAGACTGTGTTAATATGTGTGTGTGTATGGGAACTCGGTGAGTGAGCTCAAGCTAAGTGTTGATCAAAACAGTGTGTGGCCAACAACTAACCACATTAAAGTTTGTTGCCAACCTTACAGTGCATCTCTCGTTTATGGACGTTACTTGTAATATGTTAATCTGTTTCTCCATTTGCTGTTTGTGTCCATCTGATGATGTACACTACATCTACACTACCTGTCTGTCATGACAGAGGTAAGCTGTGAAGTAGAACCACCCATCCACCTGACTGTTTTTCGCATCTTGGGCAGCGCTGAAAATTATGCTTTTAGGCTACTACTGTTTAAGTAATATCGAGTCTACTCTTGTTATATGGCCTTCTTATGGGGAAAAAATGTAATAAGATCTGAATTGTTTGAACTTCTTAATGTATTATTTGTGTAGGCCTATCTTATGGCTAGTTACCAGCCACCGGCTGCGAGCAGGCTCCTTCTACACTAGCACGTGTAAGTGCTTAAACATGCATGATCCCTCCTATTGTCAACATTTACCCGGCTTTCAAGGGCCCCCTATTCGCATATTTCTTTAGCCGGGTAAGGGGGGCGTGTTAATCCCAAGCCGACGGGTCAGCAGGCTGGTAACTTCGCTGTTTAATGAAAGAAAGTGAGGACAACTAAACCAGCCGCAGACTCATAGCAATTAGCAAAGCACGCTACAGGAAAGAAGCCGAAACAACTTGACTCTCAGTCGAGAATTTGCTCGGCCATAAAAGTTTTATAGTCATTTATTACTCGTGGTAACAACGCCACCTCATTGTCAGTCTAAATGAAAAAAAAATCTTGTTTTCTCTGGCCCGCATTACTTTGCTAGTCCCACAAATTAACTTCCTGTTTACATGCTGATGTAATAAACATGCCTTCGCATGTGATGTGGCGCATGCTCAGTGTGTGCAAATGAGCATCAAACTTTAAACAATTCTCAAACAACAGTATGGATGCAGATAAGACGGGGAGTTAAACGCCCCCATATAACATTTACCGCGGAGTGGAGACGTAGATTTTTATTAT
This sequence comes from Atherinomorus stipes, assembly GCA_023101725.1. NCBI lineage: Eukaryota > Metazoa > Chordata > Actinopteri > Atheriniformes > Atherinidae > Atherinomorus > Atherinomorus stipes. Next base: position 276,476 of record JALJCO010011123.1, on the reverse strand, counting down.
TATTATTTTTATTCACATATGTACTGTAAACGTAGAGTGGCGATGCACATGGGGAAAAATTATGTCACTTATTCATTCATTTTGTAAACACCTTCCCATGCGCATGATTAGTGGTAGGTGTTGAAAATGAAGCCTCTATACAAACACCCAAATGGACTGAGGTCTAAACTAAACTGTGGATTTTTAGAAATTTTGCAACCCTTCCAAACATTTTCCTCTCATAATTTGAGACTTGAACTAATGATTTCAGGTACATAACTGTTGAACTTAGCCACAAGACACATTTAATTCAGTTTTGACTGCACCAAGTCCAGATAAAATGAAAATGCAGTTGCTGCAGAGGGCTGCTGATGTAAGAAGGAATGACTTCCTGCACCATTTTTTTGGAATGGTGAAGCTGATGAGGTCCCTGGTTGATTTATCTCTGTGTTATATAAATGTGTAGTGTTGTCCAATTAGTTGAACAACTTCTGCAGTACTCTTATTTGCAAGTCAACTCAGGGTGCATAGTAACAGTCCCCAGCACTGGGCCTAGCTTTCTGTACCAGCTTGCTGGCTATCTTCTTTTTTATTCACTGGCTCACATTGTTGCATTTGTTTGTGCTGAAAGATATGACCATGCAAAGCATCAATAACGTCCAAAACTTCATTTGAATCAAATTTTTGAGATAATCGTTTTATCGCCTGGGTCTAAATGTAGATAAGACAGAATAAAGGATGTACTGGAATATTTTCTTTCATTTCTTTTTTAAATTTATTTGCATTGCTTAAAGTACTGTGATTCTCTAAAAAACTTCTAAGTTTGTATGTAACACAAACTAGCCAAAGCAGCTGGAAGTTGATCTTACTTGTGATTGATACATGTGTTAAGTGACACGATTTCTTACCTCATTGCCATGTTTCTGTAGAAACTCAATTTCCTGTTGCGTGAAGGTTGTCATAGAGATGGACTTGACTCTGTGGGGTGGATTCAGTCCTCGTCTGCAGGTGAAAAAATGGAGACCAGGGTCACTTATGAGCCTTTTCCACTGCACATTTTCGTAACCCTTCCACGCGGCACGGCACGCTTTATTTGTGTTTCCTGTGGCGAAAACCCGTTATGAGCCATTATGATTTTCTGCACACGTTTCAGAGCTTCACTGATTGGTCAAAGGAAATTGTTGTCATACGCGTCATACGTGTTTAGCCTCGCCACTTCTAAAAATATGTGGTTCTGTTTTCGGTGACTACAAGCCACAGAGAAAACAACAACAGCAGTAATAAGGGGAGTGGGTAGCCTGGTGGTAGTGTCGTGGGCTTTGGCGCGGAGGACCCAGGTTCTAGTCCCTGTCACAACCCCTAGGTGAACCACTGTGGACCCCTGAGCAAGGTCCTTAACCCCACCAACTGCTCCCCGGGCGCTTTAAGTAGCAGCCCATTGCTCTCTGGTACTACTGTACAGAGATGGGTAAAATGCAGAGCCCTTATTTCCCCTTGGGGATCTTACTAGTATAAACAAAAAAAAAAAAAACTCGATATCATCCAATGCCTCCATTGTTGTTTTTTACTTTCCTGACCACCACGTCAGTCTCGACTGCACCTACTCAACCCACTTACAGGTGTTAAGACTACTGCTTTTCCTGTGTGGAAACAAAAACCATCCTGGTGGTCTTTAGTGTGTGGTGCTGTACAGTGCCGTACCGTGCCCTGTGTAGCTGCAATGGAAAAGGCCCATTAGACTTGAGGAAAACATACAGTAAACTTCATCGGCACAGAGTCCAGAGTCAACCTCCGTGGATGGGGCCATTTAATTAGCTACAAGCTGACTCGGTGCTGGTGTGTGTAACTGAGGATAGAAAGACAGGATCATCGTGAGGAATCACGTGATGATGCAATTTTACTGGTCACCCTGTTTTCTTGTCATTACACTAAGATTAAAGTGACCTGTGTGGTCATTAGAGGCATCTTGTAATATGTCAGACATTCATAATCTGGTCCTCACACATTAAAGGATGAGTAACAGGCGCCGAGGTCTATCAAGAGATAGACTATCAAGATCTTCACAGCCGAGAGGTTCAGATGACATTCGTATAAAGCATCTCTGCTTTGACTTGTGTGCAGGGTCCCTTCAGAACTCCTGTAGACACCACGTCGGACAGATCTCCTGAAACGGGGCCCTCTGGCTTCAGCAGCCCCGCGCCCATCCACCGGGCGGAAGCTAGTTCATATATATACGTATATATATTTTTTTATAATAAACTGCATAAAAAAATAATCTTGACTCGTCATGTCATGTCATCCATATTTTTTTCCACGACACATAACAGAGAGACATACTGACAGAGAAACGGCAGAGAGAATGCCAGAATGGTAAGTGACCAAAATACTTCCTTGGCTTGCACTGGCTGTCAGAGGTTGTCGTTATAACAAAAGAACAAGTAATCTTCTCTATTGCAGAAACTTCCATTACAGGGTAACACCCATTATGCTATAAAAAGTCTAGCTATTTTTTCCTCAGAAGGTCACAGCTCATGCTAGAGTGACCTATTAAAATTTGTAAACATTTAAGCACAACCGTAACTATAATAACTGGAAAGGACCATCAATAGTGTTTTTAAACACAGTGATTATTATCCAAGAGGTGAAAACTAATTCAGAACCTGCTCTCTTCTGTGTGTGAAGGTGACCAAAGGCGCAAAGATCGTTTTAACTGTGACCAGCAGCGCCTGATTAACTTTTAACTGTCAGTAGAGGAAAAGTGTGTGATCATTAACCGAATAGAGTCAAAATAATAGTAAAAGAAACAAACATATAAAAACAGGAATATGATAAAGAAAAAAACACTAAGAGCAACTTCTAATGTGATTTACAGCAAACAGGTGATGTCAACATAAGACATTCTTAACATAAGACATTAATCACATGGCAACCTAAAGGCATGCAAAGCAAAGTCTTGCATAATTCCATGATGCAGATCTAATATCTAGGCCTAACTGTCTTAATTCAAGAGTTTTAAAATCCACAACTCTGACGATAACCCCCTTCTGTATAAGTTACAAGTGTTGAACTGTTATTCAAAGAGCTAAGCATGCTGTTAAAGATTCAAATTCAGTAATCAAACTGTGTTTCCTATGTTTTCATGGGTTAGGATACATACTTATATTTATATTTATTTGAGATGTAGTGACAGCTTATACTGTGAACTTAAAAGTATTTGTGTCCGTCTTGAGAAATAAGATCCAACGCGTTGCAATTACTAATACAATGTCATGCAGAAAGACATGTCAGATCCTACAGTGAAATACTAAACCAGGTTGCTAAATTATTCACTGCTGTCACCCCTTACAGAACTTGTTTTTGAACTCCCCCATCCTCAACAGATCCACCAATAAACTGCTTCTCACTGTGTTACACATAATGAGATTAAAGGCAGGGTGGATGATGTTTTCCAGGAGCATTTCTTACTATATTGTTTAAAATCTCCTTCAGACGCCAATTGCAGACTATTAATTAAATGCTCTGGCGCAAAAATTAAAAACTTTGGTAACCTGTGGAACGGACAGGACCGAAAAAGCTAAATCCCATTGTCTTGAACAGCTCGTGCTTATTGATTGAATGATGATAGGTCTATCAAACTCCAAGGCGGTGTTGTCGTTTGCAGTGTAGATGTTTTAGACCGCAGAAGGAGTTGGGGTGAGCAAATTAACACTTAACACAAAACGTGGTTCCTCGGCTGTTTAGGCTAATGAGCTAACCACTCTACTGTTATTGGTTATCTTCGCTTGTCGGCGTTGCGGGGTATGTATCTTTTAAAATGTAACCTCCTCGAACCAGTAGCCGCCATGGCTCATTGAGAAAAGTAAATGATACGCGTTTTCACGTCAGTCTGAGTCTCCAATAACACTGGATTTATCGCTAGTCACTTGTCGAAACAAAAAAGGTTAACAGAGGTCTAAAGTTGCTAAGTTAGCCACATTGTAAACATTGGGTCCTCCAGGGAGATACTGAACTGGAAGGGCAGCCCGCAGCAGTGCCTCTTTAAAAAGGCAGAGGCGGCTGATGCTATCCGAGACACAGCAGATGCCAAAGTGGCATTTAAATTTCGATATTGGGGATGGGCACAATCAATCGATTATCGATGATTGATCGTTAAAAATTTTTGACTATCACATAATTTTTTTTTGATCATCTGACGGTGTTATAAAAGAGAGTTCATTCATGTGGTGAACGTCTTGAAGCTATGTCATAAATTTCACTTTGTGGCAGTAATAAAACATCCTTCCAGCGGGGGGCGATGGAGCCAAATGACAGCAGAGAAAGCCGCCTGCGAGCTGCCTTCTTCCCTGTCACCGTAGCTGAAAGAAGGCTCGTCTTAACGTGAAGAGAGAACGGCGAAGTCTGGTGTGGGGCTATTTTTCGTTAGAAAATGACACCTCACATTGTAAATACTGCGACACATTTTATAAAAACAACTCAACAACAACTCCCATGATGTACCATTTAAAAAACGCTGATCCGACCGAGCTTAAAGGAGTCATCACCCGGAAATCCCACTTTTTCACATTAAAACGTGTACTGGAACAGGACCTCAGTTAAAACGTGCCAGAAAGTCCGGAGAGTGAAAGTGACTTCGTTTTTGAGTGCGGGCTCTCTCTTCTCACCAGAATCGTCCACAAGACCGCGCTCTTCACAGTACGCGATTTGAATTTCTTTCTCCAGATGACGTGAACTAGAGAGGCTGCGAGCTGCTAAGCTAGCCTCTTAAGCACCACCTGAAAGCAGCTGATTATCTGCCGCAGAGGAGTTATGACCAGCTTTGTCAGAGGAGGACGACGACAAGGAGGAGGAGGAGAAGAGAGAGGGGGGGGGATTGCTGTTCTGAGTTGCTTTGGCAGAAATTCAGCAGTTTTCAGTGCTTTGACAGGAGGGACAGCACTACCAGGACCAGTGGATTATATTTATCAGTGAGGATGTGCAGTCGGTAAGTGTTGCTGCTTGTGTAACTTATTATCTTTTGTGTAAGAGACCAGTAAACGGTGGTAGACGAACGGACAAGCTGCTAATGTAGCTACAGAAGCTAACAGTATTTGGTTAACTTCACGTCAGACGTCTGCTCCTTATATTCATCAGAGTCCAACCCTTTTACTCCGCGGATCCTCTCTATCAACCATACTGTTACGTTTTTATCACGTTTTTCTCTGTTGGGACATCATTTCCTTCACTTGGTCTGTCCTGATAAAACTTTGTTTTGGCTGTGACGTTTGCCTCGTGAACGCGCTTACAGACAGGTCTAACTCTCGTGTGTATTCTCGCAACAAACAAAAGTTGGGGATAAAAACAGGTTAAAATGACCTCATTAAATTTTCGTCCCACCCAAATATAATTAAAAATTCATTTGAAGATAATTTCAGAAGGATTGTGTATGTAAAATACTAGTTTATGACACCTTTAAAAGGAAATGAATCCTCCATTCAACCTACTGTTGTCTCAGTCTTGAGCCAGATGAGCTGTGATGCACAGCAGGCAGACAAAATTATGGAGGGAATCTGCAAAATTATTTTAGTGGATATGTTGCCTAGAAGTGTCGTTGATGGAAAAGGTTTTACCAGATTTTATGAATTTACTCAAACCAGTCTATCAGTTTCCTTCACGGCGCATTATCACCAGGCTCACTGAAACACGAGAAGCGAGAGCAGGAGTTGCTAAATAAGTTAGCCACAGAAGCTAGCGTTGCCATAACAACAGACTGTTGGACCCCTTTAACAGCAGAGAACTATCTCACCATAACGTGCCACCACTGCCAACCTGCTCGCCAGGATTATTGAGGCTGTAGAGCAGTGGGGAGTTGAAAAAAATACGTATTTAAGCTTCCCCCCCCCCCCCGAAAAAACAAAAAAACAGTCTGCTTGTGGTATGTGTAATCATTTTTTTTAACATGCATTTCTAAATGATTTAATCAATAATTTATCGTTAATTTTCCCGACGATTGATCAAAAAGATGTTCACAAATGCCCATCCCTAATCGACACCCGTGCTAATTAATATCTAACTAAATACAAATTTTTAGAATGGATTAGTATTCGAGAATCGATTTTTTTTAACACTACTTTCCACTATGTTTTCATAAATTAGACATTGCAAGCTGCTTTTCCAGGCAATAACCAGCATCACAGTGAGTTTTTTAAAGTGCAGTAATCAATCACGGTTTTCACGATAATAAAAATTTGAAATGGTATTGCTAATTGTTGGAATTTTATCACGGTTAATCATTATATCGGTAATTGCTACATCCCTAGGTGGCTCCCATGGTTTTGGCTGTGAAACTTATAGTGCCTTTAAGAGTTTGCTCTGACAAAAAAGTAACCACAACTTATTCCACATACAGTGAGTGCCCAGTAAGAAACAAACAGAAGTGAGTTGTTAACTCATACTCGAGAAGACAAGAGTGATGCAAGACACTATCTGAGCAACTATGAGAAAGGGCACTGTATGTCCCCATTACAACATAAAGCGGGTCCATGGGAACTAAAAGGAGATATTTCTAAAGTTATAGCTTAACCAAACTGTGACAAGTCACACTATATGTTGACACTTTCTAGGAAAAATGTGAAGGCAGAAAACCCCCAAATATCTAATTAACGTGACGGCTAAGTATTAACATTTAAAAGATCTACAAAACAAAAGCAAGAATTTTTTTTTTTTTCCCATGTCACAAACAGGTTTACAAAATTATGGCGTGAGAGCACTAGCATCTGTGTGTTTAAACTTTGATTTCTTTTTCAGTGCCTGAGGTAGGTAAATGATCAGATTCTACTCAAACAAAGCCAAAACTAGGCCAGAAATGAGGAGAAAGTCCCATTGCCCTTAAGGTCTAAATATGATGGCAGCATCTCTTCCCAGTTGTCTCATTCTAATACTGGTTTGTTTGTTATTTGGTTGCTACAGGTCTTTCTTCTCAATTTACATCATATGACTGATGGATTTAAAACATATTTTCTACCTTGCTTTAATCAAAATCTTTTTATTTCTTTAATGTCTAAATTATGATCAGGAATAAAAGTAATGCATCAACAAGGGTAACCTATTATGATGAAGCAACTGTGGGGTATATCAAATGTCAAGTCATTCTTGACTCTTATCTTCAATATCAAAATGTTATGGTAATAGTCTCACTGACCTATTTCACAAATGTATTTATATGTTATGGGAGATTTAAATTGTAACAAAAACAACTGCATCAAAATTCTGGAAAAAGAAGAAAGTACTGTACTGCACTAATTGGCAACCAAAGCCAACCCATTTTTACTTCATATAAAGTAGTATTGTGTACCAGAATATATTGCACAGCAAAATAACTATGACCAAGTTGCTACAATACACCAGGACAACTAAGCCAGAGAAACTCATCCCATTTGCAAACTGCAACGGCTTCAGGGTGAGAAAAAACTGGCAACGCCATTTCAAAAGAATGAAGAGGCATTTACTGCTATAAGTTCATGCAAACAGTATTTTTTTTATATACTTTTTAGTTTTAATAACTACCTATGATCACTGGAAATGTCAATTCTTGAAATAAGCACTTAAATTACACTGTCATTAATGACTCATCCTGGTAAACCACAATTATCTAAGAAATGAAATGTCATGGGGAACAGGAAATGTTTAACAGTTAAAGTCACATTGAAGAATTTTTCCAATAATTCATATTCCCAATTATATTTAGTTATAGTGACACCTGCCCACATCTGACAATGTTTTGTCACTTTTGCATCCATGCATTCTCAGTACACACAGGCCGAGTGGGGTGACTTCCTGCCGTGAGAAATCTTCCAGTAAGAAACATTGTGAGTGGTGTGTTCCTCCTGGGAAGGCCCCCACCTTCATAAGGAATGTGTTTACATAGCAGATTCCAACGCCACCCATTAAATAACGTCAACTACAAGGGGGAGACGGTTGTTAAGATGTAAGTAGTTGCACCTCTGCCATTACCCCTTAAAGAAGTGCACCGTAACTGTTAAAAATACAGCTGATAAAGGGAAAGAGCAAACATCTTTAACTGTGATTAAAATGTTATGAATGAAAAAAAAATCTATTATTCCTCAGCAACTGGTATGCTTTGATCAGTTGTTTATTCACATTTTGGACATTTACAGGTTGCCAAATTTGACGAAACGATAAAAACAAACTAATTAAGCCAATAAGTCCTTGCATAAGTTTAAATGTTTTTTTCCTTTGTTTTTTCTTTCACAGAGACTTTTGTGAATTGGTATTAACATAGGGAGTAATTTCACGATTCACATAAGCAACCATGTTTAAAAGAACAAACATACTGCTCATTAGGCCAAATGATAGGAATCAAAATTTATCTGCAAAAAAAGCATGGCTGTGCAATCAATGACATCAACAATGTAAACAACATTCCATACAGACTGAAATTATGCAACTATACACAGCATTAATGCGTAATTTATCTTTTCACTTAAAAAGAACTAAATAGATCTTTTCAATGAACTGACTAAATTAAATTTAAATAGACAAACGTCCCCATCATTAGGAAAACACACTGACCAGCAGTCACAGATTCTACAAATGCAACACCAACTGAGAAAAGTAAATAAATAAATAAAATGTAAACATAAATACTGTATAACGACTGTATAACAAATCCGCAGATGCAAATAACCAACATTACAAAAGAATTAAATACGACAATCCCTAGCAAGAGCAGCATTTATATATAAAGACAAAACAAACAAACACTGAACTATTTATGTATATGCGATATGGTCCAATTCCATATCTCATTTAAAAATATAACAATATATTTCTTATATCAATGCAGCCATAGTAGTCAACTTAGATTATCATCTGTGAATGAATGTTTTGGCACTACCTTAGAATGCTTTTGCCCTTTTCAAGTAAAAAAAGCAACTAGAAAAAGAGAGAACAAGAGAAAAAGAGAGAGAGGTTGGGTGTGTGTGTGTGTGTGACCTGACTTCTCTACCACTTCCTGTTGCACACGTACAACATCACATGCTGCTGATGTAGCAGCACAGTGGGGCCATACCGCTTCCTGAGCCTACAATCACACCCGACTTCCTGCATATATCAGTCAGGGAAGAATTTGTGAAAGTGATCTCCAACTACAGAACATCTCTCAACACAGACTTGCTTTAAAGACTTCTGCTGTAATGTAAAGACAGCTACATTACTCTCAGGGTTGAAACAAAGAGGATGTCTAGTTTTCACTAAATAGCACCAGAAACTAAATTAGAAAAAAGGCTTCATCAATAGAAAGCTCAATTTTACAATCAAAACTAAAACCTGAGGATTGAGTATTTACTCAACTATGGAACAAATACCTTCCTTTTAAAAATCTTTGAAAAAGATAGTATTTCTTCATGGTCTGGAAAATGGCATGGTGATTTAAATAAGTTATTGATCTATTGGCAGTTTATTGGCCACAGCAGGCTAATTTTTTTTGTTCAATTGCAAAAAACCCCTCTGCTGTTTGGCATCTCAAAGCAACTGAGGGTGCTTCTATGCTGAGAGCTGCCCAGGAACCCACGGTGCTGACTGAAAACGGGAAGCTTCAAGGGGCAGCACAAGACACCATTTCAACTCACCACAATATTGTTTCCCTTTGGGGATAAATGAAGTGCTACTTTGTTCAAATAACTTTAGAATGTTTTAACAAAGACTTTATAACGCAAATTACTTTTCTTTTCTTTTTTTAAAGAAACTACTGTTTGTAAGGAAAGGTGGAATTTTGGGGGGAGACCTGTTTTTCCAATTTCATCAATGATGAATGGCATTCCCTCAATGACTCGACACCAACAACCAATACGAAAGTCCATCAAAAATTATTTTGTGGACACTGATGCACAAAGGGAACGTTGAGCCATCAGCGATAAGACACTAATGCTGGGTGCTTGGATGTTGAGTCTGAGTACAGTATATTGTTTCAACAGCGACCTTGCACAAGCACAATAGTCACAACATGAGACTTGAAATGTCAGTTGGGGCAAATTAAGTCAAATATATCATGCATGCTGCCCCCCGCCCAGTTCCTTTTTATTGATGATACATAATTTTTTTTTTAATTAAGCAACAGAAGAGTCTCTATTTTAACATTACTTACTGAAAAAACACATTGATACATGTACTTTATAAACATATACAACACAGAGCTTTTTGCTACTGATTGGCAAGCAGGTTCTGTGAACAATGCAAAATGATCAAAGAGCAATGGAAAACAACAGGCAGAAAATGTTTGACAGTAAAAAGAAATGCGATGCAACTTTCATGGAGGGAAAAAAAAGTCTGCTTATTGAAGGATATGTCAGCCAAACAACGTGGCTTAGAATCAGGTTTTTCTTATAATGCAGTAATACCTCTGCAACTGATATGTATAAAATCGGTGAAATCACCAAATGTAGGAACTCTTTAAGTAATAAATTGTTTTTACTGTTATATTACATAGAGTTCCTTTCAAATTCTGGAAAATATCACAAAAACCTTTTTACATCCACATTTGACAGCTGCATTTAGGTGTTACATCTGCAGCAGTAAAAGAAGAAATGGGATCCTTCACTAATCCCAAATCCCAAGCTGCAGATGCTTGGTTACACAACTACACAGCAAGGTTTTAAGTCGGGAAAATGCTGTTTAAAGTCAAAACAACCAGTTAGACTGTAACTATTATCACAGTGGATAGGTTTTAAGCTTTGGGGGAGTAAATGCACATAGCAGCGAATTCGTACATGAGATCTTGAGCAGCTTATTGAAAGTCACATAAATATGAGATATTTATGATATGATAACGATTTTTTAAATCTCGTTCAAATGTAGATGACTGGGTTTAATAAAACTGATGATAGCGTAAACACAGTAGTACAGTGAACAGTCGCATCTCAAAATAGAATGACTTTCACACGCCCATATGTCTACATTCATGTTTGCAATAAAGACGGTGTAATTGATAACTCAACATGCTTACAATCATTTTAGTACACATTCTTACGTCTTTATATATAGGAAGTATTTTATCATCGGGTCATCCAACTCGGTTTACCAGCAGTACTTTAAAATGTTCAGGCAACTGGTAGTAGCAGCAGCTGGCTTATCTGTAAACCTAGCTTGCAAGTGTCAGATAAGTTCACTGGCTAACATTAGAGGCTAACGTTAGCTAGCATCTAGGGTGGTTGCTTCGTTTGCCTGCTTTGTGAAACACTGACATCTCTGAGTACCCCGCCCAACACAGCCAGACAATGTCAAAGCAGCCAAACTCACACTTACTGTTGTTATCTGTCTAACGTTAGCTCGAGCTAAAAAATTTTTTTAGATTCCCCTGTGTGGCAGGCGCGTCCGAAAACGCCACATTGTGTGCGCAATGTCGAGGTTAAGGTCACAATACAACTTAATACTTACAGGATGCCAGAGCAGGAGGTACAAACGAAAGAGCCCACAGTCATGTTGGCATAGGTTGGGCCGCGCTGGTCGCAGTCAAAGCACTTTCTGTTGGGAGGCAAACTCGTCATTTCTCTCAGCATCTTCAGGTGTTTCTCCTCTTGTTTTCGTTTCGCACTCGCCGCCATGGTAAAGGATATATTAAACGATTAAATAAAACCAGGGGAGGCTGAAAGGTCAGCTACAACTAAAACAAAGGACTGTGCTTTTTAACGGTTGCAGACTCGTGCTAGAGGCAGAGAGAGAGAGAGAGAGAGAGAGAGAGAGAGAGAGAGAGAGAGAGAGAGAGAGAGGGGATGGGTAAGAGGCTCTGTTGTCAGGGCGGCCTCGCGTATCCTCGAACAAGGAGTTTCTGGCGATGAATCAGAGGGAACAAGATTTTCTTGCCATTTACTTCCGTCTTTGTTCAAACACTGTTATGCAGGACACATAGCTCCTTTGTGGCAAATTATGAGAGCTTAGTATTCATTATGATCTAAAATGTCAAAAGCACGATAAATCACAACGGATCTGTCTAGCTGATAAATTACCGTTTTAATTATAAAGTAAATTTAAAATGGGAAAAAAAAAACGACCCCCGAAGGTTACAAAAAGAGGAACTATCTTGTCTTCCATAAGAAATCTTTGGCTATGCCCATGACAGCCAAAGCGCAAGAAAACTGTAGTCTCTAACACACTAGCGCCATCATACGGATTAGCATAGTCACTGCATTTATATTGGGGATGAAATCCAGGTGAAATACGCTTACATTTTTTGTTCTTTTTAAAAATAAAGAAAATGCCAACAACTGATTTATCTTAGCGTGTGCAATGATAGAGCTAGTCATACAGTTATTCTATATCAATATCATAGCTGCTGAAGGTAGAATACATTTCTTTTAATAGCTGGAGATTTCTAAACCATAATCTGTGTATATTGCCTACTGTATGAGTCATTAGATGTTTTAAGAACATCTAATCTAATGTTTCAAAAATGTTAAAATAATGATAAAGATAGGTCGCCATATATATGCATGGATTCATTTCTCAGATAAGAGCAAAGTCAATGTACACATTTAGGTTTCTTTTTATCATAATTATCTTTATTATACACTATTCATAAAACAGAATACAAAGTAAACCAAATGGAAAATGCTTTATTAACATGGGGATAGCCAAATGCCAGGGCTATTTTGGTAATGGACTGTTGAACCACCAGTGCATTAGTCAAGAAAAAGTTTATAACTTTACAACTGAACATGTACTCAGAAATCTTTGGACTTTTTAATCAAGTGGAAAATAAGATCTTAAAACATTGTTACAATTCTTATTTAGACTCAAAAGACATCCCCAGTTCTTCATTGTCTGCAGGTACTTCTCTGTCTTAACAGTTAAAATCCAAACAGAATCAACTCTGTCCACATGTCCACAACTCGCCTTAAGTCCACTTTCAAATTGCAAAAAGTTTATAAATGAAGTTCTTATCCAGCTGTACCCCTTTCATTTAGTTTTATGCAGTGTAATTGCCGTTGTCATTAATTGCTGTTGGCTGACTGAAGTAATGGCTGCGGATGCTGCTTTTGTGGAGAAAAGTCAAAAGGTCTACGGTTTTCTGTGTAGCCATAAAGTTTGCAGAGGGCCACGCGCGCTGCTTCTTCCTCAGCTCCGACAAGTGTCTCTCCGGGACCCTGAGCCAGAAGCTTCTTGTCACTGAATAAATGCAGAGATGAATAAATAGAAAATTAAGAACAATCAAGACATTTATTAAGTCTACTACAAATGACCCTCATTGCAGAAAAACCTCAAGTATAGACAAGTTTCACAGCCAGAACAATGGGAGCTGCAATTTATTTATGTTTTTGCTAATAACTTCCAGTAAACGCGGTTACTTGATATTTTAGACCAGGGACACATGCAAAATAACAGCACGCATATGAAGAACTCCTGAACTCGACAACTGAAAAATGGATACTGTGAAACCCACAAAAAGGTTCTGGGACATATTGTGGCATACGTGGTTGCAGCAACTTGTGAAAACAAATAAATATGTACGTTGTAAGACGAGTGAATTTACCCTCTATAGTACGGCAGCTGTGTGGCTGCATAACCAACAGTCCAGCTATACAGGTGCAGCCCCCAGTCTCCACCTTTCCATCCTCCATAACCACCACCACCCAAGCTTTTTAGCAGGAATCATTCAGACACTGACTTGGTTTAAGATCCGACTTCATGTACACCAAAGTGCCGTGTTTGTGAATCAGCACGCAGCTGACTTTGTTGCTATCCATGTACTGATAAATGCCTCAGAGCTTTCCAGGTTCTTCATGGCGTTCCTAACACCATGGACTAAAAGTATGAAAATATTTTTCTAGTTGTAACATTAAGCCATTTTGTCATTTTATACATTATCCTCCAAGTTCCATATTGTAACAGGGTGAGCAATTGAAAAAAACATCTTCCTTTATAAGAAATAAATGAGATTATTCCCATTTTAAAGCCTTTGCCATCCAATGTAAATAAACGCTGATCTTACTCCACCAGAAACGCTTAGCAGGATTAGATCAGTTGTGGAAGTATACCGGAAAAACCTGTGAAACTTGTCTATGAATGTTGCTAGGGTTTCTTATATGATTTAAAAACACTCATTTACTATATTTGGTACGACAGCACACTTACCTGTACAGGCCAACAAAATACAGCGGCAAGACAGTACTTGCTCCTGCAGACCTGATGAGACGAGGTTCTGGCAGAGGCATGTTCCGTTTAGTAAGCTCCTCCATCAGTAGCCCCATGGGGTTGACCACTGTCCATATATCAAATAGGTCTTTTCCTATCAGCTGACTCAACAAGAAATCCTAGCGAGGGAAACAGAGAAGCAGAGAGCGTAAGTGAAGAAAAACAAATGCTGTGATTTAGGAAGAAGACTCTGTAATTTGTTTAAAAAAAACATTTCAAGTGCCCATAATTCTGCACAGCAAAGTTCTCTTACCCTGATAAATAATCCAGCTTGCTCTGCACCACTGCTTTCCTGCAGAGCTCCAGTCACTGCCATGAACGTAGAATGAAGCACATCATCTGGAACTGGAAATTCTGCACTCATGGTTAGGTCTTCAATACCAAGATTTCTTGCAACATAAGTCACAATTGTGGGACTGTTGAGATGCCCCACAATACTCTCCACCCCTTCATCTGGCAGGCAGGGGAAGCTTGCCCTGCACCACTCTGTCAGGAAGCTTTTGGTGAAATCTGATCCCTTTTTACTCAGCTGTATGTTATCCTTCAGAACAAGAGCTGTGGCCTCAAAGTCCACATCCAGCTGCCTCCTCCTCTCCTGTTCCATCTGCAGGTAACATGGGTTGATGAAGGCTGTTTTAAGAAGCTCCAGGGAGAAGCTTTCATGGAGGCGGGAACTGAAAGCCTGAACCTCAGCATGGTAGTCCCAGTTAGGCTGTTGCCACCTGGAAGACAGTCAAGCATGAAGCCAACTCAAAATGACTTCACCTGCAGACAGTAGGTATTCCATACCGAGGAAAGCAGTTACTTTTAAATAGTACTTAATGTAAAAAAACAAACAAACAAAAAACTTGTTTACACCTATCACTGTGCGGGCTTGGACGAACAAGTCACGAGTGAACCTGCAAATGTCTGTCGTGAACAGATTCATTTCAAACTGTTTACTCATCCGAAATACCAGATGTAAACAGGCCCTCCCTGTACACTAGTGTACACACTGTAAGCTGTACACTAACATGGCCACTTTTTCGCAGGGTAAAAAAAGCATTCAGGAGAATTGATGAGAATACATCACTGTTCAAATATGACCATTATTGCATGAATTTGCGCTACCCCAAGCTTGGAGGAGCAATGGCAGGCAGCTACGCCCCTGGTCTAACTTTAAAACTATTCTCATTTAGTTTTAACAATTGACACCCACACTGCAGAACAATTTTTTACTGATAACATAAAAATACACAATTATCTTTCACAATTTTCTTCCATTAGAAATAATTACACACCAACTTTATCAAATAAACGAGTGGCCTTGAGATGCTCTCTAGAGCTGGTGCATTAGCTAACGTTACCGTGGTTTGGGCGGCGGAGGTCCTTCAAGCTTTAACTTCTTTGCCATGAGATAAGTGTATGCTTTCATCCATCGTTTTTTCCCTCTGACATGTGTAAGTGAAATGCTACTGCCAACACGCTGGAATTGAATTCCTAATGTTAGCATGCCGCGATTTAATATGAACCCCGTCGCCATGTTTCCTCTGGCAGTGAGGTGTAACCAGGAAAAGTGTCCGACAAGAAACAAAAAAATAAAAATCCGGTTTTGACTTATTGACCGGGCGTAACCATGGAAACAGGCGTAAACGGTAACTAACGTTGACTAACAAAGCGGATAACCGACTGACATTGCTACACTGACAGACTTCTTTACACAACTTCACAAATTTGTTTGGGTTACTGCTGTTTCTACTGCCTGCTGATTTAAAAGTTTTTTTTTTAATTTTGGAAGAAAGTCCGCTGCCAAGAAACGATGGGAGATAAAACTGCAACAGCTACTCAAATGGAAGGTGGAGATGTCGGAGAGTCTCCTGACAGAAGTGCATCAGATGTCACTACAAAGGACGAAGCGCAAGACAAAACGGAACGGCAAAGTCCATTACAAGAAAAGAAGAAAAAATACTTAGGTCCACGAATTACCAAGGAGTTCCTCAAAGACCACTGTAAGAAGCACAAACTGTACTTCACACCTGCCCTGAATGAGACACTGTATCTGCATTTGCAAGGTTTTTCCACCATTGAGAACTTGGAGGAGTATACAGGGTTGAAGTGTCTCTGGCTCCAAAGCAATGGGCTTCGACGCATTGAGAACCTGGATGCCCAGACTGAACTGCGCTGCTTGTTCCTTCAGCAGAACCTCATATACAAGCTGGAAAACCTTGAACCTCTGACAAAGCTGTGCATCTTGAATGTCTCAAATAACTACATTCAAATGATTGAGAACATCTCCTGCCTTCCTGAACTAAGTACTCTGCAGATGGCCCACAACAAGCTGGAGACTGTGTTTGACATTGAACATTTGAGTCAGTGTTTGGCCATTAGTGTGTTAGATTTGTCTCATAACCTGCTGAAGGACCCTGAGATCCTAAATGTGCTCAAGGCCTTGCCAGAGCTGCGGGTACTGAACCTGATGGGTAATGAGGTGGTGAAAAAAAATTCCAAACTACAGAAAGACCATGATTGTGAGTCTCAAGCAGCTCAACTTCCTTGATGATCGCCCCGTGTTTCCCAAAGACCGGGCATGTGCAGAGGCGTGGGCAGAGGGAGGGGGTGGAGGGTGAGCGCAAGCAGAGAGAGCAGTGGGAAACAAGGGAAAGGAGGAAAATCCAGGACAGCATTGATGGAATGGCAATAATTCGAAAGAAGGCTTTGGAGAGACGACGTCTTCGAGAGTTACAAGAAAAAGGTGAGCAGTCTTCAAGTTTTATTACATCAGTAGGGTACACTAAGAATAAAAGTGAGTTTAACAGTGCAATGGCTTCGTTTCAGGAGAAATGGACACTCCTTATGGGGAGTGCAACACCCAGATTTTGCCTTCTTCAGAGGAAAGGGTTCAGGCTTTTGTGCTGGAAAGCCTGGATGCCCACGAAGAGTTCTTGCAGTCTCAGTCAAACCAGGAATATCAAAACGATAGGGAGGATGTAGAGTTGGAGAAGCTGGATCAAGGGATGCAGAGTGAGCAGTACGACAGCGATCAAGATCAGTCACAGATTAAGTCAGTCAGAGACGAGAAAAAAGCCATGAATCCAGAGAACTGGGCTCAAGAGCAAGAAAGTCCTGCAGGACAGATAGAGACAGATGAGGAAGAAGGGGAAGAGCAAAACCAGTTCACAAGGAATAAAACAAAGAGAGAAATGCCTGAAAATAAACATCCACCTCTGGACAGGTCTCCTCTTCCTGAAGCAGGTAAGGTTTTCCCAACTCATGGCCCCGGACCGCTGGTTACTGAGCTGGAGCATGAAGAGCTGGAAACCATTCACCTGCCATTAAGTCCATCACTGCGCATCGATGACCTGCCTGATTTAGAGGATGTGGATACAGAAGATTTCTCTGGACTCTCTCAGCAGATGCTCAAACCAAAAATAGAAGTCATATCAGGAGGCAGTGACGAAGATGAAGCAACCCAGAAACAGAGTGATGGCATGTTCACCTTTGGACCAGATAAGAAGCCATTCTTACTGAGTGATGACAAATCAGCAGGGCTCTCCCGTCATTCTTCCTTACTGGTGTATCCAGAGGACGAGGAAGCTTCTTCCCAAAATCCAAAGTCCACAAAAAATCAAAACTCCTCTCCACCACGCTGCCTGATCGAAGAGCTGGATTAATTCTTATGAATAGAACTTTTTTTTTTTTTTTTTTTTTAAACAAGCAAGATTAGATCGATCACCCGTGTGGTAGTTTTAGATTAAAATCAGTTAAAAGTTGACAGTTAAGTTTGGCCATAGGTATCCAACTGGAAAAAGAATAGACACTGCATTTGTATGGATTTTTAGCAGTACCGTTTTCGATAAACAATAAATTCTGACCTTATCTCTTCACATTTTGTCAGCTGTTTTTCTGTTTCTAAAACAAACAAACAAAAAACACTAAAAAAGATATGGATTTATCAAAATGAGACATCACAGAAAGGAAAATAAAATGACACATTTTCTACAATATATAACAAAATGTGTCTGTTTACTTTTCAAAGAACAGCATGGCTTTTTGCATCAATAAAAACACATCACAGGTATGCTTCTAATAAGTTTATTACATTTCCCAGTCAAAGTCACATATTATTCTCTGCAATAAATACTCAGCATGTTTCCATTGTAGAGGTGCATGTCTCTATGTTGTAGCTCAATATTCTTTTTTAGTTTTTCATAAACTAAGCTAAACTGTGAATCTTCCAAAGCTCTGAGTGTCATGAACAAATATTTACAAAAAGTTATATTCAGCATTGGGCAAGTGGATTCAGAATAAAAGCAAAAACACAAGGAAATGGATAGAGAATGAAATGAGAGTAAAAAAATAAAACTGTACATGTCTTAAATAAACAAAATCAAAATACCAACCCTATGTGCAACAAACCTCATGTTAGTGCCGAGGTCTTGTGACGCAGGGACCGAGTGCAGCCAGAAGCTAATATTTGACACACTGAATAAAGAATAGTAGGTTCTCCGTCCATGCCGGTGGCAGGCCACTAACGTCGTAACCACACCCACGTGTTGATGAGCCAGAAGGCAACCGTGATGGAGTACATGATCATCTCTCGCTTTGCCCGCTCCTTGTTCTCTTCTTCCAAATGTTGGAGTCTCCGGTTCAGCTTGATGAGCTGTTGAAACAGCAGAATTTCTCCCCTCAGTCACACAACGTCCATAACTCGCTGTAATGTTGGATTATTAACAACTAACCTGACGTCGCAGTGTTGTTGCATCAACCACTGACATGTCATCGGAAGTCACGTCCAAAGAGGCTTCATACGATGATAACGTGAGCCTAGAAAAGACAAAAGCTGCTTTGAAAAATTACTCAATTCAGCCAATCAAAAGACTGTTCAATTTGGATGGCACATTTAAGATCATTATAATCCATTAGCGGTGACATCATTGTAACGTCGAAGTTTTACGACATAGCTTAACCTCATTAAGACCTAAATGAGTTCTCCAGGCAGGAAAAAGATGGGGACAAGGAGAGAGGAAGAGAATGAGGTGCCAGGTGGAGTTACCTGGAATCGTGCAGGGGGTTGGAGCTCGAAGCCGACCCCCCTCGCAGTGATGGTTTGCTGAAGAGGTGGGGAAACACAGAATTGGGAAAGGGAAAAACAGAAGTCTAGAGAAAGAGTTGAACACATGCACACAACTTGCATGTCCCTTGCACACCTCCACTTTTTGTGTTGTCCAAAAAACTATAAAGGTAGTTTTCTAAATCTGTAACAATACTGCATTCAGGTGCTTTTCACTGACATGTTGGCAATGTCTCAATAAATCTAAAGTATTTTCACAGAAGCTTTTGCCACACCTCACCATAACAACTATGCTGAGAGATATTTTGGGAGTCATGGTGTGCAGAAGGTATGAACACAAATGAAGCGAACACATTTTGTCTTAAGCAAATGTATGCGTGGAAACTAAAATCCAAAGTGTCAAAATCCAGAAGAATAACTGAGCTGAAATGTTTGTGATTATTTTGCAATACTTTTTGCTCAGTTGTGAGCCTACACGCGCTCTTTTCCTCCAGCTACAGACCCTCTGCAACTGTGAAGTTTTGAACTCAAACCAAATGGAGAAAAAAACCCTATCAGCACTACTTCACCTCATAAATACTTCTCTTTGCTGCACCCTGATCTCCCTTACACAACCAAAAGATATCCCAAAGGGGATGATTTCACTTTTTTCTAAGTGAAAATCCAACAACAACTCAAACAAGTTGGTCAACTTTGACCACCTCCAACTGAAAAAAACATGTGGCAGTTCATTCCATCAGCACACAGTAAAGCCTCAAAAGTGTCATGGCTTTAAGTCAACGTCACTCGCTGCATTTTCACATGATATATGCTTATTAATGCTGTTAATTAGCAGTCCCTGGACTTAATATTGTTAATATTTTTAATGGGAGTTAGACATAGTCACTCAGACGTGCTGAAGAGCAGCAATTAAAGACAACTTTATCAAATCCCAGGGAGATATCAGATGAACTTTGTATTACCCCTGCTAATAAATATCGTTTGGTCTTTTTATTCCTTTCTACTTTAGGCAATAAAATAAATCAAATAAATAAGGGGATGATTTGGAGGTCACCTGCTTGGGCTCTCGTCCAAGACCTCTAGGACCTGCTGGTAGGCCCGACGTGTCGTGGACTGGAGGAAAGATAGAACACCGCTAGCGCTGTACAGGTTGTGTTCTTCAGCCACGGTGAGAGAGGGACATGGCTGGACAGTGGCTGGGGGGTGCAAGGTCGCACTGCTCAGTGCCCACCAGAGAAAGTTCAAAAGGGAAAGGGAGGAAAAGGACAAAAGAGGGCAAAAGAAGAGGAGGAGGAAGGAAAGGGAGAGAAATAAGGAAAACATTGTCCTAGACTGACTCTGCAAACACTGCAGCCCTGTCAAAGTAGAAGCAAAAGCCAAAGACGATACCTGCCACCCACTAGCCGCGCTTTAAGGTGAGCCCACCCACCCAAACATAGCAATGCATAAGCAGAAGATACAGAATAGTATTTGATAAATAAATACTATTTATCAATAAAAGCTGATCGCCATCTTTTTATAGTTAACCCACTCAGACCAAACCCTTTTTTTTTTTTTTTTAATAAAAAAAAAAAAAGACTCCTGACACCTGAGACTTTTTCTTTGGAAAAGCCAAACCATGCACTTAAAAACAGACTTTTACTTTAGGTTTATCAATAAGTAACAATAATAATGGTGTGCTGATGAAAGACTAATGTTGCATCAAGCTTGAAAGGTAAAAGTGTGCATTTTGTCTGAATGGGTTAAAGCCACACTAGAGGTGGTGACCTCATCAGCAGGAGAAGAAATGGGAAGATCACTTCATTTTCTACCTAAGCAATAAAGCTGCAAAGCACATGAAGTGTCAATTATAAAGAGCAATGTGACTCATCAACCAGATAAATATGTCTGGATTTCGTCAACTTAACATTGAAGGTTTACATCAAATTCACGTTTTCCTTTCAGCGGCTTTTCTGTTGTTGCTTTTGAGTCCTACAGTGTTGCTTAGAGAGGAGTGTGGTCTTCAAGGATGTAATACTCTAAGTTATTTTATCAATTTATCACCACTAGTCCTCAAATTGGTAATTGACTAGAACAGATTACAGATTGATGTTGTAGGGTTAATAATGAAGATGTTAACAGATTAGTGTCAGAGCTGCATCCTGCATCAATACTAATGGTAGCAATGCACATGGAAACAGAAATACCAGGCAGCAAAATGGAAATATGAAGTGCAAAGAAAGACGCAGCATGCTACTGTGTGCATAAGATGGGGGCTGATACTTGGCTAATAATGGCATGTGTAAACCAATACTCACGCAGAGTCATTGTGGATAAGCTGGCTGCTATGACGGAGTGCTGCGTTCTCACTGGCTGAACGTTCCCGACGCAAACGTCCTTGGGGTCGCAACTATGAGGAATAATAATAATAACAGATTTAGACAGAGCATGAGTTGCTACAAGGACATTATATGAGTTGAGAAGTGGATTTAATGGAGAATCTTTAGTGATAATTCATTTCTTTATTACTTACCAATTCCTCATTATCTGGAGCTGCTCGTTGCTCCTCCTCTAAGAAGTCCAGGGGCCGCTCAGTGAGGGTGAGGACTCTAGGTGGAGTTTTAAGTGACAGAGCTTCTAAGGGTGTTGACTGGATAAGGTCTAAATCTCTTGGTCTGGAAAACTGGGGGTCAGTGGGGTCCCCTGATAAATGAAGGCGTGAATTAGAAATTGAATTAAGGACTTATTCATTACTTGATTTATTTAAACTATATACTCTGTGTTTTGTGTGGAAAAACTGAGTGACCTTTAATAGTCTCTCCATACCTATGTTTGTTTCACTTTTACTATCAAGCAGCTAATATGATGTCAATGCCAACAGTAGAATAGCCTTCAGCAACAGAATAAGCAACGTTCTTGCCCAATGATGTTTCAATCAATCCTTCATATTATTTATTTAGCACATTTAAACAACAAAACATTTCCAATGTGCTGCACACAAAATCAATATACCACAATAAAATCACATTAAACAAGTATAAGACATGTTTGTTTAATATTAATCAATGAGTGTGACAAAATAATCAGCTGGCAGTCAACACTGAGGTGCGTAATACCTACCCGCAATCACAATTCTCTCTGGGACTTGCATTTTAACACTAGTGGGGAGGTCCTGTGATCCATCACCGGCGTTCTCATGGGCTTGTGGAGCCACTTTAAGCATCTCAGGGATGCGCATCCTTTGGCTGATGCCCTCCGTGTACTCCAGCTCATACTGGATACGGTTCATCTCAGCCATCTCGACTGTTGGGGAGGGAAAGGCTGCTCCGCTCATTTGGCTGAGTGGGGAAAAAAATCACTCAGCAAAGCAGAACTAGTTGTAAACCACAAAAAGTCACACGAGGATGAAAACACGCCGATATGAGCTTTGCTCATTTGGCTAGAAGCTACTTTTGATGTTTTTCTGCTTAAGCTTCCAGACAGATCACAGATCAAGAATCTCCTGAGGGATTTCCTGATAAGTGGGGCAAGGACGGTTACTAATGGAAACAACACGCTCGTGACACCATCATATGATTAAACAGTCTCTTCTGATTTCTCAGAAAAAACATAAAGGGGCACCAATAGCGACTAAGCAAGCAAAGCAGACTGTGGCATCATCCATCTGTCACTCCTTTTACAGAAAAGCTTAATATGGCTAAAAATTCTTTTACGTTTGACGCCAGAGCTAACAATATGCTAACACTGAGGATGATGTGTAAATTAACACAAAGTTAGTATTTATAACCGCTATATAATCAAAATATCAGAAACGAGCTTTCATATCATTTTCAAAGATTCTGTAGTTTGGGTTGAACATTTGAAAAGTGCTTAAAACAACTTAGCTTAATGCTATTTTAAGCTAGCGCGTTAGCACGGCTTCTTACCGTCTGGTTTGTTGTTCAACACAACGATCTCTGCGAATGAAGTATCAAATCCTAAACGGCATGGGGTTTCTATTTACTCTGACGGGCTAAGTGCAAGTATTACAGACAATGCAGCCGTCAAACATCTCTTTATAATCATACGAGAGAGAGAGGGAGCTCCTCTCTTCTTCCTCCTTCCCGTGTCAGAACTTTTGACAGGAAGTACAACTGTCAACAGGAAGCTACGTAACTTTCACCAGGCGCCGGAATTAAAAGCAAAACAAACAACAACAAAAAAAAAGAAAAGAAAAGAGAGAAAAGAAATAATCTCTGATTAAAAAAAAAAAAAAAAAAAGCAACAGTGTGCACAAAGAGAAGTTGGACAGACTTCTAGCCAGTTGGTGAACTGTGTGCGTCTGTGAAGAACTGTAAAACTAGTTGTAATTCTGCCTGAACAGGATGTTTATTTAGCCTTTAATGTTATTTAGCTGATTTGCTTATTCAGAAGTGTTCCTCCATTCACCATGTGCCTTTTTATGCTATTAAGCTAGCTGACCTGTTACAGGCCAGTTACTGTAACTGTTAGCCTTGAACCTGCATGTTTAGTCTAACAGCAAGAGATTTATTAGTATTAATAATTAATACCTTGAATGTGTTTATTTGCCGAACGAATGCTCCTGATGGTTTTGTATTTCTGTGTTTATGTGTGTATATTGCCATCCAGACATTCACCTTAACTAGCCCTGGAATTCCTCACCTGTAAGCCTGTTGTTTGATGAATTACTTTGAGTGACCAGTAAAGACAGTTAACTGTAAAAAAAAAAAAAAAAAAAAAGCAAAACAAACAACAAAATTAAGTTGGTCCGACTTTATTTTTTTTAAATGTGCACAGCAGTTCCAGAAAAATTATTTAATCAAATCTATTTGACTTTAATATAAACCTATCCATCGGTTAGTTATTATTTCAGATGTTAAACTGTCAAAGGGTTTCTTTCTTTCTTTCTTTCTTTCTTTCTTTCTTTCTTTCTTTCTTTCTTTCTTTCTTTCTTTCTTTCTTTCTTTCTTTCTTTCTTTCTTTCTTTCTTTCTTTCTTTCTTTCTTTCTTTCTTTCCTCCCTTCTTAATATATTCCTTTACTGTCGTAGAAAACTTGCTTTATTTTGAATAAAAGCAAGTTTCAATTTCTGTCAAGACTGTAGAAAAATGCTGGCTGAGTGCTGTATGCACGTTAGTGTCGCCGGGGGGTTTAAGAGATGGCCCCACGGAGACTGTGGGTGGTGCATTTACACGGAGGCTCTCAAAGGCTTAAAGTCGTCTGTCTGTGTATCCAGAAGCCTGAGAGTGAAATCGGGAATACCAGTGGAAGAGAAACAAAGCCATGACTAAAGGCGGACCTCCATAAATGTCAAGATGCTCCTCATTTAACGGCCATCCAGGCTGCGAAGAACTACATCTTCTCTCTCGTGTGCGTAACTCGCTGGAATTATGTTTCCAAAGATTTTTATTTTGTGCGTGATGTTATTAGACAGTATGCATATCGCTTCATCTTTGGAGCTGCACCTTGGGATGTAAGTGTTTTTCACCGTTATTTATGTCCATTTTCTGTTGTCAGGTGATGAGAAAGTTTAACATACATGCTTTTGGTGGAACAGTGTTCATGAGTGTAGATTTTAAAAGACAGTTTATGACCCAGGTTTTACAAATAGTTAAGCTGAAGTTTAGCTGTTGTCTTTAAACTGTCTTATTTATTCATTTTTTAAAACTTGCTGTCTGTTGTTTTCTTGAGTTCCCACTAGGAGTCTCCCTTTCAGGACCCATATGGACATAGATTTGTTTGTCGCATGCAGCTGTAATGTGTATCTGCATAATACTTAATAACATATTCTATTTTCTTTGGACAGATCATGATTTTAAATAGACGCTGTGGGATATTATGGAAGAGGTTGTTTGAGATGCAGAATATTTTCCCTTAACACAAGCTGCTCTGTTATGTTGCCAGATGGTCTCTATAAAGAACACCTCTAGTTTATTTGCACTAACAAGACAGACAAATGCAGGCTACTACAACACTGCTGTGGGGTTCAGACCTTTATAGCTTGAATTTTGCATGCATGATCTGAACATGCACCTAAACTGCCTGTGGTAGTGGCTAAAGCCAAATAACCACATCTGTCTTTGTTCCCCATGTAATCAAACATGTTTCAGTATCAGGATGCTGCAATTCAGTCATCCATCAAAATGCTGGTGGGAAAAAAATAGGTCTTGATCTTCAAAGTCTTGATGCTATTCTTAAGACAAATACATCACTTTCTGTCCACCTCTGTGTTTCATATGCACAGGCCGAATGTTTGTTCTGACCGGGAGATGTCTGTGTTGGGGGGCCGTCAGCCGTGCGTCCAGGCTTTTACTCGCATGGTGAAGGTGTGGAAGCAGGGCTGCACAGGCCACAGATGGTGTATGGGCTACGAGAGAAGGTAAGACCAACAACATCTCCACAATACAAAGTTTTTTGTTTGTTTATTTGTTTGTTTGTTTTTCAACATAAGTAATTCCCAAAGATGTGCATGCTTGGATTGAACAGAAATGAGAATTTTACAAATGCAGCCCTAACTGATATTGCTGGTCAATTCTATTTGTCTTTGCTGATCACAAGCATCACTTGGTGACACAGGTACTTAATATTTCTGCACATCGCGGCCTTACAGGCTGCGAAGGATATACAGTACAACCTCTGTTCATCTTCATCTTTTTTCTTTCTTTTTTTAAAAACAGATGCTCACTCTAGTTTGGAGCTGAAAAATCTTGAGTCATACAGTTTATTTTCATTTAAAATATGCGCAATAAGTAATACCACTACGGGTATACATGGGTGATGCACCGGGCAGCTGCTCCCTTTATGATCTGTAGAACCTATGTGACCATTAGGAAGTATATGAGTTGCTTGAATTGTTTTACAGAAAAGTAAGTTTTATTTAATGGTGTTAAAGGGGAAGTTTGTTTTTTTCAATCTGCACCTATTTTCTAGCATGAAATGCATTCATTTACTCACCCAGAAGAAAGATGGGGGTTGCCCCATCACTTCCATTGTATTGTACATACGCTGATCTGGAGTGGATCTAAATATCTCCCGAAGGAATTCAAGTTGCACCAAAACTGTCTGGGTGATGAAATGAACATATTTCATGCTAGAAAATAGGTCCAGATTGAAAAAATCAAACTTCCCCTTTAAGGGCAATGATACCATGAATATGCTCACAGTTGCTCATAAGGTAACAACATTTATCTGGTGTGACTGTAATAGCATCTTTCTTCCCCAGGACAGCATATTACACTGCATACAGGCAAGTGTACAGCATGGATGTACACCCAGTCTATAAGTGCTGCCCTGGCTGGACTCAGAAGGATGATGAGATGGGCTGTTTACACAGTGAGTTAAAGAAAATGTAATTTACATACTGTAAGTATCACATAGGGCAGTTTTAGTAGTAACTTTGAAACTATTATCTGAATAGTGTCTAAATGCATTTAGTCACATCTCATTTATTTATGTCAGGAGGAAAACAGGAAGTGCAGTATTGAAACGTGCAAATGTAGTGAGTATTGCAGTATATTAGGTGAAAACCAAATTTGTGAAAGCTGGTAACAGAGTTGAACCACTGTGGGCCACTGAACAAGGCCCTTTACTTACTTAACTGCTTCCTAGGAGCTGAAATACTGTATCGGCCCAGTGCTCTCTAGTAAATCTACTAGTCATGGGTAGGGATGTGCCGGTTTCAAGGTATACCACAGTATAAAAACGTAGCGGTATAAAAACCATTACATTTTCCATCATACCTTCATACCTTGACCGCGGTATGAACTTCGCTCTGTCTTATAAAACACAGGGAGAGAGTGCAAGTCGTGTGTACGCCGCCTGTCCTGACTGACGCACACTCCCAGTTGGTGGCGGTAAATTCACGTTGCTTGCCAATCCCCATGCCATTAAACATCAAAGGGAGAGGTACATATTTTCCAATAAAGGGCATTGTTCAACCAAAATAAGATGTTTTTATTTACCCAGACACTTAAGAACAGTATTTAAGAGCTTAGTCATGATACCATGGTATACCGTAAAACCCTGATATTTTAGATCAAGGTTATCATACTGTCAGAATTTCATACTGGCACATGCCTAGTCATGGGTGAAATGCAGAGCCTAGTTTCCTTGTTGTCATGAATGAAGTAGAAATAATAATAATAAAAAAGTCATTAATAATTAAGCTTTTGTGTAATTTCTTTAAGTAGTCTTAAGGAATAGATCCCCAGGCTATTGGAAAGACATTCTGAAGTCTTTGGATGTTGGCTGCCTTTTGTTCTCTTTTCTGTCAAGATGATTCCCACACTGCTTCTATATTGATGTGATTATGACTCAAGAGAGGATTCATTCCTTTATTAGAGCTGTTGTCATCGATCTTCAGTCCAGTTCTTGAGTCATTTTGCAAACCTCAACCTATTTCCCTGTGTCCTTAAGAAGATGTTTTTGACAATCACCTTTTTGTGGAGACCATTTCTGATTAGGTTTCTGCAAGCATGAATCAACTGAAGGCCCAGATTAATCTCTCAAGCCCTTTAGTGTTTTTGTGACAGACTGTTGATAGCCTAAAAGCTGCACTAAAACTGAAAACACAGCCAATGTCCAAACCTTTGAAAAAGCTGGTGAAGTATTACTCAAGACCACTTCAAGAAAAAGTACAAGAAGGTCTGACTCAGTGAACAGAAATGTTAATAAAAAAAAAAAAATGAACGCAGCTGAAGACTTCCAGAGTCCTGGGCTTAAAGCTTCAGGAAGCCTAGACAGACATAAGGGCTATAGATACAGTATGTACAGAACATGTGAGGGTACAATGCATGCAGCCATGACCACGTAAGCAACATTATGGTATGTAATGTGTAACATCTGCAGGAATGTGTAGCGCCAATACTTGTCTCAACGGTGGGAGATGTACAGAGACTGGGGACCACATTTGTCATTGTCCATCAGGCTTCAAAGGGACACGGTGCCAATATGGTGAGTTTCTCATTGATGAAAAATGAAACATTTTCTGTCATTTTTAATGATTATTGCCCCACAATAACTCAGCCTTACAGTAAAATTTAGGTTTGGCTTTGGAAGTGAGAAAGCTCCTCTTTATTTCAACTCTTTTATGAAGGTAAGCCACTGTAGACCCCTGCGCTAGACCTTAACATTGCAGCCAACTGTTCTCTAATAAATATGGAGATGGGTAAAATGCAGGAGCTTATTTCTCAGTTGGGATAAGGCAAATATGTATTATTCTGTAATCTTTTTTGTTATCTTCAAGATAGTGTGTCAATAAAGCTTCCAAACATATGTTCTCACTGTGTTGAAGCAGAACAAACCTGTGGTGTAGCTCAGATTGGATAGGGCTGCTCTATGGGGCCTCTGATTAGTTAAAGTTTGAAGAAGTGCTTTCTGGGAGGAATGATTATCTTTGTGGGCCATTTTGAATCAGGGCATGTGGTTATAGCAGTCACTTTGAAGCTTTGAAAAATGGATATTTGGGATATTTTTGATTCTGGTTTCATTTGGTTAAAGATAAAACTTTAATAACTTAGAGAAAGTTCAGTATCTATTTCAAGTTCATTTTCAAACTTTCTCAAGACAAGTAATTTAGAATTTTAGTTCAGCATCTCTGGAGCTGGCAAACAAGTGCACATAATCGTACTGGTTTCATACCAACTGATTATGTATCTGTATGAGGCCAACAGCTGGTTGGCTTATACAGTACAACTATTTTATTTTTTGGCTTCTTCTCTGCTGGTTTTGTGGTCACAACTCAAATGATGGATTTTCAGAATGTGTCAGAGCTGAACCCTCTTTCTCCCCTTTTTCCTTACATGAACAGTTCTGCAGTTCTTTCCCAATTAAATGGCCACCATCTGCTGTAAACTTTATTCAAGACCCTCTGTTTTGTCTCTGAGTATTGTTTTGTCTTTCACTTTCATCTGTCAAAATCCAATGTTCATGTTAGCACACAAATAGTGCAGTGGTTGCTACTGTTTCAAATAGGGATGCATGATATAATCGGCCCCCTATCGGTATTGGCCTTAAAACTGAGTATCGGACATAGGCCACCCCTCTGAAATTTAACCCATATTTTACCGATCAGCCCACTGTTTCTAAAGTCTAATTATATATATATATATATATATTCTTCTCCTCTTCTTCTTTTTCTCCTCCTCCTTCTTCTTCTTCTTCTTTTTAAACTTCTTTTTACAGACTAGGGGTGGAAAAAAATATCGATACACGGAGTTATTTTCAAATGCTGATATCATATTTGATATAAAAATGCAGCATCAATCTATTTTAATAACAAGATCTTGCAATATTTCATTTTCTGTTACGAAATCTCACAAGAATTCACAAAAATGTCATGATATTTTCATATGCTGATATATTGACATTTAAAAACGCGGTATCTATTTTACTGATTAAATCTTGCGATATTTCATCATTCTGTTATGAAATCTTGTGAGAATGTGAGATTTTGTAACAGAATAATGAAATGTTGCGAGACTTTGTAAGTAACATAGATCAATACTGCGTTTCTAAGTATCAATTTGATATTGGCATATGAAAATATCTCAACATTTCAGTGTATCGATATTCTTTTCCCACCCCCATTTTTCTAAAGTGTCGGAAACAGATTACAGAATTGCTATTTGCAATGACTGCTTATTTTTTTCAGTTTAAAATTGGTGTTGATATCGGTTATCGGCCACATGAGTTTTAAAATATCGGCATATCAGATATTGGACAAAATTCCAATATCGTACATCTCTAGTTTCAAAAGTTTCTTAGTGGGAGAATGGTGTGCAGAGGATATTTGGCCCCTACCCCCACATGCTCGCAAACACACACACACACACACACACACACACACACACACACACACACACACACACACCCACACACACACACACACACACACACAGAACAGAAGTTTTCCCCTCTGATTCCTCGACTTTCCCAGAAGGGGAAGTCCTGCCTCTGGACCAGCCATTCTCTTGCTGCATTTTCACAGGAATGTGTTGTTTCTTAGAGGCACCTCTTTTATTTGTTTTGACACGGGCTCTTTGGTTTCACGCATCAAAGTGACAGATTGGGAACAAAGATATTAGCCCCAATCAGAAACAATTTCTGTTCTTCCTTCTGTCTTTCACATCCTGCGGTTCAGTTCTCCTTGGGAACTCACATCTTGCTCTTGTCTGTTTGTAAAATGCTTTTCCTTCTCCCATCTCCCCTGACAGGTTTATCCGCACTCCTCTGCCAGAGTCATTACACAGGGAGAGAGTAAGCCAAGCCCCTGTGCTCAGCCAGGTTCCTCCACTGTACCTCAGCTTGAAACAGGGGCAAATACAGTACATGCACTAATAAGTATATTATAATAGTCTCAGTAATTTACTAGGATTCTTTGTTATATTCTTAATGCCTGTCTAGATTTTACTGCATGGAAATATTTACATAAAATGCATGAAGAAATACAGATGTCCTCGAAGAACATAGTTGTGAATTTCATCTGGAGTCACTCACATGCCCGATGTTGAGTGATGATTGAACATTAATAATAAACAGAATTTGTAACTGCTCACAAGTTAGATAGTAAATAATCTGAAATAATTTGAATAGAGATGGCTTAGTACAGGACTGCAATCATACAGGTTTTCAATGTACTTACTCAAATACACCTGCACAGTAGGATGGGCGATATGTTATCGTGTGCGATATATCGTCAAAGAAATTCCCCATGGTAATAATTTTCCATCTCAGGATAAAAATGATAAATTTATTTTATCAGGTTTAATTTTAGTTATGCATGTATAGTTGTTTTTTAATTTATTTATAGTTTGCTGTTTGCACCGTTTAGATAAATGTTGAATTCGTTCTCATATTTCATACAATGTTTGTTTTGTGTCAGTTTTACAATACAGGTGTACTTGAACTTAGTTGATGTAGTTTAGTGCCTTTTATTATTATTTTAGGGCTCTCAAGACAGAATGTAGTGAATATTATAATACAAATAATTAGGCTGATATTTTTTTATCATCTATTATCGTTACCATGATAAAAAACATAAATTATCGGGATACATTTTTTAGTCCATATTGCACATCCCTTACTTCTCAAAGCTTTCTCTTTTGCATCTCAGGAGACAAACAGGAGGAGATCTCATCCCAGCCAGTTTCAAATCGTTCTCATTAATGTCTCTTTTGTTTCCCCTAAAATTCACCAGGAGAAATACTCTTATTTGAAACTTAATGCAGACATCTTGAGAATTATTTGAGGAATAATAGAGATGTATTGGAACTGGAAGTGAGACTAGGTTAAGATTCTGTGTAACTTTTCTTTCTGGAGATAAGGTTGAGAAACAGGAGAACTAAGCCATTTTCTCATTTAGCTCTCACATGGATCTCACGTTTGTCTAGGGGAAGTAAATGAGACCTTTATGAGATCTCCTATTTTCCACTAAATTAAATGGCCAAACAGCCTATGATGCTCAGGACAGCGACTCATCAATTTGAGTCAGGTGTGTTTGAGCAGGAACACACTGAAAACCTGCAGGAATATGGGACCAGATTAGGGAACCCTGACTTAGTATTTAGCATAATTGCAAAGTAAATCTACCATTTAAGACCACAAACTTGATTCTATGAAAGAATACATAGAAGTGTGACTTTTGCATCTTTTTTTAGGAGATAGTTGTAAAAAAAAATGCTTCTAGGTAAAACTTACAGAAATTGATATAAATGATCTTGAGCAGAGTGATATGACGGGTTCATTATTAAAAGGTTTTTGCTTTGATTCATAGTTCCTACCATCATTACACAGGAAAAAAGATGGCGCTCTGGTGAAGGAGAGTGTGGTGCAGTGTAGAATCTCAGCATGTTACCAAGAGGCACTTGGAAATGTGGAAGTCTTTATTTGCATTGCAAGCTTTTACATTCCACAGTGACAGACTTATCACTGTCCCAATTTGTTTATGATGGAGGAAAAGCAGACAGTAAAGAATGTTGTTCTCTGTAGATCTACAGTATCTCAGAGTAATAAGTCAAAGGTAAGTCCTGCCTTTTGGTAGTGACGTTGTTTCACCAGACTTTAAATTTATTATGTGGCGTTCCCTGTGCGTTTTTAGCCTCTCCCATAGGCTTTTAGTCAGGCTGTGTGTAATTTTTTAAATATTTTTATCTGGCTGTTGTTCAGTATGTATTATGACATGTCTTTCAGTTTCTGTATTACACATTTCACCTATGGAATCTGACGCATGTGAGCTGCCCTGTTATCGCGTTTATAAATTAGTCTTTACAAATTCCATATACAAATGAAAATTTTTATGTTTTCATTGCTATTTTTCTGCTGTTTTGAATCTAAGTGGCTTTTCTTATTCAGATAACTTAAAGGCTGCTTTGTAAAAGTCTTTATTATGTGTAATTGTTGGATTAGAGATAAAGTGTTTATATCGGGAGGCTCATTTACTTCTTGATTCATGGTGTGCTTCAAGTAGATTTAGATAAGTGAAATTGGCAGTGGATGACACATGCATGTGAAAGAGGTTGCTTATAGGACAAACAACTAAACAAATAAACCTCTCTATACAGTGCATGCTCAGCACTAACAAGGAAGATGGTGATCAAAATTTGAGCACTTCAAAGCTCAAATTTATGATATACCTCCCTTGAGCTGGTTAAGATAATTGAACAAGCATTAATCTCTTTAGTCAACAGCCTGAAATTCATTTTTTAAAATTATTTTGCATCCATATATATACTGTAATAAGCAAAATTTTTTGAAGGTGCAAAAACTCCCTAAAAACATCAGATTATTCACAACTGCAGATTTTTGGCTTATGCATGTAGCCCCTTGGCTTTTTTTCTCCCCATTTCTCAAGACAAAACAGCTCCAGCTTCAATCTTAAAGTCAGGTAATAGATAATGCTTGAATTCTCACTCTGCTCCCTCTCTCTTTTCACCACTCATCACCGATTGGTCTTTCGAACTTTAACTCTCTTTGGTGTTCTTGCCAACTTGTGGTCGTACAGCTCGCTGTGTGTTGTGGGGGTCCCGGCCACCTGCTTCCAATCTTTTATAAGAGACACTAGGCATTGTCCATGGAAATGCATGTCAGCCGCTGACACCAAGGCCATGGTGTTGACACTGTGAGGTTATAAACAGTCTGTATGCAACCCAAATCATGGGCTGAAACACTGGAGCCTGCTTTGTAATAGTTGTATTTACTCCTGATCATGAATGTCACTCTGTCTCACTCTATTAAACCTTGGATTAGGCTCTGCTTTAGTTAAATTGGTGCATGGGTCTGCATGAAATTAAGAGACCACGGGCATGTAACTGTGTGAGGACAGAAACCATCTGGTCCTCACTAAAGCAGTCTGGTTGTTTTCAAAGCACTTTAGAGAATAGTGGTTATGGATGCAGCCGAAGACGAAGTCCTGTTGCACTTGAGGTTTTAGCTGTGCAAGGAGGAAGTTAACTACATCAGCAGGTACATGTCTTCCAAAATGCTAAAACTAACTGCGTCAATGCAAAAAAAAAAAAAAAAATTGGAAAAATGTATTGAAATAAATGTACATTTATCATTGTTTTTCAGGAAAAGCAACAGCAATTTGCATGCACATTTTCTCACCGGACCTCTGTCTCACGGCTTTGATTGTTGTGTGAGATTGTAGTTTTGCTTGTGTCATTCCTAAGCTGTTTCATGTGAGTCACGTGTGAGATCTTCCTCACAAAGCGACACTGATGACTAAGCATAAAAATGTTACCACCAACTGGCTACAACATTTCTTTTGTACTGCTAAAATATATACTGTGGTAGAAAAAGGCATTACAGGCAAATGTTCAATATTATTGCACCATTTCTTTGTGTTGCTATGATAAACAAAGGAAGTCTGAGGTGCTAACCAACTCCAGCTAGCTCATTTAGCATTGGCTAGTGCTTTAACTAAGAAACAACTACAGGAAACACTGTTATTCAGTTGCTTCAACATCAGTGGTGTGGTGATAGAAAGACTGCTGGTTGTGACTACAAGTATATGAATCGTGAATGAAACATGCTGGGCTCTAATAGGTTTGCTTACAGTCTAGGCTTTGTGAAACTAAAAGTTAAGCTTAAACATTTGAGATTACCCCCGGAGTAAATTAAACTTTTATTTGTTGCATCCTCTGATATAAAGGAAATGTTGAAGTACAGTTACAAATTATATATTGAAGGATTTGATAATGTAAAGGCAAGTTTGTGGAAATCTTGTGTTTGCATATCTTGCAGTTAGCGGCTGTATAGGCGTGATCTGAAACTGTTGTAAGTTAGCCTGTGAGTGTCTTGCAATCTGAAAGACTGCTGAGGTTGTCTTAATTGTAAATAGACTGTTGCAGAAACAATCCCGTTTAGTTTGTCTGGGAAAACTCTACAGAAAGCAGAAGTGGTTGCAGTTTCGTTGTGCATCCCATTTTCCCAGATGGGAATCTTCTCTCTTCGTGTGAACTTAAATGTGTAATCCCCATGACCTTGGGCTGTCTCACATGTGCTCAATTCTCACCTCACACACTGACTGAGCTCATGTCTGAGCAGGACTGCTTTCCCATTTCTTAAAAAATTAAACACACCTGTGATTGTGTATGTCAAACTTCTGTGCATGTGTAGCGTGAGTGTGTGGAGTTAAGCTTATACTGTATGTGTGAGACAGAGCTGGAGCCATTTATCTGCTGTATCTGTCTGCAGTAACTGTAGGACAGTTCTGCAGTCAGCGGTCTTTGAAAGATAATAGAGGGGAAATAAATCAGCTAAAAATCTCATTTTAAAATCAGTTGAAGGTAGCATGTTTATAATTCTAAGCGTGTCTTTTTGCCATGATGTTAATGCTTGGAGGGCTCTATCAGTGTTGTTGCTAAAGCATTGTCTTATGCTGTGTCGAGTTTTAAAATAAAGGATGTTTTAGACTGTAATTATTTCATGACGTTCGTATACACAAGCTCAAAAGGGTGCATTTTGGGAAAACTCTGGAGAAAATATATAGTAATGTCCCGATGTTGATGGATCCTCGGCCAGTATTAAATCCCCTCTCTTGCACTGCTTCCACATGTCCTTGGCAGTAAAATCATGCTTCCATTCATATGTCTTTGGTCAGAAGGGAAAAATCTATTAAGGGTGCTTTTTTTTTTTTTTTAAACGATTAAAGCTGTTCCTGCTCTGAACATTTACAGCAGATCTGGTGAAAGTAATTAAAATTAAGAAGAATTTCTTTTCACATTTGTGGAGGCAATTAAGCTCAAAGATGCAATCAAGTCAAAATAACAAAATATATTTGTATTTAAAACAAGGCTGTGTCAGATAAATTCATTTAGCCCCAGATTTAAGTTGGTAAAAATTGAAAATTTCCAGTTGTCCAAATTCTGTTAGGTTAAAAACAATGTAAAACAGGGATTTTTTGTAGCTGCTGTGTTTGTTCTCATAGTGTTAGCCTGCACTGATGTCTTTTACAGGTTTGGAATGAGGTTCTGACCACAACTTAGCGAACATACCATGCACAGAGTTTATTGTCTCTGAATCTTTCCATGCATTTACTTCCTTTGCAAAGATAGATTTCAGTTTTGTGCACTTTTTTGGACTCTTGTACAACATGATCCTCGAGGGCTCTAGCCCTTGGTACTGGACATACAACTAGAAGGCCTGCTAAGAGGAAGGCATGCACGTGTCAGTATGAGACCAAAAGTCATCTACTGTAAGACATTGGTTCCCAACCTGTTTTTACTGAGGACCCCCTTCATGCAACTACCAAAAAGCTGTGGACCTCTTTGCTGCCCTTTGCTGAAACCAGGCTTGGTTTTATACTTTCATTTGCAAGAATCTTTCCAGAAATAATGCATCCTGGTTATCTCCATTCCTGTACTTGATAAAACCAAGCTGTAACCAAACTAAAATGATGAAAAAAAAAACACTAAGCTGATACACCACAGCTTATCTCTGTGTGGACATGACCTCAGATACAATCACACTGGCTCTAAACAGTCAAACTTTGGGGACCCCCCCCTGTGCTCTTTGGGGATTCCGGACCACAGGTTGCGAACCACTGATCTAAGACATGATTGGAGCCATAAGAGTTGCAATAATGGTCTAATTAAACCAGAATTTACTTGCTGGCAAGAGTGGTGTGAAAGTGTTAAAGTGTGGGTGTCTATAAGCATTTTGTTTTCATGAAGAGTTGCAGTACATTCAACACAAATGCCTCCAGCAGGCTGGTTTCTGCTTTGGCAAACAGATCTTGTGTTTTTATTCAGGAACAGTTGCTGACAAAGTTCTCTGAAAATAATCTTTTGACTTAGAGATGAAAGATCCCTTTACACCTGCATGCTCTGGTATGATATGAATTCAATCATTTAGTGATCAGTACATTACTCCCAAGTAAATTTACCTTAATACAAGAAATATAGATAGAAAGTCGCATTTTTTGGGATCAGAAATTTCAGCAATGGATTGATGCTTTACTTAAATATCATTTCGTTAGACATGAGAACATTTGAATTTTTGATTTTTGAAAATGACTGAAAAAAAAACATTTGAGGAAGAAAGGCCATATTAACAAAGGAAAACCAGTCCAGGGTTGTACTGTATTTGCATTCGTAGCTGGATAAGCCCCACACCCCTGCCACTTTGAACAGGATTTAATGGGTGTTGATAATGGACGGACAGGTGGGTGGATGGATAATATAAAAGTGTCATATTTAAGTTAAAAACATTTGTTTTTAGAAGAGCTGAAAAAAATTGTAAAAAGTAATTATGCCAGTCAAAGTTGGTGTTAAATATAAGTGGCATACCAGTTTTCATAGTAAATGAGAGCTGCAAGTGAAAGTACTTTTAGATTTTCTTTAATGAAATTTCATTATAGATTAGTGTTTTTTTTTTTTTGTAAAATTCAGATGCTGAGGATACAGATGATGTGATTCATAAACATGAGGGAACTATCATCGTAGACATGGATCTATGGCTCTTTTCTTTAGAAAAGGCATTTAGCTATTTTTGTGATTCACTACTGTTAGTTTATTAATGGCATGTGCACATTTCCTTACCATTTAATTTATTTTACTTTAACTTTTATCTGTGTTAAAATTGTTTGTCAAGCACTAGAATTGGTGGTGAACACACCAAGTGATTTGAAAGCTCCATAGTTGGCAGAGGAGGCCCGTTAAATCCCTAATGGCAGCCACATGTCAGTGAGGTTTTCACAACTAAACAAGCACAGCAGCATTGTTTGTAAGGTTAACGTAGAATGGGTCGGAGCTAATGATCTGTATGATTAACCAAAAGGATCAGTACATTTTCCTGTAACTTGGATTGATGTTTATTTGGTGTTCAGTCTTTGACTATTGCTTTGTGAGCTTGCTAGATAAAGGAATAAAAGCTTTTGTTGGACTTCATGAGCCAGAGCTCTCAATAGATATCTGATCGTGCAGCTGTTTGGCTCAAAAAGCAAGGGAGTGATGTGTTGATGTGTTGATTGTTTTGCAGTAGAAAGAAGTGTTATTGTCATCTGCTATTCTATTTTGATTTTGACTCAGTCATTCTTCCAGTTTTCTTTCTTTTCTTTTTTTTTTTTTTTTTTTTACTT
Organism: Atherinomorus stipes; assembly: GCA_023101725.1. Taxonomy (NCBI): domain Eukaryota; kingdom Metazoa; phylum Chordata; class Actinopteri; order Atheriniformes; family Atherinidae; genus Atherinomorus; species Atherinomorus stipes. Next base: position 238,708 of record JALJCO010011123.1, on the reverse strand, counting down.
TTTTACAGTTTACCAACCAACTGTACACAAGAACCACAAATTTCATCCCCTAGTCTGTGTAACTTTAATTATTATTATTCCTAAAAACAAGTCATGTAATGTTGTTATAGTCTTGTTTCTGCAGAACATAGACCATAAATCTACACACACATTTCAACATTTCATCTTTTCTGTGGAAGACATCTTCTCTGAAACCAAATTGTTTATCCAGATGCTTCAGAAGCAAGCAGACATAGGCCGTCGTGGATTTTCACTTTTCACTACTACTAAAATCTAGTCTATCCATCACATTCGGTTACTACTGAATTGGTGGGATAAGTGTGAGTAGCCACCTGCTTTCATCATTCATTTGCCCTACTCAGTGAAGCAGGTCAAGTTTTATTAATGCAATATGAAATAAAAACAAAGGATAATGAATATACAGCAAGTGATTCATTCTTGTCCCAAAAAGATTTTCACATCCGTTTCAAACATAAACAGTATGGTCCCTGAAAAGCCTTGTTATATCAAAGCATAAATTCTGTGTTGAAGGGACAAATGGGAAACATATGAGCTGCTGGAGGGAGGCGACCAGCTGCTCCAGAATTTTCAGGATTATCGAAACTCTTCGGTGAGAAGAAAGTCAGGCAGCTTTATAACAATGTTTGATATCAAACAGATAATGAAACGCTCCCAGTCTGACTCAGGATCATCAAACACAAGCTCTGTGTTCTTTCACTCTGTCAGGACTGAGGGTCTCAAGACAACTGCCATTCCTCCTAACTGTTAGGAGCCATGATTGATTGCATCCCTCTCTCAGGATTGTCAAATCTGGAACACAATGCTACTTTTGTCACATCTTTATTTGCTGCTGAGAAGATTCCTGAAGCTCACGTTCGTCTTTTTGACAGATTCCTTTAAGCTCCTCAGCTGTGCGTTGGTCTGGCTCTCAAGCTTTGTTTTTCCTACAGGACTTGGTGGGATTTTTCTTTGCCAAAATGCCCTTTTTAAGTTACCAAGTGCACATTAGAATAATGATTTTATGCAGGAAAGGGAAAAAAAAAAGTTACAAGCAAAGCCATTAAATCATCAGGTGGAACATCTCAGGATGCACATGGTACAGATTCTTGGCGAACAGCAGTTATTTTACAGGTTTATTAAGCGTACCGCTGCTGTCTGATGTCCAGAAACAGTTGAAGTATGTGTCCTGTTGCCTGAGTGTTTGTAAAACTTGACAGCTCTCATTTTTCAACTCTCAGTTTATTTTTAGAGCAGATGTTGAAATCTCAAATATGTCTCCCACTTTTTGGTAATATTTTATATTCAATTAAAAAGAAAAGCTTGGAAAATGAACCCTCTTTGTTGAAGTGTAGACTGTGTTAAATGAGAATTGTAAGGACAAGTTATTATTAGTTTGAAAAGCATTCCTTTTTCCTTTTCATTTGTTACCTTAGAAATGTGGGAATAAAGAGTTGGAGAAAGTGAGGAATACAAATCATTCCCGCTCCAGATCCAGATTCCATCTGGTTAGGATGAATCAGAAAATTGATATAGGTTTTAGGCTCTGCTATGACAACTGAGGTTAGACATCTAAGCGTTCACTAAACAGAGACTCAGAGATACAGCATGCAGCTGCTAATTCCGTCATTGATCAGGACTCACATCTTCTAATGTTTTTACCATTGAGGAGAATGGACACATGGCGGAAGGTTTGCTGATTTATTTTAATGACCATGTACTTCAAATAGCTTTTGAGAGGGAGTAAGAATGTTGGTCCTGGGAGAAATTGGAAAGTGGAGACTATGCACTGAGGAGAACAGAAATGTCAGTAACATCTGATGAGATATGCAGGAGTCCGGCCAGCTCACAAGAGCATTCAAAGCTGCCTGTTCTCTCCGTTACCTGATGGGAAACAGTTATCACTTCCATCCATAAACCAACAGGAGACCAGCAATTTCCATTTTGTACTGAGCATTTTCTAGAGGTATTTATGAATTAGCGCATTTGAAAGATGCAGCCTGTTCTGAATATGTTAGACCCCTGCAAGTTTTCTGCTTTATGTTGTAGAATGGAAACAGGACATACTTTTCTTATTTTTTAAGAAAACAAGAACATTGCTCAAAGAATGGAATAATTGAATTAGGCCTGAGATGGAGACAAAGATGTTTTGATAATGCCTATTTTCTTTTTAAAAACCATTTATTTTAGATGATCAAAGGTTTCCTTGTGACATTGGGCAGATCTGTGAGGACTTGTGGGACTGATTATGTGGATGCGTGCATGTGTACATTCATGTGTGATCCTTGTAGTGCATTTAAATGCATGACTGCCAGACTGAGATAAGTTACTGTAATGCCAGCATGTGCCCAGTGTGATGCCTTGCAGATGCCAAGTCAAGGTCCCATTGATGAAATCCTCCAACTTTGTGTGGGTCCTATTTAATAGTTTTGGTTTTGGACCCTATGTGACAGCAAGGGTGTGTGTTTGTGTCTGTGTGTAGGGGTGTGTGTGCGTGTGTGTGTGTGTGTGTGTGTGTGTGTGGGGGGGGGGGGGGGGTGTTCATTGGTACATAATAAAATATGTGGAATTTCTAAAGAAATGAGCAACTCCAGACCGTCTCTAAGTTTCTGTTTCATATAGTGAATAGTGCGTCATCTGTAAGCACTTATGATCATTTTTATATTTTTTGCTTAATTAAATAAAAGAAAATAGTAAAAACTTCTGTTCAGAGCTCTGTTATAAATTTGACATTGGGGCAAAAAAAAAAACAAAACAAAACAAAAAAACAAAACAGTGAAATGGGCTATAAGCACAACTCCACTAACCTGATTTACATCATCTGGGTGCGTTCAACAAGTACACGCGGGGGCGTTCCCTTTCCTCACGCACTCCATCTGAGTAAGGCGACAGTTATAGGTGATTTCGTCTGGTTAGAGAATAGTAGGAGCCAATCACTAATCGCGGGTGGGACTTTTGAAGGATGGGCGGCGTTTTGGCCGGAGGTTTTCTTTGCACATTCGACAAAAGTCGTTCACAGACTGTACACCGCTCGTACTAGCTGTCGCCGCCGCCGCCATGTTGTTTGACTGAAGCTTTTTGAGCTTGATAACATGTTTTGATAACTCGATCCTCTATGCGTGGTGGCTCTGGTGTCGCTCTGAGTTGCGTCACGGGTTGCGTCATTCGGTTCAACGTGAGTGGCTGAAGTAGCGTGTCAGTCAAGATGACGGACAGATCTTCTATCCAATCACATGCAAGAGTTTTAGAAAAAAAAGACTAATTTGAAATGACATCGGGTTAACTCCCTCCCCAGATGGTATTGCAAATACCAGGTGGCGGGAGTCAGGTTACAACTCCACTACTTGCTAAACTCAAGCCAGCTCCTTTGTTTCCTGTCTTTCATTATTCTGGACAAACTGATTAATCTAGGTGTGTTTGGCCATTGTTGTTGTGGTTACTGAGGTCAGGCACACCTGGATTAATCAATTTGTCCAGCAATGAAAGACAGGAAACAAAGGAGCTGGCTTAAGTTCAGGAAGTAGTGAAGTTGTGCATATAGCCTATTACTGTACAATTAGATTTTTAAAGGCAGAGACACACCGGGCCGATTTTCGTCCGTCTGGTATTGTCGTGGAGTCTTCTGAAGTCGGGGTCGTGAGTCAGTTTAGTGTGTTCTGTGTCGTCAGTCGTCTGCAGCCGTCTCCAACACCGTTGGCGTTCTTTTCAGCTGATTAAACATGTATAATCGGCCAGTCGTTCAGTCGGCGATGGTCTGACCAATCAGGTTGGAGGAGACGAATCAGCAAACGAGGAGACCCGAAATGAAAGTAAACAACCCATATGAAGAGCAGACATAATGCAAACTCTTACATGTCGTTTAGCTGTATTGAGACCTTAGCTAGCAGTCCTCGCTCTCTGCTAACAACAACAAATGCAGCTTTTATGTGTTTTTGTCTTAAGAAATGTTTTGACTTCTTGTGGCAAAAATATATTTAGGCCAACTACTTTTTTAGGTTTAAGTCCTCTTGTCTCTCTGCCAACAATGGTTACACAATATGTTTAGCCTGTCTGACACATGTAGTTTTTATTAAAGGCTTTTCAGGGAGTTTTTCCAAATTTGTATGATGTTCTTCATATGAGTGCATAGTATGAAGTATTAAAGGTGGTATAGAAGATGTTTTGGCTTTTCAGAAAGCAGAGACTGTTAGCGAGATTTTGAATAAAGCGCATGCACAAGACCAACCTGCTAGATTCACAGGTCACTCCTCCGGCTGAAGCACAATATGCACGAGTTACTCCGGTGTTTAGCAGACAGCAGGTACAGATTCTCCATCGTGTCACAAACGCAAGTAAAACAGATGCCGTTGTCTGAACGTCGCTAACTGTTAGCAGAATGATTGTTAGCGACCTACTGGAAACATCAGACAAGAGTGCGCTGCTTCCAGAACACACATCTTTAATGTGAAGTGACAATATTGAGGAATCTTCACGATTAAATAATCGTGGCATTTAATACCGCATTAAACTTCTATTTAAGATATTTTCTGTTTATAAATTTCAAGTGTAAAAAGCACTGAGTTGTTATTGAATTTTACAGTCTCATCATGGCAGTCTTTTTTTTCTTTTAAACACAGCATGAAAATGTGTTGTTAATGAAACACACACTGAAAGTGGTTGTTAATGTCAAGGTCAAGGTGTCTTTATTTGTATCCATGGGTAAACTTGTTTTGTAGGAAAAATGACAACATTGGCGTTTCACTACAAAAAACATGGAAACCTACTGTAAACAGCAAACAAACAAGACAAAAATAAAAATATGTCTTGGTAACATTGTTATAATGTCTGTAATTTTTCTAGCTAGAAACATTTTAATTTCTAGCTGTTCTAGCTCACAAATAGGCTGTTTTGTTTTTTCCTGAGTTGGTGCAACTGGAATGCAAAATACCTGGTAATGACATCACCAACTCGCATCTGCTCTGAATCCCGGGACAACTGGAACGCACCATGAATCCAGCAGGTTGGTTTTGTGCATGCGCAACTCGCTAACAGTCTCTGCTTTCTGAAATGCCGAAAACATCTTCTATAGTGCCTCTAAGAACAATTTGTTTATATTTGTCATCATGACAACTGTATATAGCAGGTTTCATTGAGTGATCCTGAAAGTCTGGATATTTGTCATTTTTTTAATATACCTTTTTGAATATCAGAAATCAAACTATTTTTCTTTCATTCTTTACCTCCCTTGCAATCATTAATCATTCTAATGAATAAAAAACAACTAATTGATCATTTTTTTTACAAAACCTACTGTATGTCAATGCTTTTGAATATAGCAAAACTGTGACATCATTATAATGAATATGCAGAAATAATAAACATTGTTTATGTTTTAATAGGATAAAAGTGAGACCATAATATCGGGACTTTTGGTAGTTCTTTGACTCAAATGTACTGGAAAAATAAAACATCAAAATGATATATTCTTCAAATATAGTCTGATTCTCTCTCTGCTTGGTATCTTGAGGATGGTGGCAATTTTGACCCTGACCTAATATGGAGAGCTCGTTAAGGCTGTTTGGAGCTGTGGGATCAAAGTGGGAGGGTGTGAGGGGGGCAGGGTCCTGAGGTTAAGAGTCTAATTACTTCCCTGTGAGCTGATGTAAAGTGCAGTACAGGGCGGTGTAGGCAGCTTTTTGTGTGTGCATGTGTGTGTGTGTTTTTAGGGTTAGACAGAAAGTTCCTTAAATCCCCCCTGGTGAAAGGGAATGTGCTGAATGCTGGACTACTATGTTAGGAAAGGCCAAGGTGGTGCAGTGCAGACCAGGAGGGCCGTGAAAAGATGAAGAACTGTAGCAAGTGATGTCCCTCTGTTTAGTTGCTTATATTGGGGAAATACTGAGGGGAACTGTGCCCATTACACAACCTAATACTGTCTATAGTTTCTCAAAATGACCCTGATAAATCTGGAAGCCCTTAGAAACCAAGTGTGGGTGTGGCCTGAAAAAGAAATGAGGCGACCCATCCTTAGTTTCTGAGGTCCTGCAGAATTCTGCATCTTTTTACGTAAAAATTATCCACATACACATTTTTGTTCTCTTTGGTTTATTTGATTTACATACATGCAACTATAAGGTATCCCTCCATTTCATTGTGAAAACCATGTAATTTTGCTTGTCATCTTAAATGCTTTCCATTTTGCACATTAATGTGTATTAATATGAATAAATGTCAACATTAGTAATAACGCTTTTCTTAGTTTGATTATTTCAATTATGCATTCATTGTTGCTGTTTATAAAGAGGCATTAACTTACTTATATACTCTAATTATATACTCTAATTTTGTAGAGCTGTTTTTGTGCATGTTTAATCACAGAAGTGTAGCAAGAGACTTTATCAACCATTTTTTTCTAAATTTAGAAACTTGTTTTTCATATTTTGTCTGGCTAAGTTACATCCATTGATGTCTTCCTACTCCTGAACTACCAAGGAGTACTGCCAAGTCTACTCATTTAACATGTTAGAAATCTAAAACAGATTTTTCTTTTTTATAATGTGCTGTGGATCAGTGTTTGCATAAATACTTAAACACCAGGGGATTTGGGGATTAGGACATTACACAGCTGGTATTATACCATCAAATGTTAAAACCCATAATTACCAGCTGGTAATGATGAGATACACTTCCTTGTTTGTCAAAGAGGAGCCATAGGCAGTTGTTGGTGGATTTCCCAAAACATCTGTAGTCTGATAAACCATAATTATATAGGTAGAGAGGTTAGCAGAGGTTTCAATCTACACAAACTGCCTAACATCTTGTTTCTGTGGAATTTTTTTCTTTTCCATTTTGCTGCATGCTCTACTGTTTTATAATTTCCTTCTGGGATTAATAAAGGATCTTTTTCATTCTCATACTTGTTCTTTTCCAAAATGGATTTCAAGGGTGTTCTTCTGAAATTTATTGTTGTCAAAAAGTAAACAAGCTATCGCTCAATGTATAGCAAGGGGACACATGAAATATTTTTAACAGATAGGGACAAAATGCCAAATAAGTTTTCCTTTCCACCTTAGTCTTACTTTTTGACAGGGGTACATTTCACTGTCAGCATCTCATTTTTCCACTTTCTATCATACAACACTGTCATTGTGTGCTATGTTTCCGTCTGCTACAGAAAGGACAGCAGTTTAACATATAGATCAGAATAAAACTAAAATGATGGACTTTAGACACTTGATGCAATCACTCATCCAAAAAAACCTGCTTTTTCTCTCAAAAGAATTATAGTTTTAAGATGAAAGATACTTAGTATTTTGCAAACAAGAAAAAGTAAGCGAATAATAGCAATAAATCATAATGCTTTACTCATTTCTTGGAATCAGAAAAGAAAATGTTAGTGACACCTGCCACGCCTTGTCTAAAATATGTTGCAAAATCTCAGACTTAAAGGAATAGTACACCAAATGATGTGCATTCATTTTCTACTCACCCTCATGCTGAGCAAAACTCTGAAGCACTTTTTTAATATCTCCAATGCAGCCGGAGATCGGAGAGGTTTTCGTTTTCCCCCAACTTTCATATAATGGAGTTCACTGGCATGAACAATCTTTTATTCTCTCGGGTCACTTAAAAGTTCCAATTTCAAGAGTCACTGATGTTAAAACTTTCATTAACAGTGATTCACAGTTTATTAATCACTGTACTGTACAAGTAAGGAAAGAAAAAGAGACTGTAGATGTATAGCAAGATCCAAGTTTATTGATGCAAAGTATTCAGCTATTCCCTGGAGCAAGATTGTATACCCCAAGTTAAAGGATAACTTTCTTTTTTCCAACCTGGACCTAATTTCTATGAGTTTAGTTGTGGATTTACTCACCGGTAAAATTTCTGCATCACTTTGACTCCTTTGGAAGATATTACGTTGAGTCACCCTTCGGCGTATGTATATAACGGGAGAAGGGCAGACTTTATATAAGGCATCTGCAGCAAAACGCCTTCATTTCACCAATGCCTTAAGTAGAATGAACAAAAGAACGAGTACTTTTGTCCTGTGAGTTCAGTTTCATGAATTATGTTTTTGTTGTTGTTGTTGTCTAGGTAGCGAGCTGCTCTTTTCAGCTGTACTACGGAAGTGCGCATCGTGGACGTGTGGACCCCGAAATGTGTGTAGAACACCCTGATCACTAACGGAAAGCTAAATGTGGACTCATGGGACAATAATACTCTTCGTTTATTCATTCTCCTTAAAGTATTAGTGAATGTCGAGTTATTGAGGAGTTTGATGGCCTGACTTGACCAGACTTGGCACAGGGGACGCAGGAATCAACTCGGTTCAATCCTTTATTTGACTTTTGCCACTTTTTTGATTGAGGAGTAGAAAAGTAGATTGATAACCTCGAAGACAAAAAAACAGACAGACAGGCATTAATTTACCATACATCAAACATTGGCTGTGTCTCAAACTTGCACTTGCCCAAGTGCACTGGAATTCATTGCATAGTGCACACCGGGTACTTCGTGCATAGTGCACACTATTGTCGCTAAATGCTGACCCGAATAGAGCACTGCACTTACTGGAAGTGATGGACTAGCATTGACAGCTAACGTAAGCTAACGCTACTGAGCCGGTATAACTGCGGCCTCAAAACAAATGACCAGATCGTAACTGTCATGAAGGAGTGAACAGCTTGGGAGCATGCTACGTTAGTTATTACTGTATGTCTGAATAATTTCATAAATATTACTTAAAGGAGTGATGACATAGCAGTTAAAAACTAGTTTATGTTGTTGGCATTACTGCATATGTAAATACTCCAAAGAAAAAAACGGCATTTTTTACAGCGGAGTATTGTTTTGAAACGCCAGACCTCACTTCCTCAGTAATACAGTTGGGTCCGGTGATGATATGGAGCTTTACCCGGAGACCACATTGACTTCATTTTGATTGGCTACACCTTATTTCGCTATGACCTTATTTGGAGAATCTAGGTCAAGCTGCGATCGGAGTTTGCTAAAGGCTAACTGCTAGCAACAATCCAGACAGTGAGCTACGTTTATCAGACAAGACAGCATTTAGAAAATAAATAAACTTACAGGTAATGACAAGGTTGTGGCCCCCTCCCTCAGTGTTGCTGCAGAAGTTTTCTATTAAATCCATTTGTTTGAAAATCCAGACCTGACTACACAGAAGTTCCTACTAGCTCCATACACGAAGCTGAATCAGACAGGGAGGGGAGGGGGGGAGCGGACGGTGCATAGGCCGTTAGGAGAGAGAGGGGGGGGGGGGGCGCTGTTTACTTGATAGTGTGCTCTTATTGGAGCAATTAAATTACGTAGAATGATAGAACTACGTAGAATGATAGCCTGCTGTCTGATTCAACTGTTTCTGAGCAGAGAGACAAAGCTGACAGACCATAAACAGGAACTTTGATTCTCACTCTGGACATTCACATGGCCTCATCAGTCCACAACAGATCATATTATACCCCCAAAACCCCAGAAAAGTGAAATTTGATGTCATGGCACCTTTAAATCAGTACAATACCGCCTCCGCTGCAGCAGGGGTCTCCACCACTTCATTCACTGCCATTATTCAGCTCTGAAAACAGTTCAAAAGTCCCACCTTTTCCGCTACGTCAGCAAGATGGCGTCCGTTTAGTGCAAGAAATGTGCTTTGTTTTGCACTGCGTTTTTGACCATTATTAGGGCAGCATCCAGGTACTTTAAGAGCACTAAATTTTTAGCTTAAATGACAGTATGAATGCACTACACACTCAAAAATAGTGTTTGAAGTGCTCAAGGGTGCGGTTTGAGACACGGCCATTCAAATCATAGGCTACATCTCACATGTAATCATGTTAAACTCTGCCTTAGATTTAAACTTAGCAAATTAAACCAATTCAAAATTCAAATCAAAGTAAATATAGTGCTTAACAGAAACAGAAAAATAAAGTGACAAACAGAAAATGAAGTGGTACATACCAAAAGTGTCTGTGCTCTAGGGCTGCTCGATTATGGAAAAAATCATCCCGATTATTCCAACGATTATCTTTTTTCTTACACGATGCATTTATTCAACATTTCCGTCTGTCAAAATAACGTTTCGTGATTGATAATTTATGCAATACACAACACATGTTCACTTTTCAGCCAGTGTGTAGGTTGTAGCAGGGCTGCATGGAAGAAAATGTTTTGCAAATGCAAATCTCTTTCAGAAATTTTGTAAAGAAAAGTGGTAAATAAATTATTTCAACTCGATTATATGAGTTTGGAGATAGTTTGACATGACAATTGAAATCACGATCAAATTTCAATTAATTGCACAGCCCTACTGTGCTCTCTGACTCACAGGACCGCACAGGTGCACTCTCACAGGTAATCATGCCAGTGCCGCCTGCTCTTGCTCTCTCTCTCTCTCTCTGACCCCAAGGGAACACCTGTGCTCTCTGCTGCCCTCTGACATACTCCATGCACGAGATACTGTAACTATTCACCTCATACCAAAGTAAGGATAGGAAAGCTAACAAACATGCATAACCCAACGGTGAAAATCAAGGAGTTTTGCTGCAGATAATGCCTTAGAGCAGGAGTGCCCATGTCTGGTCCTCGAGAGCTACTATCCTGCAAATGTTAGAACAAACCCTCCCCAACACACCTGCAACAAATGGCTAATTCCCTCACGTGCTTGTCATTCAGCTCTGCAGAGGCCTGGTAACGAGCAGTTCATTTGATTCAGGTGTGCTGAAGAAAGGAGGCAACCAAAATGTGCAGGGTAGTAGCTCTTGAGAACCGGACTTGGGCGCCCCTGCCTTAGAGGCTGCCCCATCTCTCCCATTATATGGAAGCATGCCAAAGGGAAACTCAACGCAATATCTTCCGAGGGAGTCAAGTGATACAGAAATTTTACCACTGAGTAAATGCATGTATGAACTCCTAGAAATAAGGTCCAGGTTAAAAAAAAAAAAAAAAAGTTATCTTTAACCACCAGTGGGAACTGGGCTGCTTGTGTTGAGAGCTTACTGAATTGATGAATAAGAAACGCATTGAAGAGTACTTTATCTAACCAAGGTTGATTAAAAGCTGCTTTTCAAGAGCATATGATTTACTACTCTGCGGGGCTGAGAGTAAACCTTTGCATTTAATCCTTTCCTTTCAGATGTTAACGAATGCGAGGTGGATGAAGGTGGCTGTGAGGGCCATTGCTGCAACACAATTGGCAGCTACTACTGCAAGTGTCCTGAAGGCTTCAGAGTGGGACCAGATGGTAAAGCCTGTAATGGTAAGATGTACTGATACAGAGCTGAATGCAGGAAGAGCAAAGATAAGCTTAATCTGCCCAGCTGGAGTTTTTTCAATTGAAAATGTGAACTGACATACTTGACTGTTTTGTTTCTCTGCCATTGCAAAGTATTTATTGGCATTCACACTGTGACCGCGTTTACATGAGAATTTCAATTCCTCTTTAATTCTGAATAAAGGTTAATTCTGCATTAGGAAGACCGTAATTCTGAGTGAAAATGATAGTTCCGAATAAAACTTAATTCCGAACTAAGTGGTTGGTTTATTCCTCTTTTAATTCCATTTGAAATAATTTGCCTCTCATGTAAATGTTTATTCCCGTCTAACTTAATTTCTCTCGTTCTGCGCGTGCGCCTTCCCTTGTCTTGTTGTAATGGCGCTTCTGGAAGCACACGTGAAACAAGCGCTGGACTCGTGCCAGCCAGCAGAAATGAAGTACTATGTTAGTGTTTAGCTGCTGCTACAAAACTACAATCACAATACAGTGAAAATCTGTGTTACTGTTAGGTTTTCATGGCATCAAATCGAAAAGGAGCAGGAACCGGCGTCTATGTACTTACGGGTAGATGTAAACGGACGTAAATACGTCACGCCAACCTCCTTCCAATTAGAACCCTTCACCACCCCAGATCCAGAAGGTGTTTTCCATGTAAACCTTAATTCGGAATTAATATTTCCGTGTAAACATGAAGAAGAATAATTAAATGCAGATTTATTTAATTCGGAATAATTAATTCCGAATTAAAAAACATTATGTAACTGGGGCCTATCATACAGTATCTCCTGCAGAGGTTTTGATGTCTTTCAGTCAGTGCTTAAGAATTATTGTTTTAGAATAAACATTATTTGAGGTTTTTGCATTCATAAAACTTTTTTTATATTCTTTTTTTACTTTAGCACTTTTAAAGCCAGAGTTGGTAATGCTGTTCAGAAACACTTTTTGTTATACTGGGTGAAATGTTCCTTCCATCCTGAGAGTAGTCAATGCATCATGTATTCATTAAAAAGAAGGGAAAAAGTCAGACCTCTGAGAGAGCTGCAGTTCTGTAAAGACTCTGACCAATCGCACTGAAAGGCAGGAATAGGGGATTATCACGCTTCCGCGTTCCGGTTTCCGGAAGTTGAAACATCTGAAGCTTCCTCTTCCGGGCCAGGAATGGCTCAATGTTGCTGCTCTGTTCCATTGTGTACATCTAATAAACAACGCCAGCCGTACCTAAGTTTTCATGGTTTCCCGACTGAAAAGACACTAAGGAAGAAGTTGATGAAAGCGATTTGTCGGAGTGAAGGACCGAAACTTAAAATAAAACAAGGTTGCACGTATGTCTGTAGTCGGCACTTCAATGATGCAGACTACACCATAGCTAGTGTTAGCAAGCTCGCGTTAGCTGACGATACCAACTTTTCGCTTGTGAAAACATACAAGCGTCTGAAAACTTGGTCTGTACCCTCCCGTTTCCAGTGGAACAACTGGGGACTGCCAAAAAAAGGAGACGCTTTCAGATGCTTGTGTGTTTTCAGCCGCACAAAGTTAGGCACGTCATCGAGCTGGCTAATGCTAACCTGCTAACACGACTGTGCAGACTGCCGGCTACAAACAAACGTGTGTCGTTTTATTATAAAGTTCGGTCCTTCACCGCGGCGAATCGGTCGTTTTAATCTACTTCTTCCTTAGCATCACTTCAGTCTGGAATGAAAACTTGGCATTGGCGTTTATCCGATTAACAAAGTCTAACAGAGTAGTAGTCGGCGGACTACTGTTAGCAGGTTAGCATTAGCCAGCTCGATAACGTGCCTCACTTTGTGCGGCTGAAAACACACAAGCATCTGAAAGCGTCTCCTTTCTTGGCAGTCCCCAGTTGTTCCACTGGAAACGGGGGGGGTACAGACCCGATTTTCAGATGTTTGTGTGTTTTAAGACGCACAATGTTAAGCACGTCAGTAAACGCTAGCTGGCTAATGCTAGTTTGCTGTGAAGTGCCGGTGTTGTGCCCCACCGGCGACAAACAAACGTGTGTTTTATTATAAAGTTCGGCCCTTCACCGCGGCGAATCGATCGCTTTGATCCACTTCTTCCTTAGTATCATTTCAGTCTAGAATGAAAACTTGAGTATGTTTGGAGTTTATCCGATTTAAACAGTATAACAGAGCAGGAACGGCTGTCGTTAACATGGCCCGGAAGAGGAAGTGTCAAAATCCGGGAACTTCCGGTAAGCGTGATAATCCCCTATTGGTCATTCGCACCGTATAGAAAGAACGAATCGATGCCTTTATGTTTCGTCTCTGTCCCTCCCCTCTCACCTTCCCTACGTGAACCACTCTGTGCGCCGCTCACTGTGAACAAATATAGCTAACGGACTGCTAAGTGCTGGTACACCAAAAAATGAAAACAAAACAAAACAACAGATAATGATTAAGTCTTGGAGGCGTTGACATTTGCCCTGTGGACTTTTTACACTGCAGAAGGAGCTGGAGGTGAGTGGATTAGAGCTTTTAGAAACGTGGTTTGTCAGCTGTTTACTAGCAAGCTAACGAGCTATCCACTCGGCTGTAATCGTTAACCTGCTCGTAAAACATCGGTGCACACGTCCCTGCGCTCTGAAGGCGTGGTTTTGGGTGGTGTGTTTTTTTTTAAATGTTGCTTGCTTGAACCGTTTTTCCAACATTGCCAACCCTACTGCTCTCGGTTTTGAGCTTATTCACTGTCAGTTCCTTTACGACTTTTACAGCTGGGTTTTTCATAATGAACTTCATTGTTAACAAGGTGGCAAAGAAGCATGATAATTGCAAAGCATGACAATCCATGCTTTGCAAAGTTTTTGAGCCTTCCACCAACATAATAAGCTCTTGATTATAATCAGATCTACATGGGTGATGGCAAAAACCATGCATGTCTTTGTTACTTCATTGCAGTTTCTGTTGAAGATCAGCTTAGATGACTTTGTTCCTTTCATGCACAGGAGATAATACATCTACATGAGTAAAAAAAAAAAAAAGAAAACTATAATTTTGAGAAGATATGTTACGTAATTCATTGAGTGCATAAGATGCACTGTATTTATTTTGTTCTGGTGCTTTTCAATTCAGTGTTTTGGATATTTCTGTATTTTGCTTCAAGCAAGACAGGAAGTAGAATGTGACAAGTCTCAAAAAATGAGAAAAAGATGACAAAAATACCTGTGAAGGGCCCTTTCCTTTATTACAGCTTTTTTTTTCTTTTTTAGAGTATCAGTTGCATGTGAATAAACTCAAAATACTGAGCCATGTTGGACCCAAATACCTAATTTTAGGTTCCTAAGATTTGCAAATGTCTAACTATTTATAAACTTTCTCAGTCAGCATGCACTCTCCTCTTACTGGTGTCATTCAGCAGAAATGTGCAGAGTTGGCTTCAGGCCCATTTGCTCCTACGAGCTACAGGTGTGAACAAATGCCCCTGACCTTTAACCTCTAAGACAAGACATTGTCATTCTGTAATAATTCAAAGCTTAAGAGGTTAATGGATGACTGGAAGAGTCATATTAAATCAGCTTAAGCTACAGAATTTTTTGTTTATGGGCTTTCGTATGAATTGTATTTGCAGTCATAGTTAGGAGAAAAGACAGTGTTTTTGACATTAAACAGAAAAAAACCCCAGCTACAGATGTTTTAGATTTTTTTCCATTGAGACTCATTTATATTGTGGACACCGAGGGATTAGTGAGACCAGTTAAAGTTTTTCTTTTTTGCACAACACTCATTTTACATTTTTGCCACCATACCTCTTTGTCGCTCTCTCTTTCTCTTTTTTCCCTCCTCAAGTTTGAAGTAAATTCAGTCCCTGAAGCCTTCTGGCCACCTGTTTTCCCCTTTTGTGCCTCTAAAGTAGTGCTTCCACATGTTCGGTCTGCTACTTTGTCTACTTGTAGATGCTGGCTCAGCAGTCCAGCTTAGAGCCAGACGGTGACACGATACCATTCAGACCTTGTGCCCCTTGACCTCCGCCACCACCGCCACCACTTGTGGCTCTGCTCCCATACACCACCTCATTTGTTAGTGAAAAGGTGCCATTGTATTTCTCTCACTCAAATCCTTTCACATGAGGAGACCAATAAGAACATTAACCTTGACAAATATCCCTCTGTGTCTGCTATTTTGAATGTTAGGAATCCTTCATGAAAGCTCCCTGTGTGTTTAGATATAAAAGAATCCTGCTAAACAGGCACACCCTTTATTGACTGCTGTAAAATGATCAAAGGTTTAGACAGATACCTAATTAGATTATGTAAATAATTATTACTGGCTTTAAGCCAAACACACTTTGAAAACCCTGCTCTTGGGTCCTTGTCTTTATCTTCAGAATTAAAATGATGATAATTGTAAAAACGTCTGTTCCCACCAATCTTCCAGATTGATGAACCTGCAGGGAAACAATGAACACACGCAAACAATTTGTAATATCTGCATTACTTGGGAAGTGCTCTGACCTGAGAGGAGACCAAATGATAGTATTGTTGTGCTGGTTCAAATAAACTGTACCATATGTTTCCAGAAAACAGAAACAAGATGTTGCAACACTTTTATGCTTTCTTTGCACACACCTACAGCATCATCACAATAGTGAGCTGGAACGTTGGACATGACAAGTAGGAAGATGTTCGGAGTATGTGTTATCCAGATGTAGAGTTTAGTCTGATTGTCCTTGAATGGGGTGTTTAGGTGCGTTGTCTTCACAGTTTCCTTCTGCTCTCTGTAGATGACAAACCTGCATGCATGCAGCCATGTGGACTGTCCACTGAGGAACCGTACAGGAAACAAATTGATTGCACGCATACTGCGCAAACAACATAAATTTCTTTCCAAGAGCAGTCAACACATGGTTGGTGTGGGGTCCTGCAGGGGGAAATAGGGTTTCAGAGTGCCATACTGGGAGATACAATGTGTAGAAACTTAGATTTACAACAGAACTTATGCAACTTTTTCAGTTACATCAGCCACAGTGTCTGTTCAAAACGTGTTTATTTCCACTTGCTAGTATGTAAGTAAATTTAAATTTGGTTGCAGCATCAAGCGGTGTCCCAGATAAAGAACTGGTTCAGTGCAATTTCGTAACCTTGGGATGCTGCTGGGCAGTGACGGCTACAGAAATGGGCATAATGGATGTTACTGTGCCATCAAACACCACCGAAAGAAGTGTAAGACTGGCTACATTGACAAATAAAAAGAAAACATTCCAGATGTAATAGAGATAGGGCTGTCAGTCTGTCATTGTTCTGCCAAACTTCATTTTCAGTATAAATAATGATTAGAAAAAAAAAAAATCCCAAAGCTGAGAATATTTTCATACCTTTGATCTGACAATAATCTCATCCAGCATGCTGTCTCAATGACAGGAAACATCTGTGAAGTCAGCTTTTTTGCAGACTTGACTAAACAATCTGTCTGATGGCTTAGCTTTTAAAAATAATAATAATAATAAAAATAAAAAATAAAAAAACAGCAGAAGCTTTCTGTGCACAAGAGATTTGATCTTATTATTTGGTCATTTCACTGACTCCCATTGAAGTACAACATGGAATCACTGTCAAAATCCTTTTAATAATACATAGTGTACTTAGTATTTTGATAATCTTGTTAGGGATGTCGTGATTATTTAATCACAAGTAATTATAGTATCAAATACCATGATTAATTAATCGTAAAGATTCCATAATATCATCACTTTCCATAAGAGGCCATGTCTGAAGCATAACAGCAGATAAGTGCAAGTTGCACATGGAGCAAAAAAAGTAAATTTGTCATTCTGTTGCCATCCTCTGATTGTAAGGTTTACAGACAGAATCTACATAGAAAAGGAGGATAAAGTGTTTTTTTGTTGTTGTTGGATTTAGTTTACTGCTGTAACAAAGCACCTGCATGCCCAAAATAAGCTCCCTCACTGAGATAAATTAATGCCAAATTCTGGTTTTTGATATGGCATGCATGAGTGACAACTGTTATTTAAGCATTAATGTGAAGGTAAATTTAAAAAAGTGCTAAATTACACAGATTAATTTCTTAGCACTCATGTGTTCATTTGACAGCCCTAACTAAAACCTAAATATCTAAATATTGTTCATGTGATTTTACACATTTATAGAGTACAGAAATTAGATTAACGCAAAACAATGGTGATAATCATAAAACCGTGACTAATGGCAAGTCTGATCTGTAATCACGCATTTTTTCATTCCATTTTTGCCAGGCAGATGCTTGAGATCAAATTATCTTTGTTATGAGCACAACCTGGCCAACATGTCAGCAGTAACATAAAGTAAAGGGGTTACACAGGAAAATACATTATACAACACTTAACAATAGAAAAACGCCTGTACAATCCCATATCTCCCATCAACATGTCTGTGACAACAGTTTTAAACACTCATGTTTCTGGTTTGTAGTTTTGTTTGGTCTGAATTTACCTCAAATGAGCAGTTTTCCTAAACACATGGATGTATGCAGTGTTCATGCATATATACACATATTACATATTTTTTTATCTGTGTATGTTCAGATATAAACGAATGTGAGGAACTAAATGGAGGATGCCAGCAAACATGTGTCAACACACGGGGTTCTTATCACTGTGAGTGCAGTGAAGGATTTCGCATGCACACTGATAGTCGGACCTGCATTGGTAAGTATTAGATACAGAGAGATGTGTCTCTATGACAGATTTAGTTTGAGAGTTGTGCTTTTTAGTTTTTTCCCACCATGATTTAGATTGTTAATGGTATGTCCCTTTGAGACGAAGGAGTCTGCAACTATAGCATAAAAATACCTGCAAAACAGCATCTCAACCAATCACTGTTTGATGTTTTTTTTTTTTTTTTTTGTCTTTTCCAACCATAAACTAACTTCTTGGTTGAAACAGATTCTTCCTGGGCTCTCTGCTATTAGAAGTTTAAACAGCTAAATGTGAACGTCTGAAAGTTTCTAATAATGTACAGGCTGCTTGCATATGGAGCAAAGTTGGTTCTGTGTAGACTTGTCTCTCACCACTTTGCCTCAACCAAGAACATTGATGTGGTTGTTTTTCTTTTTGTAGGATGTATCACTCAGAAAAAGGGTAAAAAGATTAAAGGATTTGCATAAAAGTTTTACCTGAGGTGGGGTTGGGCCCAATTTAGGGCTGATTACTGAATTTTTAATCTTGATGCAGATCAACGTTTGAATTTAAAAAACAAAACAAAACAAAAAAAAACAGCTTCAGTACAAGTATGTAGTTATTGTGTACATCACCTGTAGGAACATAACTGCCATGCTTTATTGCATCTACAGAGAAATTCTGTCATGATTTAACGGGGAAACACAAGGTTGTAAAGTGCATTTGTACATGCTGCAGCAACACAATACCTGCTTGTAATGACAGATTTAGTTACTTTCCGAAAATCTGCACTACCCTGTTGCCTTTAGTCTGTATATGTTTCTAAATACTCCCGCTTGCCAGCAGCAGCAGCTTTGTGTAAAAGGATGGGGTCAGAGGGTTGGCTAATTGTGTCTGTTGAAGTCATTAGTGTTAAAAATCCGCCATACTTTCAGTTTTACAGCCTCTCTGTGTCATCATGTCTGGGGTGAGAGCACCCAGAAGGCATACGGCTTATATTCATATTTGGCACATCATTAAGTCAACTGCATGGAAATACCATTAGAAAGAAATCAGGGGTGCTCACTGGAATCTCACTGGATATCATTTTCCAGTTTCCAGCTTTTCTGTAATTGTTTTCCATAATTATACGGCTGCAGAGTTTGATGCGTGAAAGCTGTTTTGGAAAGCAATCAAATTCAGTTTTATCTGTCATCCTCTGTGACTGAAGGTTTCACAGCCCTTAGATTTGTGATTAGATGCCTGAGCTGATGGGTTTTCTGCTTGTTTCCATTCATGCCTCTTTCTCTGTTGTGCCTCAAAGCTGTGAATTCTTGCTCGGTACTGAACGGTGGATGCGAGCACAAGTGTGTAAACATGGGCAACAGTCGCTATAAATGTGAGTGTCGGAAGAACTACCAGCTGAAGCGCGATGGGAGACACTGTGAATGTAAGTCATCTTATCAGCTTTGTTCTCATTATACAAAGACAGAGTTCATTCATGTTCCAGGTGATGTTTCTGAGATGCATCTGCAAACTGGACAAAACTGCAGCATGAATAAGGAATTATTTCCTGTTCCTAATGTGTAACAGAGGAAGGAGAAACTCTGGAAAGAGTCGTGAAAACTGAGAGTAATCTTTGAAATGATTTGTTTAGTTTTTTAGGGATCTTGAGGTATCATAACCAGATAGTACAGTATGTGAAATCTAGTTGACAATTAAAACTTGCCTCTTTAAATAATACAGAATCGCATCTCTGAGCTTTATTTTTTTGTATACTACATGTGAAGCAGTTGTTTTGTCTTTGTATGCTAGTGAGGGATCCCTGTAAGGAGAGAAATGGAGGCTGCGCCCAGCTGTGCGTTTCAGAGGGAGACCGAGTTCACTGCAGCTGCCGCTCTGGTTTTACCTTGGCTGGAGATGGCAAGAACTGTAAAGGTAAAAAGCATCTACTTCTTTCACACACTCATACTGTCCGCAGACACAAAAACAATGCATCAAACATCTAAAGTGATGGTTTTGCCTAAGCTTGCGTTGCAGCTAGGAATATGCAAGGTGTTTTAGTGGACTTGTGCAAATTCATGTGGCTCTGAAAGTCGTCCAGTCATGGGGAAACATCAAAAGCCCTGCACTGCATTTTAAAAGAAAAACATGAATGGTTTTCTCATACATTTCCACTTCCAAAGTAAGCCAACTCTACTGCATACTTGTATTAGTTTGAGACTCAAAGTTGGAAACCATCCCCACGATCCATCTCACTTCTGTTCCACCTGCTGAGGATAAGCAGAGTAACCTGAGTCCTGGCAGAGATCTTTTGAGATGAAATGTGTGCTATATTTTTTTCTGAAATCCTTCACACATCCTGATTTTCAAGATGGCAGCTTAGTTTGTGATATTTGCTCATGAGTTCAAATGCATGTGTTTGGTTTATTGACATGAAACCTAACTCCAAAAATAAAATAAAAAGTTGGTCGCTGATTATTGTAATTCTCTTTTAGAAAAGTGCAAACAAAGTCACTTCAATTTGACCTCTGTGTGTGCTTACAGTTCCAAATACACAGGATTCAGATGCGATTTAAATTGGCGTATGAACTTTTTTTGTTCATGTATACAGAAGACAGATCATTTGAACTATTTGTGCCTTCATAGTTTGTTTCTTTGTCTTTGTCCATTTGCTAGATCTCTTCGTAAACATGCACCTCAACATCCCTAATATCTATCTCACACAGACATTGATGAGTGCAGCTCTGGCCGGGCCATGTGCTCCCACGGTTGTGTCAACATGCTGGGCTCCTTCAGCTGTGTGTGTCATCCAGGTTTCGAGCTTGGTGCTGATGGCAAGCAATGCTACCGTAAGTTGGGACAGTATGAAATTAATCCTTCTTCCAAAAGTTTAACATGCTGAGTGCTTTGAGCAGATGAACAAATCCATTCAAGTGACTGAAAATAACAGATTTGACAACAAAGCCTCAGAGCAACCCCTCATTTCTTCATATATGGACTGGAATATGGGAAAAGGTGCAGCAACTTATTGAGACATATGCAAACACAGGTGGAAAATACAGCGTGTAAGGGGAAAAAAATGTTTGCGCAGTTCAACAAGGCAGAGAGTTCATGTTTGATGTGACCAACACAGTCGTTGCTTAAGCTTTCCTTCCTTTCAACAACCTCAACTCCTGCTTTTATTTCTTCCAGATTTGATTGCTGCACTTCATAATATGTTATAGTGAGTCCGGTTCTAATACTATGACGTCAGTTTGTTCAGTGTTGCAGTTGGGCTCCTGATTAGAACATGAAAGCCTGATCATACAATATTTCAACAACCTTAGCATTACGATACTGGTTATCTGTTCAGCACAGGACAGCTTACTGCTGGGATAGCCTCCAGCCTATAAATGAATGAATGAATGAATGAATAAATGAATGAATGAATATATGAATATACAGCACAGGATAAATGATAAAATCCCGCTGATCTGAGACTGTGTCTTATAGTCCATGTTGTAGTCGTAAACCACTGGATCAACAGCTGTTAGTTGTTCCATGGCTCAGATTTATGTTTCTCCTGATTGTGTTCTTTCAGCGCCACCACTCTTTCTAGTTTCATCTAAACATGTCTCCTCTAATCAGCTTTTTCTATTAGGCTTTTTTTTTACATTTTAGAAAACAGAATTTGTTTGAATCTTACCTGCAGGCATTGAGATGGAAATCGTGAACAGCTGTGAGAAGAACAACGGAGGTTGCTCTCATCATTGTGAGCATACCACCAATGGCCCCCTCTGCTCCTGCAACCATGGCTACCAGCTGGACCAAGACAGAAAGACCTGTGTAGGTAAGAGTTTCTCTGTCTCCAAACCATTTTTCCCAGTCTTTGTTTTTCCCCTCTTTCATTTCAATAACCCTCCAACTCTGCTTTTTATCATTTTTAGGTAACACTAAAACACCTTCTTCTTCTTCTTCTTTCCTCAGACAGTAATGAGTGTGTGAGTGGAGAATCCTGCTGCAGACACTTCTGTAAGAACTACCCTGGCGGCTACGAGTGCAGCTGCAGAGCTGGCTACAGGCTAAACTCAGACGGCTGTAGCTGTGATGGTGAAAGTGGATTTTAGTTGATTTTCAAGTCTGATGCTTTTGGATGTTTTCTGTGCTGTGGTACATCTGTGCAGCATACACACACCCATCACTCTTACAAACTCATTGCTCAGAGATTAGACCTTTCAAGGCCACTTTATAGCAAAGGATAAAAAACAGGACATTTTGCTAACGAAGGAGCAAACCCAGTGCTACATCCTGCAACTGTCAAATGGGTTGAAGATGTTAAATGAAATGCAGATACGTCAGATAAATAAAAGTATCGTCATCATTTTAGCGCACACACCTGAGCTCTCCTCTGCACAGCTTGTTTGCCATTAAAATCACGAACTGAAAATGATGTTCAGCCTAAACTTGTTACAGTGATGTGACAAACTTTGTGTGCTTTGTTCCAATTTTCTTCTGTTAGACATTGATGAGTGTCTGGCAGAGACTTCAGGCTGTGAGCACTACTGTGTCAACACCTTGGGAACATATGAGTGTTTCTGTCGACTGGGTTTCCGCCTGGATCGGGACCAGCACTCCTGTATCTGTGAGTAACAACCTCTATTGTAGCCGTTGCGCACATCAGGCTGATTAGCTTCATTTTACGGCATGAAGGAAGCACCGCTTTTATAACGAGCTTAACTTTGTGCTGGGTGACTTCAGCTCTGTATGGCAGAGACCTGGAAGAGGAAGAGGAAGAAGAGGAAGAGGAAACGGAGCAGCTGGAGGTTGACAGATTGCCAGACTTGCTGTTCCGCAAGGCTCCTCAGCTCCTCCAGTACACAGCAGCCCTGCATTCCCATTATAGCACTGATGATGATGATGAAGGTCATCATGGTAGTGACAATGAAGAATTAGAGATCCAGAGAGAGCGCAGGGGAGAGCTGAGACTGGACAGCCACATAGGTACAGTAAAAAATGTGAGCGATTACACTGATGTGAGCTCCTGCTCAGATCAATATTATTTCATTGTTTTTCTCATAACTCTTCACATCAGAAAACTTATTTTGAGTTTACCATTCCCATTTTTAGTGTGTCTGGATGGCTCTTTTGGGGATGACTGTAATGTGAGCTGTGAAGACTGCGTAAATGGAGTGTGTAGTGAAGGCAGAGACCGGTGTGATTGTTCTCCTGGCTGGACTGGGATCATCTGCAATGAAAGTAAGTCTAGTTAACATCAACATGCTGCATGCTTACCTCACACAGGGAAACCTTTTGACAGTACTGCTGATTGTGTTCCCAGTTTGCTCTGTGAATATTAGGAAATATTAGGCATTTTGCTTATTTCGGTTCTTGCTGAGAGTTTGATAAAGATTGACTCCCATACTTCTCTTTTAAATGTTAAAAATAACAAAAACAAATCATTTTTAGCTTTTATGACCAATAACAGTTGAACTGTTTTGGCTCCATCCAGTGGTGACAAAATAAACACAGCAACATCTTTGCATTTGAAGCAAACTATTCAAAGTATTGGTGTGGAACATGGATGTTTTATTGCATCATCAAAGCAGGTTGATTTCCTTCGATTACACCTAATGATAACAACAAGAACAACAATTGCGAAGGTTCTGAATTGGTGTCTGGAGGCAACAGCCCTCCTCTGATAGGATCAAGTGTTGCATATACATTCATAAGTTTTTGAATGGATGGGAATTGGCCTGCAAAAGAATTCCTGTTAAGGACACAAACAAGCAAACAGACTAAGATTTACTTCCTGGAAGCAACAGGTGGATGATGTCACTATTGCAGGATAGAGCACCGTGTACACAGATGAATTTTACTCGCAGGACGCCTAATTTTCTAGGCCTGATTGATCTAACTTTATTCTCTGGTGTAAAGAAGAGATGTGATAGTTAGCTGTTTGCACCAGACCTATGTACCTGTCGGCTCCTCTGTGTGGGAGGCTGAGTTTATGGGTTCCACAACAGAAGGGGGACCAGGGGAATCAATCTGTCCGCTGCTGGAGTGTAGCCAGGGCCCACAACAAGACCACAGCCTGAGGCCAAGGATGTCCACTGATGGGTTGGAGAGAGAGAGCGAGAGAGTGTGTGAAAGAGACTTCATTGTTCCAGTGCAGCTTCGTGATTAATGGCTGTCCTTGGTCTGGAGCACAGGGCCACATGGGATGAGTCCATTTGAAGCAATCCCTCATTTTAGAAGCTCACTCTTGAGGTGGCAGGGTTCAGACACACACCCTGAAGGTGATGGGTCCAGACATTACTGTTAACTTTTGCAAAGATGCAGCGGCAGGCAACAGGACTGATAAAAATCTCCAAACTGTATTCTGTTACTGATTTGACTTGGTTTCCCCTTCACCAGAATTAAGTTTAAATGTAAGTCGGTGAGGTCAGAGCTAAAGAAAAAAGACCTGTGATAAATGTACAATTTTACCTGTCATGAACTAAATCAGCAAAGCATCCTAGCACAGTAAGTGAAATCTATAAATCAACTGGATCTAAAAAAAAAAAAAAAAGAGTCTTAAGAATATCTAAAGACATCTCAGAATCATACTTACCATGTAAGCTTTTATTATATCTTTCAATTTGCTGTATGAACATCTCACTGTGTTGTTCATGTTGCTGTATTCTGTACCAGGTACAGATTACCTGCACCAGTACCAGGTTTATCATTTTTTAAGGCAAACACAACATCCCATAACTCTGACAAGTGTCCTGTTGGTACTTTTTGGTTTTCAAAAATGCACATCAAGTCAGAATAATCAATATTGCTTGAAAAAAAAAAACACTCTAAAACAAGGTATTCTCTAAATTGAGGTCGTTTTCCACATAATGAATAAATCAGATTTTTGCTTTTGAAATACAGAACTGAACAAACTTTTATTCATCCCAACAAAGAAATTCAGGATGTCTTGAAAATATTTTTGGGTTATTGTTGCAGCTTATTTTAAACCGTCTTCTTTTGTGGCTGAAAAGAGGACAATTTATCAGCCAGGCGAGTCTGAGAATTTTATAAACTGTTTTATTATAAAAATATTTATATTTATTTATGTGGTACACAATAATGAATTAATTCAAGAGGAGATGAAAGAGTCAAACAAAAAAGCTGGTGCAGTTGTAGTAGGAAACCAACTACAACTGGAGAGTTCGGTCGAGAAGATTCACAGACGGGGTGTTGGTGTGAAGTTATGGAGAGACTCCAAAGTTCATATCCAAGCAGGAACATTTTGTTCTAAGGTCATTTCTGGAGGCTGACTCCTTGGCAGGCCGAACGTGGGACTGTAAAGGTCTTCGTCTTCAGTGATGCGCTTGTCATCAGACTAGCCAATGAGTGCTGGCACCATTTACCCAGATTATGAATGTCTGATGATGTTTTAATGATACGGTTTATCATACTGTAAGAGCAGGTCACAGAAACCTTAGTTTCTTAGGGTGACCAGTGAAATTGCCTCATCACTTCATTTAGAGAGATGTAAAACTGTCGGGAGGAAAGTATGATGTGGACTTTAACATGTCTTGAACAGACAGCTGGTTCATGTCAGAACTGCTAACAAGGCCAGTGAGCTGAAGGAAACCAAGTGAGCAAATGCAGTGGGAAAATAGAGAATGGAGTTGGATTTACTGTATGTCTTATCTTCAGTACTTCAGTATCAGAATGTTTCTCATAACTTGATGCACAAAATGATGATGCATCTTTTGAAAAGTGATTTCTCCATCTTTTTTTCTTTTCCAGCTTGTCCAGAGGGGTTCTACGGGCAGGCCTGTAACAGTGTATGTCGCTGTCAGAATGGAGGCTCTTGTGACCAAGTGACTGGGAAGTGTTTGTGCCCCCTAGGGGTGCAAGGCTTGCATTGTGAAGATGGTATGTATAAGCACATTCTTGCAGACACACACAAACACAAAGTGCACTCGCATGTTTGAATGCAAACACCGTTTTGAGTAATTTCAAGATAAAATTGAAAAAGAAACTTTGTGAAGGTGTAGAAATTAAAAACAGCTTTGTTTGATCCTACTTTTCACCTGAAGCATTATATTGGGATCAAACAAACGTTTAAGTCATTTCAAATCATTCAAATTATTAGTTACTTGAAACTATAGAGAGACAACAAATGTCAAAAACTGAGAAATTTTTATTTTAAATGAAGCATATTTTCATGAATTTGATGCAAAGTGTTACAGAAGCAACATAAGATGAGAGAGGTTGTTTAAATATACAGTAAAACATACAAAACAAGCAAAAACTGCAGAATTTTAATTTCAATACAGGTATTGAAAGAGAAATACTGGCTTCTGCCTTCTCAGATGTTTCAACAATGTAACATGATTTGAAGCAAAACACGTACGGTCATCTAGACACAAGTCTTTTTAAGCTTAGGTCAACATGTAATATAAAACTGCAGTCCGCACATTTTTCAATAGTGTGCTTCTATAATAAAAAATGGGTAATTTTGCCTACATGCAGATTATATTCAAACGCAGTTAGCCTTTTAAGAAACAAAAAAATGCAACATAGGATGCTTTAAACTGTTGACAAAGCCTTTCAATGTCTTAAAGGATAACTTCAACCTGGACCTTATTTCTTTAAGTTTATAGATGCATTTACTCACTGGCAAAATATCTGTATCACTTTGACTCCTTCGGATGTTATTACGTTGAGTCGCCCTTCAGCGTACATCTATATAATGGGAGAGATGGGGCAGCCTCTACATAAGACATTATCTGCAGCAAAACTCCTCGATTTTCACCAATACTTTAAGGAGAATGAACGAACGAATGAGTTGTCCTTTAAGTTATTCTTTAACAAACGGGACTGCTCTCCACATAACTGCCGTCAAACTGGAAAAAAAAAACACTTAAACATTTTCCATTGCAACATTTGACATCATTGTCTTCAGTAACATATCGAGTAAACATGATGTGTGAGTCCTTGGTTTTATCTACACATTTCACAGCTTACACCATCATAAAGTTGTGTTCATTTCAGAGAAGGATCCAACCCTAAAGTAATTTCTCTGAAATTATTTTCTCTCACAGGCTGCCCAAAGGGATTTTTTGGGAGGAACTGTAGAAGAAAGTGTAACTGCCCCAATAATGGACCCTGCCATCGTTTGTATGGAGCTTGCCTTTGCTCTCCGGGGTTATATGGGCGTTTTTGCCATCTTGGTAAGTAAAATTTCAAGAATTCAGATATTGTAATGGGGGTATCATATAGATGACAATGAAATATTACAAACGCAGCATGATTGTGATGTTAATTTCATATAGCAAAATCATTAGAGTTAGAACATTTCA
The DNA here is from genome assembly GCA_023101725.1 of Atherinomorus stipes. Classification (NCBI taxonomy): domain Eukaryota; kingdom Metazoa; phylum Chordata; class Actinopteri; order Atheriniformes; family Atherinidae; genus Atherinomorus; species Atherinomorus stipes. The sequence continues at coordinate 211,504 of JALJCO010011123.1, read as the reverse complement.
ACAAATGTGAAACTCTTATTGTATTAGGAAAATAAGGAAATTCTTGCGGTTGGTTAAGAGCCTTAATACTTTTTGTTATTCCTGCAAAACATCTACATGTGCTGCATAATAATTTGATCATGCAAATATGATATGGTTGCCAAACTTTATGGCCACAATACGTATTGATTTATAGAACATATTTTACATAATTTACATGTCACGCATGTTCAGTCACTCATTTCCTTCTAATGTAAAGATTACTCCGATGCATCGCTCTCTGTACTTAACCGTTTGGATGGTGGCACCAGGTGAGAGGGAAGCTCTCTTGGTAGCCAGTAGCCTTCCAGTTTCCCCTCGATAAGATGGACTGCCAAAGCGAACTCCTCATTGTCCAGCATGCCATCCCCATCTACATCCGACAGCCTCCAGATGTGAGCAAGCACAGAATTTGGCAGCAGAGTAGTTGTCATCCACTCTCTTACTTTTGTGCCACTAAGTTTACCATCATGTGGACTTAGATTGTAGAAAATCTCATCATATTTAGGCTTGTACTTCTCCACAGCCCACTCATCGAAATCCATCTCACTGCTTTCATCATCTTTGGGGAGCTCCTTGAATGGATCTCTCCTGAACTGATCACGCCTGAATGTTCCCAAAAATTCTCCGTCCAACACGCTGGGCAGGGATTTCTTCCTCTGTTCTTGTTGTTGGAGTAAAGGAACCAGGTTGGCTATGTCGGTGGTGAGTAGTTTTTCCAAGGAAGCCATAAGACTTGACTTCAGCGTCTTGAACTTTGAGAAGTCTTGACCCAAAAGTTTTTCCTGTAGATGAATGCAAGCATGTGAGACTTTTACAACACATCACAAGAAATGATATTATGAAACATATTTTTTTATGCAGCAGCTTGACCTGCATCTTGGTGCAGTCAGGGAAGTCGCCAGCTGGGACTCGGTTCTGTTGCTGGATCTTGGTAAAAATTACAGGAAGATCGTAGATCAAATTGTGCTTTTTGCTTTCTTTGCAAAAAATTGTTGGCATTTCCTGCTTCAGGTAGCTGATAATGTGCGCATGAGCCTAAGAAGGGAACACATTAGACATGAGATCACTGATAGCAACAGCTTGGTTTGTGAATATGCAGCTAAAGTATGAATTACAAAGGCCTCACCCTTACTAAGCGTGCTCTCTTCACCAAATCATTCAGCTTGCGCACTGCAGCGTTGCGTGGTAGGTTCCTAATGTCAGCGAGCAGATCTTCCTCCTCCAGCTCTATTAGCTGGTAGTGGTCGCACATCTGCCTCGGCTCTGACCAGAAAGATCCGATATAAACTCGCAAGATCTCAGGGGTTCGAAACACTTTGCCCAGTGACCACATGAGGGCACCATACACTCTCATGAGCTGCTGAGAGTCCACCCTGTCAGCTTTGTTGAGAACCACACGCAACTTGTCCTCATAGCCGCACAGAGCCCCAAAGGCCCGGGTGAGCTCATCTGAGAACTCCAGTTTATGTGCATCAAACAGCAGGATGATGCGATCCACACGCTCTGCAAACCAGCGCAGCACTGCTGGGAAGTCGTAGCCTGTGGATAAGGAAGAAAAACACAGGGTTTTCATTAGTGCTGTCTATAATGGGGAAAGCCACATAGCCTCAAGGCACAAAGGAACATGTAACACATCCCAGCGGCTCTCTCTGGTCTTAGGCCATGAAAGTTACACCCATAGAAAAATGCATCCATAAAAGAAAAACATTGCTTGTCTCCTTCCCGTTAAATGTTATATTACTTTTAACTGCTTTGCTTCTTTCAAATGTATGAATTATGTTGGACTGAGTCTCTACTTCAATGCATCTACTATGACTCTTCTCCCACAGGGGTTTAATTACTGACAGCAGCAGTGCAGTCCAACAGTAACAGTCTATGACTAAGGATCTGGAAGCAAAGATCTTTTGACTCCTCCTGACGCTGAAAAGCAAAGCAGAAAATATTCTGTCCTACCACGGCTCAGTTTTCTTTTTGCAGCAGTTAAAATGCCCGGTGTGTCGATAATGCTGATGCTCTCAAGGACTTGGTTTGGCATCTGGACACACTGAAACCTTAAAAAAATCAAAACAAAAATGATCCATAACAGTGCCAAGTTTTTATCATACTTCTATATTTATGAATGCATATTATTGACTAAACTTTTAGTTGTAAACATTCAGGACACTGTGTTAGATATAAATTAAATCAATCTGAACAGATTTTGCAAGTTATTTCATGATTTCCAGATTGTTTTTTTCCCTTCACACTTAATGAATTTATGTATTACAGATGTTTGACAAAAAAAAATCCTTCATTTCATACTAATGTGAAATTGTGCTACAGTTTGTACAGTTTTTTTTTTCAAGTTGCCTAGTGTCTTCTGTTTTTGCTTCTGAGAGACTCTGCCTCTCTAAGGTGCTCTTTTGATCCTCAGTGTCAGCTGACTTAATGTGTTGCAACAGCCGTGTCTTTTTAGTACCACTGACTTGTTTTTCCATTGTTTTGTTACTCCATAACAACCATTCTTAGACGTGACATTAATTTAAGATGAGTTTTTTTTTCCCTTAATAGTAAGATGCTGTATGCTTTGTGTTCTGACTTTGAAATTATGAGGTTTAAAATTATTGTATCCAGTTGTTATTTACAATCACAGCATCCCAACTTTTTTGAAACTGGATTTTGAGGTAAAAGGATTTAATCTCTGTCTGTACCTTTGTGCATCTCTTTCATCTGCTGATCCCCCTCACCTGTTCAAAAATGAATTTCCAAAAGGGTCCAAGTTGCGAAAGGGCTTTTTTGGATCAACCGTAAGGGCATTTCCAGGAATGATTCGTTCTTCTTCTCCATACATGAGGGCAGTGAAGCAGTCAGTGGTTGGCTCTGGTCCAACTCTACTCCCAGCGAAATCTTGCTCTATTAAATACCTGAGAATGGGTTCAAACCACCGCTACTATCAGCCTTACTTTAACACACCATGTAATACATGCACACAATACATCAGCATTATTTAAAGTCCGTAGATTTCCTCATCTTACCTGATGAAAGTTGTCTTTCCTGTTGAATACTGACCCATCACCAGCACCATTGGTTTGTTGTCAAAGTCAGCATCCTCATAGCTCGGCGAATGAAAGTGATGGAAAGAATAGTATTTCTCTATCGGCAGCAGCCTTTTGTAATAAAGATTCTTCAGCTCCTCTGTTACAATGTTGACGTCCCCCAGTGTTTTAGGGGGGCTTCTAAACCTCCGGATGGACATGATGTGGAAGTTTCACTCTCGATGTCCCGATGAGGAAGCAGCCCGGGCTTCAAACAACTAAACTGTGTGATAGAAGAATGTGCACAAGGAATATTATCGGATTCTCACAGCTGTCTGCCTCATCCTGCAGTGGGACGTTGAGGGTGGAGAGGGTGTAACCGGAGCCTGCAGCTGCACCTAACATAAAGCCAATGTCGAGAGGGACAGGGTGGAGTGCAGTTCAGCGTTTGTTGTAAAGTAGGGACAATCTTGGCAGGATTCATCCGCAGTGATTGGGCATGTGATGATGCTTCAGCTTCAAAAGTCACGCAAACAACTTAAAAATCTTCCAGTTGATGTTGCTATGGGATGAATCTGGGAGAAAAATAAGTTAATCAGTTGCATACTTTATGTATAATTAAAACTGGGAGCAGTGGTCACATGACATAGACTAGCAGAAGCATAACACTGAGATAACATGGTGTGTTTGTGTGGCTCAGACTCAAGGGTAATTTGATCTTCCACAGCGTTTCCTTTCAGCATATTTTTTCAATTACCACCTAAACTTAAACAAGCAGATGTTTCTCAGAGAATTTAATTTCTTTGCTTAAGCTTTAAAAATCACCCAAAGCTGTTACAGTGCAATCATTCTTCAGGTTGCATAGTTTGCTATACAACTGTAAATAATTGGGGTGTATTGCAAACAAGAACTTTCTGTGTCTCACATCAGCTGAGCTCATGCCTTTATTTCCTCCCTGATTTTAAACTAATCCCGTCCACCCCTCAGTTTGTCCCAGGTGGACTCATGGTCCCGGCTGTTCCAAAGAATGCAAATGTGTTCGAGAACTTTCCTCTGGCTGTGACCCCAAAACAGGGAGCTGTTTCTGTAAAGCTGGATACCACGGTCTGCAGTGCAAGAAAGGTACAAGCACTTTACAAGAAGTCACTTAGAATTTCTCTACACCATGAGCATTTTCAGGTGAGCTGCCCAGCTTAGCTTCTAGCTCAGCTACAAGTTGATTTAGTAGCCATATTACTGTGCTGACAGCTTCAAAGTTTCAAATGTTGGAAAGATTCGGGTTTATAACCTGTTGCAGTATTGCAACAGTGAAGTCAACCTCTGAGGGAAAATAAACTCGGTGTTGTGCTATTTCCTCCTAATGCAGTTTTGATACAATGGCCTATAATAGAAAGACTGTTTGTGAGATCAGTGTGAGAGCTATCAGACACCAGCTTTCTTTTATTTTCATGTTCTTCTACAGGGCTGTCTTTTTGAGAAAGTTTTACAAAATGGTGTGCTTACCATCTTGCTGATCTTCCCCTTGTTCTGTTGTCTATGTCCCAATGTAGAATGTGATCCAGGGTTTTTTGGTGCTGGCTGTGAGCGGCCATGTGACTGTCCAGGTGGAGGGTTATGTGACTCCAGGACTGGAGAGTGCAGCCAGCGATGTCCTGCAGGCCTTCATGGAGATCAGTGTCAGCTGGGTGAGACAAAATGCTTTAAAGCTTTTGTAATGAGGTACAGAACAATTTGATAAATGCAGTATGAAGTTATTTCAAGTCTAATGTATGTGGTTGAGTTTCATTCACCTATACTTTTGTTTGTTTGTTTGTTTTCTCTCATATGTTTCAATACTGTTGATGTTTGATATCCCTGCAGAAAGACTAAGGCTGCACTGCACTTGTGGTTGTAATTCCATACTAAAAGAGCCAAGTATGTGTTAGGATATGTGAAGTGTGGGGGCCTGCATACGGACAAGACTTGTGTGATCATGCAGTAGTTTGCATTTTATGCATTTATGTGCAAATGCACACCCTTACTCATAATCACTGAAAACACAAAGCAACACAAACTGTTATGAATGAGTTTCTTTTTTTTTCATGCAAATCTTTATTCTCTCATGCTCTTATTCATACTATGCTTTGCTTGATGCTATTAATGGGTTTAATAGGCAAAATAAAGATGTATTTTTCTCTCATTCACCTGGTCGGTGCAGGTGTTCATGTTATAAACTCCACCGCCACAAATATGTGTTCCTGCACAGCAGGGTGTCGTCTGGCTGTTTACTCTGCTGGTTGATGCAAAGTTCACCCCTCTGTGTTTTGCTCTGAAGTGATACTAAATATTGTTTGGGAGCCTCTGATAAAAATTTGGCTTTGTGTCTGTGGAATGGATTAAGACAACATAGCAGAGTTACTGTATGTCAGCATCAATACACAGTCTAAGCCTGAGCCTGCAAAGTTTGTCAAAGTCAAAGTAAAAAAACCCAAAAACAAAAGATTAACGAACATTGTCTGGATTGCAATAGCTCAGGTTGCATGCCAGGTCATAACAGGGGCAGTTTTCTTCAGTTACTACTCCAGAAGCCATTGGCAGAGGCTGAATAAGCAAACGGCCTGCTAAGCTTCAGTCATACGGCTCACTTTCTTAACCAGTTTTCCTATTGATGTGTTTTTCTGTCACATGTTTTCTCTTGAACTATGCTATTAGTTTTCTACTATCTATCTCTGTTTTTAATTTCTTTTACGCTAGTGTGCCAAGCTGGAAGCCATGGCGAGAGCTGTCGTCTGACCTGTGACTGCCAAGGAGCTCCTTGTGACCCTGTGACAGGACAATGCATCTGTTCCGCTGGGAGGACAGGAAACTCATGCCAGGAAGGTATTTAGTTTGTTACACTGTCCTTTGAAAATAATTTTCAGAGAACACGATTCCACATGGTCCAGTTTGAACTCACTGACTTTACAAGCTTGCTATTTTGTTAGCTCATTGAACAACCATGATGTTTGTCCTCTTTGTGCTTCTCTAAGCCAAACTAATTGTCATCCTGATAATAGTTATGTAGTTTAACATATGCAGTGAAAAAATTCTGCTTTAATCCATTTCCTCCTGAAATTATTTAAGCATAAGTGTGTTTTGGGCTTTGCAGTAAAGTAACTGACGTAAGTGGCTCACTGCACAATGAAAAATGTTTGCTGCTTCCCAGACTGCCCTGACGGATTCTGGGGGTTAAAGTGTCAGTTTTCCTGTCCTGCTTGTGAGAACAACGGCTCCTGCAACAAGCAAACTGGCAATTGCAACTGTATGCCTGGCTTCATTGGAAAACTTTGCCAAGAAGGTGAGTTTTTAAGATTTTTTTTTTTTTTTCAGGGGAGAAAAAAAAATCAAATGCATTCTGTTTGTACATTTTTACAGTTTCATAACCTTTTTTTTTACATGAGGCTGCATTGATTTGGCTTGATTGATTTGACAGAGCCAAAAATATATATTTTTTAAAATTAATTATCTGTTGTATATAGAGTGTCCTACAGGGTACTATGGACCAGGCTGTCTAATACACTGCTCTTGCCACCCTGATGCCAGCTGTGACCCACAGAATGGACACTGCTTCTGCCCTCCTGGCAAAAGAGGCCATGATTGCACAACATGTAAGAATTTGTTTGGCTGAAAAATGGAGACAGTTTGAGCAAATAGCAGGGAATGCATATCATCAAAACCTCATGTCAAACTTTCATGTTATGTGCTACAGCATGCCAACCAGGTTTCTGGGGCCAAGGCTGCATCACTAAATGCATGTGCCAGGACCGCTCTCTGGGCTGTGATCCAGTCAGTGGTCAGTGCTTGTGTGAGGCAGGCTACACTGGAGACCACTGTGAAAAGAGTAAGTTTTGTTGTATCAGTGTCCAAACATATTTCAGTAAATGCTGCCACCATGAGGCATCTCCAGATACTGCATTTTTTAAAAAATTCATTCATAATAATAATAATAATTTTGTTTGTTTTTGATGTCTTGTCTGTGTTTATATGTCCTGTTTGTGTGTCAGGCTGTACTGAAACATGAATTTCCCCTTGGGGATCAATAAAGTGTCTTTGATTTGATTTAATGTGCATTTTTTTAAATTTAATCACAGAAACTTGTATTCTACTCTATAATTATTTGCATATGTAAAACACTGTGTTACATAGACTGAAAGTTTTAGCTGAGTCCACTTTTGTTGCATGGTCTCTGCTGATGGAGGCCATGATTTAAGATGTGTGACATATTCGTTGTTAAACATTCTCTTTCTCATATTAGCTCTCTTTTATGTTTACACAAACTCTCCTTCACAGAGTGTTTAGATGGCACTTATGGCTACGGCTGTGCTCAGGAGTGCCAGTGTCAGAATGGAGCCCACTGTGACCATATGAGTGGAGCTTGCATGTGCTCTCCTGGATTTACTGGAACTTTCTGTGAAAAAAGTAAGTATCTTATATTGTCCGTCTTGAGTGTCACCTTTCACAGCACAACCCCAGTTCCAGTGAAGTTGGGATGTTGTGTAAAATGTAAATAAAAGCAGAATACAATAATTTGCAAATCCTCCTATAATCAACCTATATTCCATCCTATACAGTATACTACAAAGACAAGATATTTAGTGTTCAAATTGATAAACTTTATCATTTTTGTGCGAATATTTTCTCTTTTTGAAATGGATGCCTGCAACAGGTTTCACTAAAGCTGGGACAGTGGCAACAAAAGACTGGGAAAGTGGATGAATGCTCAAAGATCACCTGTTTGGAACATTTGTAACAGGTTAACTGGAAACATGTGAGTGTCATGATTGTGTATCAAAGGAGCATCCCCAAAAGGCTCAGCTGTTAACAAGAAAAGATGGGGTGAGGATCACAACTTTGTAAACAACTGCGTTAAAAAAATAGCCCAAAAGTTTAAGGACAATGTTTTTACAATGTTCAATTGCAAGCAATTTAGAGATTCCATTACACAGTCCATAATATAATCAAAAGATTCAGAGAATCTGGAGAACTTTCTACACAGAAGCGGCAAAGCTTAAAGCCAACATTCAAGGTATAGTCCGAAGTTCCCCCCGTGAAAATAAACGTTAGACTTGTGCGAGTGAAATCTTTCTCAATCCACGCCTTTGGGCTTTACTCGTGTGCAGTGGTGCGTTTGAATGCAACTCCCTCTCCCCCTGCCTGTAATTCGTTCTTTAGTATTGTTTTGGTGTGTTTGGGACGTTTCTGGGTGGAGATTTCAGATTATATCACCAGCCAATGACAGAGCTAAGGACATGACGCTGTGTGGGAATAAGCTCATGATTGGAGCAGACACCAGTCACTCGAACTCTCGAAGGAAAAAGAAAGAAAGAAAAAAAAAACTGCAGATGCACCGAAGAAAAGGTAAGAGCTTTAGATAATGCAAGTTGGAAAACCAGGGCTAATGTTAGTTTGGCTTTTACCCGCTTCTGAGCTCTGCAGGAGAGGCTTGAAACTGAATAGTTTGAAGAACGAGGCGGCCATTAGCCTGAGAGGGAGGGCCACTAGGTTTGAATGCTGTTGAAACGGTGGGGGGACTTCGGAATCTACCTTTAAATCCCTGTGACCTTCGATCCCTCAGGTGGTACTGCATTAAAAACCAACATTATTGTGCAAAAGCAGGGCTGCTCAATTCAGTCCTACAACGGCCACAATCCAGCAGGTTTTCCATGTCTCTGTGCTCTAACACAAGCTAATGAATCATTGTGCTGAGCTTGATTGGCTATTGGATCTATCTGATTTGAGATAGGTGTGTTAGAGCAGGGCAGGATGGAAAACCTGCTGGATTGTGGCCCTCGTAGGACTGACTCGAGTAGCCCTGATGTAAAGGATCTTACTCCATGGGCTCAGGAACATTTTAGAAAACCATTGTCAGTTAACATAGTTTGTTGCTACATCTACAAGTGCAAGTTAAAACTCTACTATGCAGAGCCAAAGACACACATCACCAACATCCAGAAATGCTGGAAAAGTGTAAGCTGTGCTGTGGTGGTGAGTCCACATTTCAAATTGTTTTTGGAAATGGTGGACGCTGTGTCCTCTGGGCAAATAAGGGAAAAGACCATCAGGGCTGTTACCAGTGCAAAGTTCAAAAGCCAGCATCTGTGATGGTATGGGGGTGTGTTAGTGTTCATGGCATGGCACCATCAATGCTGAAAGGTACATTCAAGTTTTGGAGCAACACATGCTGCCATCCAAGCAACGTCTGTTTCATGGACGTCCCTGCTTATTTCAGCAAGACGAAGCCGAGCTACGTTCTGCATGTGTTATATACGACAAGGGAGACCCCGGACTGAGCAACTGTTATACATCAAGCAAGAATGGGAAAGAATTCCACCTACAAAGCTTCAACAACTAGTGTGCTCAGTTCCCAAACACTTATTGAGGGTTGTTAGAAGACACGGTGATACAGTGTAAGATAGTGGTAAACATACCCCCGTCCCAGCTTTACTGGAACGTGTTGCAGGAATCACATTCAAAATGAGTGAATATTTGCACAAAAACAATTTTTAAAAAAAGAGCGCAAAGGCATTAATTATTTTCTCCAAATCCTTCCAGGCCAAAATTAGCTTTAGCTTATATATTTGTGTTTACTGTACCACAGAGCTAATGTGACTGTCAAGTTTAAAATCACACAAACCCCCAAGTTGATAACCACGTTTTTAAAATAATATTCCACACAAATCACAGTCAGAAGAGGGGGGCAGCATTGGTACCACTTGGTCCAAATAAAAAACTTCACAGAAACTCAGAAAATTCAAAAACATCCATAGTTTGTTGTCCCTAAGACATTCTGATTTTGATTTATGGGGAATCTGATGCTGCTCTAACTTGTTAGTTATATTTGGCATAATTGTAACCTTAGTTCAATTTTTGACACCTATAACATAAAAGGCTCCTCGTACTTACACACTGAATGTCAACAAATGATTTCCTGTTCATTGGGCTCCATTGAACTATTTTGGATGAACAATAATGATACGTATGTGTAGATGAAGACATGGGGGAATAGTCACACAGTAGGCTACATCATTTAGGGTCAGAATGGAAAAAATATGCCAGAAATGTGTTTGAAAATAAGAAAAAACAGGGAGATAAAGAACTAAAGAGGGACAAGAGTAAAATATATATAAGTAAGAACATTTTGAAAGATTTCTAAATCACCAGATTAAATGGTGACAGGTCAGGGTGTTACAAGGTTTGTATATAAAAGGAGCATCCACTGAAGGTTTAGTCTTTCTAATGAGGATGGCTTGTAACTCCTTTGTTCGTACTCTGTCATAGGATTATCAGTAAGTTAGCAAACAATTCTTCTGAATGCATTAGAACTTTTAAATTCTGAACAACATAAATTAATGAGAGGGGAAAAAAACGGAAATCACCATGCATAAAGACCAAGGAGGGAAAGAAATGCTGATTGATGCTCCCTTTTAGCCTTCAGGTGGCACTAAATGAATACTGTCTCGCCATTATGATCAATAGAGCAACATAGGTTGGGTATACATTGAAAAAACAAACTAAAAAAAAAAAACACTCAATGCTCATTATACAGTATATGAATGAATTATGAAAAATGAATATGCATACACACACACACACACACACACACACACACACACACACATATATATATATATATATATATATATATATATATATATATTTTTTTTTTTAATTTTTTTTATCATTCATTCTGTACATAGCTTTTTTTAAAAAAAAATAAGAATAATATATACTGGCACATACCAAAGATGAAGACCAACCAGGCTGTTATCCAGGCAGCATTAGGTGTAAGATACCCTGCAATGTACTGGTGACTTGTCCAGGACTTTTATTGCCTCTTGCCTGCTACAGTATGTGCAGGTATAGGCTTCAGCTTTCTACCAACCCTGCACTGGAATAAGCCATAGCCTATAGAAAATGGATGGATGGATGGATGGATTTACTTTAATTCTGTTAGACCTTCAACTACATGACATCATAGATTGTTTGTTTGTGCTTGTCTGTCCTGACTTTTTCCAAATCTTTCTCTCACGGTAAATGTCTGGTTTGTTATTAGACTACAAACAGACAACAATGACTAGATAATGTTGAGCAGCGGAAATCCTGTCATTCATGAAAATCAGATTCCCCTGCAAAACTGCAATTACTAGAAAGTGTATTGAAAAATAAATGTAGTTGGTAAACACTTTCTGGATAATGGTGCAACAATTTCTATATTTGTTTCTATTTTCTAAATACAGTAAATGTGTCCAGCCCAGACATTGGAAATCTGACTTGTTCTTGTGTTGGACAAAGATCTAAATAAATCAACAAATTTCAGTTTTCATTTCATTTTAGGAAACATTCCTGTTTTCCTGGAAAAGGGTTTTTCATTTTTCTTGAAAGAAATACCTAAATCATTGTTTGATTAAAACACAAAAGATTAATCACAAGTTGCTTCCTCAAAATTCACATTTGATATTACTCAACTGATAATGTAAAAACTATTGGGTTGTTAAAATATTTGAGTCTCTCTGCCAAATTGAAACTGTGACACAAAATGTTAACATGATGTAATATTTTTAATTAGATATTTTGTTTATTATTATTATTATCATTATTTTATTATTATCTGAGCTCTAAATGATTTGGGAAACATTTTAAGTTATGATAAATAACCTACTCTCCTCTAAATGTAATGCAAGTTATCTGCATCAACATTTCCACAGTTAAAGTCTTAATACACAAGAGGGTGCTGCAGGACATAAATCTGCTTTTCTCATCTTTGCCACAGTTTTAACGGATCCTCATACAGAGTCAATGAATCACCACATTGCCAGTATAATGTCATGAGTGAAACCTTTTTGAGACCACACAAATCCCAAGATGTAATTTGTATTAGTCATCCTGGGATGGATGGGCTGTGTCTTTGCAGCAGCTTTGTCATACCAAACCCTTCATGTAACTATTCATCTCATCATTATGATGTTTGTCCAGGATTGCAACAGTCCAAGAGTTTTACCAATGTAATAGATTTGTTCTTGATTATAGTCCTTTGACTTGAAGCGGCCCGTGTTATTACAGGCTGTAAGATTTACTGTGAGTTCACTAGCAGGCCCAGTAACTCATACCACCTCTATAGTACACAGGACATTGTAAATCAGGGCCAAGTCACACTAGAACAGGACTTCACATCCGTAGTCATAACAGTCTAATGGCTTCACATGTAGTCCTTATTCTGATTGGACGTAGCTTTGGAAATGGGCTATCTGTCTGACCAGATTTCTTTTTCTGAAGGCTCGATCCCCTTAACCAGAGGTGTCCAGTTTCTCGGTCTTCTGCTGGGCCTCTTCCTTCAGGAGGAGTCAGGAAGAGGCCTGCACTGTGAGAAGGTCCAGATCTCTTTAGTTCATCTGTTTTCAGAATTGAAATGGAAAGTAATGCTTTTGCTCTGCAGAGCTTGATCCTACTGTACATGGGCAATTCTCTTCCACACGTGGCTTTAAGCTTGCATGTCATTATTTATAGAAATAACTGTTTCCAAAAGACTCAGATGGCTCATTACTATGCCGAAAGCATTGTTGTGGTGCTGGCGTTGATGCTAAACTTTTCAGTCAATTATCATTTAAGGAAACAGGCCTTTGTGCTGAAAAGGGTCCAACACACCACTTCTTCAATTAACGGGGATCATGCTGGTCTGCGGCTTTGATGTTTGCTTCAAAAGACTTTATTTGGTTGCAGTATAAAGAGTTCTGGTACAGCTAGCATTGAACATCCGCATTATTGTTGGAGAAACTAGGTTGTTTAGTTATTGTGTAGTCCCTGAGTGGCACCAGGAAGTTCTATTCTATGTTCTGTCTATCCGCTCTATTTCTGTGGTGTGCTCTCCCCGGCTGTGTGGTCCCTGGACCTGCTTTATGGGCTGACAGCAGTGGCTCTTACACAACCAGGGATCTGGAAATAATCCTGCTGTCTTAAAGAGCTCATTTAGTGTAGAGATGGAGCCATTCAATGATGGCACAGTATGTGTGTTTTTGAGGTTGTGTGTGGTGTTGGTTGAGTGAATACTTTGTGCCCACCTATAAACATAGTCTTGAAAGGGATGAGCCTACATTTACTAAATCTCTGTAGCAGACAATTTGCTAATATTCATTGACAGATTACTGCTCTGTGGTTAATATGGAAACTAGTCTCCTTCTGCTGTCATATACACAAATAATATACCCGTGATGTGAAAAACAAATTATCTGGTCATTCTCATTACACTATGAACAATTAGCTAACAAAAACTAAGCAAAATCAAGAGGTAAGTACTGTAGCACCGAGCTGCTAACTTGATTAATTGACCATCACTAAGCATGAGTACCTCTATCAAAGCAGCTGTTTAAGCTGTTTGCTGTTCTGATAAACTTACAGAAGCAGCTGTGTTTGCCCATCAGCCTGGGAAGGGTTATAAGAACATTTCCAAAGAATTTGGATTCCATACTTGTACCATGAGAAAGATAATTTATAAGTGGTTAACATTCAAGATGTGATACTCTTCTCATGAGTGGATGTTTCAGCAAGTTCATCCCAAAATGGAGTTGTACAATGTTCAGAGAAAATGAAAGGAAAGGGGGGAAAAGAAGAGAGCTGCATCTCAAACTCTCCAGGCCTCGTTTAGCATATTAAATGTAAAGAAGCATGGTTTGTCTGGAAGAGTTATCAGGAGGGAGTCTGGTCTCTCTACAAAGAACATGGCGGGAGGATTTCAATTTACAATTTCTTCTGAACAAACCACTGGACATGTGGAAAGATGAGGCCATAATGGAGATGTTTGGCCTTAATGCACAGCAGCACTTTTGAAGGAAAGCCATACAAAGAATATCAGCACAAACACCTCAAGCATCTGGGAAGGACGACGGTGGAGAAGATGATAATTTGGGCTGGTTTTGCAGGCAAAGGACCTGAACATTTTACAATCATTAAGTCTACCTTTAACTCTTCTATAAAGTCCTCTGTACACACTGCTTCTGCATTTTTACCAAGTCATTGTTTAAGTAGACCAAGCAGCTCGACTCCCTTATTTTTGTGTGTTCTGGATCATAGTATCTGGAATTTTCTCTGGATCTGGATCAGCTTTCTAAATATTATAGAACTCGTTGAGATCCTTTCTTGTAATTTCTTACCAAACACTTGGGCCATTTGTATGTATTTATATATTTATATGGAAAAACTCCAAAAATTTGGCTTATTAGGGTGATGTTCATGTAAGACTTTAGGCGTTGGTAAGGATGTTTGATGTTCACCATGGGGTGTCAGTCAGAACACATAGCCCTCGCTTGTACTGTTAACTGTCTTTACTGGTCACTCTAAATCACAACAGCACAGTAATGCAACAAACGGCAGGCTTACAGGTGAGGAATTCCAGAGCTAGTTGAGGTGAATGCCTGGATGAAAGTGAGTGTGGTCTATAAACACAGAAATGCAAAGCCATGAGGAACATTCTTTCGGCAAATAAACACATTCAACGTATAAATTATTACTAATAAATCCCTTACAGTTTGGACTAAACATGTGTTCAAGGCTAACAGTTACAGTAACTGGCCTGTAACAGGTCAGCTAGCTTAATAGCATAAAAAGGCACATGGTGAATGGAGGAACACTTCTGAATAAGCAAATCAGCTAAATAACATTAAAGGCGAAATAAACATCCTATTCAGGCCGAAATACAACTAGTTACTTACAGTTCTTCACAGACGCACACAGTTCACCATATTCAACTGGCTAGAAGTCTGTCCAACAGTCTTCTCTCCTCATGCTCACTGCTGCACATCAGTTTCATTTCTGCATCCTGATATCATGTGCTCAGTAGCGCAGCTGCACACTTCTGCCACAAGGGGCCCTCATGCCTCATCAACAGCCTTTCCATCATGGCCTATCTTACAATGATAAAGACCCCTTCAAAGAATTCCTGGATCCAGAAGGTGAGCCGGATCACCACCAAAATTTAATAGGTTCATCCTTGGGCTGAGGTACACGGCTGGTGCAAATTTCAGGTGAATCCGTCCAGTACTTTTTTCCATAAAGTTGCTAACAGACAGACACACAGACAAACCAACACTACTGAAAACACTACCTCCTTGCTGGAGATGATAAAAGTTGCACTGACCTCTTTTAAGACCTGCTAAGAACATGATGATTCATTTTAATCATCTTCTGATACACAAAATCTTATTGTTAACTGTATATCACCCAAAATACCCGAAGATTTTGGATAGTGGATGTTTATTGTAATAATGTTGAATATTCATTTTTTTTTAGCCAGAGAATATGTTGAAACACTGCTTTATTGGTAAATAAATGATATACTATACGTATATAGAAGCAACGTTCTTCTGTTGAAGGACACGTCTAAGCAGCTTGTTGCTATGGTTTCAGGTAGTAACTATCCTAACAATAAACAGCAGACAATAAACCAGCAACAGTGCTACCACTGAGTTAATGTACCACTGTATGAAGATGACAGCATCCTCAGTGGGCTAGCTTTAATAACATTGCAGCCTAACCACTACAGAGGCAAGCAAAGACGTCATGCTGTCAGCGTGGGAACACAGAGATGGCCACGCCAGAAACTGCTGAGCAGGAAAGATACTTTCCCCAATTTGAGGCCTTGAATCAGAAATAAAAGGAGTGGATAGCATCATCATTTGAAAGAGGAGGAAAGGCTGTAATGCTTAAACTGTAAAGGAACAGCCTGTGACATTTATGATGCATAAAATCACCAAGTATAAAGAAGCATAAATGAAATGAAAAACTGAAGAAAGATAAGATAATTGTGACATACGTTATGCCTCTCTATGCTCAGATTTTGCAACAAAAAGCAGACAAAGTGCTTAAAGGGGGGCTGTATGTCTGCATCGGCTGTCAGTCAGTTCAACTTTGGCACAGCAAAAGCATTATCCCTGAAATAAAGACCAGACCTGAAGACAAAGTACGACTATAACGCTTGAGTGAGCCTGTGATCTCCATGGTGACAAATTGAGTGATCAAAAAATAGGCTTCGAATAAACACAGTCATTATTTCCTGCTCTGGTGAAGTCATGCTTACAGACAATATTTACATCCCAGCAGTGGAAAGGATCATTCATCCCAGTCTCTGGCTAGCTTCTTCTGGATAGGAGGCACTATGTTTACAAAACTCTGTGAGTGTCACTTAACTATGCACACTCTTACTGAGAATGGGAAACAGACCCTCACGCTGGCATCTCCTTGCATCAGCAACAACACTGTAGGTGTGTGTATGTTGAGCACAGTAACCAGGCTTTATTTTGCCGTGTGTTGGTGGGGTCTGTGGACACAGCAGGTGCTCTATTTACCGGCTCTTTGTGCCCCCTCTACCCCTAAAAGGGGAATGGCCTCTGAGCCGCCATAAACTTTGATGTGGCCCAGATCCACTGCACATGTGTGGGACAGGAGCTCACTTAACAAACGCAGACGCTCTGCAGCACCCGCAGCGTGGTACTGCAATTTGATATTGGTATTTTCAGAAGGTGGCAGGACAGAGAGGGAAAGTAGGAGGAGGAGAGTAAGAGGTGGGGAAGGGAAGAGAAGGAGCTACATGAAAAAAGTTGGCATCCGAACCTTTTCCTCTCTTCTTTTGTGAAACTGCCAGTTCTAACCAGTTGGATGTTTTATCTCGGCCCTCAGTGTGCCCGGACGGCTTTTACGGTCTTGACTGTGGCCAGATGTGCGAGTGCAGGAACGGTGCCCGCTGCCACCACATCACAGGAGCCTGCCTATGCACCGCCGGCTGGGCAGGACCACACTGCATTCTGGGTAATGGAAGCCACATCATTAAAACAGGGTGTGAGGGAGGCCCTCACCGCGGCCCATCACGACATCCTCTCCTTAAACACAACTAAGATGTGTTTGTGAACAATTATCTCTATAATGAGACATTGCCAATGACTTTTTTAGGGATGGGTAAGGAAGGAGAAAGGAGGGCGGACAAGCGTGCCCTCTGGCACACATGGTTTAATTGAGGTCTATTCTGGATAAATGCACCCACATGTATGTAGCGATCAACATCAGGAAAGGGTGAACATAGCTTGGAAGAGTCTTTTAGTAGCTAACCAATCAGTGTTCTCATGCTAAAGTTTCTTGAGGATTTCATGCCTTTGTTTTAATGAAGCCAGTGAAATGCCCACTAAAGTTCTTAGTCTGTCATTCTGCAGCCTTATTCAAGACTTTCCTCTTGCCACAGCCATTTTGTGGTTCCAACAACCAGAGCCAGAGTCAGCAGAAAGCCACTAGCATGACTTAATGGCCCATCTCTGTCATTAGCGCATTTTCCTCTTTCTTAGACTCTAAATGTCATGTTGAACTTTGATCATTAATGAGAAGTTTGCGATTTGTGTGCTGAAAAACCAAGATGTCTAAAAATATCACTTGAGCTCACTGCTCTCATACGTTTGAAATAAAGGTTAATCCAGTGCATTGAAAGGTGTTACATACTGAATGTTTTAGACCGTGCTTTACCATCATGCCTCTGTGTGTGTGTTTTTTTTTATTGTGGGCAGAATGCCCAGAGGGTCATTTTGGAGAGCAGTGCAGTCAGATATGTGAGTGTCAGAACGGAGGCAGGTGTGACCACATCACCGGGCGATGCAGCTGCACGGCCGGATGGACTGGAGTCAACTGCCAGCTGCGTGAGTAGCTCATCACTTCAGCAGCTAAACACTCAATGTGACAAACTTTATTTGAAAGCTACTCAGGATTAATGCTGTTGGAGGCAGAAAGTTGTTGATTTTTACGCATTTTAATTTAACTAGACTTGCAAATTTGATGTGAGGGTTTAGTCAAGTGTCATAAATTCTTACATGAGATTAGAATTAGATGATTATCCCTTCTTTTTTTCCTTTTAATTTTTTAATTTTCCCCCTTCACTCCCAACCCCCCTCCCCTACTCTCCTTCCTTTTTTTTTGTTTTTGAATGTTTTACTCAACCCTTCCAGCAAAAATACAATTTTTCACATTTCCCCAAAATGAAAATTTAAAACCTATCAAGAAACCCGAAAAACAAAAAAAAAAAAAAAAAATATATATAATTCTCACAATCTAAATATATATTTTTTTTTTTATTTTTTTCTAATCCATAATTTCTCTACCCAAAAACTATAACTTAAATTATTAAATCGTAGACCTCTCCCCTCCAAAACTCACAATGATAAAAAATAAATCAATTATTATATATTTAATAGATAATATGATTCAATCCCAAACTTAATTGGTTTTTTTTTGGTTTTTGGGCTGAGGCTCGGGATTATTTAAAACTTACTCCTCCATACCCTTTTCCCCTTTTTTCCTAAAATTATATGATAAAAAAATAAATAAACAAAAACATTTACATCTTTTTTTGTGGTAGTTATATTTTATCCTGGCACATCACAGTTGCATTTTTTTCACATTTAATGGAATTCCTTCGTCCTCCTTTTTTCCCCCTTTTTTCCCTCCCCTCCTCCACCTTTTCTATTCTTTTTCTTCCTCTTTTCTCTTTTCTTTTCTTAATTTTTTCTCTTCCCCCCCTTCCCTCCTCCTTTTTTTTTTTTTTTCTTCCTCCACAAAAAAAAAAATTTTTTTTAATTATTATTTTTTTCTTCTACAACTTTTTTTTTTTTATTTTTAAATATTATATTTTATTTTTTTTTTTTTAAATAAAATCACAATAATAAAAAATTTGTTTTTCAAATAATGTTATATTATTTAAAATGATTTTTGGTTTTGATCACGGAAGGACAGATTTATTCCTTTGTTTTAGCTTTCTAAAAAATTGGCTTTGAGAATGGGACGATTTTTAAAAAGACTTTTTTTTAAAAAGACGTGATCAAAGACAATCTGGAGGTGAAGCCTTCTGGCGTCAACCAGTATCTTGAAATTAGTTTGTAGAAATCTGCAACTTCTCAACTAGATTACACTAAATCTGGCATACTTTCTTAATCTATACATTCTGTTAACTCAATATTCTTTCTTTCTTTCACACGCATGTGTGTGTGTGTGTGTGTGTGTGTGTGCAGCCTGCCCTCCAGGACGTTATGGGAGAGATTGTTCTGGCCAATGTCTGTGTCAACATGAAGGCTCTTGCAATAACTTTAGTGGTCAGTGTTCCTGCCCATCAGGATGGACCGGAGTTGCTTGTGAATTAGGTTTGTAGTCTATGTATCACGCATTTGTAAGGAAGTTCCCAGTGTGGCTTCCTACTCAACCAATTTGCCTTTGTTTTAACTATCCACCATCTTAGTAAAATTGCTGCATCTGAGACCTGTGCAATATTTTTTGAGTGTGACTTCCTTTCTCTCTCCTCCCAGAGTGTGAAGAAGGGCTTTATGGAGAGAACTGCAGCCAGTCCTGTAGATGTGCAAATGGAGGGAGATGTGACAGAATGACAGGAAAGTGTGTATGTCCACCCGGTTGGATAGGAGAGCTCTGTCAATCAGGTGACTTGTAGTTAATTTAAAAAATGTTGCATATGGATGTACACAATAGCATTTCTTGATACATCTTGCCAACATTTGTGAAGGGACAGCAAGAACAGTGGTAGGTTTACTCACTGCTGGACTCTGATGTATTCTGACCAAGATGGCTTTTGTGTTTTGTTTGAAGCCTGTTCTAAGGGATTCTTTGGAGAGGGCTGTGAGCAGAGGTG
The DNA here is from genome assembly GCA_023101725.1 of Atherinomorus stipes. Taxonomy (NCBI): domain Eukaryota; kingdom Metazoa; phylum Chordata; class Actinopteri; order Atheriniformes; family Atherinidae; genus Atherinomorus; species Atherinomorus stipes. Next base: position 191,791 of record JALJCO010011123.1, on the reverse strand, counting down.
TGAGTGTGTCCACAGCTCGAGTTGCCACCATGTGACGGGCCGCTGTGAGTGTGAGCCAGGCTGGAGAGGAGCCAGGTGTGACAAATGTGAGTGTGTTCAGGAGTGGGGAAATTGCATTTGAATGAAACTGCCAGGACATAGTTTTACGGGTGAACTGCATGTGTGTGTCCAATGTTAGCCTGCCTCCCCGGGTTCTACAGTAATTCCTGCGCCCAGCGGTGTCAGTGCCAGGCTGGTTTGCCCTGTCATCATGAGACTGGGAATTGTGGCTGCCCAGCTGGACTTACAGGGCCTGGCTGTGAGAAAAGTAAGATTATATACAGTCTGAAAATGTAGGTCAAAACAAAATTATTGGCAAGGTGCTCAGTTTATATACAGATTAAAATGCTTTTTTCCTCTGTTTTACGGCTGTGAAAGATTACAATTCTAGATTACTTCATTCTAGGATATGCACTCCACCCCTGCATGAGACCCTCACTATCACAGGACTGTATGAGAGTGTTTCATTATTTACACTATACCCTGTAGGGCTGTATACAACCAGCTTCACTACTCAGCCCTTCTTCACTCCTCCACCCCCTGATGGCTTCAGCTCCCTTCCTCTCCTCACACACTCCCCAGACATCTGATAAATGTTACACACCGGTTGCCAAGTAAAACAGAAGGCATTGTTTTTGTCTCCTCGGCGGCGGATAAGGGCTTTTGGAAGGCAGACATGCATAATGACAGCGCCGTAATTGCCTCTTTAGTCTGGAGTCCTTTCTTATCTGTCCCCCACGCTGCCTGCTGCTGCCTGACTGAGTAGCTGAGTGCTCCGGTCTCACCCGCAAACATGTTTGGTTCACAGATTCATCTTGGTCGCTATGACTGATTGTCTGAGGACTTCATTCATTATTGTGATGAGTGTATATGTATGGATGCAGAAAGAGTGTGTGAAAGAATGTCCCTCTGTGTCAGCCTGGGTTTGGGCACCAGGGAAAGTTGCTGGGAGTGTTGGTTTTGTTGCCAGTTAAATGCTGAATGTCGCAGTATGTTCAGGGAATTATCTGAAGGAGGAAAGGGAAATGGCATGCATCTATGTTCCCACAAACTGTTGAATGTGAGCATGTTTAAGCCCTTATCTTTGAAACTATGTATTGCTATACAATGTGATTGTTTAACATCATTCAGGGGTTTGACTTCTCAATATTCTTTCAGTCATATTTGGAATCCAAAAATATAAATAACGACATAAATGAGTAGATAAATAAATGAATAAATAAAAAAGTGAAGATGCTGAAAGATCACCCCTGCATTTAAGAATTTTTTTCCATCTAAGTCTTGCTTCTGCAGTTGTTTGCTGGTATGTACATGATGCACATAATTCTGGTTGTGTCCTAGCCTGCCCTGTTGGCATGTTTGGAAAAAACTGCAGTCAGCTGTGCCAATGTTCTGGTGTCCAAGAACAGTGCCATCCTGTAACCGGCAAATGTAGCTGCTTACCTGGCTATTATGGGGCCCGCTGTGAGCTTCGTAAGTATATGCTATCATTAACTTTCTGCACTCAGTATGGATTATTATGAGGCTTTTTTGTGTGGTCCAATTTTAAAAATTTCCATTTAAGGAAAAGATTCTTATAAGAGTTGTTGCTCACTTGTTTACTCATAATTTTTTCTGTAATCTTTTGGTGTTTTTGATAAGTTAATCTTTTTTTCTAAAACAATTTTTTTTAGCCATTGTACAGTCTTGTCCCTCTAGCCAGTGGGAGGCCAGATTAAAGACCCACTACCTAACTTTTCCTTAAAGATATGCGTTTGTGACTTTTTTGATGGCATGCCAACATTCGTTATGTGCATTTCTTGAGCTGTCACTGCCCAGCAGTGTCCCGAAGCTGAGAAACCACACGATGCAACTTCTTCCATCTGGGCACGGTGTGACGTTGCAGCTGATTATTGGTTCTGCACTGCGTCACATGCTAGCAAACGGAAATAAACACACCGGATGTTTTGAAGATACATCATATTTGGCAAAAAAACGCAAGAAAACATTATCGAAGGAAGAGAGGAAAAGAAAGAGATGAGGGGACAGAACAAGAGATAAGACAGGAGTTGAGATAAGACTGTCTTTTACTGGCTGGAGTGAGCTCACAGTATAGGTAGGATGCAAGATGGATGCCAGTTTAGCCGTCGATAAGGGGCGCGTCACTGAGAAATTTGCAAAAAGTGCTGTAGTGTGTCTTCAATTGAAGCCCTTATAAAGTTATCTTTTTGCAGTGGATGCAAAATGTATCCACTTATCTTTTATTCAGAGCAAAACAACTTCTATCTGGCCTCTATCCATTGGTTTTGTGTTAATTGTAGGACTGATCTATCCATCCATGCATATACTGTATGCCTGCTTTATCCCAATCAGGTAGATAGAGGGCTGGAGTCTATTTAATCTGCCATTGGGTGAGAAGTGGGATACACACTTGGCAGGCCATCAGTCCACCAAAGAGGCCAACACAGAGTCAATGAAACTGTGCAAGGCAACATGAACTCTTTTAGAAATTTAGAATCAATTAACCAAACAAAGATGATGTTGGACTGTGGGAGAAAATACTCAGATAGAACCCACACATACGTTATATACTTTATGTGTTTTCATTGGGAAATAAGCCTATACGTTTAACCCAGTGGGCGGTCATATTTTAGCACCCATGGAGAAGTTTTTGGGGGGTTAAGGGTCTTGCTCAGGGCCCCACAGTTTAGGGAATACATTCCACACAGAAAGACCCCAGCCTTGATTCAAACCTTACAATGTGGACATAGTGATTTTCACCACAACATTGTGCAGTTTTTGCAGGATTGATTTTAAGATTTTATCATTATTTAAGGCTTTTTTCAGTCTGGCTTTATTCTCAAATGGCTGGATCGTCTAAGATTCAAATTCTAGATTGCCCAAGCAATCTAGAATTTTGCGCGAGGGGCTGAACCACGGTTTGCAGGCAATTTACAAAGAATGAACACACAAATGGCAGCGGGTGCAAACGTGTTGGAAACGCCCCTATATAAATTAGGTTTTGCATGTTTGAAGGTCCGCAGAGTGGTGAATTGCGAGAGACAACAGCGCAAAAGAAAATATGACCCACAAAGGGAGATATTAGTGGAGGAGGGAGAATATAATAAGTATGATAAATACAAAAAATTTAATAATATAACAGGTATCTGTGCAGAGTCTCAGGTGGGGGCCAATTTCTGAGGACATGGATCAGGAGTTGCTGAACAAATGAAAGTGTCTGCAGCTCCGACATGGTCTCTATTATGCGCAAGGTGCCAAAAGCTTCAGAGGCTCACGCTGCTAGGTGACTGTGATCCTGTCCACCCGCTAAAATCCAAGTTACATAAAACGTAATGTTGGCAAAAAGGGGAAATAACAAGACACAAATAATGCAGCATTTGCTCTCATTAAGCTCCACACCAGCTGTAAACTTTCAGTTGCATTTGTCCAGAATAGTGGTGTTTGCTGTGGTGATTTTTATTGAATTCAACAATGAGAACTAAATACGCTGCCCTCACTGCTCATGAAGAATGATGTTGAATCAGATGTGTGTGTGTCCAGGATTGTCCCCCTCAGAAGTTGCAGTCTTTTGTGTGCAAAGCTGCAATTTGCACCTGCTTTTCAGACATACTAAGATAGACATAAAAAAACAGCAAAGCAACGTCTCTCACAGTTGATAAATCACTTTGTGAGTGCTAAATTATTTATTTACATTTTCTACTGCCATCACACACACAATTGCGTGTAAACGCCCCAAATTGCATATTCATAGCAACAGAAGTGCAAAATGGATAAGAGGTGCTATTTAGCACGTTTGAACTTTTAGCACACTGCTGATTAGGGGGAGTGGATAGCCTAGTGGTAATGTTGCGGGCCTTGGCGCAGAGGACTCGGGATCGAGTCCCTGACAGGTGAACCTCTGTGGACCCCTGAGCAAAGTCCTCAACCCCCGCCAACCGCTACCCGGGCGCCCTAAGTCGCAGCCCACCGCTCTCTGGCACCACTGTACAGAGATGGGTAAAATGCAGAGCCCTAATTTCCCCTCGGGGATCTAAACAGTATATCAAAAATAAAATAAATCAGTTTGTACTTTTTTTGCATGAGCAATGCAATAGCTCATGTTTTTATACACGCAAACCTTTGATAGATCTGGCCCTATAGTCTTTTTAAAATACTTAGATCAACCAACAAGGTGCTTTCACACCACTAGTCAAAGGTTTGGGCATTAAATCCCATTAAATCTAATGGGAAAGTGTGTCCAAACTGTTGGCTGGTAGTGGAGATGGTCCAACAGTTAAACTGCAAGCAATACATTTGCATTGACTGCTCCTAATATATAAAACAGCTAAAATGATTTTGTATTTTTATGGAATACTTCTTATGGAATTTTTATTTTTTTAAATTTATGTTCACCCATTGTGTTTTTATGGACGTTTTTCTTTTTCTTTTTTTTTTCTTTTTTTTCATTATTTGATTTTCATTTTTGGTTAAACTCCTGTTATAAAGGTGCTATAAAGCAGATAGATCGTTGTTATAGTTGCTATAAAGTTGACATTGACTTTGACAGCATTTAACAGTGTTTCTCCTGTTCTTCTTTTTTCCTTTCCATCTCCAGGATGTCGAGCAGGTACTTTTGGACCAAACTGCAAGTCCAGGTGCAGCTGCATTAATGGTGGTCGTTGTGACTTCAGGACTGGGACTTGCTACTGTTCTCCTGGCTACATCGGAGCCAACTGCGGCTTAAGTAAACAAAAAGATTTACTTCATTTTTCAAAAGATCCTGTTGAAAGGGATTTTTAATGTAATGCAAATGAGTATTCTGAACGATTGCAATGGAGGTCATTTACTAGGGCCATAAAATAACTATACTGCATATATATATCTGTGCAGATTGCCCAGCTGGGTACTATGGCAAGGACTGTGTGAGGTTGTGCTCCTGTGGGGAAGGAGGGCAGTGCCACCCTGTCACTGGGAGGTGTGTCTGTGGTCCTGGTAGGATGGGCCAGTCCTGCCAACAAGGTAAGTTAGATTGATGTCTTAGAGTACTTGTCAGATTAATTAATGTATTTGCAGAACTTAAGGATGCATGATAGTGCTAAATAGAGTTGCTCAAATGGCTTATTTGAAAACAATTGACATTTTTCAGGTAAAAAGAAATGCTAGGAGACTACAAGAGACTATTCCTTATTTAACTTTGTTCAAAATAACATCACAGATTTCAACCTTGGCTTCACCCTGCCTTTTATCCTTTACCATGAATAAACAAAGAGTCAGCACTGACACCGACATGCATCATTTGGAGCCGCTGGCTCTAATGAGTTCTGTAGAAACAGACCTAACTAAGAGTGAGACTCATCCACCAAATTGAGGGTGTAGCGTTCAACATTTTTTACTGTATATTTAAGGAACAAATTCTCCATTTCCTTAGAGTATAGCCTCTGATGATCACAGGGCTTTTCTTCCCGGGAAACAGAGGCAGAGCTGAGTTTTCTTAATCTTTCCTTTTATCAGCAATTCAGATGGATTGCAAACGGGGCTTTCCAGTACAACTTGTACTAAATGTTCTCCTCTTCTTCCCCCTGCATGTACTTGGACGTACCACCATTTAAGTTCGTCTTGTTGAATGTTTACAGAAACCTTTAAGTAGCTCATTCTCTGTGTTCCGTGTCGCTGGATTTGGCAAGCAAGCAAATAAATAAACAGGAAAATCAAAGATGTCTTGCTTATTGTTTTTCCTATTCTAAATTACCCAGAGAAGCATGATTATTCTTTTATATCAGTGCCAAATTAGAGTACTTTGCCATCTCTTTAAATGAACTGTTGCTTAAATAAACATGAATGTGGTTAGTGTTGTGTTGTGTCTGACTGAGCAAATGAGTGTGTTTGCAGTTCTTGTCTTATCATGATTTTCTCTGAATGTTTCTGCAGCATGTTGGAGGGGGCGCTACGGCCTGCAGTGTAGAAGCGTCTGCAGCTGTCAGAATGGGGCTTTATGTGACCCTGTTGATGGTTCCTGCAAGTGTGGACTGGGCTGGACGGGACCTCACTGTGACATAGGTATTCCTATTTTCAGACACACACTGTAAAAAACAACAACAAAAAAAGAGGAGTAGATTTAAGACAGTAAGGGGCTGTGTTGACCCGTCCAGGGTGTACCCTGCCTCACACCTAGCTGCTGGGGTGGGCACCAGTCCCCCTCAACCCAGTATTGAAATAAGTGAGTGTAGAAAATTGATGAATACAGACTTTACAACGAAAGAAAGTCATTGAAAAAAACTCTAAAAAGTATCCCCACCAGCTGCGAAGCCTTTCTGATTAACTCAAAGTAAAAGAAAAAAAGAATAATGTATCAATCCTAATTAAGAGTATAAATCTAAATGAAAGTTTTTAAGTTGGACAAACTGGCGGTCATTCTTTTTTAGATTTACTCACACAGTGAAGTTGAGGCAACTATCATTTACCTCAACTGTTTAAGAGTCTACTTTGAGTTACCTTCTAGATTTAGTTCACACGGCAGAACCCTTTAGCCTGATTTAATTTTAAGAAGCTTTGCAGCTGGTTGTCATACTTTTGAAAGTTCACTCAGTGATCCAATATGCTTTTCTTGTGTTTTTGTTGGAAATTAAAAAATTAACATGTATCTTGTGCGCGCCTTGTAAGTGGACACTCCTCTGCTGCCCAGATAATATGGGTCAGCATGTTTACTTGTTGAGACTGAATTCTGCTCAAAGGAACTGTTGATAGTTTACCCGGTGCTGATGATGCATTATTTATTAGTTTTATTTGGTTTTATTTCCCATTTTTCTTTTTGCCGTCTTGGTTCAAACTTCTGTTTTGAGATTTTTGTTGCTGATGACTTTCTGCATTTGCACAGTTGTACTTTGTGCTAAACTGTTTTCTGAATTTCTCTTTTTGTGAGCTGTTCATTTCTCACTTTTATTCAACATGTCGTATGCTTTACACTTCCAATAAATTTTTGTCTACTTATTTAAGTCACATTCATGCTTCTTTACAGACATTTTTATTTGACCAATAAATGCTTATGACCTGTTTTCTTTTCAGTTTCAGCAGCTTCATATTTACAGCCATTATCAAAGATTTCTGTGTGTGATCTGTTTTATGTTGCTGATCTAAACAGCGAATTTCATAATCAGTCTATAATTGTGTGTGTGTTTTAAAGTTTGCTCTAAGGGCAAATATGGGCTTAATTGTGCAGAAGACTGTCAGTGCCTGAACAACGGGACCTGCGACCGCTTTACCGGCAGTTGCAGATGTGCTGCTGGCTACTATGGTCCCTCCTGTCAACATGGTATGCAAAGTATCACTTTTAATACAAAAACTCTTGGTGATTAAGTTACAAGAGATCTGGCAGACATTTTGAAATAATTTCTTTCCTCATAAAGTTAAATGAACAACAGTATGTGACCTCATCGTTTTTGAATACAACCTCAAAGAAGAAGCATGAACCTGTACTCTCTTTATGTTTCTTACAGAGTGCTCTTCTGGGTATTATGGAGTAAATTGTGCCCAAACATGTGACTGTAAGGTGGGACAAGAATGCGACCATGTTTTGGGCAAATGTTTGTGCCCACCAGGGTACTATGGTTCGCAATGCCAAAGACGTGAGTAGATTACTTTTGGATCCATGAAAGCTGATGATAGAAAAAGATCCATGAAAATGCATTTTTATTTTTTTTAAATGAAGATGATGTTAAAAGGGGTTAAAACAGTTGTATTGGAATCTGAAATATATTTGGAAACATAATAGATATCTTATCCTTTAAGTACTTTCTTGTACTTTGAGTTGAAAGAACTGTCAAGTCTACACTCATGTTTGTTCTCATCTAAAAGCAGACATCTGCACAACCAGCTGCAGCTCCACAAGGGAAGCAATGAGTATGAATGGATAAGAAAAGAGTGTGTGTGTGCTATCTTACAGACAGACAGGCTTTTAGGTAGGTGGGCAGACTGAAAGGCTGGTTACTTGATGAGAGACAGGTGTTTCCCAACTGCCTAATGCATTCTTTTACATCCCTGTGCCCTCCTGCCTGCTCACAGGGATCTCAGCCTCAGTGTGAGTGTCTAAACGACCACTTCAGCACCAGCAGGAGACGTGACTGAGCGTCAGGGAGCAGCTCACGGCACATGCTATAGACACAGACCTGGCTCTGTGTGTGTGTCTGCTTAACACTGTGTTTTATACATATATTTCTTTTTGACCTTGCAGTAGAGCAAAGCAGCATGTATACGACCTCAACTGCTATATACAGTAGTTGGGATGCTGTGTAAAATCAAATGTAAATAAAAACAAATTATAATGATTTGCAAACTTCATAATCCAATCTATCTTCACAATAGAAGATCGAAAACTTGGAAAATACTGAAAGCAAGGCCTTTTGTTATATTATTGAAAATACACTCCAGAACAAAATCTTAAGTCTGCAAAAAAGTACAAAGATTCACATTTTGTGTTGGAAGATCAACACCAGGTCGCAGTAAAGCTTCAAAATGTGAAAAGAAGAAAGAGAGTAGGTTTTGTATTGAAAACTGTATTTAAACTAAAATAGGCTGTTTATCAGCTGGTCAAAATTTAAGAGCATAGCCTTATAAAATCAAAATCTGCGCAAAAATGTGACTTTCATGACATTTTCTTTTTTGCATTGACACAGTCATGATCTCCTGATGGCAAAGGCAACAACAAAAAAAATCTGCCTTTGACCATGGCAAGATTGTTGAGCTGCACAAACCAGGTCTCTCACAGCGCACCATCACTGCTGAGGAACTTTCACTTTAAATGTCTTAAAAGATCTTAGAGGTTATGGAATGAAAAAAATAGAATGGTAGACACGAGAAAATTTCATCTGCACTGAGCTGATGGATCAAACAGACAGGCCGATCCTCAACTCATGTTAAGGTCCTTACTGATGCCCAATAACAATAAGACGGTGTGAGAAAACGGCTTTAACAGCAAAAAACATTTTCAAAGGCCAAATCTCCTCCCAGACCACAAATTTGCCTGTTTGGACTTTGCAAGGAACAACAAACATGGGACACTGAAACGTGGAGGAAAATGAACCTGGATGTTCCTGAAGATTTCCAATGTTACTGGCATGACAAGGAGATCCCACTGGAGATTTTTTCTACCTGTGACAGCGGAGGAGGCCCCAGCATGGTCTGCAGGAGGCTCCTGCATTTTCCTTCAATTGAAAGATGGAGTTTCAGGTTGTCCAAGTACTTCAATCTGCTGCTGGCTGTGCTGAAATGTTGCAGTGAGCATCCTGACTTGCAGCCCTCGTCTGTGTGGTAACGGCTGGCTCTTTCAAAAAGACAACACTGCACTGCGCAGCACTCACCAAACTAAGGACGCCTTTCAGGAGAGGAATGTTAATCTTGCATGTTCCCCTGATTTAAATCCCACTGACAATGTTTGCGGATGGATGGTAAGGGAAGTTAACAGGAATGGATGTCAGTTCCAGACAGTGGATGCCCTCCTGGAAACGCCAATACCGAGCACACCTGAATGAAATTTTGTAGTCATCAACAACAATGGTGGCACTACTTGTCATGTACACAACACTACTCACTACTGAGTCCTTTTTTTTAAAAACAGTTTGAGTTCAATCTTAAGGCTGTTTTGGCTACAGTGTATGCTTTTTAACTTTTGATCAGCTGATGAACAGCCTGTTTTAGTTTAAATGCAGTGTTCAAAACAAAGCCTACTTTCTACTTTTTGACACTTAGTCCTGTTTCTTCTTTTTGCATTTTGAAGCTTTACGTACAACCTGGTGTTGATCCTCCAATGTGAAATGTGAATCTTTGTACTTTTCTTTGCGGTCTTTAGATTCTGTTCAGGACGAATTAGCTCATCCTAACAGAAAAGTTGGGACATGATCCTGTTACCATGTATATTCCTTCTTCTTTAAATAACAATCACTAAACATCTGACATGGACCTTTCAAAGAAGAGCGTGTCTGATGCAGAGTTGTAACAGCCTTTTTTTTTTCATATTTCGCATTTCATGATGTACCAAATATTTTGAGTCTGTGAAAGGTCAGTACTGTCCAACACGATCTACAGTGCTGTTGAAATAAATGGAGTATGAGGTTTGGCACAGTCTCTCTGGTATATGTAAGGATATATTTGACAAAGATGTCAAGTGGATGGAAGTATATGTTGCTCTAAATGTCACTTTACATTGATGGTGCCTCTCTGCAGTAGATGTGTAAGAAGTTAGTTTCATAGGCATTAACAAACCCACATCCATCAGGGATGCAGGATTTTAAAGTGATTTAATAACAAGGTGCTCTTTGCCATTTTCAGTTTGGAGGGCGTAGCATCCATGATTTCCAAAAAGAATTAAAATTGTTTTCATTCCATCTGACAAAAGAACAGTTTTCCACTTTGCCTCAGTCCATTTTAGATGAGCTCTGGTCCAGAGAATAAGGCAGTTTCTGGGTCATGATCACTTGTGGCTTTTTGTTTGCATGATGCAGCTTTCACTGGTTGTCAGTGGAAAAATGAACTGTGTTCACAGACAATCATTTCTGGAAATGATTCTGACTCCATGCAGTTATTTAATGACAGAATCATGCCTGTTTTAAATGCAGTGCCATCTGAGGACCCGAAGATTACAGAGATCCACTATTGATAATATCTTTAGATGATAATGTGCACTGTAGAGAATTGGATATTTTAGTGTTCACATTATTGTTATTAAGAATATTATCATTAAAGGGGCTCCACAGTTTCTTTTAGATTTTTCCAAACCTTTATCCAATTTTCCTTCTGAGAAACTCAGCCTCTCCAAAGTGCTTTATTTATACCCCTGCAAGGTTATTGACCTGTTGACTTAGCTGTAACATGTTCAACCAACTGTTCATTTTAAGTACCACTTACTTTTCTTGGCTTTTGACTTCCCGGTATTAACCTTTTTGCAATTTTACAATTCAGTTTTTGGTGAAAGAATAATCATTTTTCTGTTTTATTGTGCAGAGACATTTTTATTTTTTAAATGAGACTGGAAATCATTTCATGCTGTTATGCATTAACATGTTTTTCAACATGTTTGAAATCTAAGTTGCATGTTAAGTACGAACCTTTTTCATATTTGTGTCTTGTTATATTAAGCAAGTTGACTTGAAAGCCATCGTTACTGTTTTGCAGCAAAGAGGAAGATGTAATCAAACTATGTGTTTACAGCGGTAACAGCATCGGTGCATGTGTGTTTGTACTTTGGTTTGCAGGATGCGAAGCTGGCAGGTATGGACTGGGTTGTGTAAGGTCATGTGACTGCGCTGGTGAGGCTTTTTGTGACCCGTTGACAGGACAGTGTCTCTGTCCCCCTGGACGGACGGGACAGAGGTGTGAGAAAAGTATGTGAAAACATATTGATAAAATGCCCACCAGTCAATCATGCAGAAATTATTCCTCCTGTTTTAAGTCTCTGTTTTTGTGTGTGTGTGTGTGTGTGTCAGACTGTGATGGCAACAGCTTTGGCCCTGACTGCACCCTATCCTGCCAGTGTCCCCAGGAGTCCCACTGTGATGGGGTGAGTGGGCGATGCCTGTGTCCACTTACCTGGCTTGGTCCAAGCTGTAGCGAAGGTAAGTGTAATCTTTCAACTGCTGCACATCCAGACACACAGCCGAGTTGTAAAACCAAAGCAAAATAAGATATGCGCACGCTGATGACACACTCCCAAGGTCAAGGGCTGTAAAGCTGAACCAGCTTTAGTGAAATACTGTTACGTGAAGTGTGGAAGGCTGAGCCCCATCACTCTGCATGTCACCCTGTCTCCCTCAATAGCCACTCCTTTCTCCTGACAGTTATTTTAATCTGCACCCAGCATGACGGCAGGCTTGAAGCTGTCTTCATTTTACCTCCTTCAAGCCAAGCACACGGGAGACTACGTAGCAGTTACCTCTCCTCCACAAAACCCCAGAAACATTTGCTTTTGATTTTCAAATAGTGCTGATGGCTTCTTGCCTTTCCCCCTCCCTCTCAGCTTTGCTACATCAAACCTCAGGAGCACCGAGCTTCTCTGCATCTCACAGAAAGAGAAGAGCAGGCGGCAAAACCACATAACCCGAGCGGAGGGGCAAACTCCTTACTGGATACTCAAACACAAATATGGGCTCGGTGAAGCTTTACTCTGATCATCTTTGGAAAGGTGATGTTGAATGTGTGGAGCTGGTACTCAGCTGTCAGAGACTGGCACTCCATCACCAAGTCTGAAGGCAGAGACGATCAACCACAGGATGTGGCATGTGAGAGGCCTTCAAAGGACCATAAACTCAACTGTAGTCTAGTCTGTCTGAGATTTAAAGTCCAGGGTTGCAGAGACTTTCATGCAATACACACAAGCACCTGCATCGCATTTATAACTGATTGAACAAAGATTGTTTTTGACACAGAAGGAGTTGTTAAAAACTCAGCGTCTAGAATGCTTTTAGGAAAGATGTGACCCATTTTTTTTGTTTGTTTGTTTGTTTTGGGGTTTTTTTTTGTGGACATTGAGGGAAAAAATACAAATGTAAAACAAAAATACTTTTTTCAGCACACAATACCAACAGTTAATTCTGAATAAAAGATAATTCATGTATTATGAGCAACAAGTAAAGGACTGCTTCCAGATGTGTGATTTAACAGTAACAAATAGGAATGAATATTATGCAGTTCATCGTAGCGATCCATGAAACACTGAAGAGTCTTTCCTAAACAGATAGATTTTTTTTTTCTTTTTTGCTTACAGTGTGTGAGAAATAGTTTTTTGGGGGTTATTTGTCTGTTTTGTCAAAATGAATAATTTCCCAAGAGATTGATTGATTGATTGATTGATTATTTTGTTTCTGATGACTCTGCATAGATTGCTGCAAGCTAATTGCAATGTGTAGGTCCTACAACACAGCAGGTGAAAGTTGCCATGTTGCAGTTCTTTCAGATCTAAGGTCATTATTAGCCGAGCATTTGCTGGTGTTAGATTTTTTTTTTTTTTTTTTTGTATTTGTACAATTGTGCCTTCTGCTGTTGTAAAAATTAGGAGGCCTTCTTAAAGCTCACAGCAAATTCTGTCTCACAGTGTTATTTTTTCCTCCCAAATCTGCATTTGTATTATATCTCAGGTCCGTGCCAGTTGCAGTGGAATGCAAAGGTTTGGGCACCTCTGGTTAAATTTGTGTTATTGAGAAGAGGAGTTTGATGAAAATTGACTTCCGAATTGTGTCAAGTTAAAGTATCCATACCAAAATCATGTTTTCCTTCTTTTTTGCATATAGAATAATAAAGTGTCTGACGAAAATGTTTGGGCACCATTTATGGTTAATATTTTCTCACACTCTGTATTTGGAAGGCCCAACAGTCCAATTTATGTTTGAACAAGATTTTTTTTTTTTATTTCTGCTAAAGTGTTCTTGATCTTTATGTTGTGGGACTGTTACATGTACTGCTCCTGTTATTAAGCTTCATACGGTTAATTTTTTTTTTTTTTTTTTTTTTGTCTGATGTTTAGGAAAGATTGAGGTCTTTCCAAAACCTGCAGTTGTGCTTCCTGCAGTCGTCCATAACTGATTTTGATATGTGTTTTGTTGTAAAACTAAACCTTTTCATCCTCAGCATTTTTTAAAAATTACACTGTAATATTTGCTTCCAGAATTTGCTGATATTTAACTGAATCTCTTTTTCTTCCATTTTTATGTTTTTTTTTTTTTCCTCTCAATGTTGTGTTTTGCTCCTCCATGTGTTACACAGTGACAGTTACAGTTTTGTTACCATCACTTGCTGTTTGGGTAATGTTTTAGGAGTCAGTGTAAGGACTTTAATTATTTGTCAGATTTTTTTCTAATAATTATCGTGAATAAAAAAATGCACCTGAGAAGCTAATTTATGCGCGAGAAGGTCAAAGGCATTGGTGAGCTCAAATGTATTCACAGTTCCTCTTGTATAAAACTGTATTAAACAGAAGTAATATGTCGTTTTGATATAAGAAAATTGTTTAATTGTTAATGTAATTTTACACAATTTTTTTCGAGAGTATTTCATCTTAAATAATCTATAGAACAGCAACACAAATTTTCACCAGGGGTGTCCAGGCTTGTTTTCTGGTTTATGAGCAGAGGTGTCAAAAGTAGAAGTAAAAGTAGTTTGAAAGTAGAAATCCTGCCATGTTTTTGGATTTGCCATTATATTTAGAACAGGTGTTCTCACTAACAGGCACATTCACCTGGCAGAGGAGCTAATTAAACCCTGCTGGTTTAGTGATTGGTTGGAACACGTGTCAGACAGGATTTCTAGTTTTCTAGTTTCTACTGTACTGCTAGCCTATTTTTGACACTTCTGTGTATAAGTGGTGCTATATTGTATAAAGATGATGAATGCCATTTATTTGTGTGTTAATTTTTCATCTATGTCTCAGAAAAAATAGAACTACAACCCCCCCCCCCCCCCCCCCCCATAAAAAAAGAGTAAAAATGACACATCTGTGGACAGCCTCTAGTCCTCTGATTTTTACTGTGTGCTTTGTGTTCATTGTTCATTACTTAATATAGATTTCTGTGTTTCCTGGCTGGGTGGGGGGGAGCAAGTTATCCATGTCCAAAAATGTGAATGTAGATTTTAGCTGTCATAAAGGACACAGTATGTGTGGATACTACCAGACAGTGTACATATTACCAGACATCGTTCATCAACTAGGGGGAGTTTGAGCATTAAGGTGGGTGCTTGCCTCCTTGATAGTTGTCTAAAATGTTGTACAACAGTGCACCTGAACTATGGTATTGTGAAGTGTGTGTATGTTTATGAGTGATGCGAGCATCAGAGGGCAAGTGCAGTCTCCTCAAGGCATTTTTCAAGATCACTGGAGCATTTTTCCTTCTATTGGTCAAAGGCGGCCGTGGTCTGGCAGAGGCAGGCAGGTGCCTGGACCAAGCATGCACCCTATATCTAACATCCCTGGGGTGAGTGATGGGTGAACGGGCTCACCAGTGAGGGATGGAGCCCCCACCCACCTGCACACACACACATCCACTCTCCGGTGATGCTGATGGATGGCGGAGCGCTGCAGCTCGCCCTGTGTTGTGACAAGCAGCAGATGTTCTCCAATAATGTTTATCGGCCAGGCCTTCATCTTCAGATGACACACACCTGTTTCCAGTCAAACAGGCCCAGAGAGGCCATCCATCCTCTGAGCTCTGGGTGGCCACTGCGCTGCTGTATCAGCCTTCCACACTTGACACAAATGATAAGCTGTTCTACCAAAATGCATCTAAATGCTAAGCTTCAGATATAAATATTAATTTATTGTCTTACTTGTAGTGGTAATACTGCACAGAGTTTGTCTTGGGTCTTTTTTTCCCCTTTGGTTTTGATTATGGTGCTGATTCAGGTGTAATTTTGTGTACTTACTGACGTCAAAAGTAAAAAAAAAAAGAACACTTTTTTTTTATGGCATGTGAATGAACAAAAGTGCCCTTTGTGTGTCCAGAAATTTAAAAAAAGGAAAAATAAAAATGCTGTTAAATGCAAGCTTACTTATCAGTAGCGAGAGAAAGCGGGGGATGCAGGAAACAGGCAATGAAATAGCCCGTAAAAGGTAAGATCGCATCATGGGTACTTTCTTGCTGTAATTAAGCATACGCCACTCTTTGCAAAAGAGATTCTATCACTTTACTGACATAGCTTCATGTCCCAGAGATAATTTCTGCCCCTCTGCGCTGAACCAGATCTCCCAGAAGGCCACAGTGTTTTGAACTTGCGCTGACAAAGCTGTCTGCTCAGATAACAGAGCGAGAGGGAGGGGGAATCATTTCAACACGTCTTGCACCATTTATGTGGCTGAAAAAATAAATGTTAAACAGTAGGTCTGTAAATAGATGCATATCATGAAACTCTCCCACACCCTGAATCTGTGTGCTGTTTAAAGAATCTTTGGAGTATATGCACTGAACTTGTTAAATAATTCCACATTGCTTTTTATTGAATAATATTTTTCACTTTTATGTAGTGGGAAGATAATATTTGCTCGTTGATAATCAATTTAAAACTGTACACCGAGGTGCGATCACTATTTCCACCACTAGGTGGAGCCCTGTGCAGAAAATGGTAAACACAACTCAAAGTGAGTACTCATGAATGAATTTTCATGCTATATATGGAAATAAAGAGACAAATAGTGTTACACTGATGCATATATTTTTCTGTCCAAGTACTAAAACTTCAATCTGTGCACTCAGTTCTTCAAACACAGTGCTGATGACCTGATGAGTTATTTTCTAATCTAATCAATGAGCAAAGAAAGAGGCTCCAAGTGGTTTTGCCACCACGCCTGTCCTGATTAGACTTGTCATATTAAAACCACGTGCACGGCTGCTTTGCTCCGTCTTGTTCTGTTCTGTGGAACTGTACCGAGTGTCCATCAATAACATTAATGACCCGCAGCTTCTCGGGAGAAAAACAAACAGTGGAGCAAAACCACAACCTTAAACTCTGCTGCTCTCTAAGAGGGAGCAGACAGGGATGCAGAAAAGCCAGCAAGATAAGCAAAGAAGAAGAAAAAAAAAGAGGAAGACATGAGGAGTTTCATCTGATTGGCCTGCTGCTATTATTGTAAACACAACAAAAACTCATTGTGGTGATTTGTGGAGTTCCCCCACCCAAACACTTACAGATACACCTCCCACTTCTGCCAGCTGTTAGTAAAGTACCTCTCCATACCAACCTCTAACACCCCCCCACCCCCCATCCCTCCTTAAAGGATACACACCCTCACCCTTTAATGCCTCCCCCTCCTCCTAAATGTTTCCCCTGGTGTCTGAGTCAGCACGGGTGCCAAGTCAATCAGTATGAGAGCTGCCAGCTGTGATGGCCTCCCTCTCCGGGGGTGTGATGTATGTTCCAGCGAGCGGAGAGGGGCAGATACATGCCACACAGGGCTGGCCGTCAGGACGGGTGGCAGAGAAAAGGAAGGAAGGGCTGGGGTGAGGAGAGAGAGAAGAAGGGGAGGAAAGAGAGGAGGGTGGCTCAACAGGAGCTGTAATGAGGCCTGATGGATTCTGAGGCTGTGCCAGCTGCCCCATTAGCTGAGTGGCTCCAAGCTCCATGAAGCGCTGCCCATAGAGTGCCCACCAGACCACATACACCCACTTGGGGGGGACATAACAGCTTGGGGATCCAGCCCCTTTGAAAATACACACACCTACACAAGCACACACTTTTCACATTTAACTAAAGTACATCGGACTGACTAATGCGCAGTCGACTGTCTGACTTCCTTAGTTGTTTAAACGCACACTTATGCACACACACACTCATCCAGGGCCCTGCCAGCCCCACTTAGCAACACACTGAGCCCTTTATGAGAAGCTGAGGGTTAATGACGGCAGTAACTCGTCCCAACGTGTTGATTAAGTGTGAGAGGATACATGGGTGACATTGGCATGTGCTAATCAACGCTGATCAAACTGATGCAGGCTCAACGGTGAATGCTAAGCAGCCAAACTCAGCCTGTCACCACGTCACTACTTCCACAAATGCATGTACATTTGACCTGCCTATTCATAGCGTTTTGGTGTTCTTTCAAGTCTCAATGCCATACTCCGAGAGATGTTTTTTAAGCAGGTGATGTAATTACATGGGCAATTGGAACTGCAGTGAGGGCAAGGCCACAAAAAACTGGTGGCAAAATGTTTCCATCAAGTTTTTCTCCAATGCAGTCATGAAACAAATCATATACCTTCAACTATATCAATGTTGCCTCCACTGCAGCTGCAGAAAGATGTGTTCTGTTTTTCCGAAATGTAAGCTGATTAGATACATCTCTTGATTGTCCCAACTATTTGTATTAGAAATAAATCTCACTAAAACAGCCTTAAACACTAATCTTTCTTTCTCTTTGAAATTTTTGAGATCCTATTATATTTTGGAAGCAATAATGATTTTACTGGGATAAAAGAGATATATGTATAAGCTGCTTTCAATTCACATAAAAATAAAGGATCAAATAGCTATAGTCAATGGAAAGTGACTTGTAGCTGCAAAACCGCAGAGAATTTACACCTGAGTCGGCAGTTCCCCACAGCTCTGCATAGTTTAATAATGTCTTTTGGGTCATTGTTTTGGTTTCACTGCCTATAGCTTTACCAGTTTGCCTCTTTCTCACGGATCTCATAAGATTAACAAGTTAGAAAGGTGTAATTCCCTTTGTTACTTGCTCAGATCTAAAAACCAGTGACTGGATGGTGATAGTTCAGGGGAGCCACAGAGAAGTTGTATTAGTAAAGACTATAAACAAACCTATTGACCTTAATGATAATAATAATAACAATAGAAATAAAAAACACTACACTTTATCTTCTTTTAGGCAGTAAAAATACACATTTTTCTCCAACAACTGTTAAATGTCAAGACAAGAAAAAAAAAACATACATTGAAAACTTAGTTGTAGCAACAGCTCAGTTTTATCATAGTTTTTCAACATGATCTACCGACTCCTAATATGTTCCACTAATGGCTGACATCTTCAGGTTCAATCAGTTTTCACACCAAAACTCTGCCAAAGACAGCAAAACTTGGACATTGTTGCCAATAGAAGACTTTTACAATAAAATCAATGTCCTGATTCTTATAATCAAAGATTTAAAACTCATGCAAGTTCTTAATTAAACAGTCATGCTAATGAGATAATGACGCTCATTTAATCCGTTTTAAAAACGAGGCATATCTTACGAGCATTGCAACTTCTGTTTTAGTTGTCATACAGTCGGCCTCTTTAGCCGAAATAGTTAATTGATAAACCAAAACAGCCTTTAAGGATAACTTTCTTCTTTTTCAACCTGGACCTTATTTCTAGGAGTATGTATGTGCATTTACTCACGGGTAACGTTTCTGCATCACTTTGAGTCCTTTGGAAGATATTTTGTTGAGTCGCACTTGGGTGTACGTCCAGTAAAATGGCCGAGACGGGGCAGGAACTATATAAGACATTATCTGCAGCAAAATTCCTTCATTTCATCAATGCTTTAAGTAAAATGAATGAACGAATGAGTACTAATTGTCCTGTGAGTTCATAATTTCGCAAATTGTGTTATTGTTGTTGTCAGGGTAGCGAGCCGCTCCTCTCAGCTGTACTACGGAAGCGTGCATTGTGAACGCGCAGCCCTGAAAATGTATAATACCCTGATAACTAACGGAAAGCTAAATCTGGACTCACAGGACAATAGAAGTCTTTTGTTCGTTCATTCTACTTAAAGTATTGGTGAAAATCAAAGAGTTTTGCTGCAGATAATGTCTTATATAGTGCCTGCCCTCTGTCTCCCAGTTTACTGGTTGTACGCCAAATGGCGACTCAACGTTATATCTTCCGAAGGACTCAAAGTCATGCAGAAACTTTACCGGTGAGTAAATGCATGTATATACTCCTAGAAATAAGATCCAGGTTGAAACAAAAGAAACTTATTCTTGAACAGATTGAGCGTCCGTGGAGGAGGTAGTTTGGGTGCATACAGTAAAGTAACGTTGTTGCGTTACTGCATGTTAATATGAACATGAGTTAGTCCACAACAGTACAGGTGGTAGAACGAGGCTCAGAAACAGCATCATCACCACTTTATTATGACCATGGCTCGCACCATATCCACCATCAATGCAGCTGACCTCATCAAAGCTGGACGACCCATGCCGACCTCATCAACATTGCCTGACCCTCGGTGACCTCATCAAAGCTGGACGCCCCGTGGAGCCCTGAAGGCTGACGACAGGCCTTAAGAAAACAACCCATCCATTAGAGTGCCAATAGCACTGTAAATGTGGAGCGTCAGCGCCAGCCATCTTCACTGTCATGCCCAATTTCTTCAACCCCCCCTCACATTTGAGCTACCCACCGGACAATGGAGCTGCTGAACCTCCAAGACTCCCAGCCACAATATCCGCCCACGTTGGCTGGCAGCAGTGACAGAGGGGGGTGCCGGATGGGGAGGCCTGCTGCAGGATGGGACTCTTATTGAGTGTTTGAGCGATGAGCCAGGTCATCACATCTACCCACCTCATCCATCATGCCCCACAAACGGACACAAATAAAGAGGACACATTCCTGCCTCCGCTCCCATTACCACATTCAAACCCTCTCCAGCCTTTTCTCTGCTTCTCTCTCTCTCTGTGAGCCAAGGCCTCGAGGAGAGAAAGGAAGACCAGAGTTCAGGCTCTCCCTCGCTCTTGGAGGCCATGGGAGCGCCAGAAGACAGCGCCAGGTGGTGTTCTGATTCATGTCTCTTGGTATAAATTTCAATTTGGGCCAAAATGATGGGCAGCCAGAAGGACTATATGGAGTGGGGAGGTGTGAGGGTGGTGGAGGACAAAGAGTGAGCATCACATTTGAGGGCAAATATAAAGAAGACAGAAAACGTGTCAATCCACATTGTAATCCTTTATTTTCTTAGTTGTTCCTCCCACAGTATTGAATTGAAATGCATAACAGTTACATTGTAGAAAGCATTAAAACAAAGTACCTCAACTTGCTGATTACTTTTTAAAATCGATTATAAACAAAACAACGACAAAAACAAACAGGAAATCTGGTCCCTCAAAACGGGAGAATAAATGAAAGTAATCTGTTATTTATCATAAGTTTGGCACAAGGGATTAACATGAACCGAACATCACACAAGCTTGCAGACAACCGTAGAAAATATCAGATACAGATCTTACCAGACCAATCATGCGCTTATGAAGAAGTGATACCTGTTTTTTTTTTTTTTTCATTTTTATTTTTATCATTATTCATTCTTTATAACGTTTTTCATTTGTACAATTAAATCATTAAATTGTCATAGAAAAAAACCCTAAAGAATATCTATTCATCGACCAGTTTCATTAGTAGAATAAGGTGTAAATTGTACGTTTAATACTATCTGGCACTCAAATGTAATCTACAAACCCCATTGAACTCTGGGAAAGGCCCGGTTAGGAATCTCCCCTTCACCTGGGCTAGGAGCAGTGCTATTCAGTAAACAAACTACAGTTTGCCAAGAAATAAATACAATTCTCAAAATACAACAGCAAATAACAACAACAACACCAACAAAAACAAGAGAAAGAAAACAAATGATTGTCTAAAAATGAAAGACACACAAGCATGGAGTAGCTAACGACTAGCATTTGGGGTATTTAGTGGTATTGTTGGTTGACTAGGATGAATTCAAGGGTTTTTGAAAAAGACATATGCCCTTTACAGAACAACAGTTAACTTCAGCACTGGCTACTTTTCTCAGGAAATAAAGATAAAACAAAAACATTGTGTTTTCTTCTCTTCCACTAAAAAGACAATCTATTTATATCCTTTCACAGATAGCGCAGGTGGGCAGGATGGAGTGCAGTGGAGAACACTTGTTTGACACTTGTGTACAGTGCTATGATTGTGCAGACACACGCAGCTATGAAAACACACATGGGGGAAACTGGCCTGATTTCAGTTCAACAATTTTAATTTGTTCTTAAATGACTTCAGTGATACTAAAGCGCTGCTAGTGCTGTCCTTACATGGAGCGGGTTACTCACCCCACCTTTCATTTTTATCATCAAGTACACGTATTTATGAGGAACATCTGCAGATCTCCGGAGGTTAAAGGGGATTCTTGCTCTGGCTTTTATGCTTTACACACAGTGAAACATGCTAGGCTGAAACCAGCTGTCTTAGAGACACAACCAAACTCAGAGTGAGAGGTTCTCCTTGCCCTGTACAGCATGTGCTGGGCGTTGAATTCACTTGAGCGATGACACATCAGCACACACATCTTCCTTATCTATCAGCTGCCTTTGCTGTGCAAAACATAGAAAATCAGAAGAATAAATACAGCTATTATTACTTTAGCATTATTAATTTCAATCCTTGTTGGGTTTCATATGACAAATCTATTTTAATTTTCTGTTTTTGTCAGAAGTTTTGTTTTTCGGGGCTTGGGAGGACTGGGCTCTATGTGGACAGTGACGCCCGCTTTGTGTGTAAGGCAGTCAGATGGGCCGTGGTTCTGCTCAGCAGTCATTCTGTGAATGATCAGGGGCCCCTGCTGATAGCCCCCATGATGGACTCCCAGTGCCATAGGTAGGTCAAGGGTAGAGAGGTGAAAGCGTGAACATGTTGGGGTGTCATCATACATGGCTGAGGGATTGGATGGCACTGGATTCAGCAGCAGCCCGTGCGAGACTGTGCCACATGGTGGCCGGCGTGTGGGTGGCTGCGTGGAGAGAGTCCTTTTCAGCCAGAGACAGCATCATAGCATATGCCTGAGAGAGCAGGAGGTGGATTAGACCTAACTGGCTTGCTTAAATGTAAAAAAGTATACAAAGTAGGTAAATATGTAAATGTGTGTACTGTTGAGAATATATCTTTTACCTGAGACTTGGATTTCCTAAAGAGTGGCTGTTTGACTGCTTCATTCAAAGTGGGAGAGCCGAATGATCCATCGTCCTCATCTACATCTCTGTCACTCAGCTCACTTTCCTCCAACTTGCGCATGTCAGAAAAATGACGGATATGCTCCAAGGCCGAGTAGCTGCTCTGTTCCTCCTCATCTTTATACCTGGAAGTTATGCAAAACATTCAAATGGGACGCTTTCAAGGTGTTTTCACTTGACAACTTCATGTTTGCATGCATTTATAAGACATTTACCTTCTTGGAGAAGTATTACAAGTCGTTTGCAATTCGTTTGGCTCACTAAAGTCCATTTCGCTTTTTATGATGTCATCACTTAGGCTGCTAGGAAACTCCTTGGCTTCCCTTTTCTCAGGGCTGCTGCTAGGCTCCTCTGCTTCTTCCTCATCAGCTCCGAGATCTTCTACTTCCTCGTCTTCCAAGTCACGTGACCCATGGCTGGCCAGCAGCGGTTTTCCCTCTTCAAATGGACCTCCATTTAATCTGCAGGCCAGGATCACTCATTAAATCAACATGCCTTAATCATATTACTTACATTATTTAAAGCATATATACAAATCACATCTACTCAGTAAACTACAACTTTGTATGTCTGTACAAGTTGTTTCCTGTAGGTATTTCAAACAATTCTACACAAAAGCTATAAAAAAACCAATAAGTGGTGGATTTGAGGGAGAACATCACAGCTGCGTTTGAGTGGAGCAGGAATCCCGTTTGTCATCAAGGCTTCGGGGCCCCTTTGGGCACAGCAGCACTGGGTTGATCATTGCAGCACTTAAATGGAGTGCTCTGCCTCTCTCCTTGTTTATTTTCCCTACTATCTCGTATTCATCTAATAGGCAAAATATTTAGCTGACAGCCCCATTTGGTGGGAGAGTTATGAGATCGCTGCCAACCGGCCCATTCCTCTATCCCTGTGAAGGGAAAGAGGGCCAGCTATCCAAACTGCCTGAGTCTTAATCTGTCCTTCTGTCTCAGCGCCACAGGAAACCACCATTTGGGAAATCATCTGGAACCACATTAAGACTGATTCACTAATTACACTCTGGGACATCTTTCGTCAGCTCGCAAAAATGCCTTTTCTTGCACAAAGGGTTCAGAGTTGGGGACTGAAAACTGAAAAGGGAGACGTGGATGGAAGAAAAACAAAACACATCAAGAGCAAAACCTCATCAGAAAACAAAGAGGAAACCTGTGCTGAATTTGTAGGGCATGCATTTCTGCATTGAGGAGGGAATTAGTGCAGATTATATTTTATCAAAATGAATTTGTACGATTTATCAGAAGCTGATGATCGACTTTCAACAAACCTCCCACTAGAATGGGGAGTTGACAAGGTGGCATTCGGGCTGTCTCAAACTTGCAGGACTGCAAGAAGGAACTAGCCCTACAAGAGAGAGCGAGAACTCTGTGATTAAGAAAACAGATTCGCTAATTACGCTTTCAAACGTGGTAATTTGCTGAGGATAAAGTATCTATCAGAAGCAGTCAGGAGCGCTGCACTTTGAAAGGAAACACAGGCTGACCCTTTGACCCCACCCCCTCTATCCTCTTCCTGTAGGCAGACATGTTGGTTCCAGATGTGGAGGACTAAATGCCCCCCCCCCCCCCCCCCCCCCTTCCTTCCCACCTCCTGCTCCTCGCTCGTCCCTCTATCTACAGCCCCGTTCTGCTCTCACAGGCCCTTTGCACAATCTGCAAGATCTCTCTCTGGCCTTACAATCTGCCCTGTGATCACACCAACATGAGGCACGTGAAAACAAACTTGGAGACCTGAGCAGCCCTCCCTGCTGCTATCTGATCTGATCACAGCTACAAGAATTTATTTGCATAATGCTCCAACAACGTTGCATGCACACAGATATCGTTTCCTCCATGTGGCCAAAAGGCAACTGATACAAAAGCCCCTCAACATTTCCAAAACCTGTGATTATGTCATCACTGATGATTGCTCTCTACTACAGACCCTGCTGATGATGAGATTGTTAACAGAGGCTGGCTGGGTGGTTTGAAAATGTATAAATGGACTGATAACACTTGACCGGTCATTAGGTTTACTGAAGCCTCTCAAGTAACAAACCTCCGACGACTATGTGTAGCACGTTTTAAGGATGCTTTGATGGATGAAAAAAATGTATTTTTAAAGATGAAACATAGATAAAGAATCTGTGCTCACCCTTCCTCAGAGGGGTCCGGTGAAGTCTGGTTCTGGCCTGTGCTGCTGATGAAATTCCTTATTTCGTTAAAATAGGAGTCTTCTTTGTCATCCAATATGGCACTGCTGCTGTCCAGCTCAGACTGTGGAGATGACATTGCAGTTCCTGCAGAAGAGGACAAAAATAGTTTATTTGCTCGATAAGTAACCAGTGTTGCATTAAAATGTTACAGTTTACTCTTAAATTACTTTCTAAACTCTGCATCATGCTTCATCTTCCATAACATAGTTTGAATCTGTGGATTGCTCAGCTGCAACAAGTCAACTTGCAAGTCTTATGTGTCTGCATCATTTAATTATCTATAATATTTTTCTATTAAAGATCAGTAACATTTCAGCCTAAAAATGTTGTAGTTTATTTGTGTGTTGGGTAATATATTGTCTGAGACTAACAAGTGAAAGCTTTGCTGATAATTGATTTGGTATTTGATAGATTGCATATCGTTTCCAATTAAGTGGCGGCTTTTTTGCAGACCCGCTGCCGGTCGGCTTTCGGCCAGGTGTCACCGCTTGTTCTGCTGATTCATTCAGAGTGATGCAACCTATCAACCCTGTGAGTTGTGCTGCTGATGAAAGCAGCTCAATCCAAGGAAAAAAAATCAGTGCCGTTGCAGAGGTCGATGGCAGATTTATATAATTTAATTTCTCAGCCTCGAAGATTGTCTCCAATCATGAGTAAGTTATGTTTTATATGACTCCGCAGAGGGATTTATGAATCTCACTAGTCAGCAAACCAGCTCTCATTTCTCTCATTTTCTCTGCTAAAATATGGAAAAAGGGGAAAGTGCTTCAAACTGCTGAAAAAACTTTGCAATCAATAATCTGCATGACTTGCTTCCCACCTGACAGGTTGCCGTTCTCGTGCTTTTTGAGGTGTCGGTCCAGGTTGGTCTGCTGACCAAAACAGCGATCACATAGGTGGCACTTGAAGGGCTTCTCCTTGTTGTGAATGTTGCGAATGTGACGCTGCAGGTTGGAAGAGATGCTGAAGGAACGGTCACAGTATTTACACCTGCAAAAGAAGAAGCAGAGGGTGTTCACTGAAACTGTTGAATTGCAAAATGACATAAAGCAGCACAACACAAACTGCTAGCATTAAAAACTAAATAAATACTGGACAATGAGTCTGAACCTGAGGATTTCTCTGTGGGAAACACAATGTGATACATAATACAGGACACACATACACACACTCATACAGACAGTCCCAGCCGTCCTGCAGTCCCAGACATGATGGAGGAGCTTGTTTAAGGTGAAACAGCTCTGCCTCTTATCTCCAGCCAGCACAATAAAATTGCATTCTTCTCTCACAAAATAAGCACGCAATAGATTTGGTTCAAGCCCTGCAAAATTAGGGGCTCTTGCCAAGTTCCTTCATGCAAAATTATACGAGAAGATTACATCTTTTCTTCTGGTGGAATTAGCTCTCTCGATTGGCTGTCCCTCAGGAACCCCTTGGTTATCTCTACAAAAAAAATTACAATAAACAGCGGTGATCTTTAATGGCATGCCAGCATGTAGAGTGCAGGCTATCAGGCTGGGGCAGTCGAGGCCTGCATCTGTCTTTCTCTCTCCCCTGTGGTCAACAGGCCTCCTCCAACGTTTGGGCCAACATTCCTCCACCTTGGTAACTACAAAGCGGAGAAGCCAGCCAGGGTATATTCATTATCCGAATGTAGTAAATGTGCACAATTAATTAGTGCATGCGCACTGAACTGCTATTGTACTGGTACGGCTACCTCTGTCTACTGTACATAGAGAACCTGCAAAAACGGCTATGTTGATGCGTGGTAGAGCTTCAAAGTTTCCCAAATACATCATTAAAAATTTACAATTAGTGTTATGGCCAAGTGTCCTGTAAAAAAATTAAAACAAAAGACAAACAAACCCGAACCCCCCCAAATCAGTGACCAAACAAACAAAAACTTGAGATAACCTTTTTTAGATGGCGAGAAGGATTTGCTTGAAGCCAAATGCTTGCAGATCACTTTGAGGCTGACCTTATAACCGCTAGAGAAATGACCGCAGCTGCCACGTTTGGATGACTGCCCGTGCTCCTCATCACCCCAATTTTCACCAAACTTCCTCCTTTCCTCTCTGCTCAGCCTCTAAAATCCCTCCTCTCACCCATTCAACAGACACCATTTTTCACCAGGCAAATTATTTAGCAGTAGGATAATTATTCCAGGCTTATGGCAAAAAAAAAACACACATAAACTCTGCTCTAACTGTAGACCAGTAATCCCTGGGAAAACTTCCACATGCTGTTAACAAATGAGTTGCGTCTGTCTTCGCTTGCCATGTGAAAGTGTGTTTGCTACTTTTGCTTGCTGTTTGAGGAGAGAAATCAACACTCAATGAGCGAGTTCATGTGCTATTGTCCAAATCTGATTCTCTGCAAGACAATAGTGGCCTGATTTAGTTTTGTAAAGTGTTAGAAAAGTGAGGATGATAGATGAAGGGATGCTGGCAGGAGATGGAGGAGCGTGATACTCAGCCAGTATGTTTCTGTTGGAAAGTTTCAATCTTACAACAGCTTTGTTAAACAAACCAAAACTGAACACCCACAACATACATTTTCATGCACACACACACATGCATGCATGTGACTATTAAAGACTCTAGTAATAGAGTCACCTGTATGGTTGTTCTCCTGTATGAGTCCTGAGGTGGCGAGTCAGGTTGGCAGAGCGAGGGAATATTTTTCCACAATATCTATATAAAAAGAATAAAATGAAAAAACAAAATAATTAGTTGACTTTAGTGTTCCACCGTGCAAATACAGAATCTTAAAAGTGCTTGCCAAAACAGAATGTTAATTTACAGCCCATATGAAAGTTGCACATTAAACTGTACATGCCAAAACTGGTTGCCACAGTTACCTGCATGTGTAGCGCTCCTTGCCCTTGCGCAGGAGCGTCTCTGGAAGTGCAGAAGGTGGGGCTCGAAAGTCAAACATGGAGGGAACAGAGCGCAGCAGCTCACCGGACTCTGGCTTTAAGGAGCCAAACGTCTCCAGCTTCTCCGCCATGTTCTCGATAGCTGTCATCTGTGGAGACAAGACACAGGAGGGTTGGATTAAGGGTTACATTTCTCACATTTTCTGATACCTTAAATATGGCTTGTTTTTTATCTAAGCTTATAGTACTCGCTTTTATTTTTTTGCCCAGTATGAAATATCCAAGTTAATTCAATATATCTACATGAAAATAAATCATAAAATCTTTTCTATGTTAGCTTCATTGGACTTAATCAAAAACAATGATATATATAGATATATAAATTATACATCTTCTTGTTTACAGGCACCTTGTAAGTTAAAATAATTCATTCTCCATAGACTCATCAGTGATTCATGCATTAAACAGAGTACAGGAAAAGTGCATGTGACACTGATTGAAACCTTTTTTTTATAAAAGACAAAAAAGATCAGTTATTTCCGGTTCATGGTCAGTGGGAAGCAATTGTGCAACTCTGAGTATCAAATTCAACCAATTCTCATTCTCTTGCAAATACTTTTACAGTATGCATGCGTATGCATAAATACACACCCAGACACACGCTCGCACATAGGATTAAAGACTTCAGCCAATCTACTAATGAAACTGAACATTTACTTTCATCAGATACTCTCTGAGGAGATATGTGCATTTGTGTGGTGTGTGTGTTTGTATGTGTGTATATGAACAAGAAACTATGAGCAGCCTGGTGGTCGAAGTTGATTAACTGCCTTCAGTGTGTGTAAGAGGGAAAATATATGTATGTGTGTGAAAGAGAAGAATGTATTTGTAATGCATTTTTATGTGCAAGAGTGCATGTGTGTCCACAATGTGTGTACATGCAGCCACGTGTGCTTTATGTGAACGCGATTGTACGAACTCAGTGTGCATCTGTGTGTTGTCAGATACGTGTCTGTGTGCCTCTGTGTGTGTGTGGGTGGGTGGGTGTACATGTGTGTGGCAGTGGAGTGATTCATGTCCACTGCTGGGCTGTAAACCATTCTGTGCACAATGCGGGCAGACAGCACATTCGTCAATATGAAAGATGTTGACATTACTGATCAAGGGCCAGACACGGGTAATAATGATATCGCTGTGCTGAGAGGGGCGGGATGGGGGAGGAGCGGGGTCTGGAAGGGGAGTGAAGGGAGAACTAGAGGGAGGAGAAGAAGGAGGGGGGTCTCGGTAGGCCGCAGGGCCTGTCAGACCATCTCTCTCTCTCTCTCACACACACACACAGGAGTTTTTTTCCCTTTCTTTTTTAAAGGGTCCACACAAATTTGCATTATTTTGCGTGTATTGAATTTTCAGCCTGCTTCTTCTTCTTATTTCAATAAGGCGACAAATCAATGGTGATTCGGGTCCTCCACCAGAGCCCTGCTCCGACTCTGACATTCCATCTCCTGCTTTCACCCCCTGTCACTCTCAGGCTTCACGCCAAGCTCGAGCAGACTGGGGGGAAAAGAAACAGAGGAGGAGAATTGAAGAAGAGTACGATGAAGGACTAGATGACAGGGAGGGAGGAAAAAGGGGGAAAAGAGAGGAAAGAAAGAAGTGAAATAGAAAGAAAGATACAGAGAAAAGAGCATGCAAACAAGACAGAAAGAAAGAAAGAAAGAGCGAAAAGGGTTTGGAGAGCGAAAGACTGAAGGCTGATGGATGGCGGTGGAGTCTGGTGTTGGGAGCGGCTGATTAGGAGTGACGGCTGAGTGTAAAGTTCCTGCCGCAGCCGTCTACGTTCCCACTGAGGAAGGATGTGGAGTGTCAGGTCTGTTTGATTATGAATATGCCAGCGCTACACACCATGAATCAAAGCGAGACACAGAGGGAGCAAGAGAAAGCAAGGGAGTGAGAAAAAGACGGATAGACAAGGGGGTTGTGATGAAGAGGGAGGTGAAATGCTTTCATATTTCTTTTGAATGTGCACTTTGTATTTCATTGAGCTCTTTTGAGACACTAGAGCGAATGCTCAGTTTGTCTGCTTTGCTCAATGAGAATCCATAACTCTCAGGAACATTAGTGGCCCTAAAACTGTCAACAGTATCGAGCCTGTTCGATAAGACATTTCTAGAATTGAACACTATTTAATCTTGGCTCCATCTACTGGCGAAGTCTGATCTGATCTGAGCTCAGCCTGCTTATGCTTCTATTAAGAGCTGAACCTCATCAGATGAAAGTTTTATCTCTTATTATAAAAATATATGTGGTGGGATAAAGAAACTGTCTTGGTAAATTGGGTGCTTGCTAGAACAGAAGAACAATAATTTCTTCCTGAGGTATTTTAACTTTAAAGGTTGAATATGAATTTTATAAAAAGATATGATAAAAAAAAAAAAAAAAAAATACCCCACGTGTCATTTGGAGGGTTGCAGAATAAAAGAGCAACATTTCCTAAAAAATGTATATTTAGCCTGAAAATAAATATAAAATTAATTTTGACGGGTTTGACAATGGCATTATGTTTACATCTACAAGTCAATACACGGCGCCATTGCGGGTTGCCAAATATGATCTCTGTGTGGCAACATTATGTTGGGCACAGTAAGGCTGGTACAGGGGGAAACAATGGAGTCTGCAAGTCAATCAGCTGCTTCAAAGCCCAGGAGATGTTATCTGTCTCAGACAAGGAGTGACATGAGAAGAGCAAAAACTGGAGTAAATTTAGGTGAATGCTACACTAAATTGACCCACATAAATGTTTTCCACAGCATTAAATGGCGACTTTCCTCCTGAATCAGTAAGCTAACTTGCTTGCAAGCATGGCTAACCTTAGCTGTTGGTTATAAACTCCTCTACATTACTTGTTGGACATGGTTCAGGCTGTTGGTCACTTGCTGTATCAGCAGTAAGCTTGGCTACCAAACAGCTGGAGTTGCTTTTCTGCCGAACAAACTACTACAAAACTACAACCTAGACACACGTGATATCGCTGTTCTGTCCATATTCCAACATTTAAAGGGACTTGAGGCAAGATTAAGAAATAAGACTGCCACAACTGGCGCTGCGAGTAACTGCAGCCACGAGCTAAGCCGTCATGGGAGCGTGCACAAACTGAAGCTATAACGTTGTTTACTATGCTGATAAAGTTGTTTTTTTCGTAGTACCACTTTTTAGTGTCTTTCAGTTGATCTGGATCGTTTGCTGACGGCAGAAGAATCCAAACTATCTCTTACAGCGTTTGAATTTACCGCGACCGCAGGAAATTCAGCCACCGAATCGCAGCGCATTATGCAGCATGCAGCCTGTTCAAGGCAACGGAGAGAGACGTGGGTGGGCTCGTTCTTTTTGGTATTTAGCGCTTCATCTCCCATTAGTATTAAAAAACTGGACATACATGTTAAATTTTTTCACAATTCCTGCCTCTAGTCCCTTTAAGCATGATGTAGGTAAAGTAAATACTGACATTAAATATGTTAACTTATCATTTAATGTCAGAGCAGTAGAATTAGGATTTATTGTTTTGTTTGCCTAAATTTTACAAAGGCAATTAGAAATGACTTTTTTTTTCTTTATGAGTCAAAAGCTTTGTTTGCTGTCATGCAGTTAATGATTCACACATCTCCAATAGAGTAGTAAACATCAGTCTGCCAGAGATCATGCTCAAAAAAAAATTCAGCCCTTTAACTGTTTTATGGATGGTGAGTCAGGTTCATTAGGCCACTGTTTGACAGAGTGGTGTGTGAAAGGTTAGACTTAAAGGACCAGAAAATAAATGTCTCCACATTCTAATCTAAAAGCAATTTTTTAAATGATTTTATAGACCACCTACTAGTCCCATGTAGGAGCACCCCGACCCCCCCCAACCTTCAGAACAACTCCCACACATGTACATTGAAGATTCAAACACACACACACACTTTTCTAAACCCCCTGTCCTTCCTGCGGGCAATGTGTATGCATCTGTGAACGCGCTTGTTGCTGCAGCGTCGCTCTGGGACCAGCAGTTGATTGGCTATCTTCTGATGTCAGTGATGCTGTTAGGCCCTTAATTAGCGAGATGCATTCTCAATTGTTGATCTTTATCGGGAACCAGATGTTTGCAGGGAGGACCTAACCTCCCGCTCCCCCTGCCAGAGTCCCAAAGAGACTGTTACCCTTCCCCTGATGTAAAGCAGCCCCCCTTCCCCATAAACACCACCTTCCACTCCCCTTCGCCTCACCCAGTGCCCATTTCAAAAAGCCCTACTTCATTCTCCAAATAAGCAAACATATATTCTGAGTTGTTATGAGGCAAGGGTGTAGCTCAACTGGAAATTCCCACTTAAACCCTTTCATGTTAATCAGGGTAAATGTAAAGATTTAAACAAATCAAAAATGCCAGTCATTACAAGTAATGTAACATGATGTCCACTACAGTACAAAATAAATATGGAAATGAAATCTCCTTATACTGACATGTGAAAACATGATCCTGAAACCAGCCCCGTCAGTGCTAGATGGTGACAGGCTAAAGCCATGCGAATACTGAGTGAAGTCAGCTGCAAACGCTTATGCAGCCCATGCATTAATTATGGGATGGGGTCTGCTTGGTAGAGGTACAGAGCTGTAGGTTAAAGAGGAACTTACCCAAGTTCTCTGATCTGGCAAACGAAACTGAGGGGCGGAAGAAAGGGAAAAGAGAAAGCAGTCAAAACCAAGAAGCGGTGCATGAATTAACACATCTGGGTACAAAGGAGAGATGATGGGTCTTGGTGCAACTAACTTTAAATGAGCAATGAGCTGCCTATCTGCTGGGTTATGGCAATAGAATTATAGGAGGCTCTAATAGTTTCCAACACTTCCTGGTGTTCAATAAGCTCATTATAGGAGGCTGCAAATACAATTCCCGTATGAAATCTAACCCAGTATTGCCCAGCAGTAAAATTTCCTGCCAGGAAATAAAAAGCTGAATCACTAAAAGTTTTGAAAAGAAGTTCCAGTCGCCTCAGCTTTGCAGCTTCTTTTTTGATATATTGCTCAAGAATGAGTCAGGTGACCAAAAACACCCCCCCCCCCCCCACCCCAACCCCCCCCCCAAAAGTATACAGAAGGGCCTCTTGCCTGGTCTGGCTTGGACTTATGCTGGTCTGGTATTTGTGGGAATGATTTGTGTGTCCAGACATCATAAAGTCATAAAGATGGCCTAAGCACTCTGTTAGTGTTTCTACTGATAGGACACCTCATTAAGGCGTGTGGGACGGCCATGTGGCTGCTGCAGGCTGAGCCCATGCAACAGTCTGGACAGGGGACATAAATCAGACAAATGAAACAGCCTGTAAAAACCAGACCTGAAACGGCCTGAAAAGAAGGGGGAAAAAAAAAATCATATGCCTGAGAAAGTGGTGTTTTCACTTTCCGACGGACCGTTCTCACCCGCAGGGGAAGATTGAACAAATGAACGTCAAAGAAACGTGTCATGGACACATACACACAGACACATTTACACGCTCACGCAGACGGTTGTGCATATGCACACACACACACACGTGTTCTTCAGAGCCTCGCACTGGAAACACTGGCACAGAAAACCCAGGGGCAGAAATCATTGCTTTAAGAGCGTATCATTTTTTATACTGTAATCAAAGACACATTATGGGAAGACATGTCACAATGTGCCCTTTCTTTCTGCCACATCTGTTTCAGATAGCCAACAATGGCCTTAACAGGCAGTAGCTTGTATTAGACAGGGGGTGCATACTAATCTTCAGTAATCCAGTTTAACCAGACTGGGACACCCATTGTGAAAAAGAGCTCTTTCTAGAAAGAATCATAATATTCACTGACTGGTTCAATGCCATTCTGCTGTCACATCTGTAAACATTGGGAGCTAACAGTGACAGTGCCAGAGTGTCATTATGAATTCAAATGAGTAAGATCAAGAACTGCTCCTGTCTGAACAAATGCGGCCATTAAAGGCATCCAAAAACATAGAGGTTACAATAAATAACCCAAGCTGCCTCAATTCCCATAAATGCCATGGTCAGAACTTACCTGTGGATGAAAGAGGAAGCCTGGAGCAGGCCGCATGTACTTGTCTTTCAGCGTCTCAAACGGATCGCTCATTCTCCTTTTCTCAACCCTGCTAATAGTAGATTTCTATTAGCTCTTAACACATGCACAGCAAAAAATATTAAAACACTTCTATTCAGTTTTACAAAACAAGTTACAATTAACAAATGCATAACTTCAAAGTGCCTCTTGCTAGCATAGTACTCGATGCATTTGATTTTTCAATGTAAAAATTGGTTTAAATATATCAAACAGCACAACTACATTGCATTGTTCCCACATTGTGCAAATATTGCTGTGGTAATTAAGGCTAAGTGAGACACTGATAATAACAATACCTGTAAATGGGGTCCATGAAGAAAGGGGTGGGTCTGGCATGTTGTAAGGAGCTATCTGCCTTTGGAATCTCCACCACTCCTTTCTCCTCTTCATAACCCAGGTTCTTCTTGCTCTCTTCTTCTTTTGAACTACGTCCACGGCCCCTTGACCCCAAACTCAAGTCCAGAGGTTGATCCTGACCCCCAGGATGTGAGACTTCTGGTTTGGTGGAAGCAAATGGGGCTAACTTTTCATCCTTTCGCTTGGTAGTGAGGTCAAATGGTGACTCAGATGAAGACTTGCCTTGGGCTTTCTTACAGTCATCTCCTGGTGACTGTGGCTCAGCCTTCAGGCTTGCAGGTCTAAGGTCCCTGTCTGGGAAGGGGTAAACTGGTGGGGAAAATGCTGGGAAGAAAGGCAGTGGGAACATAGAGGGGTAGGGCAGAGACCCAACCTTCTTGTCCTGTAAGCCAGCTAGCCCAGTTGAGCCAAAATACTTCTCAGCAATAGAGGCAATAGCCTTAATAGAGTCATTCACAGCCCCAGTTACAGCTGTATGCTCATCCAGTGAGGATGGGATGAGGGAAGGGCCTGGAAAGTCTTTAGCAGCGCTGCTGCCCATCAAGCTGGGGCTTTCAGAGCCTCCCTCAATGACCTTTCTCTTAGGACCTTTGCCATTTTCTCGAGCAGCCCCTCTCTCCCTCTCACTGTCCATGTCGCTCTCAAGCTCAGAGCCTGATGTGCTCTCCAGATCACTTCCGCTGGGGGTGCTGACATCATCTAGGTCACTGCTTTCAGACTGGTCACTCTGTTTGTTTTGCTGCTTGGTAGAGGATGAGGAACCTTGGTTGTGGAGCTCTGAATCAGCTATCTCATTTCTAGGGGAAATGCAATCTTTACGGAGAGCCTTGAGGAGCTCTCGAGACTCCAGAGCACCAGGGCTTGGAGGCAGTAGCGGACTCTTACTTAACTCTCCACCATGCCCTGCAACAGGTGCATGAGCTGGCTGTCTGACAGGAGAGGCAGTGGCAGGAATGAGCGGTGGCCGGTGATAGAGTCCAGAGGGAAACAGACCAGGGAAGCTGAAAGGAAATGCTGGGGCAGCAGGAAAGGTAAGCCCACTATGGTGGCGACTGGTCCCAAAATAATCAGCCAGTCCAGCGCTGCTATGACCCATTGCAAGAGCTGATTTGTCCAAGCCAGGGGTGCCAGGGAGTGGCATACCCTGGGCAAATAATCCCCCTGCTGTGAAATGATTCTTTCCTTCACAGAAGCGCCGATGCTTATTAAGGGATGAGGTGGTGCTGAACATTTGCCCGCAGTCCTTGCACTTGATCTGCGTACGGCAGTCAGCGTGCATACGTTTGTGACGGCAAAGGTTAGAGAACTGGGTGTAGGACTTGTGACATACCTCACCTGCAGGAACAGGAGACAGACGTAGTACAAATCAGTATCCCGGACACACAGACACACTAACTAATTACAGAGAAAATTTATAATACAAGGTATCTAGTTAACATGCTTCATTCTGACTAAAGATTGGAGGAGGAAATACAGTATGAGAGATAATGCTCATGTTCCCATCAATACTCCAACAATACTTTTCCAGAAAATAAAATAAAAATGGAGAGGTGTGTCCAGATCCTGGCATTGTAATGGAATCTGTTTGGTTGATGGTATGAGTCACTTGCTGCCACTCATCACCTGTACATCAAACCAGATTCCCAGGCATCTCCAGCACCATTGTCCTCCCAGGGACGCTCCCAAGGAGTCCATAAACAATCACACACAGACACACATAGGGACATGCAGGCACATTCACCAAATATTCACACAGCACAAAGAAAGTGAATTGCACACACTCCCACACACAAACAAATAGGCATGCAGACATAAAGATATACACACACACACACACACACACATTCTCAGCCGCATGTAGTACAATGGCTCTATTTTAAGTTTGTGAAGGAAGTGGAGTTGAATGAATCCTATCCTGCAGTTCGGTTCCCATGGACAGGTCTCACGTCCTCTGCTGCCTCTCTTCCCTCTTCCCCCTCCGGGCCTCTATAGTCGACCCCGCAGCCCCCTCACCTTGTCCCCATAGCTGAGGCCATGCCGTCCAGTGCTACACGACCTTCCCACAGCCAGTCCCTGTGTGCCGGTCTGTCACTCTGTCTGGCCCGGGGAGATGTACAGTGACAACACCCGATCCCAAAACAAAACCTCACTGTTTGATGTTATCTGTTATTATTAATCTGTCAACCTTATTTACGACCAGTGGATGATTTTGGAAGAGTAATATAAGCCAAGTTTAAAACCTTTTATCTTTTCAGTCATTTTGCTTTCTTTTTTAAAATTTGTACAGTAATAAGTCAAAAAAGTAATTTATGAAGCAGATCCTCACAGCCATCCCATCCCTCACTACTGGATTTTTGTAGACTTTTCAGCTTGTGTTTCAATAAAACTTTGATTATTCAATTAAAGAGAGCAGTTAGAGACATCTCTGGATGATTAATTTTGCTCACATTGTTAGAAGTTCAAAAATGAGGATCAGGAAGTGGTTGGGCTCAATCTGTGATTACACTTCTGCATACTTTGGATGCCTTCCAGGCACAAGGTGCACAAGAGGCAATTCATGGAGATGGAGAGGAAGAGCAAGAAAAAGTATTCGGGAAGCAGATTAGAATAAACAGGCCAGAGAACCTCTAAATTATAAAAACTTGAGCCAAGAATGAATGTAATCTTATAAAGATCTTCATTTTAATGAGTAAACAAAGAGCAGTAGAAAACGGCTTATAAAAACATCTGAGTCTGATTCCTCTGATGTGCTTCATTCTTCTTAGTAAGATGTGCATTTACATTTTCACACAGGTGAATAGGTTTTGGAAAGTGCATGTAAATATATATTTAAATTTTTCATTTGTCTAGCAGGAATTTCAGTGAAGTGGGCAGTTCTGTACGCCCCCTTCAAAAGTCAGATTGCAGCTGCTTCTATTGATCTTTCTTTGTGTATGTATTTTTACAAGTATGGCCACAGGGCCTGTACAAAGTACCAGAAAAATCCCTTTACAATAAATCATGCACTTTTGACATTTATGGACTAACAACACACAGGCATTACACACTGAATGAGGGGTCTGATCCACAACATGCATGTATTCATAAGCTCCTAATAAACTGAAACAAAATCTTATAAACACATCCCTGAGAGAAGAATGGTGGACAAGTGATGGTGATTTGAGTGCTTCCTTCTTTCAAGTATTAAGACACACATCCTTGACACACTGCGCACATCGACAAACAAAAAGGATCACATGCGCTTATCATTCTTCTGTTCAAAACACAAACATGTCCCTCAAGAGCAGTCACTCAAACATGCTTCACACATACACACACGATTTTACCCAGGCAGCCATCATGTTTTTAAGTTGCTTTGCCTTTCCTTTTTCTTTTTAACACAGCCATTAGTTGTTTTTAAACCTGCATATTTTCTGCTGATTACAGCAAATGGACTATTCACAGGGCCGTACATGTGGTTGCTATTTGTGAGGAATGGTGAACGCGGCAGAGGCAGAGAGGAGCGAGTGGGGAATATGAGGTCTTCGGTGGAGATGCAGTCACTCCTGCCTTTGCATGTATAAGTGTGTGTCTGTGTGTGTGTGTTTGCAGGGAAAAGAGAAAGATGGAGTGTATTTAATGTGTGGACAGGTCTGGGTGAGCTGTG
This sequence comes from Atherinomorus stipes, assembly GCA_023101725.1. Taxonomy (NCBI): domain Eukaryota; kingdom Metazoa; phylum Chordata; class Actinopteri; order Atheriniformes; family Atherinidae; genus Atherinomorus; species Atherinomorus stipes. The sequence continues at coordinate 154,108 of JALJCO010011123.1, read as the reverse complement.
TTTAAAAAAAAAAGGGGGGGGGGAGAAAGAGAGAGGGGGCAAAGGGTAAAGATCATAACGCTTTAGGGGAAGGAGATCAGATCTCCGTTGTGAGGTGGTGAAAGTGTGAAAGGTCAAAATATGTTTGGGTCTTGTTGGAGTTGCAGTTTATTAAGTGACAAAGCACAAAGTGAGAATGAGAAGGTTGTTAGCTTTAGTGTCTACAGCAGATCACACTGTTACCATCCAGGCAATGTGTGAGGGGGTTGATGCAGAAAAAACTCCAAACACAAAACACAGATATAATACTCGTGTAAATCCTGTAGATCATGACAAAGAGCTGAAGCAAATTGAAGTATATTTCTGCAAAATTATCACTTTTTGTAATACAGGTGAGTTAAAGCATGTAGTTATTATTATAATGTACTGAGGAGACTTACATAGGTAGGGTCTTAGTGACTTACACATGAAGGGTTTGACACTGCTGTGGATGTGCTTATGCTGCTTGAGGCCTGAAGACGTTGCAAACGTCTTACCGCAGTCGGAGCAGGCATGGGCACGTGCCCCGACGTGCTGCGAGCGAATGTGCCTCTGTAGGTTACTGGGGTCTGTGAACACCTGCTGGGGGAAGGAACCACACAGACACACAGAGGAGTGTTAATATCTGCTTCTACAAATCTGTAAAACAAACAAGCATGTGGCCATAAACAACAAAAAACTCATTTATTAAAAAATGTAAAGTCCCTTCAAAAGTCATCACTTTACCTTTGAGCAGTTTTCACATTCGTAGTGCTTGCCGCTGTCATGTGACATCTGATGTCGAATCAAGTTTGATTTCCAGTTGAAGGCCTTGGGACACTGATCACACTTATATTCCCTCTCCTCAGAGTGGGACAGGGTGTGGGCCTCCAGGCTGAGGGACGCACAGAAGAGACGCAAGGAAATTTTATCAGTTCATAGAGAGATTAGTTTTCTATCTCATAGTTGTGAATCGCCGCCAACTCCCTTCATGCATCCGCAAAAAGAAATTCCCAAGGAAAAATTCACATATAAATCAATGTGATAAGATGTGTCTGCTCTGCTATTACCTCTGGACATCAGGGAAGACCTGGTCGCACTCCTTACACTCATGCAGGCCATGAGACATGTGAAGGGGCCGCAAGTCTTGAGGTTCTTGAGCCTTCAGGTCACTGTCCCCTCCTGTATATGGAAGAGGAGATGTGAGAAATCACACACTCAGAAGACTGTTTTAAACATCTCATGGCCTCATCATTTTTGGTTCAGGTTTTGTTCCATATAAAATCTCATTCTTTTTACATTTATTTCCTGTCTGCACTACATGCTGTCAAACACTCTTCAATATGTGCGTATCTCTCTGTACTGACAGCTGCATCTTCCATTCCTTCCTGAAATCATATTTACATTGCTGCAGGCACTGGACACTCACATTACACCACATGTCTTGCACCTCAAACATTTAGAATGAAGACTGATGGCAATATTCACTACCTACAGCTGTAATAATTTTGTCTCCTTTCCTCATGGGACAAACAATAATCCAACACTACTCTGTTTTTTATGTATGTATATATATAAATATATATATATATATATATATATATATATATATATATATATATATATACATAGGGCTATATATTTAGGGCTGTGTTGTCAAACGCTTATTTTTTTAATCGCAATTAATCGCAGATGCTTCGTAGTTAACTGTGATTAATCGCAGTTTGAATTGCATGTGTAAAATTCTGTTATTTTACATATCAAGACAGTTCTAAGCCCATAATGTAGTATATTTTACCAAAGTCATCTTTTGTTTAAAAAAGTGCATGTAGACCAATTTCCAAATATTAGGAAGTATAAGATTAAATATATCAGGGCACTCTCTTTAACTACTTTAAAACAAACAATAGCACCATTAGAAAAACTATCAAAATTTCTAGCTGGATTAACAGCAATCAAGTGATATGTATCACTGGCAGAAAATTTCTATCTCGCTTATGACAAACGAACAGTCTGAAACAGGAGTTTTTCATCCATCACTTTTTACCGCTTCACAATATGGCAAAGGGACTGACTACAGGTTAGTCAAAGGGACAAAACGGCTTAAATTTGAAATTGCGTTATGGATTCTTTTTAACTAATCACGATTAATGCATTAATGCTGACAGCCCTAATATATATATATATATATATATATATGTATATATATAAATATATAAATATATATATATATATAGCATCATCTTTACAGCTTGCATAAGGTAAAACACATTTTGGATGATTTTGTAAACATTATGCTCCCACAGTTCATTACTCTATTTTTCCACAGTTGCAGCAGTGTCACACTTCTCAGCCACTCTTCACTACTCAGTATTTACTGTAGCTTCAAACGAGCCCATTCATTTAGAATCATAAGTCTAACCTGGGTTAAGAAAGGAAGAAGGGGGCATCCCACATGGCTGCTTCTGGTGGTCCAACAGCTGGTTGCGGGACTCAAAGTGTTGGTCACAATCCTCACAGCGGTACTGCCTCTCCTCTGCAGAATGAACGGGAGAAAAATCAGTATCTTCTGCATTTAAGTGAGCTGTATATGTTGTTATTTCTTCAACAAGTGTGCGTTTGGTGCAGACCGTGAATATCAGGAGCCATCGTGTCACATGAATACTCTTCAGCCTTCATGAAAAGTAGAAGCTCCTCACCGGGAAAAATCTCTCTGGTGACTTTGTAAAAGATCTGCAACACAGACAGAATATTTTTCACAAATCTAAATGTGCATTTCACTTACAGAGGGAACAAAAAACCTGCACAGAGAAACAAATTATTTTTGCGCTAGATTGATCTTTTTGTTTCCCTGTAAAGATGTTGCAGCTGCTTTTGTTTTGACTGTATTTAATTTTTCCCCCTTGTTCACACGAGACAAAAATGTGGGCCTCGATACTAATTTCTCCGTTAGCAGAGGCCCTCGAGGGTAGCTCTTGGTATTGTACAAATACACACATAAACACTCAAATCACCTAACTTGTGTACATGATTGTCATGCCACCACAGCCACTACTGAAAGCAGACTTATACATGAAAATACACACACTCATTAACTTGTAATTAATCATCATATAAGGCATCAATCTTCATGAGCATGAATGAACGCGCAAACAAGCATCCTGCAGAATAAATACACTGTCTCATAGCTACACAAAAAGATTACCGTGTACAGGAAGTGGTACATGAATGTGTGTAGAGCAAACTCACTAACTTGACAGCAAGCAAAACAAGCAATAAAAAAAAACATTTTCAGACATAGAGCAAACTTCAAAAGAGAGAGTAAACCACCTTGATGTGCCCATTTTCATTTTTGAATTTTGGACAACCATAATGACAATACAACTTACACATAAGGAGAAAGTTGTAAAACGTGCGCAAAAAGTAGATGTTCCATATGAAATGCCGCCCTAACTAAGATCTACTTATATTTACAACATTGATATTGTGCATGTTGATCTTGCAATATTAATATATCTCAAATATACTGTGCGCCCTAGACAATATACACATATATCACAAAGTATTTGGAGAGGGGGAGTCACATTAAAGAATCTGCTGAGAGACTCTGCGACTGTGAAGCTTCCCATGGACACACAATAGCCTTTCTCTGCAAAACAATCACACATGCGGTTATTCTGGGAATGCTTCGGACATTTTACATATCAACTTCCTTTGCTGTGTCAACATGACAATAACGATGGAGGAATTTATTAGAAGTGCAATTGGTTGGGAGGGGGGATGGAGGGGGATGCTTCTGGGAAGTCATGGGTCACAGGTAGACAGCTAATAAGGGAATACTATATCACTAGAGCCACAGAGGCTCCACAAAGGCTTATGATAAGTATCTTGGTAAAAATAAAGATCGTGATGCAATCTGTACACTATTCTCTAATAGTATGTGTCATTGTTCTGACTTCTGGCCTCTAACTAGACATCATTGTGACACCAAGGTAAAAGGGTCTGACCGAGACGGAGCTCTTGCATGTTACTATTTATGAAAATGATTGATACACAGTAGGTGGTGTTTTGTGTGGTATTAAAGTATGATTTAAATTCAGGCAATAGAAAAATGTAAACCGCCAAGAAAATCAGTTGGCGGGTAACAGGCACGACAAGTTTTGGTCCCACTGCAGGCTCAACCAGTTATTACATATTAACCACCAAATTTAATCCAAGAATATTTCTGTCTAATGTTATTTTATTATTCATTCCAAAACATTTTTGGAGCATTTGAAGAATGTTTTCATCTGGTTCTGTGGAAGGTCCTCAGAGAAAAGCTGGCCAGCTTCTTTACTGGTTTGTCAAAGAGAAATACAGTCCCGGTGAGCAGCAGAGCTAAACCCCCATTGTTTCAGCAAAAGAATTAAGGGAACTGAACTTTGAGATTCCTTGATCCTTGACTTTTTTTTTTCTTTTACTTAAGCCTGTGTCTATACCATAAATACACAAGCATGATTACATGGGGTGTCCATCAGAGAGCGTACAGACTCGTGCAGACAAACACACAGAAGTACTCAGAGGCCATCACCCCTGCAAGGTCACAAAAATATTGTGATTTAGGAACAATCAGACAGCAGCTCAAACAGACATGTTGTTCTGCAGAGATTCCGCTCGGAGAGGCTGATACTGAGACCGAGGAGGGAGGCTGTTTGGAAAGCTGTCAGAGTGTGTAGAAAGGCTTCGGATCGTTAAAGCTAACGGACGTTGAAAACACTTTGTTCATACAAAACAGTGCCCAAGTTTATGGTAGAACACCACAACTGAATCAGTGTTCCAACGGAATAGCAAACATCCACCAAATTTAAGTTTCCATCAGCAAGAAACTCCTCTGTTTGTGTCCTACCGCTTTCTTTTAGGAATCAGCCCCTTAACACATAAAGATGAACTGTGTGATAGTTAGAGTACAGTACACACACGTAAGCAAAAAGAGTGATTATGAACGAGATGGGAATTCCCCCTATGCAGTGCCACTTTTTCCTCTCAAGGATGCCCCAGATAAACAGAGAAAAAAATACACACATACTAAAACAAACAGGCATCACACAACCTTAGATTTTTTTTGGGTTGCATTCAGCATCTTATGGACATCCAAACAAACCCACACACAGATCAAGGGGAAGCAGTTTAACCAGTCGTTAAAGATGAATCTGTATCTAAGACAGCGAATGTAAAAGCTGCAGCTTCAGCATCAAGGACATTTTTTTTCATGACATAACTGCAGAAAACGGAGTTTGAACAATTTTCACACAGAAATAAGAGACTTTAGTTTATAGTCAAAATCTGCTGAATATTTTCTTTTTGTGTCTATTGTTTTTGTCTATGTAGGTTAGTTTATCGAGTTATTACTTGTCTTTCCTTTCTCACACACTCTCACTGTCAAAGGTTACAACCATAAGAAGATCAGGGGCTATAATCGGACAACTTGTTACTTTGACACCATTAGTCATTAGCAGAGTAAACACAGTCACATTTTCCCGGGGCACACCCTGCTTGCCAATTCCTCGCTCACATAGAGCTCATTCCACAGGTATGCCATTCACTCACAATGCTGTTCCCCAATGAACTCTGACTGGATGCTCTTCTTTGTGCACAGTGAATATATTAAAGTAATCGACACAGAAAAACAAACACACCTCAAACACTATTTTTTGGGAAAAGATACAGTTAAACAATAAAATAACAAGAAAAACAGATACTATTGTTTACTTGTGCTTTTTAAGCTGTTGTATTACATACCCACATGTTTTTTCGACCTCCCTGCAGCTATGGGTCGTGCTGCATGCACGGTATATTTGGCAGTCATTGCTTGGCCTCTAAATAAAACCATAATGTGACTTAGATAGCAATAAAGAGGAAAAGCACACAATGTGCAACTAGTTCCAGGTAATTGGATGAATGTGTAAGGAAGCCAGCATGACTCTCTTCATGTAAGGCTGAGCCAGCTGTGGGCGCTTGGCCTCAGAAAAAAAAGGGAGAAAAAAAAAAAAGAAAGGAAACCTTCATCTGTAAAATGACTTTTTAGGTTTTTAATCCCTACAGGTGTAACAAGTGAGTATTAACCATTTAAACTGGAGCAGACGTCAGGTTTTTGCCTGTAAAGCTCTAGCTGAAATAAAGTGATCCTTTTTCAGAATTCAGCCTTGTGACTACTTCTAACCAAACAAGCTTCAAGCTGTTATCTCTGAGCTGTAATCACTTCTAGCATGCTCGTACACTGAATAGCCGTCAGTGTTTTGCTAATATGCCCCCGAGCCACTTCACTGCACTCAATACTGAGTGAGAATCAATAGAGTGGATGAGATTAACACTCATATCCCTCTGTACTATCTTATGAAAAGCTCTTCGGGGCCTTGTTGGAAATGCTAATTACATTTTTAATCAATTTTCTATTCAATTGAATCAGTAGACTGAGGAGCACATTGTAGGGTTTTGAAGCACTAATTGCTCTAATTATCTTAACAACAAAATGTGTTGACTGTGGAGGGATCTATGCACCAGCCGCTCATTCTGTGTTGTTTACTGCAAGCGGAAAGTTTAAGCATAGAAAAAGAGAGACGCTTAAAAGCTACAACTCAATTCAAACAACAGGTTGCTAGTGTCAGATGGAAGATTTAACAATTAAACATTAAATTTACTGACTGTTGCAGCAGGGTTTAATGAAAAATGAAATCACAGACTGGTTATTAGTTTTTACAGGACTTAGAGTTGTGGCACACCGAAGTAATTACAGGTTTCAGTGTGACTCACAAACTGCTACACCTGCCATCTCCTTCCTCTCCAGTCTTTCCTGTTGCTTTCCACTCTGCAGTGTCACATACATATAAAGCAATAAAACAGAAAGCCGTGAAAATGAAAGGCTGTCCTTGTTGAAATTCGGTAAAATGTGGAATCTACAGCTAAAGCTCAGAGGAAAGAAATACAAGCAGCATCTGTCATTTCTGTCCCATTAATTTCAAACAGCTGGGTATACAGTGACATAATGTTTTTCTTCCCCTTTATGTTGAGAGGATCTTGTTGTTTGAAAAATCACGAAATATAATGAGAGTATAATCCTTGCACACTCTATCATTATTTGCCTATGTATTTGAAAATGAATTCCCTACAGGGAATTTCATGCATATGAAGCAAAGCTGAATAGAGAGAAAAAAAAAAAGTGCGGAAAAGGGGAAATGGGATCCTGAACAGTTCCTCCAGTTAGAAATGCAGGCATTGTCTCACTCATTCATTCCTCTCTCACTCTGTTCTCCTGAGATTGGTCATAAAGTTTTATGATAAACAGAACTGGGTCAGAAATAAGAGGATGGAGACCAGTTTAATTCTCACACTGGCAGAGTTAAACTGGCACTTGAAAGGATCCAGGGCCAAATAATGACCAACACCCCTGGAAACCGCTGTCATTGTAGGACAAAGTCTTGAAACATATCAAGTGGCAAATCATTTCTGTCTGATGGCATGAGAAGATTTCTTTAAACGAGTTTCTGAGGGAAGATTAAGCCGAACAAGAAGCATGCAAGCCCTGAGCAACTCAGTCAGGCTCTTCTGTGGAAAACTGGTGATGGGGCACGTTATATGTGGCGAATACATAATATGTGGTTTCAGGCTGGGTTTGGACTCAGCGCTTCTCTGTGGCAGGAAAGACCTGCTGGAATCAGGTACGGCGTGTTTTAATGTTTCCAGCTCAGAATGAGGAGCATGGGGAGTCATCTGAACCACAATGAGCAATTCACAGTCCTGCAGCCGGTGCAAACACACACACACATACGCACACACAGTCTCATGTTCTTACATGCATGCATGTAGAAAACCAGGCACTTACAGGTGTGTGCACACACTTGAGAGACAAAATGAAACACTTGACTCACTCACAGCAAGTCAATGCACATAAACGTCTGTGCACACATGAGCATAAAAAGCCCTCATGAGCTGAGGGGCACACACACACACACACACTCACACAGAGACACAGCACTAAAAACTGACAGCGCCTTTACAAGACCACCCCATTTAGTCTATTCATGTTAAACATACAGACGGCCATTGTGAGACGCTACAGTGTGTTTTCAAAAACACCAATGTTGGCCGGAAGGCTTAAAGACTGCACATTGTACTGTGTTGTGACAGTGTGTAATACTTAACAATCACCTCATCATAGCCATGTCCGTGACCTGTCGGAGCCTTACACAGCCACCCAAGCAGAACCACAGTGTTGACAGCGAGTCACACCTCGTGCAGGGGGCAGCTCAGGAGAGCTCTCTCTGCTTGTTTGTCTCTCTGTATCTATTACAAGAGAGTGATAACTATGTTTGGAAGGACTCTTCTCCTTTTTGTTCATGCTCTCTTTAGCTGTATGTTCTCTGTCCTCTTTCCAGAGATGAGCAAGACGGATGAGAGGAACATGATGTGAGTGAAAGGGAGCAGGCTTGTTACTAAGATCTAAGTTGCAAGTTTGAAGATTTTTTGTTTATTTCATGGCAAAAAACTAATCAAATCCAAATTCATCCTCCCCGACATTTGCAGCTACCACATTGTGATTCATTAATCTAATTACAGTTTTTGCTGAAATTTCAGTGGCGGACTCTCAACGAGAAATTTAGATGGACCACCAGTGAGAAGTGACGACAACCATGCGAGCTAGATTATGTTATTTTTATCCGGGTCAAGTGATGGTATGCACCACACACGCGTCAAACAAAGTTTAGGGTCTTGTCTTCCGGCCTGTCTGTGCACCTCTATGTAGGAGGAGCCCCTGGCTGGGGGGATTACTGAGATGAACAGGCCCCCATGTGTGCAGCACGCACCTCTCTACAGCCAGGTGAGCAGCAAAAGGACTGTGGCATTCCTGGCATATCTAAGAGTTTATATCGCAAGCGTGACTGGGAAGTGTGTGGAACTATCATCTTGACCGGCCGCCTCTGATCGTGCCCTGTGGTCTTTGCACGGCAGAAGCCAGAGCACAATTACAGAAGGAAAACATGAAGAGATAACGAGGAGTCTCTGCAGTGCAGCGTGGGAAAAGAGCTGTGTGTGTGTATGTGTGTGTATGTTAAGTGAAGGCAAGGTGGGCCAAATGCTATCTGACTTAGATCACAATAACACCTTTTAACACAAAAGAGCACAGAAATGGCAGCTATTGGAAAATACAGCAAAGCTTTCTGGCAATGGAGTTGTGTGAGAAAAAAAAGAAAAAAGTGGGGGCTGAGTGGTGTTAAAAAGCTTGATTCATCCTGCTGGACGGCAAGATTCAGAAGACACATCACCGTTTGGGAATTCAAAATCGATTCAACCACATGCTTTTTCTCTCCTTCTCTTGTTTCTTTCATTTTTTAAGATGGTATTCATCTTGTGCTGGGGTGAGGAGTCGTGTCTCCACGTACCTGATCATCTACCTGGCACGCTGTCAGGTTATGTTGCGTGGCCGCAGGGGCAAACTGGACGTGCTTCAGCCAGCTCCCTATATCTGGTTTGCTGGCATCCACGCAGAATTTCACATGGCCTGATCCATCCAAGATCTGCAGAGAGGGAATGAAAAAAAAAAAAAAAAAGAGGAGAGAGATCAGACTTTGATCAGTATCAGACCAGGTTACTGTGTCCAAACACTGCCTAACCACATACCTCCCACTGAGAAATACCAGTTAAATGTTAGGAGCAGCTCTGTAGTGCAACACACCAACGTGCACAAATACACAAGACACAGTAAAAAAAAAAAAAAAAACCCTCATAAACACACACAGTAATTAATCAGTAATTCATATTTACCAATGTTTTTTTTTTTTTACAAAAACATTGGTAAATAAGAGATTAGGAAAATAAATATGACATATTATAGATCAATTTTTTCCTTGACTCCTAAAGGTGATTTTCAAGTATATTGTGAAATCCATCCCTTTTAGGAACAAACACAAAAATAATCTTAATATTCTAATGTTAAAAAGCAAATCAGCTCCAGTACAATATGAATAAGCAAAAAAGTGAAAGCAATAAATCAGTAATGCAAAAATCGATTTTTTTTATTCTTAATTTTTGTTTAATCTTTTTTTGTTTGTTTTTTTCGTTTGTAGATGAACAAACAAAAATGAGCAAACAAACAGTAAAAAGCTAAGAAATTAAATCCAATTTTAAAATGGTTTTTAAATTATTGCTGATTTAAACAGAATCTAACATTTAGATTTGTTGCTGAAAAAACAGTTTTTACTAAATCATTTCATAATAATAATAATGATAAAATAATTATTTTAATATTAGCCTGCTTTTCTCATTTACACTTCTAAAGTAAACGTCTGATTAATAAAATGACAACAAATAAAAAAGAACTGAATTATTATGGAACTCATCAGATCAGTGAACATTAAATGAAATATTTCTGCTGTATTTTTTCTTGTTGGATTATAAATGAGATGTTGGTTTTTTCTATCTTAACATTTATTACACAGCAGCTGTAAACTTTACAGGGAAACATAAATTGCCGGAAACCGCTAGCGATAAGAATTATGAAGACAAGCCGATTGTTAGGATGCAAAACAGAATCTCTCTCAGGGTCACAAATCTGCCTTTCCGCCTTTGTATTAACCTGCCGCTGAATAAATATTTAGGTTTTATAAAGCCCATTGTCCGGACTCGTGGGTCTGCTTGTAACCTATCTCCACACTTCTCTCTCTCTTTCTCTATTTTAACCATAAAACTTCAAAATGATCAGTTAGCCTAACGAAAAGTAGTTTTTCTTTGTGCTCTCTATCCATTCAGTAGACTGATAAATGTTTTCGTTTTACTCAAAGTCTGAATCTTCTTACCGTTGGAACTCGTGTTACAACCTCTTAGGATGATAACGGCGTGTTTCAGTGAGAAAAAGAGCCGAAAACTCCGGTTTAAAAAAGGGGAAAAGAAAGAAAAAAGTAAATAGCAAAACTTTACTGTAAAATGAACAATAAATCTAAAAATGCATTCTTGCTAGTTGCGTCCTCCAGACTTTAGGCACCGTAAGAGCCATCGGTGTATTGCTAGTTTTTTTTTTTTTTTTTCGTTGTCTCTTCTGGTCTCCAAGCCGCAGGACGAGCCAATGTCTCGCCGGCGCGCTTTCACTTTACTGTCTCTTAGACACCGCGAGCTCGGTAGATGTAAATCCTCTCCGTGTATTGTCTCTGGGACAGCGCGGAGTTGGACTCGCCGTTTCTCCTCTCACTGTCCTACAGACATCGCGGGACGGAACTAAATCCCCTCCGGCGCATCAACTTGCTCCCAACTTTTCTCTGCGTGCGCTTCGTTTGGCTCGTCCGCTCCTCTCTTGTCACCCCTCCTGTCCTGACGCGCCCAGGTGTCCTCTGGTAGCCATTCAACTTTTCATTTTTCTCTTCCTCTCTCCCCCCTCTCCACCTCCTCAGCCTGCTGGGATGTGTCGTGTAAATGACAGCGGGGAGATTCAGGGGTGGTAGATCTCAGGCATCGCCCTCAGTTTGTTTGATGTTTCTCATTCACGCACTGTCTCATAAAGACGTGTCCTGCGCGTCCATCCCTATTATTCTCCCAAAGGAGAGGCGACTCGGAGCACGGGGCTTGTCTTTGCCCCTGTCCCCAGTCGGAAGAGACTCCTCTCTGCAGTAAATTTTAAAGTGACAGGGGCCCGGGGTTGGAGAGGGTGAGCGGGGTCAGGGAGAGGTCGCGATGGGGTTTCGGCAGCACACTTTAATGAAGCAAAGTGGTGTGTATCACTAATGCACGTGCTCCCAAACTTTTCCATCACATGCTTGAACCTGCGTGAACAATATAGTCGAATAGTCCGGCCCTGCAGAGTTTTAGAGGGTTTCAGTTAGCCTATTATTTGTTAATGTTTTTGTTTGTTTTTCTGTTAACATTTTTGTTGCTTTCTTTTTGTAGGAACTGCGTGTAAAAATAGTTATGAAAGGATTTCTTTTTTTCATTTTTTTTAAAAGGTGGAATAATGGTAAAATCTAGCTGTTATGTGTGTTGGAGAAGTAATAAAACAGCCATATATTTAGGTGTTCCTCTTGAGGACGGCTCGGAAACTCCACACATTAGAAGTGCCACTTTTTTTTAGAGACATTGACCTAATCACTAGCATTTTTCCGACTTAAACAAAACCCTCAGTAGGCAGTTTCCCCTCTTTACACCCGCTCTCACTAACACACATACAAAAGAAAGGGGGTAAAAAAACAAACCAGCCAATGGACTTTTTGAAATGCTCAATTTCCCTTTATAAAAGAAAGACTTGAAAAAAGTCAAAGTCAATCTTGAAATTAACAACAATTTGATCGTGTTTATTGTTCTCTGTGCACCTGCTCTGCAGCCCACTCATAAGAGGATGCAAAACTGCTGGACATTTTATTTCCTGAGTGTCTCACTTAAATTGTAAATTTGAAGTTGATATTATGAAGAAACGGACATGGGTATGGGACAATAAAGAAACGTTCTGGTTGTCAGTGAGCGGAGTTTATTAGGCAGCTTATAAAACCAGAAAAGACGGGGCTCCGGCTGATGAGAGCAGATGGTGATGGATAACTCCTCACTGTGTGACATTGACCTTCCATCCCAGATAATGACCATTGTTTTACGAAATCGCGGAGCAAATGTGCAGGAAGGACAGGAAAAATCATGTGTAAATAAGGCAGGACCTCGCCACCGATTCCCATCGTCTCGCGCTCCTTGAGAACCGAGGAGGGACCCCGGTCCGCCCGGTCATTGATTTCCTGCCTCTCCTCGACTTGTCCATTGTTGGAAGCCTTTTTAATTTAGCCATAAATTGGGAAAGCTCAAGTCGAATGAGCTGTTCTATTTTCTTCCTGTCAGGATGAGGGATTTGTTTTATGATGCATTGTGTATTAAATACAAGTAATCTGGGAAAGTGATTGCTTCACGGCCTCTCCGGGTCTGATCGAGGATCCTGATAGGGAGAGCGCTTTTAGGGCTTTTCAGAAAAAGAGGAAATGTGTGGAAAAAGGAGGATAAACACGCGGGTTTGAGGTAGCCTATCCCTGGAGGGTAAAGTGGGGTAACAACAGTGGATGGACCCCCACGGCCTGACCGCTTAAGACAAGTTGCGCTTCTTCGCCCGGTCAGGAGATGGCGTGCTCAACTGAAGTGAACTTTTTTTTTTTATTATTCAAAGTTGCATTGGAACATTTCAGATGACAACCTGACACTTAAAACATTCATGGGATTCACTTTGTTGTTTTTGTGAAGCCAATGTTGCATTAAATCATCAGATCCGAAACCAAACTGTCTGAATCTATGAAACAGACTATAATTTTAGGCCTCCAATGTCTATTTATGACACCAGCAGCTGCAATGCATTATCTCCAGATATGCAATCGATTCAAGCAGCTTTGTAACTTGTCTTTGTAACTCTAATAGGGTTGAAGAAACTGACCCCACTTCCAAAATAAAAAAAGATAGGCATATAGGCTATATACATAGGTGTATATATATATATATATATATATATATATATATATATATGTATGTATATATAAATCCGTTTCTCTATGTTATATTTTTTTACGGTCACGTGCTGGTAAGTTTTACTTCATGAAAGAAAAGTCGTATCTCTGTATCCTTTATCAGTCAGCTTTCTAACATAGCCTACTCTAGAAAAAAAGGAGGTGATTTCTTTCTTGTCTGTGGGAATTGCAAAACATCTACATTAAGGCGTCAAATTGTTAGATGGGACATGAAAGATGTGCTTGAATATATAATCACTTGAACAAGCCGCTCTGAAGCTCTTGAAGACCGATGGGGTGAATTTAAAACACTTGTTCGTTTAATAAACCACGAGAATGATTTGCAAGGCGTAGCTCTAATTCATATTTGTTTGAGCAATCCGCCATAAACACTATTCTGATGTACTCAGATGAAATAGATCCGTTTTTATCTGAATTATGCCATGCCTTTTGTCATAATGGTTGTGACGTGCTAAATAGCAGTGTGGAAAAGCTGTTTATCAACAAATTACAAACCAAACACACGCAGGCTTCAGGGTATGTTAGTTCCGACTATATCATGCAACACAGCATTTCATACTTGTTTAAGCGACTTCAACAACATACAGCATCGGGATAATTTTAGTGCTGAGGCTTTAAAGTGCTGTGAAATTTTTTGAAATGGGCATAACTGCGTAAATGGGCCCATGCTTAATTTGCTTGCGGCTCTCATGTTTATTTTAGGTGCTCAGTCACGCAAATACCGATTCATAGAATTGTTATGGTCACACTTTACCTGATCTGAGTTTCAGTTTAATGTGCAAACACAAACCAGCCCCCCCTTTTAAGCATTTGGATAGATTCAGTAATGTTTATCTAGTCTGCAAAGGGATTAAAATTTTGCTGCTCAATCCAGAGTCATCCAAAGTCATGATGGGACAATCTGGAGAAGAGGGGGATTCCCGTGCGGGTTGCAAACTGACTCCAGACAGTGAGGTGCAGAGCCTCGCGCTGCAGCTGAGGGGCCACATGGAAACACTGGGAAGGCCTGTGTGGTGCATTCCACCACATCCTCCCGGAGAGCGGGAAGAAAAAAAGGAGGAGAGAAAGAAAATATCGCAGCCAAATCCACATTAAATAGTTCCACCATTCATGGCAGGACCTCCTATTGACACCGACGAAAAGCTGCATTAAGTCTCCATCATGAGTCTGTATACACACGGCCCCCTGCGCATTTTATTTTTACTTAAATGTGGGGGCGACTCAATCAAGTGGTGGGAACTCATTCATACCTCAAACGAACGGTTGGGCTTCAGTTTGCACAAGACTGCAACTTTTTTCTTTAATTTGCACATCCATTAACCACTATTAGCGCACAATGCAATGAGTGCACAACTCTAAGGCCCTATATTAAACGATATACTTGCTGTCCCTGTATCCCAATTACCATTAAAACACAGCATAGGAAATGAAAGAAGAAAATGTAAATAAAAAATTTCCTTGAGTCTGGAAGTAAGCCCGTTGTGAGCGGCGTGTTAATCTCCACCTCAGTAATTTGGTTCTGCGGGAGAAGACAGAAGCCCTGCTGCTGTGCCCTGCACTTCATAAATCACTGCTTTATGTGGACAAGGTCAGCACCCCCTCTCTTCCACGCTCCCCCTTTCTGCTGGCCCCTCCCGGACCCTCCGCCATGTTTACCCGGCAGCCCGGGGGCTCTCAGGACCAGACCAGCTCACTTCTAATTACTTTGGATTATTTTCATTTGCCGGGGGTCAGCCAGGCATTCCGGCAGAGAGAGAAAGAGAGAGAGAGAGAGAGAGAGAGAGAGAGAGAGAGAGAGAGAGAGAGAGAGAGAGAGAGAGAGAGAGAGATGATTTCTTGACAAATTCTGTGGCCTGTCAGGAACAAGCTTGGCGTGTTTGCTGAATTAGCACACGGTCATTTTGTTTTGGCACTGTCTGTTCCTGCCTTTGACAGCTTCTTGCGGAGCACAGCAACAAGACGTTTCTTCGTAAATTACCCTACTTGTTCTTCATTTACACAGACAACTCTTAGTTAAACAAACAAACAAATAAACAAACAAACAAAAGCATTTTTGTCCATACTGACTAATTTTTACCTCTAAGTGTTATTTGAATGAGACAAGACTCCATCCTTTGCTTGAGAGCTTTAATGAAAAACATTACTGTAAGTCACCTAGAAATGCAGAAATAAAAAGTGCAAGAAAGGGCTCTGTTTTATACTTTTAAGTTTCAGACAAAGAGGAAAAGAAAAAGAAGATTCCATGTATTCCTTAAAAGAAGAATGTCTTTTACAGTGGAGCTCAACCTTTTTCCTATTTGAAGAAAAGAGGCATTTATGAATGGATAAAATGATTGGGGAACTTAAAAGAGGCTGGAATGAGGTGGTGGTGGTGGGGGGGGGGGGGGGGGGGGGGGGGGGGCGTTCAGAGATGCACACAAAGTAGTAGTGCATGCTGGGGTAATCACAGACACTTCCTCCGTAGAACTTTGGCACACAGGCCACACTGTATGTGGGCTATTGGGTGCGATAAAGCTGCACAAGAGTCAAAGGTCACGTTTTTGAAGCATAAATTCAGCGGGCACACAGCTCCTATACGCATGGGACAGGCTGGAAACTTAAACAACTCCCTCCATCCCACTCCCTGCAGTGGAGAAAGGGGGTGGTAATTAGAGCATGTTGCCTTTTGCCACAGGGAGAACAAATTGGCTCTAAAACTCTCATAGATATCATCTTTAAAAGACCTTTTTATGTATGAGAGGTAAAGTGGTATGGAGCTGAACACGGCACTTCAGATGTTCAAGTGTCACACATTCATTACATTTATTGAGCTCTCTTCTCACGTTTAAAGTCGGGACTCTGTTAATACTGTGACAACCTGCTTTTCATATACCATATCCAATTGGAAGGCTAATATTTTAATGACGGTGGGTATCAGACAAAGATGTACTTGGATCACTGTGACAGAGGACAGCGGTGTTGTGTCAGACCCATATGCCTTTCCAGCCATCGCAGGGAAAGCTGATTCTTAAAGAGAAGAATTCTGGTATGACATTAATGAAGAAACCCCCCACCCCCCAAAAAACAAGTTTAATAAAAATTAGACGTTTATTAGTATGACATTCATAACTGAACGACATGTAAACAAGTAACAAACAGTTTTTCATTGTTATCAAAGGGCTCAAATAAAGAAGCTGCTTTCAAATCTGACTTTTGTTCTGTTTTTCAGACCAGAGAAAGATGAGAAATTGAGAAAATGTTTTGTAATAGTTGCTCTGTATGTCTGACACATGTACAAAAACACCAGGTTTTCCAGGTAAACTGAGGAAAGCATCCACACATTAAAAAGTCCTGGGTCAAACTGGGTTGAAAAGGACCAACTAATTTCTGGGTTATTTCAAGCCAGACATCTGGGTTGTTGCCCCAACTTCTGGGTTAAAATAACCCAACATTGTAGTCAATATAATCATGGTTCTGGGTCAAATATTCGACCTGAAAGTTGGGTAAAAAAAAATAGAAATAAAAATAAATAAATAAACAAATAAATAAATAAATAAACACAGTTTTCTGGGTTGGTCCCTTTTTAACCCAGCAGGAGTTTTTACTGTGCAGTATTAGAAGTCTGTGAATGGCAAAAATGCATCAGAGAAGTATGTAAACCCTTTCTTCCACAGTACGCGAATTGAATTTCTTTCTCCGAATGACGTGAA
The DNA here is from genome assembly GCA_023101725.1 of Atherinomorus stipes. Classification (NCBI taxonomy): domain Eukaryota; kingdom Metazoa; phylum Chordata; class Actinopteri; order Atheriniformes; family Atherinidae; genus Atherinomorus; species Atherinomorus stipes. The sequence goes on along the minus strand of JALJCO010011123.1, from coordinate 136,911 downwards.
CTAGAGAGGCTGCTAGCTGCTAAGCTAGCCTCTTTAGCGCCACCTAAAAGCAGCTGATTACCTGCCGTGGAGTAGTTATGACCAGCTGTTATGACATGAACTAGAGAGGCTGCGAGCGAGATGCTAAGCTAGCCTCTTTAGCACCACCTGAAGGCAGCTGATTACCTGCCACAGAGTAGACCATGGCAGGTGACTCCAACGAGGAGGAGGAGGAGGGAGATAGCCGTGCTGAGTTGCAGAAATTCAGCAGTTTTCGGTGCTTTAACAGGAGGGACAGCACTACCAGGCACCAGTGGATTATATTTATCAGTGAGGATGTGCAGTCGGTAAGTGTTGCTGCTTGTGTAACTTATTATCTTTTGTGTAAGAGACCAGTAAACGGTGGTTGACGAGCGGACAAGCTGCTAATGTAGCTACAGAAGCTAACACTGTTTGGTTAACTTTATGTCACACGTCCGCTCCTTATATTCATCAGAGTCCATCCCTTTTACTCCGCAGATCCTCTCCATCAACCATGCCATTACGTTTTTATCATGTTTTTCTCTGTTGGGACATCATTTCCTTCACTTGCTCTGTCCTGATAAAACTTTGTTTTGGCTTTGACGTTTGTCTCGTGAACGCGCTTACAGACAGGTCTAACTCTCGTACGTATTCTCGCGACAAACAAAAGTTGGGGATGAAAAGAGGTTAAAATGAGCTCATTAAATATTCGTCTCACCCAACTATAATTAAAAATTCATTTGAAAATAATTTAAGAAGGATTGTGTATGTAAAACACTAGGCTATGACACCTTTAACCGTACTGTGCATCAACAACTTGCAGAAATTAATTTAATTTGTGCAATGCCACACCTCTCGAAACACCTGCTGTGAAGAAGAGCCTTGCTCTTTAAACAAAACTCAACAATCACCAACACCTGGTTGTAAACCCACTGATTGAAAACACCAGACTCCAGTTTCACTTTCATATTAGCTGCTAATCCTAGAGCTGCACATACTTGTGTTCCTCAGGTAAGAGCAAATAATTTTACAATATTGGTCAGGTACAGTCCAACATTTAGTCTCATTTGTTCAGCTGGATCCTTTATATCTAATCTTCAAACTTTTTCTTTTTTGAAAAAGAAATCAAAATCTAAAGGGTTCACAAACTTTCAGTTGTCACTGTGCATGGACATGATTAAAGTCAGATTGAACTCAGGAAACAACAAATCAGTTGCAACAACCGTAAGAGGAAGAAAAGCTGAGCGGCTCACACATAACACAGGGGCATGGAGTGGCTCCCATTAAAGGCTTCACTGGCTTTCAGTGGCATCAAAGAGGCCCCTGAGTTAGGCCGGGATTATATTCAACCAGAGAGCTTGTTGCACCGTCGAGTTCGGGGCACATGTTGATGCCGCCGCCAGTGCAGAGTGCTCCTGGCAGCACTCTCATCCAAAGCACTCATTAAAATGCAGCTTGGATACAATTTTCTGCTGTGGAACACACACACAGACATACACACAAAAAGAAACAAAACAAAAAAGCCCATAAACGCTCCTATGACAAAATATGTTTTCAGTGTTTCTCACTTTGTTACATTTTAAACTCAGCATTTTGTTTCCCACTTTAAAACAAAACAAAACAAAAAGGAAACAAAAGAAACATACCACCGTAGCTCATGCAAGAACGTAATAGCGGAGTGGAATAATTGGCCATTTTATATGCAATTGTGCATTATGTTTGAAATGTGCTCACAAAGACATGCAATCATACTGATATTCACAATGATGAGAATGAATGTGCTGAGTTTGGATGCACTGAATGAGGATAAGATGCAAATAAGTGTGTGTGCATAATTGGGCAAAAAAAAAATCTAATGAAAATGTGCTCTGTTACAAGTTGATAAATGTTAATTTATTATCCAGTCTTAATGGATACAAACTTGTAAATACAAGAACATAAATTTACATACGGAGTCTAAGAAAACTTCTCAGAGTCTGCATGTGCCTCCTGAGGGCTGTTTTCTTAGATAATAGAGTCTCTCTTGGCACATCTCAGTAGTCAGATTTGATTTGAAGCATCAGATATGTTCGTCGATACTCCCCAGGTTTATTCAATTCCAAACCAATCAGTCTAGTGTCATACACTTTTGGGTTAATATTCTAACCGTAAGGCCCAGCACTATGTGAAGATAAATCTGCTTTTATGATGGGTTGTTATGGGTTTTATAGCACTGGGTTTGTGAGGGACTGATTTGGGGATCAATCACCTGCAGGTGTCTGCCGGCTGCTGGGGTGCTGTGAGGATCGATTGAGGATCCAGAGCTCTGGTGATGGAATAGAAGTGTATTTTGTGTGTGTGTGTGTGTGTTGAGATTGGGTGCAATTGTAAGGTATGTGTATGAGTTCATGAAGGCAAGAGAGAGAGAAAGACAAAGTGATGAAGTTGTGTATGTGTGTTCTTCAGAGACATAGAGGAGATATATCTGGGACTGCAGCAGTGATGAAGAGCTGCTGGACTATGACCAGACCATCTCAGCTCATATTGGAGTCCCCCCCCCCCACCTCTTTCTCAATCCACTTCTTTATCTAGGTGGCACTTTGGAAAATCTCATTGTCACACAACATTTAACAAAGACAAAAGTCTCAGGCAGGCAGCTGGAGATGACTGGCCTGACAGCTAGTGTGCAGAGTAAGCCTTTAAAAAAAAAAAAAAAAAAAAACCCCTCTTTCACCCTCGCCTTGCATGTTTTCCCCTGGGAGAGGCCGGGAATGGTGGGCAAAACTCCGCCAAGACATACAAACAAGTGTGTGCATCTATGCACAGATGGCACGAGCACCCATCAACACAGAGACGCGTTAGTCGCACTAAAGTTTGTCAGTTTCGCTCTTTCGCCTCTCCTTCCCTGGGTACAGTGTTTATACACATTCAACATCTCCCCTGACTGTCAGACGGCTGCTTCCTCTGTGCTGTCAGCAGAGCCCGGCTGAAACAAAAGAGGCGGAGAGCGAGGCCTGCAGCTTCTGAATCAGAGGAAGTTGGTGCTGATTGCGCTGCCACTGAAGAAGCATTCCAATCCTGTTAACCCGTGAGCTGGCTGCCAAACCGCGCAGTGCTACACTGGGACAGTGAACCACACACAGCCCCACCCATATGTGCCCTCTCTGCCCAGGAAAAAAACATCTGCCCTCTTCATTTTGATGGCTTTTCTCCTCTTCTGTAGCACTGCTATACTCTCTCCTCCCGAAGTAGCACTCTTACTTCTTACCCTGGGACTCTTTTCTCTTCTCTCTTTTATCACCCAGAAATGCAACAGTGAGCTCTTGCTCCCTTCTTCCAATTGAAAGTCTTCACTTCACTTGTATATAAGATAGAAAAGTTATTTATAATCAAGCCCAATATGGTACGCACTGTGGACATCCTGATAGAAAGTAACACATTAAATTTCTTTCTGTTTGACAAAAGTAGTCTCTCTGTTCTTCCGCTGGACGAGAAGATCTCCATCCATCCAAAAGGGGGCATGACCACTTCCCAATTCTTTCCTCCCACAGTTAACACATATGAAATAAATGAAGTCTTTTTGGGCCCACAGGAGACAAACAAGCTCTTTATACACAGCAGGAGAGGTCTGGTGTGGGTTCATGTTTATGAATTGCTGAGACAGAGTCGTTTTCGCGATGTTACCCATCTAAGTGTGTTTATGTTGTACTCCAGATTATCCCCGTCTCCTGACCAGGTCTGAAGCTACATGTGTGTTTGAGATGGACAGTATGCTTATGACTGGTATCTGAGCGCATGCTCAGTCTTTGTAATGCAGTGAGTGTGTGGCAGTGTTTCAGGGCCAAATGCTGTCCAGACACGGAGGTAGTGTGTTTGTAAGCATCCCAACAAGGGGCAGGTTAATGTTGAAGTGTCTGCTCTTGTTCTCCTCAAAGCTTTTCCTGCTGTCTCATTCTCTCTTTTCTTTATCTTTCTATCAGTGATTATTGTCACTCTGGTTCTTGCCCACCCCAAAAAAGAAAAAAAAACAGGAGAAATGAGCTTCAGTGGGCTTGTGGCAGCGATGGTGGGGGCCTATAAGACCCCCAGGGTAGGTACAGGGCCTTGGCGAGGGCTCGAGGGTTGGTGGTGAGGTGTGCTCGATGAGAGGGCCCTGGTGTAATCTCAGTGCTGAATAGACGGAGCTCTTAATAGAATCCCGTCGTCCGGCTGCCACAGAGAGAAACAAGAGCTGTAATGGATGGGCTCAGCTCTGGCTCCCACTTTCCCCCCCGTGACCCCTGCATTGGTCAGAAGTAAGAGCTAAAGAAGCATTGTAGCCCCAGGCCTGATTGAATGGGGAGGGAGGGAGGTGGTGGAGGTGGTGGTGGCAGTGGGGGTGGAGGGGTGGGAGGGTAGCTGCGCTGATAGACCAATTTCCCACTACTGCGAGCAGCAGGGCTTGATTGATGAGGGCTGGTGCTGGTGAGAGGAGGCCCATCACATGCGATCACATAAATACTTATTCAGCTCGAATTGGGCTTGACAAGCCTTACGACAGCTTTGTGCTGTCACAGATATCATTGGAAGGAAAACGCTCCATTAATCATGCGTAATTAACTTTTCAAAAGGGAGGTTCTGCTTGGAACCAGTAGTAACCCAGTCAGTACGCAGATAAAAAAAAAAAAAAAAGAAAATCCAGAATCTTAACTGGGAATCGAGAGGGCCTTATTAAAAGCTAGAGCCAGTTTCCCCTGAGCCTATCCGTTTGTACAGGAAACAGCTTCATTAGTATCGGTTTAGGGCTCTAATGGGCTCAATACAAAGCCTCCTCTCTCTAACCCAGCCGTGCTCAGTGGCCTTACAGTGCAATATCCTGTGTGCGCGTACACCCATAATGTTCCCTGTTTGAAGTCAGAGCAAAACCCGTCTGAACGCCTGCCACTAGTTAACTACCTTGACCCTCCCGTAAAGTAGTGTGGAGGAGTGAGTGCTGGAGAGCCCAACAAGCTACATGGTGTCATTCTCTCTCTCTCTGCCTCCCCATGGGAGTAAACTGGACCAGAGCCCTTTTGTTTTAAAGCAGCAGACCAAATGATCTGCCTCATGTTACGAATAACACAAACACACATACTCACAAGCTGATGAATGCACAGACCTAACAGCAAATCTCATCTGATCAGCATTCCTCTATTATGCTGATGGATGAAAGAAGACATACAACCAAGTAGGCACATGAAATTTTGTATGCACCTTGAGAGGAAACCAAATTTCAAATACCTTTAAGAAACTGATTTCATGAATACATCAAATATTTTACTATACCTGTAAAGTCGTGTTTTATCACAAAGAGTAACTATAAAAGCAATCAGTATCACAGCAATCAATTTTCATCAGTTACTGAAGATGTCTCACACACTCTGCTGCAAGCAGGCAAAATTAAGTCCCAGCAGTGTAGTACTCAAACTATAGGTATTGTCAATCATTCTACCACAGTCACAAATCCCAGTTTTCTTCTCAGCTTCTCCATTCATTCTTATGGGCATCATACATTTCTCTGCTATACTTTAGATGTAACTGCATACTTAGTCATGGCACACTTCATTCCACACTCTTATTGTATGCCATTTTGCCATACATGGTTAGCAATCTCCATGGTGTATCTCAAACACATACAAAGCCCATGCTGATACAGTCAGCCCTGCTATTCAGCTGGTCATCCATAGTCATTTCCTCCAAACATCATCCTCACCATTGCAAGGACTTGACTCATTTCCTGCCTGTTAATTAGCTCTTTCCGTCCCTTTGAGAGAAAGAAGAGTAACCACTAAAACATAATAATTACTCTGCACACACAAATGCATCATGACAGGTGATACAACAAGTACGCCCCCAAAGGATTTTTTAAAAACTTATTAGACTATATAAAAGAGGCACAGCAACAGTATGAAGTCAGGTGAGAAGGATACCAGACACATCTTCATATGAAAATTACGACAAACATTTGTTCATTTAATTGAACCTGTATGGTAGTACCGCTGCAAAAATCTGTGAAGAGTGAAAACAGTTTATTTGTCAGGAGGACCATATCGGTAGGACCATGACCATAGTCTCCTGACCTTATCAACCCTTTAGTGGACTAAAAGTGCAAAAGCTACCAATTCAGAGCATATAATCTGAAGAAAAAAGGCAAGTGACTGATTCAGTTAGTTGTCATCACAGAAGATGGTTTCTCATTGAAGATAACTCCCAATTAGGGCAATCAAAATATAATTTTCTTTATGCTTGACAGCACAGATGGCTCAACATGGAAGGTTTTTTGTGTCTGTATTCTACAGTGGGAGAACTCAACAACAAAATAAAAACTGAACTTAGGTTGTGTGAATACAGTGGACACAAAAGCTGTGTAACCAATCTGTACTTAATTTAGTTTTATGATGCTGAGTCAAGCTGAATTGTACCAAATAATGAAAACTGTTTGATGAGTGTGTGACAACTCAGTGAATCCAGAGCTAAGCTGCTGGCCTATGCTGTGGGGCTACCTCCCATTGTGTTCTGAGAACTGTGGGAGTCTAGGAACCAAACAGGTGTTTGGGATATGGGTTTTATTTAGGTTTTATTCATGATAAGACAGTCTATAGCACATTCAGTTATATGTTAGCTGATTTAAGAAGGACCCCAACAGAGAGCTGGTTTGTTGAAGGACCACACCGTTAAAGAGAGAAGTGAAGAAGAAGAAAAAGTGGAGGAGTGTGAGAAAAAAGGGGAATGGGTGAGGGGTCAAGTACATTCAGTCATCTTAGTTTGACTTATATGCTGAGTGAGGACAACAATTGGGCCCTTGAAGGCAGCACAGCTCTTCTGCGCTCACAATGGCCTGCTTCTCACTCCAGCATGGAAGAGGCTGAGTGAACTCATTATTAACATGGCCCAACTTTTTGCCCAAAATATATCTAATAGATAATCTTTATGTTTTAAAATTTTAGACAAAAGGCTGTGAAACTCATCTGAACAGTTTGGGATAGATGATTAGTTGATAGTTAGGGTGGTTTTCCTTTCTCTTCCTCTCATTTCCAGAGGTTGTAAGAGGATATGATAAGAGTAAGAGGATATTAGCTGCTGAATACGAATTATCAAAGACCAGGTCACTGGCAAAGCCCTGGTTAAAGTCTCACCGGCAACAACATTGGACTTCGTAAAAAGTTTATTGTTGTTGGTACATGTGGCAATAATGACTTTACCTCAAAGGGTTTTTACCATTTTTTCCCAGCATATGGCACTTTATTAACTTGATAGACCAGATGGTTTGTTGAACAGAACTTTCTGGGAAGTCCTCCACGAAAACCACTTGGAAATGGGCAAACAATTAAAAAAGAATCTATCTGTCAATCACAATAATGAGAAAAGTTCAACCAATTAGATCAATAAAAACTCCAAGCATGGCGAAATCAGTGAAAAGGATTTTCCATTGCTGACTCTTGTCACAGCAAAACCTGTCCATAGCCAGCAGCATAGGACTGCAATAGCCAGAACTCTAGGCTTTTGGCCACAAACAGATGACTGGGTGCCTTGTTAGAGGGATTCTCTCATTATTATAAGGTTGCAAATCTTCCAGGGATCCCAGTGCTTTTGGGAATCCATGGTAAGTTTTTAACTAGACACTGAACAAAATAACAGTCAAATCTTTACTTTCAAGTTCATAGTCATAATGACCATTATAGACATGTAGATTCAACAACAAGAATAATTTACTTAAAGACACACAACGGAACTTTTAGCAGTTTTCTCAGAGACGTGCCCCCTATTGGCGGATAAACTAGCATCCATCTTGTATTGTACCTGTACTGTGATTCACTCCAGCCAGTAAAAGACAGTCTTATCTTGACTCTTGTTCTGTCCCTTCCTCTCTTTCCTTCCTCTCTTCCTCTGGTAATGTTTCCTTGCGTTTTTTTGCCGAATCCGACATGATGCACATTCAAAACGCCCGCAATGTTCATATCTGGTTCATTTCCATTTGCTAGTAAGTCACGCGGTGTGCAACCAATAGTCGGCTGCAACGTCACAGTCGCGTCCCGGATGGGAAACCACATACTGCTGTTTCTGAGCCTCGGGACGCCTCTGGGCAGTGATGACTCGAAAATGCACATAATGGATGTTGGTGTGCCATCAAAACGAGTCAGAAACGCATATTTTTAAGGTCTAAAAGTTACGTTGTGTGTCTTTAAGGTACACTGTCAGAAATAGTGTGACAGCACAAGTCCATTTCTTTCCCTCAAGGTACAATTTTAAATTTATGTACCGTGTAAGCATCATATGTGGACCTTAAGACACCTACATGTACTTTTTCAGGAGCCTGAAAGGTACACTTATGTTCCAATGCACAGAATACCCACCGTTTGGGGTACACCATCAGTACCCTTGAGGGTACCACCCCAATGACAAGCCATTGTACCCCTTAAGGAACAATTTGGTGCTTATTTTTCGGAGTGTGTAAGCATTTTGTGTCATCATTCCACATTTTAATACAGAGGGTAAAGAGGGTCTGACTGTCTATGATCTTCCTCTAAAGCCTGGAGGAACCTCTCCAGAGATCTCTAAACCTCAGGGGCATGCTGAGAGCTAAAAAGATGAGAGTGGAAGAAAGTGGAGGGAAAAGGAGGCCTTGTTGGTAAAAGAAGGCCTCAGTGTTAATCAGAGATTTCCCAGAAGAGCCACAGTCATCGCCTCAGGACAGAGCGAGAACACAAGGGATAGGCACAGAGGTGAGGAAACGAGAGAGGACTTGAATGAGAGATAGATGGGGAGACGGCGAGGAAAGGAAGCAGGCAAGGAGGGCAGGCGGCATTCCTGTGGCCACAGCTGTGGGAGCTGCAATCACTAAAATGTAGCACTGTCTCAATGCCGGCAATTTCTGGACATGTTACAAACGAAATAAAACAGCATGACACGTCTGTTTTTTGAATCAAAGAAGAGACTAGCAATCAACATGCTGGGGTTTACGCTACCTCCCTCCTTTTGCTCTCTTCCTCCCTCAATCCCTCTTTCTGGCTGACTATCACTCCCTCCGTGGCAGGGATGACCCCATCTCTGTCTCTATATTTGCCCCTCTTTGTTTAGCACTGGCCAGTTGAGGCAGGGATCGGAGGCTGAGACCATCTATCATTGGCCTGACAGCGGGCCCCAGGCGGGGATGGCCCTGTTATTTGGACTCTGTGATGACTTCCTCAAAAAGAGGGGCCCCTCCTTCCCTCACAGGCCTGGCATGGCTGAGGTTTGGTTTGGAGCCTCCATACCTTCTCTGTATGTCCATAGAAAACACAGTGAATTCACTGGCTGCATGTTGGGGTCACACTAGGGTGAGTAAGACAGATAGAGTATGGAGTGGGAGTAGGAGAGGCTGAGGGACTGCTGTGGTGCTGGAAGTTACTTCTCCAGTCCCAAGCAGCACTCTGACGAATGCTTTAGCAACAATAAAAGAGGCTGCATTTGAAATGAGAAACACGCATCTGGAGTCATTTGAACTTATATTTATTCAGTCTTGGTTTACATCCCCATCACTTCCCATATGCCAGTGTGTGAACATCCTTGACAAACCTAAAAAGTACTTATTGCCTCCCAGTCACCATCTTCCTTTATGGCTTTACTTCTCCAGTTCTTTTCTTTCCGAGCTCTGCCTTTACTTTTCAGCTCAACATCTTTTACCCTCTCTTTTCCTCCTTTCTCTTCTTTATTCCCTTCCAGGCACCACAGGCTGTGTCTTAGCGGACAGGCAGTTGTACTATTGTCTTGCTGCTCACATTGCATTATCATTACAGCCTGCTGTAATTGGAAACAGAAGTCTTTCAATTCAGCTAGATGGTGACACGGGTATCTGTCTCTTCTGATATTCCCACACTGGTTAATTCACTCCCTCATCTGCATTCAACAAAGCATAGAGAGTAGAGCATGACAGGGCATAGCCTCTGAAATCTCTATGCATATCTTAGTTATTTATGCTTAGATGCCTTCTATATTTATGTTCAAATTAAGCACTTATTTGAAAACTCTGAGAAATCTTCTAACATGTGGTTGAAAGAGGGAAACCAGTTATTTGTGGTCTTGGAAAAACAAACAAACAAACAAACAAACAAAAGACCACCAATATGCTTTTTACCATGTCACAATGTCAGGTTTGTCATGGCTTGTTCTGTAGTTCATCCCCTTTATGTCTCTCTTCTCTCTTTTTTTTTGTGAAATCTCAATCAACAGACCTATAATTTACCGCTCTTTTATAATTACACTCCTATAAATGCTAACTATAATCGTAATTTATGAAACTGAAACATGTCTTGGGTGTCTGTGAGAGAGATTTGCCCTGTCTGAGGGAGCCAGTCGAACAAAAGGTGCACACACTTCATTAGCACTATCCGTGAGAAGGAAGGAATCTCACACATGGAATCACTCCTGATCTCCCGTCTCGGGCTACCGCTGTGCAGAGCCCGGACTCGCCAGCTTCCTTCCTTCAAAATCCTTCTGGCCTCTGCCTAAACACAATGCACAATTTGTCCATATCCAGAGCCAAATAAAAGGGAGATATACAATACACAGGAGATAAGGTTACAAACTGTCTTTGCACCCACAGGTGTGGCACTCCCAAAGGCTTCAAAACATCACCTGTAGCCCCCCTCCTAATGTGACCATCACCACTTCCACCCACTTCCTCTCTGAAGCTCTTTGGTGAAATGAAAGAATCAGTTTGAAAGATGGACGGCTGATGAGGAGGAGGGTAAAGGATGAGTGTGTGTTAATAATGGAGAGAGTTATAATAGACCAGTTGGTGCTATGAGGGGGAACTTAATCATTTTTCCGCACAAACACACATACACACATGCAAGGAGAGAGAGCTCAGCTGCTGTCTCACATTGCATCACGCTGCTCTGCACCTTCACATTAAGGTTCCCCTTTGCTCCTTCAATGTCCTGCTCCGTTTCAATGGCATCAAATGGATGCAAATGACAAAAGAAGAGAGGGGATTGCTGCCAGCTGCCCCAGCTAACTCAGAGGCTTGCCCCACAACCATGAACATGGCATTGACCCCATTGCCTCACAACAATAACACTATTCTGCTAATTTACACAAAGTAACTCCTCTTGTCATTTCTAGAATTAACCACTAGACACATCTAAAGCCTTGCATGCCATCAACCTTTGTCCTTTAAAGTGGCCATGGTCTGGTGTCTTTAGAATATGGCATCCATCTGCTGTTCTCACCAAAACTGTCAGCGTGATGTTTTAATCAGCAGGTTTGACTTGTTAAAGACTAAAAAAGTGTCATTCTAAAACTTTGCTTTATTTAGAAAAAGCTGTATTTTTCAGTAAAATCCCCCACTCTAATTATCTCATCTTCTGACATAAAAAGAAAAATCTTCCTCATTTAACAGTTATTTGCAGATTTTTTTGCTCAGGCTTTAAAGCAAATTTTCATCTAGCAGATCAAATAATCTTTGCTAGACTCCATCAGATGCACTGTTTGTCTTGAAAATTGATTAAACAACAGCAATTAAACTAATTCATTATAGATAAATAATGAATGTTGGCTTTTAGTAGTGGTGAATAGATTACATTTGTTTAAATTATTTTTCATTTTGCTCCTATTGTTTTCAAAATGTATTTTCAACCCAGTTTCACATGTGCAATGGAAGCATTTGTCCACACATGGAAAATGTGATGAAATGAAATGAAACAGTGCCACAAAATAAAAAAAATTGTGCATAGGACCAGGCTGTGGTTTTATATTGTGTGGCATTTGTGCCACATGACCGCAACTGTTACCCATGAGCTTTGAAATGCGTAAGCTGTAAAAGTGTGCACTTTCCATGTCTTAACTATAACTTTTTAGCATCTAACCATAATCATGTATGTTTCACTCCTAACCCAATCATGGGTGAGGGGGAGGTATGAAATTAATGAATTATGGCTGGAAGGAGAAATTGAAAAGTAGAAGAGCATTGAAAATGTACCAGAAGAGGGTCAAACTGGCCATTCATCATATGAAAATCCATGGAACTTTACAAGTTTAAAGCAACCCTTACCGATGTTGCATTCTTACACTATTTTTCTAACAGGGTAAAATGCTATGAATGAGGTAATGGAACTCTGAAATACAAGACAGACCCACCATTAATCAATATAAAATATTATTCCAATCTCTAAATATTCAATGAAAACTCCAACCAATCCTTGAAGTGGGGTGCACCTCTAGGATTGTCCAACGGACCTGCCTGTCAGACCTTTGCTTCTGCATTGGGAGGCAGAGGGAATAAGGGGCTGTGTCTTAGAAGTGAGGCGGGACTGTTTATATTCAAATTATCTTGCAGTGCTTTCTGAAATGCAAGATTGGAAAGGTTGCTTTAAGTTGTGATCACATTTGTAAGACAAAACCTGAATTGCAGTGGGGAAACAAGTCAGGAAAATGTAGGGACTGCTACGTTTTGAGATCAGATAGTAGGCCCATTTTACTATTTTTGTTTTCTGCACTCCCAGATGCTTAATCAATAAAAGTAATGCAATCTTATAAGCTATTTCAACTACTGTATCCAGTATCTGACATTTCCTAATTATCATTACCAATTATCTCATTTCAAGAATGGGACTACAGTTTTCCTTCATACGTTGCCATTTTCTAAGCCCACAGATCCATCCATCCATCCATCCATCCATCCATCCATCCATCCATCCATCCATCCATCCATCCGTCCGTTCGTCCTTCCGTCCATCCATCCGTCCATCCATCCATCCATCCATCCATCCATCCATCCATCCATCCATCCATCCATCCATCCATCCATCCATCCATCCATCCATCCATCCATCCATCCATCCGCCCATCCATCCATCCATCCATCCATCCATCCATCCATCCATCCATCCATCCATCCATCCATCCATCCATCCATCCATCCATCCATCCATCCATCCATCCAACTGTTCCCCTGGCTTTCCATTTTTCCCCAACATGAGGGGCTTTATGATGAGTCCTTGAAGCTGCAGACAGACTATGTCATTCATTGTCTTTTTCATCATTACTCTCAGCTATTGGTCCCTTGGGTTGTCACAGTGTCTGAAGATAGACTTTAAATGGCCATTTGGGATGATCTTTCTTTTTTTCTTTTTATAAATGACTTGCTGTCAGCAGTATGTGGAAAGTACACTGTTGTTTCTGTGCCCCCCCCCCCCCCCCCATTGTCAAATAAGCCATGACATTTTTTGTCAAACACATCACAAATGAGGTCAGTGCATTGGAATGATCGCTAACTCTATCTCCCTACATGCAGAGATAAACATGCAGACAAACTTGTATTATTTGGGTGAAAGCTCACACCTGTTTTCCCCTTGACTAGGTCACTAAGTCCATATCTCTGCTTGGTGGTGTGAACTGCAGGTGAATCACTGTCAAATATTGTCTCAGGATTTTCTTCCTTTCTTTCCTTGTCTTTTTCATTGAAATACTCTTATCAATCTGCTATGAAAACCTTTTCTTCCCTCAGTCATATCAAAAGGGGAAGAAGAAAGAGTGCAGATCCTTTTAAAAGAAGCAGCAAAATGACACTTCATTGAGATCACTGGCCTGTGTACATTCCTCAGTCTTGCACAATAACTTAGCACTGGTGAAAGGAGGAAGGGCAAGGAGAAAGATAGCTCCAATGTATGAAAGGATAAAAGCCAGAAATGAGAGGGAATAGGGGTAGAGAGGCAAAGAGGTGATCTGTATCTGCTGAGCTTTCTTTCTTAAATGCTCTCAACCTCTGGGGTCATCGTGAGGTTTCTGAAATAATGAGTGGGAGGCAGATGTCAAAACTTATAGTGTACATCAGTCTGGTTCAAACACAAACAAATGTGTGTGTCCATGCGTGCTGTTTCAGGGAATGAGAAGTCATTGTGCACAGATATTCCATGAAAGCCTCCTGAAGTTTTTACACCACAACATCTTATACGCTTCGTTCTCAAGAGCTAAAGGCTGTAAATTTACAAAAGACAGGCAACTCAATCTGAAAGTAGAGCTTGTCAGTAAACTTGATATAACAATTTAAGGCTGCTTCTATTGGGTTGCAGTTCAAAAGAGATTAGGTATGCACCATTTAGTCATGCAGTTCTTGAGCCGGAATCAGTGGTGAGGGAGATCAGTCCAAAGGAAACAGGATCTCATCAGAGGAGATCCAGATCTGAGACCAGCTCATAAAACTGTCCCCCCTAATGGATCACTCCATTGGAACACATGCACTCATTCTGCATAGACATACGCCCCAGGACTCACACTCACATTTACACAGATGTACGGAATATCTAAAAATGAGCACACCTGGACACAGTCATATCCGTGGCACCTAGACCCATACCCTTTCATCTATATAGCCGTCTTTCTTATAAGACGAGTTGAAATCTAAACTCATGAATCCATAATACACAAATTCAGGTATAGATTGTTTGCTGAACTGTGTCACATTTGCATGTGTATTTCAAGGCAAACAGAGTAGCATGCTGCTCCTGTGATGTGGACTGGCTCTCTCAGGAGAGAGCATGCACATATTCACACCCACACACCAAAAACATACCCTTCTGCCCCCTCTGGCCAAGCCCAAAGCTTGACCTCTCTGTGTCACTCAATCCAACAAGCAATATTTGCTTTCGTCATCATAAATATTAAATATGTGCAGGGGCAAATATTTGGGTTTGGCGACCTCGAAGTGGTAAATGAATTAATGTATTCACAGGAGGAGAGCATTGGAGGCAGGGTGTTCCTGCACACACACGGCCTTTCAGCTCCTCCAGCTCTTTACCGTAAAGGCCTGTCAGTGGTCACGCAGGGGAAGACCCACATTACCCGGGAACTGGCAAGAAAAAAAAAAAGTCATGGCACAGGACTTAAATTTACTGGGGTTGAGGACTTGTGATATTTATCTTCTGGTTGTCTTTGCTGTGACATATTGCATTAAAAACTGTGGATCATTTTAAGGAACAGAAATATAGTTCAACATAATTCCATATTTCCATGTAATGATTTTAAATCATCCTGCACAAAACTAAGGTTAGATTGCCCATGGAAGAAATGACATCTATAGCGCAGAGCCCATAACAACAATCGAAGTAGCCAAAAACATATGAAAAGCAGCAATTTTATTCCCAACTCTGCCCTCAAATACATAAAATTTGCCATGTTTTCTCAAGCCCTGAGGGCACTAGTGTGCTCCAGCATCTTCTTAAAAAATAAAATGCAAATTGTGTAAATCCATCAAATGCCAGCTGAGGAAATGATGCATGAACACAAATATTGCATGAAAATCGCAAAGTGTGGCATACATGATGTTTATGTTCCGCCACTTGAAAGACATCTGTTGATAGGGACATGGTGATGGAATAGTGGATTCTGTGAACTCTCGAAAGTGTAGCACACTTTCATCACTGTCCAGTGTAATCTAAAAGCTCAACTTTGTTTTATGAGTCCTGTTTTTCTTATTTCATTCCTGCCCACAGAAGAAGTCAAATAAGAAAATCCTGAAACACTAATAGTTTGTATACTATGAAAAAGTGTACTGATAGGTTATACTTTTCGAAGTTTTCCAACTTTCATATATTTTAAGATGTGCAATAGTGATTTTAGCCAATATTCAATATGTCAATTAATTCCTCACTAATGTTTGCTGCTTGCTGCTGCAGAGGTGCATGGTCATAAAGTCTTTTATGTACCGAAATTGTTCCAAACTTGAAAATCAATCAATCAATAATTAAACCAATAACTTTACTTTTTAAACATGTTTATATCTATCTTTATTATATCTAACTTAATATAGACCCTTATCTAAGGGGAGATTTCAGTTGTGAAGCAAAAATGTAAACTTTACTCTGGAAAATCCATTTCCTGGGATAATCCTGAAATACTACACAAGAAGCAAAATTCTATCTGATCATGACATTGTTGAAGTTCATATTTTATGTTAATAAATTCAAGAATTGCCAGAAAGACATCCACTGTTGACCTCGGCCTGGTGTGTAATGGACTTTTTCCACGAGCACCTACTTGGTTCAACTCAATTTGACTTGACCAAAGCTGAGCCAAGCCAAAAATGTGATGACTACAGATTGCAGGCCACTTATTGGCCAGGGAGCCACGTCACTGAATGAGTCATGAGAACGTCTTTTTCACAAGAGCCCCGACAACCTGTTGTGTACCTCTCCAGAATGGTTCGTTTTGCTGCCTGTTACCTTCTCTGGCTCTCTGAGAAAAGGCTATAGACCTAGCAACACCATCACCTTAATGTCCTCCACTGCAATGTCATGTTTGTGTTACATACAAATGATGTCACAGGACTTTTTACTATAACAGCCACACTGAGGTGGTACTCAGTTGTTATAGAAGACAACTTAAACCAGGTAAAGTCAAGTAGTGCCAAGTAGGTACCAGTGGAAAAGAGCTTAATTATGCCCTCTGACCTGGTAACATCCTAAATCACCAATCCAAACAGTCAGATCTTAGAAAACACCCAGAAAGAAGTCCTGTACATCTCATCACTCTACTGCTGCCCTGCCTCTCTGAAACTCTGAAACCTTCACACACACATGGCCTCAGGCACACAAGCTGTTCTCGAGCAGCCGCCCTGTTCAGAATAGATGTGGGATCAATCCACATTTAATGGTATGATTTCGAAATGTATGGTGCAGCATTACAAAGTGGTGCCCAGATGTTTCTTTTACTATTTTAATCCAATCATTCAGCCCATGTTACATCTGGATCCCCGTGAGAGCACAAAGTGAAAGGATTAATGAGGAAATTTGAGATTAATTCCTGTGAGAATAATTAGATGCCATTAAAGAAAGAATGTGTGATTTATCTGCAGGCCACTTCAAAGTTTTTAGTTTAGTGACTGTTCCCCACACAGCTGAGTTGCAAGTACTGTATAGCGAGTCACCTGGCTGCAATTGTTTACCCCATCTACTGTGATATGGCAGGATACAAGAATCTAGATCAGGCAACTCAGTTCAGTTCTACAAGGACTGCAATCCAGCTGGTTTTCCATCTCTCCCTGCTCTAACACACCTGACTCAAATCAAGTGGGTCCAATAGCCAATCAAACTCTGCATAATGACTCATTAACTTGCGTTGGATCAAGGAGACATGGAAAACCCACTGGATTCCGGCCCTCGTAGGAATTGAGTAACTCTGATCTAGATTAACCAACAAAGTATATTTTCAACTTGCCACTTACGGCTCTGGTAGTATCCTCCAGTTTAAAAGGTACACAAAGGTCAGAGTGCTGGTCAGAGGTCATGGACATGCAGAGTTTCTTGATCTGCTTATGAGACATTGTCACCTTGGATAAATGGAAAATACCATCAAGGATTACTGCCACAAAATCTATTTTTTTGCAGTGTGTCTGTTGATATTCAGCTATGATGTTTTCCAACATCATCGCCAAGTGCTATTAATAACTGTATTACAAAGGAGTCCAGTCGAGGAACAAAGGAAGCCAAAGACGGTAAAAAGGAAGTGGACAGACATCATCTTCTTCCTTTCCTCTGACCTCTTTATGTACACAACCAGCATTGCAAAAAGGTCTTTTGCTGATTTCTAGTGATGGGGGCCAGTGTACTTACCATTTTATTCCGTTTCATTTATCTGCCATTACCTGAACGTTAACCCCTCATTAACCGATCGTTACCACCGACTGAGTTGGTTCCCTTATTTGTTAACTGAACAATATCAAACAAATGCACTTTCTGAGGCAAAAGCTCTCACTTCAAGCTTGGCCACATATTCAGGTCCGAGACCCTGGGGGGCTCCGGCTGGGGCCACCTTCTGTCACCCACTGGGGGATGCACGTCGGCCCCTTTGGGGGGGTGGCTGCTGGGGGCCAAGGTCTCGGGCTTTGCGGGCTTCCCTCCTCCTTGCAGAGACAAGGCTGCATCTGCATGACTGTATCACCATCCTTTATTATGCATGTTGACACTGTGACGCTGCTTCCCGTTGCACTGACCAGATTTGACCTCTTCTTTGTGTAGTTCTGCGTGTGTATGTATGAGCTGATGATACTTAAGTCACCTGCAGGTCCCCCTGAGGAGGATTGCTAGTTTTGTTTTCCAGCAGAGACCTTGGAATGCTGTTTAGGAGTTCCTGTACAGATGCACCGGTGAACTGTGGACGTGGATCCATGTTTTCTCTCTCTCTCTCTCTCTCTCTCTCTCTCGTTCCTCATTCCTTTCTCTCTGTTCCACTTTCTATCATTGCTTTTGTTAACTTTCATTTCTCCCTTGTCAAGCCCAGCAGTATAGCATGGAATGCTGTTATAAACAAATGTTTAATTAAAGAAATAAAATGAATAAACAGGATATCAAAGGGAGCTTTGTGTTTATAAAGCTCCCCTTGGCAAAGCAAACCTGTTCAACACAATAAAGCAACCAGATCACCATTCTGCTCGCTACGATTCTGGACAGGACAAAAAAAAAAGAGAGAAAAAAAAATAGACTTAATGCCTATATTTAGTGAAGAACCGTGACAAGATGCTTCTCATGCCACGATGCACCTGGTGTGAAATAAGGGTGAATTCCAATTCCTGTCTTAACCCTCAATCTTAACCCTCAATCTCAAAAATGCGCACTCCCGCGAAGAGCAAGTGCTGTCCCGATTCTAAGAAAGTTAAGGGGCAAGTTTGAGGGCTGAATCGCCCTCAATATTGAGATTCTCCGACACCACCCTTGTGAGTAAGGGCTACCCAGAATGCAAGCAGCAGAGAAGGCGAGCTACAAATCTTAAGCATTGTCTTTGTTAATGGAGATATAAATATTACGAAAACCATTGTTTTATCTTAGTTTAGGCCCATGCTATGAATTAGTTACCTCATTGTTGCATAATATTTATTTTTATTTTACGATCTTTTGTCAATAGCGGCCGGTGCGGTCAAGCCATGTTACTATTGTTTAAGTTAGTTAACGTTATAAAATGGTCATTTTTCTCTGCGCTATTGTCATTGTTTTATAACGTGCTTGTGCCGATAACAGTATAAGAAAACGGGGCTGATGTCATCTCCCGTAGTCGCAGAGTTATGGAACGATAGTTCTATTTCATTCCTTCTGTAAACAAAGCTCCTTGCGCTCTTCGCAGGTCGAGTCCTAATGACAATTGTCAGTCAGGTGACGTGCAGGCCAGCTGACTGGCAGTCATCCAGGAATTCACAGAACCACAGTTACCTACGTAACTTTCGTTATAGCTGGTGTTTACCTTTCATTGAGTCGTGGTATGCGGTGACAGCTGAATATGTCCATGGTTAGGCAGGGTTAACAGTGCAAATAAATGTAAATAAATTCTTCTTCTTCTGCGTCTTTTTCTTCTTCTTCTGAATTGACAGACTGAACGCCACTTTGGCGTAATGCTGCCCCCCACAGTTTAAAGACGTATATGCATTTAAGGATGTCCCATTTCCAAGTCACAAAATAGCCCTTAAGACTTGGTTTTGAGGGCTACTAAGATTGAGGGTTGAGCTTGAGGGTTAAGATTGAGGGTTAAGATAGGAATTGGAATTGGGCCTTGGGCAATTTAATCAATTGAAAGTCATTGATTAAAAAGGCCTCGTTTAGTCCCAGAGGCCCCACTGCACACAGAATGTAATGCAGACAGACCCGCTATCAACTGTCCCAGTTGGAGGTCTGCGCACTTCGAAGTGTGGATTTATCAACAGCATACATCTTTGGCGCGCCGAGTGATGTCCCAATTCAGAAGCCTCCAAAGGAGCCTGTCACTGCACAATCTGTTCTTGAAGTAAGTTCCGTACCATCAGCTTATATGTGCATGCGCTAAAAAGAATACTTCCAGATCACCATTGAGGATGCTAGATTTAGGAAAATGTACTGGTAAGAATTCCTTTGTGAAGTACTCAAAGTATCTCTTTACTGGAACTAAATGTTTTGCTGTTCAAAACCAGAGATAAGTAAGAAAAAATAGTCTGGGAAAAAGCCCTTCCAGAAGTATTCTTTTTAAGCACATGCACAAATGAGCTTATGGTTCGAAACCTGCTTCCAAAACAGATCATGCAGTGACAGAGCCTCTGAATCCACCCTTCAAACCTGCACTTTATTCTGGCCTGAAATGAAGGCTAAGGTGTATCCTTCACAGCCTCACCTGCCAGAATTCATTGCGCACAAGATAGCAGGAAATAAACATCAGAGTTCCAAGTGCAATATCTGTAATTATTCAGTGATACCAGGCTACAAGTCAATCGGTCAGAGGGTCTCAGTGGCTTTTTTTTTATAACAATAAATGAATGAAAAAAAAAAATTAAGCTGCTCTTAGTAGGTTCAGCAGGTGTAGATCATCCATTATTGCAGGTGTCGTGGACTTGAATAGCCTTAGGTCTTATAATGAATAGACAATTGTATCCATTTCAGTAAACCACATAGTCAAATGCACAAATGTGGTAGCAACAAATAAGTTTTTGAAGAATCTCGGATGAGCATCCGTGCTGTGTTTAGGGTACAGTACACTTTGTAGTCAAGGACTCTAAAAACAAGAATTTCTAGTGCATAAAATAAGTTTAAGTCATTCAATTTAAAAAACTGCAAAATGTCCAGTGTCTTTATCTGATTATTGGATTATTCGATTTCAAAAATAATCGATAGCTGTAGCCCTAATGTGATGAGAGGAAATGAGAATTTACAAAACAGAAGATAATTGGTGACTCTCCCATCTTGCCCTCCCCAGGGACAAGAAGAGAAAGTAGAACTGAAGATGAGGAGATTTTAAGGAGGGTGGGAGACTCAAACATTGTGGTTGGAAGGGTCTGAAGTAGTGGACTCCCTGGAGTGTCTGACAAAGAACCCAACAACAGAGAGATGCACTGCATCAAACCAGAAGGACAAGAGGGGTTCAAAAAGCATTCTTCCCTGGAGCCTTTCCCCCTGGCATCACTGCACCCTGGCCCAGCAGGGGTACAAGCTTCTTCACACAAACACAGTGGGAGGATGAGCGGATGGGATAGGAGAGAGCTACAATAGAAGGTAGCGCTTGAGGACAGTGTGAAAATGAGGAACATGAGACACTGAATACTTCACTCATTGTATTTAGAGAGCGTCCGTTGTCACTAATGGATAATAGTTCTGGCAGCTGCTGTACTTATGCTCTTTTTCTCCCATCGGTGTCAGACTACATCAGTGAGGAGTTTTCCTGGTGATTTTTTCCCCCTTTGCTCAAAGACCATCATCATGGTAGCCACTGATGAGTACTGTGAATGTAGCTGCCATTCATTAAAATTCTGTATTGATGGAAACGCCAATCTGGGCAACGCCAAGCCAAGCTGCGCTCTGCCAAGCCCAAAACTGCCTGCCGTTGTAACCCTCCCTGGCATGCAAGAGGAGAGCATAATGTGAGTCAGGTCCAACTTCTCTTTTGGGTGCCAAGAAGAACTCCATATAACCCCAAACACTGATGGGGGAGCAAGTCCAAATGTGAATGTCCTTAAAGAAAACCAATAAAACAAGACTGTCATTGTGGCATCCCAGAGACCAGACAGTTCAGGAAGGACTTTTAAAATCCACTTTGTAATGTACACATCTATCCATCACTGAATTAGATGGTTTACACTCCAAGTAAAGATAATCCAAAAATACCCTCATGATCAACTAGTTTGAAACATCAACAAATCTGGTCACACTGTATTTCTATCTTGTTTAAATATACCGTAAATGTGTTTCCTGTCATTTGGTCCACATGTAACTTGCATGTCTGTCTAGCTGTTAGTACTCAGCTTTTTAAAAAGCAAAGGAAAAAAAGCACAAATGTAAGAATCAGTTCATCATAAGCAAATCTCCCCGTAACTGGTGACTGTTCATGTCTGCAGATCTAGTTATGTCTCCGCATATAATATTGATTGATATTGATATTAAACCAATATCATTTTATGTGGGCATTGATCATCTTAATAAGTTAATTTTACATACATTTGACTGCAAGAAAGGAAGACTAAGAATCACTTAGGCACATGGAGAATAAGATAAAGATGAGCCAGTGCTGTAAGAATGAGTCTTTCTGCTTACGCTTTTTAAATGACAGCACTCCAAGGAAACATAATCTGCTCTTTGTTTTAATAGAAACATTCAATTAAGCAAAATGATCTTAACAGGTTACAGCTGTGTTTCCCCCTCTCGCATTTGCCTTTATTGCGTGTGGGAAATCCATTTCCACTTTATCCAGGCTGTCTCAGATTTATAGATTTTACAATTGTCTCCTCATTCACTCAGCACTTCCTGTGACTTCTGTCTTCTGCCAGTAGCCTCGCTAACATTTGCAAAGCTTAGCAGCTATTTTAAAACTAAACTGCAACCCTCCATCAACTGGTTGGATTTACTGTTGAATCTGAGAGATGACAGCAAAAAAGGATATTTTCTAATTAATTGATAAAAGGTCATGAGTTGTGCTATAAGTAAACTGTCTTTGAAAATAATTCAAATACCAGGAGAGGAGGACCCTAAGACTTATGTTTGTATTTTTAAGTGCATTTTAAATGAATTGATATAAACCCACAAACATGGCACAAATTTACTGTTCACATAAACTGTAAAGCAGGTTTAATATGCTTGCTATTCCTGTGTGCGTTAATTCTCCATTTTTACACCAAGCAAGACAGTATGTTCTCCATCATAGTGCATTTGTGTGCTTCAAACAAGCACACATACACACTCACACACACCCACCCACACCAGCTCAGCTCAGTTTGGCCTGCTAGCCTCATGGCTGTAATTGAGAGTTAATGACGCAGTTGGATCTGTTCTTTACTTCATATTAAACAGAGCCTGCTGCTGCTGCCCGGCTGTAAAAGCAGCCCGCCACTTCCCCTCCTCTTCCACCTCCTCTCAACCATCTCCCTTTCTCCACAGCCTTTTTATAACTTCCCCACACTCCTCATCATTCACTAATATTTGAGGATCTGATTAAAGGGGCGATTGGTTCATAGCTGCCCCCCAAGTTTCAAGCTACTGTTCAAGCATCAGATCATCTGCCCACATCTTCTAACAACCCCCCCCCCCCCTCCCGAAACAAATAAACAAAAAAATTCCCCTATACTGCAACTACAAACACACCTAGCTAAATGTCACACGTGTGAACAAAGACTCTAATGTGCAGCTGGACGACAGGAACTCTGGCATGACCCACGCCACAGCTACCTGATAACAGATCAACTTCTCTTCTTAGGTTTTTCCTCACTCCTCTGTACGAGACACTGGCGAAAGAGAAGCAGCAGAAGTACCCCCTCCCAAATTTCTTGTAAGGGGGGGAGGGCTCCTGCGACTGGCTGGCGCCAAGAACGGTGTACTGCCCAGAGTGAGCAGGTCGCTCAGGGCCTTTTCTCTATCACTGACCAGAGGGAAGAGAGATGGGGGTGAGGGGAACAGGGGGCAATGGTGAAGATGTTAGAAAGAGAGAGGGAAAGGGTGAGAGAGGCAGAGAAAACAAACAGGACAGAGGCTGCAGTGTGTGTCAGGTCAGCGGGGAGTTTCAGAATGTTCCCCACCGCTGTTCTCCAGAGCGAAAACTCCTGGAGGGTTATCTGCTTCTGGCGCTGTCATTTATCATCAGGCCTGAGAAGCAGGGCCACCTCTTTGGCCAATGCAAGAAACACACACACATAAACACACACGCATACAAGCAGATGTGCAAGGACAGCACACGTGTGGACATACAAGGAGAATGCAAACAAACACCAGGGGACATCCAAAAATTATAAGTGTGTGCTTGCATTCATTCAAACACACTGACAGTAGCATAAAAAAGAGATGTGCAGCTATAAAATACATGTGGTGGATATATGCATGTCATTAAAAGTGACACACGAAAAACTCATAAAATCCATGTGGGATGAAATATAGGCTTGTGAGGACATGCAAACAAAGTTGTGATCGTCAGGACCTCCCTGCCTTGGCCCAAAGGACCAGCCGTGTCTTAATGGGTTCTCTTGTTCTCTGAAGTATGCTGTAACCATCAGAATATAAGTTGTGCTTTTCTGTGTGTGCATGTAACCCTAAACCAGCCTGTGCACCCCACTGCCTATTTAGTGCACACTGTTTCAACCCATTAACCTTGAAGATCCAGAAATGTGCATACTTTCAGTACAAATTACTGCAAATGACAGCATGCTGAGGTGCATTTTTTTTTTTATTCTTATACTGATAACTGTACCAACAGTTATGTGCTAACTATCTACAATCACCACATCTTATTTTCAAGAAAAAAAAAACGTATATTTTTCACCATTTGGTTGAAAACCATCAATGGGTGCTTTATCCTTCCTTGTTTTTTTTCCAGGGAAGCAGAGAGCTGTGGAGTATTGCTCTTGTCAGCCACCGTGAAGGCATCCCTGAGGTGTTGGTAGGTCTGTTGATTTGTGTTCTCCACTGTCCAACCCCTGTCTCTCCTTTTCTCTTTCTCTTTATCTGTCTCCCTCCGTCGTCTCTTGATTCCCTCTCTCAGCAGGCTGTTCTTGCATAACCATTTATTTTACAGATTTTTTTTTTCCTCTAAAGTGCCTGAAGGGTTTAATTATGTACATAGACAACCCCTATAAACTTCTATTCTGAGGACTTTTTATTGACTTTCGAGCCCAGCTACCCTCCGGCATTTCAATTAACCATTTATAAGAGAAGAAACTACAATTAAATTAAAAGTTTCTATAAAGGGGCTGTCACATCATTCCCGTTCTGTTTTGGAAGATGGCAGGCTTTATCTAAATGAGATGGTGTGGATATGTGGAACAGCTGGAGAGGGGTGCCTCATTTAAGGGGTAGAATAAGGGAGAGGGAAAAAAGGAAGGATAAGAGATGACAGAAAGAGGCTGGGAGAGAGAAAGAGAAGGAGCTGGGCTGGAAAAAAGGCATAATTAAAAAGTGAATGGAAAGAAAAGATTGAGGGAGAGATATAGCTGTAGCCGGGAAGGGCAGGAGGGGTGAGAGGGCCGGCCGCAGGGCCAGGCAGCACTGACCTCGCTACTTAGGCCCTAATTACATGTTGTGAAACTTTAGTCGGAGCACAGTCATCTGGCTGCATCGGGCCTCCCAGAGCATAGACAGACAGAGAAATTACAACACCATTACACACACTTTAAAAGAGACACAGAGAGAGCAAAGAGGGAAGGAGAAGTGTGGGGAGGGGGAAATTAAAAAAAGAGTGAGGGTGGGGGGAAAAGGAAGGGAGGTTGATGTCATTTGGCATTTTTGAGAGAGAGTAACAAAGCGCAAGGGTTCTCCTTTGTACCCTGCTTCTGAGTGGAGCCCTGGTATTTTTACAGGCCTAAAGATCTGTACACTCATAACAATGTGGGTACACAGCACTCAGCAGGGGTGCCTCAGTGAAATATGCCCCTGTACACCCTCCCTCTTTTCTCTTAATATTCTCCATCCACAGTACTGCAACCCCCCCCCCAACACGCAGACATCGAGCTTCTGTAGCCATGAGGCCGCATTAAACAAAGCCCACTACCCCAAGGCAATGCAAGCAAACACACACTTGCCACACACATACAGTACAAGCATGTGCACGCTGCTCTTTTACATGCAGGGACTTTAGACCATAGAGCTTGTGCAGGTTTTGGGCTCAATGCATGTGATTTTGGGTGTGCATTAACTTGGCGGTTGGAAAGGTGACATCTGGGAGTCAGGCTTGCCCCACCTCCCTCCCTCCATCCTCATCACCAACACAGCTCAATGTGTTTGCCCTGTGACCTGCAGTCCTCTTTGCAAGAATGTGAGCGGTGCCAACACCTTAAAAAAACTCCCTTGCCTTCATCTCCGTCATTCCCCTTCTGCCTCACCTCCTTCACTTCCTCCTTCACTCCTGACTGCTTTTCTCCTTCTCTCTCTTTTGCCCTGACGGAGTGTCAGGGAATTTGCCACCCCAAAGTGGTGCATTGTGGGAAATAAAGGTGGACCTCAGGGTGCAGAGGTGGGAATTCCAGCACGCAGCAGAAAACCACAGGGGGTGTAACCAGAGAACAAAAGTGTTTTACTCCACAAATTTTGAATTTTATTGGTTCAGTGTGCAGTGAGATGGTCTCTCTCTCTCTCTCTCTCTCTCTCTCTCTCTCTCTCCCTCTCTCTCTCTCACACACACATGCATTCTGTTGCACACAGATACACACTTGGTTTTGATTAGCACAATATCCCCCCAAAAAGTTACACGATTTAAGATTGAAGAAGTTTTGTGCTCAACGATGCACCTTTTCTAAAAAAAAGATTTTTATACTGTTGGTTTTAATAATTGTCTGACAAGCTGGCATGGTTTGTAGGTAGAGCAGCCGCCATACTTGCCAGCATAAGAGAGCTAAGACAAACTGTGGCCAGGCTTACTAAATGAAAGCGGTGGCTTTCCCAGAGCATACAAAACTTTTAGAGCACACACATATATATCTACATCAAAACTTTTTCAGAAAAAAAGGTTAAAAAAGAAAATTAATTGCTATATTTTAACGATACATGATCTGTACTGTAAACTGGACAGATGCTCATACATCGTCTGAGTAATTGCCACTGATTTTAACCACTGTATTCTTTTGTTAGCACATATATTACTAGTTAGTTCAATCTGTAAGCAAAGTGTGAGCTGCTTATTCTACAAATAACATCAGGTAAATTAAAATGTGGGGATTTTCTTGTTAAGTCAAGTGTTGAAAGAATCTATTATTCCTGTCATGGAAAGAAACCATTAAATGTCCCCATGTGAAAAACAAAACAAAACACAACCTCTCCACTGCTGGCAAAACAAGCAACACAAACTGAGAATCACTTTTCAGTTTGTTTTGGGAAGATTCACGTGAACACTTGCACCATAAGGTGATGAAGAACTTATTCCCTGAAATCAGTGGTTCATGTTCACTGTGGGATAATTAAATATGAATGTAGCTGCCTGATTTTGCACATTAAGTTTAGGCACCAAATGTAACTAAAAACTAGGGATGAACGATATAATTGGCCCCCTATCGGTATCGGCCTAGAATCGGCCTATTGGCCTTAAAACTGAGTATCGGACATCAGCCAGTCTAATGTTGATATTTAAAAATGCGATATTAATCTATTTTTCCGATGAAATCTCTCGGGATTTCACAAAAACCCGCAAGATTTCGTAACAGAATGACAAATGTTGCAAGATTTCTTAGGTAAAATAGATTGATACCACGTTTTTAAATATCTACATGATATCAGCATATGAAAATATCACAATGTTTCAGTGTATCAATATTTTCCCACCCCTACCAAATATCCCTGTTTTTGGGTATTGTGTTTTTTTTCTCAGGGAGAAGAAACTCCAGGTGGTTAGAGGATATAACGCACATAGCCTTTTAGTTTTGTTTGAACAACTTTCATTAAGTTTGACTTGTTATACATAACACAAGTTGAAGTATTTTTATAATTTTGTACAAGGAATGAATATTACATCATTCATTTTTCAGCTTTAATATCTGTATCGATACTGGTTATCGGCCAAATGAGCTTTAAAATATCGGCATATTGGATATTGGCCAAAATCCCAATATCGTGCATCCCTACTAAAAACATATCTGTTTTGGGAACCATTCACCGGAACATGAAATCTTTATACTTTCAAGAGGCAGAATCATCAACACCACCTGTGGCAGAATTAACAATGGTTGTTGCTTTCCACGAGAAGTATAGTAATTTTGACAAATCATAGTTGCTGTCCTTGTTCTACATACAACTTTGTGTCATTGCAGTATAATGGGCTATATGCACAACTCTACTACTTTCTGAACTTAGCAGTGCTCCTTTGTTTCCTGTCTTTCATTATTGGACAAATTATCTAATCCAGGTGTGCCTGACCTCAATAACTCGCCAGACACACCTGGATTAATCAGTTTGCCCAGTAATGAAAGACAGGAAACAAAGGAGCACTACAAAGTTCAGGAAGAGGTGGAGATGTGCATATAGCCCATTAAGGTTGAAGAACAGGCAGCCTTTAGAGGCTGTGAAAGCAACGGCATGTGAGGTGATAAAAAAAAAGTCATCCATGACAGTGTAAGTCTGTTCGGTAAGTTTAGACATATTTGTTGTTTTCAAGCTATGTTATTGAATGAACCCAACCAGGAAGTGTTTTGATAAAGTATTATTCTATTAACTGAACTTCACTCAAAAGTAGGCAAATAGTTGTTTGTGCATGAACGACTGAAAGTGCCTCACCATCAAACTCTTGCCATCCGGCACCTCTAAAAGTATTTTGTTGCTTGTTACAGAACAAACTTGGGAATAATGTCTGTTTCAAAGTGAAAAAACTAATGAGGTGGTTTCACCTTCACACTTGTGGGGATCATACTTTACAGGATGCCATAATGGGTTGTACTGTATTTAAGGATATGAACAATCAATCTATACAATCATTTAAATTGGAGGACTTTTTGCACTGTTAAAGGTTGAATATGGAACATTCTTATTTAAAGTTATTTAAAAAAAAAAAAAAAAAAAAAAAAACCTCCACAGGTCGTTTGGGGGTGTATAGAATGAAAGTACAACATTTCCTAGAAAAATTATATTTAGACTAAAAATAATTATAAAATACTTTTTTATGGGTTCGATAATGGCATTTTATTTATGTCTATAAGCCAATACATGCCGCCATTGCGGGTTGCCAAATACGATCTCGGTGTGGTATTAGGGCACAGTTAGGCTGGTACAGGGGGAAACCGTGGATACGGTGAGTGAAGCAGCTGCTTCAGAGTCCTGGAGATATTGTTATTTGTTTCTGAGGAGGAGTGACCTGAGAAGAGCAAAACCTGGAGTAAATTTAGTTGAAGACTACACTTAATGGACCCACATAAATGTTTTCCACGGCGTCAAAACACGTAAATGGCGACTTTTTTATCCTGGATCGGTAAGCTAGCTTGTTTGCTAACATGGCTAACGTTAGCTGTCAGTTATAAACTCCTCTGCGTTCCTTGTTGGACATGCTGCAGACTGTTGGTCATTTGCATATCGGCAACGAGCCTGGCATCCCAGCGGCTGGAATTGTTTTTCTGCCGTTGCAATTACAACCTACAACAACGTGATGTCGCTGTTCTGTCCGTAACTTTTAACCGTTACGTTTATCACTTCAGAAATTTCTTTGGGACAAGGTTGAGATGAACGCATTTGGCAAAGCTGAACAAAACAAGTTTAACCAAAATTCTTAAACAGTGTGCCATCAGACCATTAAAAAAGAGCAACTTTAAGTCATGCTTCTTTGGTCAAACAAGCAAACGAATAACTTTGAGTGCATGAGTGTGCATTGATTAGAGCGTTACTGCTTAAAGTCATTTCCTTATATTAATTGGAGGGGTAAGGTCTTATCTGATTGCCTGTCTGGGGGCAAAGTGAAGTTGAGACACAAGCAGAGTGTGGGACAGGGGGAGTCACTGGAGTGGGCAGAATTACTATCTGTAATCTGTGATCAATCTTGGCCGAAGTGGATGGTACAAGAGGGAAGTGGGCTTGACCCCCGTGGCCTGCATCCACCCCTCCCAACTCCAGCTCTCTCCTTTTTCAGCACCCCAGTCATCCCTGGGGTGGCTTGGTCAGCCCTGAGGGAAGAACATGCTGCAGAGCAGGCAGACAATTTTCAGGCTGACTGCTTTTACTTTCGTCCCGTCCAGGGCCTCATGAAAACAAACTGACAAAACAAAGGACAGCAAATTAATGACCCGTGCCCCTCCTCCCTCTCCCCTCCTTCCAGCCCCAATCCCTGACGATTGACTCCTGGTTTGGCACGTCCCTTCCTTTCCTCTTTTCCTCTCTTTGCCTCCCTCCCTCCTTCTCCAGTCCTGACTTTTGATCCCCTCCAAATCACGCATGCACAGGCACACATATCTGGACATTGACACATTGACACATGCACATACACACATCGCTACCACCATCGCCCTCTGCCTTAACTCCTTGACCCGTAGCATCTGGTTTAGATTGTCACAGGAAGAGAAAGACAGAGACATACAGGGGTAAAGAGTGAGTGTGAGTGAAGGAGAGAAAAGGCCTCTGTCTATGTCTGGACCTTCATTATCATGTGTTAATATTAATGCAATTTGAAAAAGAAACAGACATGGAGACACACTGGGTGAAGAGGGACTTGTCTGAACTGAGTGGAACAGCATGCTTGCAGTCCAGACATGCAAGACTGTTCTCTAAGACAAGCACTCCCCATATACATATGTTGTCACATCTCCACAATCATTCAATGTAGTTCTAAAACACATCATATGAGTCCAGCATGACAATGTAATGTGACATAGGTGATTTAAAAAGCTACTGATGGTCAATTCTTTAATGTAGAAAGAAAATCAGTCCAAAATAGATAAAAACATGGTTGACAATGCTGAAGATTCTTCTAGATCAAACATGAAATTGTAGGCACATGATTTAGCATCAAAAAGGAAAAAATTATATCTCATTGTCTTTTTAAAACCATTCTTCTCAGTTTCACCTCAAAACATCATTAAGTTAAGAAAATACAGTGATGTAAGTGTGCAGTTTTCAAAATTGCAAAATGCTGAAAAAACATTCCACAAAAATGAGTTAAAAACTTAATTTTTTGTTATTACAATATTTCATCTGAATATAAATGATATAATTCAAATTGGAGTAATACAATAAAGAATGTTACATCATTATCAGGATTGGTGGTTCAACCTGTGCAGTTCACACTCCCCTCCTCACATTTGTTCATATGAAACTCAATTAGTGGGACTGTAGGGAAATAATTGAACATGATTTAGAATGTTGTGGCTGCAAGGAATTGTGGGGCATAATTAGACTATCTCCTTCAATTTCATAAAGATTGCATTCTATCCTCAGCACTATCAAACTACTGTAAGGCTGTAGTGTCCGAGCATTATCATGACATTCACACTCACTGTTACTCTTCCTATTATTATTCATATTATTATTGTTATTATTATTGTTTTTTCAATCTTATTTAATCTATTGTTTTGCACCCAGTCGTGAAAAACACAAGTATGGAAAACAAGGATGGAAACACAGAGATCTGATAAAAGTAGAGATTTATTTAGATTCGTGAACTGCCTAGTTGACATGTGGTGAACACTTTGTGGGAGTACCTGCAGGCCATTCTCTGGGCTCACCAGAGCAAAGCCACAGTACAAGTACTGGGTCAACCTGTCTGCTCATAGTTCTCATCGCCACCTCCCAATTGTGGATAAAAACTATAATCTATAAAGCTGTAAAACTAAAGCCTGCACACCAAATTTAGTATTTAATTTATACTAAAGCTGCTTGTTTAGTTTTTTTTGTTGTTGTTTTTTGTGCATTCTGAAACACTCTTGTGAATTTGCAGTGCTTATTTGTGATTTGCTTATTTATCCATGCAAGTCAATCTGCAATTACACATAATCTGAATTAGGATCCTTTTTGTGGAGAGTTTTGACACATCCCATTTTTAAAAGAGATTTTCACTTTTCTCCAACAGCCTAAAGATGTGAGGAAATGTATATCTAATTTTAAGCATGGCTCAAACAAAGAAAAATTGACTGATATAACATTTGTTTTGATGTATTTATTAAGTAATTAATCTATGTAATTTATTTCATACACCAATCAATAGGTTGCTTTCTCACTGTACAGTTTTTAATTAACACTATAGTATAATTTTTCCATTTTTTAAACCATATAAGTTATTGAAGCATTTTTAGTTCTGTGTTCTTGTTTTGATTTTTTGTGACAAATTGCAACAACAGACAGTTATCAATTAGCTTCCAGAGAAAGAAAAAAAACCCCCAAAATTTTCAATTAGAAAGTGAATGCTCTGTGAGTCTTTAATCAATTTAAAGTAGAGTCTAAAATTCTGTTTAAGTTGAAAAATGGCTCTACATTTTCTGTATCAGATTCTTGCCAGTATGAATATAATGGATGTAAAAATTGTTGTGGACAACAGAACATACTGTATGTTTAAGCTCAAGATGTTGACAGGTCTGATTTTGCACGAGCAGATGGCAACAGATCAAAGAAGAGATGTGCATTATGAACACACACATACAGACAGATCTCACACACACAAACAGGCATTCCTGTGGGATCAGTTAAAAGACTATGAGCATTTCATCAAGTGTTTCCCATTCAAACAGACTTGAGAACAGATCCCTGGAAAAGCCAGGGTCATTGCCCTGGCTTTTGGCTCTGCCTTAATATTCAAACTGGGTGCTAAATGGATTAAAAGTGAATGTTATCAGTCATCGCTGTATTAATAAGAGCTGGTAAGTCTGACAGTTCTGCTCTGACTATCCACATAAAGCTTAACACAAACACACTCACTCAGCCTCCTCTCATGCCTGTCTCTCTGTCTGTCTGACCCCTATGAGGTAACTGGTCACCAAAGTAAGATTTATAGTTAATCAGTCTGTATCGGCAGCAGTCTGCCATGGACTGAGCCAACTTTAGAACATTACACATTACCACACAGGGAGGGAATGATGTCAGTAAGGGAGGAAGGGATGGAAAAGGGGGAGGGGAGGGAAGAAAGTAGGAGCAAGGATAAGAAGAAAGACCGAAGGGAAGAAGGAAGGAAAACAAAACAGAGTTGATGGATCGAATTATTGAAACGACAGATTTAAAGAATAAAAGAAGGTGGAGAGTATTGAGCAGGTGAAATGGAAGGGAGCTTCCACTGTTCCATACTTTCCTGGCCATTAGACTCCTTTCCCATCACTTGTCCTCTTCACTGAGACATCTCCCAGCATCACAAATAGACTTATTGATTTTTCACAGCACTCACAAATGCAATTTAAATCCCAACAAATGTCTTCCTTTCACATTAATTATCTTCCGCTTTGTGTGTATGTACCAGTGTGAAAGAGGGCAAGGTGAATTGCAGGTGAACTTTTGTATGCTCTCATTTAATTTGTAGCTAAACCTTGAAACATGTGTATGTACTCTGATGTTTTTATTTAAGTCTGAACTGTAAAGTTTCCTCCTCAATACACTTTAAATTTATTTATAGTTTTGCTGATTTTAAACATCTGTATAATTTAGGGATGCACAATATTGGAATTTTGACCAATACCCGATATGCTGATATTTTAAAACTCATGTGGCCAAACACCGACATCGATACCGATGTTAAAGCTGAAAAATAAATTAGATAATATTCATTACTTGTGCAAAATTAGAAAAAAAAAAAAACCTTAACTTGTCTTATGTATAACAAGTCAAACGTAATTACAGTTGTTCAAACAAAACTAATAGGATATGTGCATTATATCCTAGAACAACCTGGATTTTCTTCTCTCTGAGACGAGAGAGAGAGAGAGAGAGAGAGAGAGAGAGAGAAAACAATACCCCAAAACAGGGGATATTTGGTTATTTACACAAATGACCATGTATAAACTCTGTTCACACAGAACATCCTAAAAGAAACTGTCTTAGAAGTTTTAAAGTCTGTAAAAGAGAAATTTTTGAAGAAGATGTTGTTTTTTTTTGTTGTTGTCTG
Organism: Atherinomorus stipes; assembly: GCA_023101725.1. Taxonomy (NCBI): domain Eukaryota; kingdom Metazoa; phylum Chordata; class Actinopteri; order Atheriniformes; family Atherinidae; genus Atherinomorus; species Atherinomorus stipes. The sequence goes on along the minus strand of JALJCO010011123.1, from coordinate 103,464 downwards.
TTTTTTTTAGACTTTAGAAACAGCGTCCTGATCGGTTAAATATCGGTGGAGTGGCTGATGTCTGATACTCAGTTTTAAGGCCGATACCAATAGGGGACGATTATATCGTGCATCCCTAGTATTATCCTGTCAGCAGTTTTTGGAACAAAACTGTATAAGCTTCTATTTAGTCAACACTTTTGTTTTCTTTACTTAGCATAGCCGTTGTTGTTTTGTTTGTTTTCTTTTTGTGATAAGATGACCAGCTATGTTAGTGCTCATCTTCTTTGTGTTCTTCTATGAAACTGTATTGCCTTAAATGAATGAATAAATACCAAAAATACAAATCAATGGGAAGTAGAGAAGAGGTACAACCTAGTCATCGCAATGGGAAGCAGTGTCAGAGTGTCAACATGCATAATAAAGGGTCTCCGTGGTGATACAGTCATGCAGATGCAGCCTCGTCTCTGCAAGGAGGAGGAAGCCCGCAAGGCTCACGACCCAGGCCCCCAGCAGCCACCCAGAGGCCCAGATCCCAGCTACCCCCCCACCAAAGAGCGGACATGCATCCCCCGAAGGGCGGCAAAAGGCGGCCCCAGCCGGAGCCCCCTGCAGTCTGGAGGCCCAGGCCCCAGCGGACCAAGACCAGCAGCTGCCGACCCCACCGGGCGCCGGGTGTCCCCCGGAGTGGAGACAGCGCCGGGCCCAGGGCCCAAGCGCCCAGGAGCAGCCACCCCCCCCCGGACCCGGGCGGCCCAACCGAAACCCAGGAGGACCGGACCCCCCAGACGACGCCCCCCAGGGCAGGCCAGCCCCCACCCCAACGTCCCTGCCCCATACACCTGACACCAGGGCGCCACCACCTCTACCACCCCCTACCCCGCCACCACGCTCACACACACACTCCCCACACACCTACCCCAACACTAGGGCTGAAAGATATACCGTCACCGCCCCCACATCGAGACACGGGCACCCAAGACATCAATACCGCAAGAGCAACCACATAGAACATTTATTGTTCTATTACAGGGACTTGAGGCAAGATTAAGAAATGAAACTCGCAACTGCCGCGACTGGCACTTCAGGTAACTGCAGCCACGAGCCGAGCTGTCACGGGAGCGTGCACAAACTGAAGCTGTAATGTTGTTTACTAACCTTTTTCTTCGTAGTTACACTTTTTACTGTCTTTCAGTTGATCTGGATCGTTTGCTGACTGCAGAAGAATCCGCTTACAGTATTTGAATTTACCACGACCGTCTTCTTCCTGTATCAAAACTGCGGATGTAGCGTCATTTGATGTCACGTCCGCAGGGCAGCGCGGGAAATTTGGATGCCGAATTGCGCATTTTGCAGCACACAGACTGTTCAAGGCAACGGAGAGAGATGTGGGTGGAAACATTATTTTTGGTATTTAGCGCTTCATCACCCATTAGTATTAAAAAAAATGGACATGTTAGTTTTTCTTTTATTTCTGCCTCTAGTCCCTCTAAGTTTTTGCGTGCCAACAGACATAATTGAGTGACAGACCGATGAAACTTTGCCTCCGCTTGGTGCAACGCGCTTCCCATCCTGTTTCTAATGACTCATAACATAGCACGTGAGCTAGCTGAGCTTGAAGAAGCACCGTCAAACTTCAAGTCCCCCTTCTGGGAGCACCTCGGTTTTGATGAAGAGGGAGGAGGGAAAAAAAGCAGACAAAACAAACGCAGCGTGCTGACTTGCTCGGGTATGTACTCTGAAACACTTGTTAAAAAAAAAAAAAAAATATTAACGCATCTAAAACGACACCACACAAGTTTGAATGTTACTGGTACGACTAGAAAACAGACTAATTTAGAATAAACAAGTGTAAAAACAGCAGTATGTTGTTTATTTATGCATATTTTTTTCAGGCAATCTGACCAGAAGTGTAACCTGCTGTGATGTGTAGTTTTATGATAAGGATGAATGAAATGAAAGTGCAGCTGTTTCTGTTAAATGCTAATTTTAAAACTCAGATGGTGTCACTTTAGATCTGAAAGCCTGTTTTTTTTTTTTAAATTTTTCAATGAAAAGTGTAAAAAGCAAACAGCAGGATTTTATTTTAAAATATTTTCTTTATTTATGGTTATTTTTCTCATTCTAACAATATGGCAGAAAAACAAAAGCAAACAGCTTTGGTGTTAAATTATTGTGAACTTTTTAATAAAACATTTGTAATTTTTTCCATTACTGTACCAAAAACAAACACACACACACACACACACAAAAACGAACTGGGATTTTTGTTTACCGTTACAGCCCTAATTTCTGCACATATTCTCCAGTGGGTGCGGTAAAATACAAAAGCACAGCCAGCATACATTCACCCTGCTACAACGGCTTATGATGACCACGTCCCGTGCTTTCATCCCTAGTACCACTCTGTAATGTCACCACAGCGGCCAGTCTGCACCGTCTGACTCAACCACAACCACATGGTCACAGATGGATTCCTCTGAAGCCCGTACAGAACAGCCACCGACCGCCAGCTATCAACTTCTATCACCACAAAACCACAATATAACCACTGAAAGTGAGGAAGAGAGAGGAAAAAGGGAGGAAGAAGGAGGAATGAGAGAGGAGGAAGATGAGAAAGGACTGTAGTGCAGCAAAATGGGATATAAAAAGAATTGAATGGAGAGCAAGTGCAAGTTGGTTGCATTTTCCCCCCAGATGCATAACTTTACTCCCAGAGTGAATCCCAGTTTTGTGCCAGCATCCCTATCCAAACAGCAAAACACTCTAGCAGTATGTTAATAATCTTCCTAATGACTGTCAGCACTTAGGAGCTGCTAATTAAAACCCATTTGATTCAGAGACACTCACCAGGCTCTGACAAAAAATAAAAAAGGCTAAAATTTCCCATGAAGACAAGCAGAGTTATGGCCACCTTTGGTATTTGTCAAAGCCCTCCCACTCCTTCCCCTCCTTTTCTGCCCTCTTGTCTGTCTCTGTCACTCTGTCCCCCAGCTCGATTGCCTTAATGGATGTGCTTTATCTAGGCTGACCTAACCATTGTCACAAGGAGCAGAATTTGTGAGCTTTTAGAGTGGGTACACTCATCAATGCTTAGGGGGTGGCGGGGGGATGGCCGGGACTGGAGTGAGCGCTGGGTGCGAGCGGGTTGAGTGTTGCTTGGCAAGTATCCATCCATGCACTCTCCAGGCCACTTCGTTAGCCACCACACACACTCACATCTCCCTGTCCCTTGCCTCTTTTCTCAGCTATGCAAATAGAATGCTGGTGTAATACCCAATTATGAGTGAGACTCGAGGTTTTTGCTCATCTGTGGAGTGGACAGAACAAATAAAGAAAATTAATTTCTTTGGCAGCTTAGGCGCTCTCAGTGCAGCAACTGTTAATTAGACTGAGGATGGATTCTCTTTTTTATCTTTGGCTTTGTTTAAATTTATGCTGACACATTAAAATCAAAGATAGAAGAAGCCAGAAATGGCTGACGGAAAAAAACAACCTGAGAGAAAGTTAGAAATAGAGCAAAGCAGTGAGACTTTACCCCCTCAACTCAGAGGAGAAACCAGATAGGGCCACTTTAAAAATCGCTTAACACGCTCGACACAAAAGACAGCTGAGAAACTCGAGCCGTGTTTGATTTGAGTGTCAGGGTGGGAGGCACTAATCTGTGGACATGGCGGGCACAGGTGGTGAAACAATCAAACAGCCTCACACTTATATCACGCACTCAAACACACAAACACACACCTGAAAGATATACATACAAAAGTAGGCATGAAAACAAAAATGGCAACTGGCAGAACTGTTTACATAGCAACACTTTCAACCCCATAAATGTGCTCAGGCATTTATGGAAATATACAATTGGGAAAACACACCCGCACAGTCCTATACACTGCAGAGAACACACAGAAACCTCCATGTGCATGTCTGCAGCTAGATAAATTGCTATGGAGCGTGGTGTTATTTTACTGGGCCAGATAAAGACAAGGTGGATCAGATTCCCAGCTCCTGTTTCCCTCTTCTGCCTTTCACCTTCTTTTTATGTGCCAGCGGCACACGCCCTGCCTTAGTGATGGAGCACTGATTGGAAAAAGAACACGAAGGGCATACAGGTGTCTTAGACAGCTGTGCCGCATGACGTTTCCTCCTCATCCCATTCTTTTTATGTCATATTTACTTATTCAGAAATAAATTAAAATGGTGACAGTTGTTGTGCATGTGCTAAATAATGTGAGCATTATCCTTGTCAATAAAGTCTTACCTAGAAACAGAAGAATTGGACAAATTAACTACTTCACTATTTCAACATGTTTATATTAATCAGTGTCAGGAGTATCTCTCTATGTCTACTGAATGTGCCCCATGTTTTGTCCATTTACTGAAAATGGGCAGATGGGAAATAGATGGGTTCGAGAAGACAAGATGATGAGCTCTCCATAACTGTAAAACATCCTCACTGCACACCTAAAGACTTGGTCATATACACACAGGGGTCTCACCTCTGAACAGGCTTATAGAGTAAACACAAGCAAATGCACAGCCAGTTAATGCTTCGTAGCCAAACTGTAATACATACCTCTGCTATTCACACAACACGAATCAAAGACTTTCAGGTGGGGTAACTTGAACACCACATATTACTTGCCAATCTTATTACAAGTCTGAAAGGGGGCAGCGAAGTGTAAACCTTAAGTTGTATCTGAGCAGGCCTCCACTTTACACATCAGTATGTGGCTCTAAAACAAACTTTGCACAATAAAACAGAGCCTACAATTTGCATTTCTTTTCACTTTTTAAGTGAATTGAGTCTGATACTTTGGAAGCACGCTGTATATGTAGTGTGACCACACAGATCACACTACAAGCTGTCTGATTCTCTAAAAAAAATTGATCGACTTAAATTTTGTGATTGATTACAGCTTCATCGTTATTTCTCACAACATGCCATTGAGAGAGATTGGATGTTGCACGAGAAAAGAAGGGGGTCTTCCCCAGAGGACCTACCCCCAACTCATACATTTACACACACCACATTCACATATACACACCCCATTCAGCCCTAAGGCCAGTCTCTGTAATGGGATCCTCACTGTTATTTCTGCTGAATAAAATAAATCCCACTAATTAACATGTTAACATGATTGATGGGCACTGATTCTGCAGGGAGCGGAGAACGTCTGTCTGCACTCAAGCTGCCCCGCTGCTGACTGCACACAGACCGACGCACAAAAAAAGATTCAAGGAATGAGGAGGAAATGGAAATATGAAACATGTCAGGCTTTCTCAGAAAATCAGAAAAAACACAGTTTGGTCCACATGAGTTAACTATAAATGGTTGATTATAATTTCTGACAACAGACCTATTAGCCTTTTGTTTATGAAAATGTAGTGGCAGATTACGCACAGTGCATTTAATTTTAATATAACTTAGTGAAGTTTAACACATTTTTTTATACAGTGCACAACCGTGTAGCACAAACACTTAATAATGAACTGTTTGCAAAGTAAACAACAGAACATTGAAGCAGCATAGGCAGAGAACACAAAACCTTATCACATGAAACCAAGTGAGAATTTGAGGTGTGACTTTCATTAACATGAAGGGTAATGTGGGGAGCAGAATTAGCCTGCAAAAGACTTAAAATACAATAGGATGATATGCAAGTGACCTGATAAAATCACTTGAAAGTTGAAGATGATTCTCCGCATTCAAAATCACAGAAAGAGGAAGCTGGAAAAGAAAATTCTCTAAACCTAAAAACATGCATGTAAGCACCACACAACATTTAAAAACTAAATGAAAATTCATCGTAGCCTACAAACAATTCAAAATCTTGCTGTGACATATTTCAGATTACACTAATAATGATAACTTTCTTTATTGTTGCAGTTCAGTTTGAATAATGACGCAGATTGCCAGTGCTGTTTCAGACTGATGCATCCTGGACACCCTTGCCCATCCCATGTTTGGATCAATCCAACGCTACCTTCTTTGCGTAAGTAGTTGAGTGAATATAGCACCGTGTTGGCAATAGATAATTCCATGTTATATCAGTCTGCCTCTGTTTCCTGCCGGCGCCTTTTTCTTTGAGCAGCTCTGAGAAAACAGTGCAGTGGAGAGGCTGTCAGGAGCCTATGCATGCTGTGCCTGGCCATTCTTTATGAATGAATTAATCAGTAGTGACACTGCACTACATGCTTTTTCCTTCCTCATTATTTTAATTAGCCGTTTATATGGATGCCTCCCCCTCCTCTTTTGCATTTCATTAATACATTAACATGCACTTGACAAAAAAGAGCAAGGACGCAGACACAGTGGCGGTCGCTTGGCTGGTCACTTTGTAGTCTCCCACTTGTCTTGCCCGCTTCGCCTGCCCCGTCAAGAGTTTTGTCCTCTTTCTGTCCTACCCCAACCTCTGCAAAGGAACTTCTAAAGTCGCCAGTAATTACTGTTTTATTATGCTAATGAGCACCGTTTGAGATCTCTACTACAAGAGACGGTGTACTTTGAGAGTATTCTAAACAACAGATGCGCATGGATGTTTGAAGTTGGCAGCATTTCTCCTATGTGTCATAATACTGAATCAGTCACTCACACTGTTTCCCCCCTTATAAAGTTAATGCATCTTTAGCTTCCTTTCCCTTCATGCAGTTCTTCTGCTGCATCATGGGAAAAATTTAAAAGAAAAATAAATTTCCACCTTTTCCACTGGTCAAAGAGGGGAAAGGGGACACACTGGCTGTTTAGTGTTCGTCTGCAAGCGTGTAGTGGTGTGCATGAATGACAAGGCGTACCGACACACCAGAGGAGGGGAAAGCGTAAACGTGTGAGGGTGTGTGTTTCAGAGAGGCTACGTCTGGGTTTGAGTGTGCAGTCGCTGTGGTGATGAGGTGAGAATGATGAAGCCCATTCCTCAAATAAGTCACCATGTGCAGCTCATATGTTGGGTCTTTGTTAAAGAGCTGCTCATTGAAACTTCCAAACTAACACATTCACACAAGAGCACACACTGCCCCCTCCTCTCTTGCTATGGACACACATGCACACAAGAACCCACCTCTGCCTGGTAACGCCTGCAGGCATGGAGTGATTGACAGTATCCAGATTGCCAGATTGTTCTCAGGAGTGTTGAGGAATGACATCACACTCATTACAACTTCTAAATATAAACAGTCACACTGCTTGACTGACAAGCCTGTATACATGCATGTACGCCTGTGTGAGATTTTGTGGCTCTCCTATAATGTGGTTGGAGTGAAAGTGTGTTTAGGTGTGTGTGTGTGGGTGTGTGCTATATAGCAGTCAATAACAATCAACTACCTGCTGATGATGGCTTTAATCGAGTGTGTTAAGCAAATGAGGAAGTCTCAGTTTCGATTAATTTATTCTCAAGCATGCATGTTTAACCAATATTGTACAAACAGACATAAAAAAATTACTACTTTAAGTTACCCCCATTGTTGAAGTTAAACTCGGATATGCACCAATAAAATGTCAAAGGCATGGTGTATGAATAATCAAGCAGGTGTTAACTCAAGTCTGAAAAGGAGAGGTGAAGTTAGTAGAAGAGTGTGGGATGATTTGATGCTATGTTGTGTTGATTAACTGAGAGAATAGGGGAGTGCTCACCTGACTTATGCAACCTGAGCTGGAAATTTAGATTTTTTCAGCATCTAAATCAACTAAAAGTAACAAAGCAACATAATTGATAAGTGATAAAAGGAAGACAAGTCAACTACAACCATAGACATGCAAAGAGATGCCCACAAACATGAATGCAACACATGTTTGTGTGGTTGCTGCTGAGTTCAAGGCTCCTCCTGCTTGTCTAGCGAGCACATTGTAATTTACAAGCACTCAGTGTCACGTTGAGATCTCAATTAAGCAGCTCGGCTACACACTCTGGCCCTCAGGGCTGGGTTGAGCTGGGTCAAAATTCTGCCTCTCTCTGGCTGAGGCATGCTGCAGAACTCCATGCTCCTCCAACCCTCCACCCGCCTGCTCCCTCGCCTGCCGCCCACAGACAACGCCAACAGTAAATATTTGAGGTTTAAAACAAAGAGGGGAGAAGGGATTCATTTAGCTCATTTGAAAACACAGCATTGTGATTAAACGCCAAGCGGTCTGGAACAAAAACAAAAAAAAGTTTCATTCTTTACTTTAAGATACTTCCCCACGAGGCTAGAGATATTTTCCACAAATCTGTTCAAGTCATATTAATATTAATAATAAATTGATAACATAACTGCTTGATAGACATACTAGATTTATAGTAAATCAGAGTGGGAAGGCGAGCAGTAAATATTAGTATTATAAGATAATAATGTGAGAGAAAAAGGAAAAAAAGATGCATACACACCCATATTGAGACATAACAAAAGGAGTGTGTAGACATGTGCAAAGAGACTACTACTGACTTTAGGAACTAGAGAGACAGCATGTGCTGGAATAAAGCAACAAAACCCCATAAGCTGCCACTACTGTTCTGTGATCAGATCCATATGGACCTTGGCCTTGGCCCTCCACCACCTGCCTCAAACACTCCCAGTACCTAACAAGCCAGCCAACTTCCAACTGGTCTTAGACACACTTTACAAGCAACCATATTGATGGCTATTGAGCTACAGTGCCATTTAGCTCACCAGAAATCTTAAATTATACACTAGCCATGTGCAGCTATGTACACCCCCACACAGGGATAGATGCCACATCAGAGCTTCCACTTACAGCTCGGGCTAAACCTGGCTCTGAATCAAGCTCTAAAACATGAGACAGTGGTGCCAGCCAGAAATCAAATGTTATTTGAGAATAAATGAGTTTTCAATTTTTAGAGCAGAAAATGTTTAAATCTCTCAATGAATGTGGGATATTACCACATTTTTTTCCCCATGTAAAAGAAATCCATGCTTTTTATTTGGTTGTAACCTACAAGTACAGCAAACACATATTAAGTGAAGTAAATACACTAAATCTCCTCAATGACTGTTCAAGAATTAAGATTAAAAGAGGTATTTGAATAGACCAGTAAAACAAAACTCTTACAATCTCTCGTTTCTGATATCCAAACAGTAACTTCAACAATTATTTGATATCACTAAATCCCTACAAAAATGGGCCATATGACTACATGACAGAGTAAAATCAAAACATCATGCTATATTAAGCATAGCTCCTCTACGGTTTTGCTTAACAGAAAATGCTGCTGCTATAGTATAGAAGGCCCTTAGGAACTCTCGGCCACAGTGAATACACATGCCAAAGCTCCTGATTGGCATTATCCTAACAAGCTGCAATTACTGCCCTGAAATCCAGTCTTACTGCAGTGGCTTTAACGAGCCAGCCATCACACAGCCCGCAATTATCATCACCAGAACTATTAAACACGACGGCTACAGCCTTGTTAAATGCTCTCATATGTGGAGGCTTCACATTTTTCTCAGGACACTGTCTGACTGACGGACACACAAACATTAACACACAAACAGAGGTGAGAGAAAGACAGTGAGGCCTGTGAATGGAGAGGATGAGAGGGCTTTGAGTAACAGGAGGAAGTGTCAGGCAGGCAGTGCAGTGCAGTCATATACAGCAACAGGTCACAGGAAAACACCACAAATGGTCAAGCCAGAATTGAGAATCTGCAGGACAGTTGTGTTTTATTACTCTTTGCTCTAACAGAACATGTACATTTGTACAGAGGTATATCTATCAGTTTACCTTCCCTTCCTCCTTTCTTTGAACAGCTTCAGTTCAATGCTGCTTGACAATGAGCTGGGACTAGGATCCCTCCTGTGAGTGACCACATTAACTTAAACTTAGTGGTCTCTCCTGAAGCTAAACAGCCTGCTGCAAAGCTCCAGCAGCAGGCTGCTCCCTGGTGGGCATATCCCAGTTGGGGTTTAGCCACTCTGGGCTTATGGTTGCTTCTGTGATCTCACTTTATGAGGGGAAAGGGAGGTGGGGTATTTAAAACAACGTGAGAGAGAGAAAAATGTTTTTTGCACAGTTCATTCTGATGTAATTTTGTTTCTGGAAAGAGAGGAGTGGGGGGGGGGGGGGGGGGGGGGGGGAAATTAAATATGGGAAAGGTGGGACCTTTGCCTCGGCTGGGATACAAGCAAATGAAAGAGCTCCCTTCACTCGCTGGGACACTGAGAAAAAAAGAGTAAGAGAGTTGTAAATGAAGAGTGTAAGAGAGTTCACTATGACAACACACAACACAACATAAAGTAGTTTGTTCTGATCTTGGCCTGAGTGCATGAAAGGCTGGTTGTTGTCAAATTACTTTGGACTGATTTATTATATAAAACTGCAAGAGATAGAGACAAATAAAAACATGAGTATCTGGCTTTGAAACATAAGTAGGAAAAGAAGGTCACAGGAGGAGGTAGGTTGTGTTTGTGGTTAGTCTCTGCTCATAGTCAGGGCAGTGTGCCTGTCAGGTCATGCCTGGATTAGGTTGGGCAGTTGGAGTGTGTACTTGGCAAAATGCAGCGGAGTGGCTCACATCAGAGATGCAGTGATGCTCCTAGGGGATGTGGTGGAGGTTTGGCAGGGCTGGGGACAAGTAGGCCCAGACCGAGGCCAAACTGAGGCCAGAGGGAAGGACTGGGGCTGGGAGCCAACTCAGAGAGTGGAGCCTCTGTGTCGGATACCAACTCTGTTGGCCAACAGCTCTCTGTTCTTGGTTGGCAAGTCTTATCATAGCATGCTACGCAGACCTGCCTCACAGATATGTTATTTATGTAAGGGAATTTTAGGTGGCTTGTTCCAATGCAGTCTCACACCGGTATGTGTAATAGAGTTGATCTTGAGAACTATATGTAGCAGTTTTATGATAAAAACTCACACTGTGGAAAAATTAGACTTGCTGAACTACAACGTTCTCTTACCAACAACTGCCTTTTAAAATATCTTTTGCATGATGTAAAACTGTACATAAAGCTAGGAAAACCCTTAGATTTATACTGTACATTTTCAATTAAATATTTTCAATTAAAGGGACCTGAGGCAAGATTAAGAAACGAAACTCCGTCTGCCGCGACTGGCGCTTCAGGTAACTGCAGCCACGAGCCAAGCCGTCACGGGAGCGTGCACAAACTGAAGCTATAATGTTGTTTACTCACCTTTTTCTTTGTAGTTACACTTTTTAGTGGTCTATCAGTCGATCTGGATCGTTTGCTGACGGTAGAAGAACTTATAACTATCGCTTATAGTGTTCGAATTTACACTGTTTGAATTCGGACACCTTATTGCAGCGCATTTTGCAGCACACAGCCTGTTCAAGGCAACGGAGAAAAACGTGGGTGGAAACGTTATTTTTGGTATTTAGCGCTTCATCAACCATTAGTATTAAAAAAATGGACATGCATGTTTGGTTTTTTAAAAATTCCTGCCTCTAGTCCCTTTAAGCAATTTCTCATTGTTTAAAAAAAAAGATCAACTTTTAACATGCCATCTCTTTCCCATATGGAAAAGATATAGAACAATCTTGTACAGTTTCTATCTGCATTGTCTGAAACTTGTATGTAATGCATATTAGAGTGAAATCAGATATAATAGAAAAATGATATAAGGAAATACAAGGAAACTTGTATTATTTGGGTACTTCTAAGCTCAATATATGACAATGTATGAAATAAATGCAAAAGTGGCCACTTTCAAGAGTAAAACATATAAGCCTTATATGATGCACAATACATAAAGCAAACACAGTTTTTTGCTTTAAAAGTTTTTTCTATTTCTTTTCCAGTTTGATACTTGGTTGACATTTGGCATGAGGCTTTGTGACACTAGACTGCTTTTCTGTGATGTTTTGCAGCTACAAAAGGTTTTAATATTTAGATAAAGATAAATTACAATAAATCAGTCTGGGTCCATCCAATTTCTAGTTTTGGACTTAAAAAAATTGTAGCAGCTTTGTGCTGCTACAGTACAGTAAGTATACGATTCTTTTTTACTATGTATTCTGCCAGGATGGGGATTAATAACACTGTATGGTGAGACATGTTCATTCCTACAAAGGCTCTTGTGGGGCTCTTTTCTTTCCACCACCTCATCCAATGTGAGGACAAACAACCCGTGCTCACAGCAGTGTTCTGTGCTTGTTAACCTTTCTTATTTATGTACATTTCCACTTGTCCATGTTTCACACTCTAAATTCTTGATTGGTCTATTTTGTTTATTCATTTAACCTCCATCCTTTAACTTACATTCTAACACACAGACACACACACACACACACACTTCTAAGTGAATGTCCTTGATCTTTGTCTATTGCAAGATGTGTGAGGTGCAAGTGTGTGAGAGTTTGTGTCCATATTTCCATATCTTCCATGTACAAATACCCAAAAAGGCACAATCACTGCGTTCACCTCTATCCTCCTTTATTTTTCCCTACTTATGCATCCACACACACACGCGCACACGAGCACATAGGGTGGACTTCCTGATTAATGACAGTCATTTGTCAGGCAGAGGTGGATAAAACAGTGAATATTATCTTTGTGCTAAGGGCCAGAGAACATCACCCCCCCCCCCCCCCTTGTGTCTTTCATAAGTGGCTGAACACAGCGAGCACGCAGATACACGCACAGCCCAGCAGCCAGCAGATCTATTCTCATTACTTCTCTATTAGAACATCAGCTTCCACTGATCGGGCCCTACGTCTCTATACTGACATCAGACAGAAAGAGAGGTGGATGAAGGGTAAAGAGAAGAGGATAAATGGAATGACAGCGGTGGAAGAAAAGAGAAATGGGGAAGAGGAGGGGTTCTCTATAATGTAGAGGGAAACTTGACATTTCTGAATTTGATTAATACAAGTCTAAATCATCCTATTTAGGCAGTCATACTGCAGTACTACTCCCATGGTAAATGGCATTTATCTGCCCTTATGCTGTCCTTCAGTCAGGAGATTAACAGATTTGCTTTGCAGATTGTTCAAGAGAACATGACCTTCTGAAACAGGCAGGAATGACTTTGCCTGGTAATTTTTGAAACCAATTTATAAAGAAATAAACATCCTGTCAGGAAAACTATGCAGAAAGAACCATGATAGGGATTTTTCATTTAGATGATAAGGTGACATTTTCCTGTGATCTCTCATGCCTGAGAGCAAAGTCAGAGTAAAAATGTTGTTGGAATCCAGAAATCAGAGCCCAAACTTTTACTCCAAGTACACAAAAGTCCAGCGTCTGCACATGTATAGGCCTAGAAAGCTATTGCACCTAAAAGCTGCTGACGAGTGATTATTCAGCCTCTCTGAAACATGAACAACACAAATCATTAGACATTTTCACAATATCAAAATCCTTGTCAGTGATTATAATAATTGACAACTACACATTCTGAGGTCCCAGGATTTGCACGTGACATCATCACCACAGCTTTGTCCGCCATTTTGGGGGAACCTGGCCACTGTGAGCTGCTAATGCAATTAGCTTTGCAGCCATCTGCTGGGGCAGTAGCATCAGAATCAGAGACTTGAAGAAACTAAACAAGCTGATCAAGAAAGCTGGTTCTGTGCTGGGGATAACTTTGGAGCCGCTGGAGCTGATCGTTCAAAAAAGAATGCTGCACAAGCTGATGAAGATGATGGAGGACTCTTCCCATCCTCTCCACAACACGGTGAAGAATCAACAGAGTGTGTTCAGTGGGAGGCTGCGTTAGGTTCGCTGTAGGACGGAGAGATACAGAAATTCATTCCTGCCTGCAGCCATCACCCTAAAGAACAAGACTGACTGACTTTTTTGTTTATTAAAAAAAAGGGGAAAAAAAAAGAAAAAAGGGAGCTTTTACAATACTGAATTTCCCCTCTGGTAGGAATAAAGTATTTTTCATTTCATTTCATACAATTGGGATTTTTAAGATTGGACATGCAGAAGTTGAAAATCCCACTTTTAAAGGTGTCATAACCTAGTGTTTTACATACACAATTCTTCTTAAATTATCTTCAAATGAATTTTTAATTTTAGTTGGGTGGGACAAAAATTTAATGAGCTCATTTTAACCTCTTTTTATCCCCAACTTTTGTTTGTCGCGAGAATACCCACGAGAGTTAGACCTGTCTGTAAGCGCGTTCACAAAGCAAACGTCAAAGCCAAAACAAAGTTTTATCAGGACAGACCAAGGGAAGGAAATGATGTCCCAACTGAGAAAAACGTGATAAAAACGTAACGGCACATTTGATGGAGAGGATCTGCGGAGTAAAAGGGCTGGACTCTGATGAATATAAGGAGCGGACGTGTGACGTAAAGTTAACCAAACAGTGCTAGCTTCTGTAGCTACGTTAGCAGCTTGTCTGCTTGTCAACCACCGTTTACTGGTCTTTTACACAAAAAAAAAAATAAGTTACACAAGCAGCAACACTTACCGACTGCACATCCTCACTGATAAGTATAATCCACTGGTGCCTGGTAGAGTTGTCCCTCCTGTTAAAGCACCGAAAACTGCTGAATTTCTGCCGAGGCAACTCAGCACAGCTATCTCCCCCCTCCTCCTCATCGTCGGTGTTACCTGCCACGGTCTACTCTGTGGCAGGTAATCAGCTGCCTTCAGGTGGTGCTAAAGAGGCTAGCTTAGCAGCTCGCTCGCAGCCTCTCTAGTTCAAGTCAAAACAGCTGGTCATAACTTCTCCCTGGCAGGTAATCAGCTGCTTTTAGGTGGCGCTAAAGAAGCTAGCTTAGCAGCTAGCAGCCTCTCTAGTTCACGTCATTCGGAGAAAGAAATCCAATTCGCGTACTGTGGAGAGCATGTGCTTGTGGCTGATTCTGGTGAGAAGAGAGAGCCCGCACTGAAAGACGAAGTCACTTTCACTCTCCGGAGTTTCTGGCACGTTATAACTGAGGTCCTGTTCCAGTACACGTTTTAACGTGAAAAAGTGGGATTTCCGGGTGATGACTCCTTTAAGCTTTACTTGCTGAGATATTGTGACTGGGGAAAGAAAGCTGCTGCTTCACAGGGGGAGACCCCAAGCTGCTTCCAAACCATTTTCCCTTCTTATTTTAGACACAAGTAGTTGAAATTTTTTGATTTGGTATAATTAGGTATGTAGCCTATTAGTGGTGCAACGATTCAGTTCGGTTTGATACTTTAGTTTCACGGTTCGATATCTTTTTGATTAAACAAAATTGCATTTTCATGCCTTTTAAAACCCAATATCCTTTAGTCCACAGCAGCTTACCAACAAGGTCATACTGAAATAGAAAACCAAAGTAGTTCTAGATGCCAGAACTAAGTGTTGCCGAACACAGATCCATTGAATTTTCAACAGAGAACTCATCGTCAGAAAATAAGTTGATGAAATAAATTAAAAACTCTGTATTGTTCAATATACGATACATGGTCACGGTTCGATACACACACCTGTATTGAACGGTTTGATACAAATACATGTATTGTTGCACCCCTACTATGTATGTGTGTTATTAGTATTGGTTATTGGTATCGGCCTTTAGGATCTGAAATTTATCGGTTATCAGCATCGGTTTTAAAAAACAGTGATCAGCCTTTCCTAGTAAAACAAAAGAAAGGAGTCTTGTAAAAACTCTGACCAACCGCTGCCATTTGCACCTGACTGTTAACTGCTGCTGCGCCAAAAAAAAAACAAACCAAAACAAAACAACAGATAAGGATTAAGTCTTGGAGGTGTTGACCTTTGCAGTGTGTACTTTTTACACTGCAGAAGGAGTTGGAGGTGAGTGAGTTAAAGCTTTTAGAAATGTGGTTTGTCAGCTGTTTACCAGCAAGCTAACGAGCTATCCACTTGGCTGCTATCGTTAACCTGCTCGTAAAACATCGGCGCACACATCCCTGCACTCTGAAAACATGGTTTCAGACAGTGTGTTTATTTAAAATGTCACATGCTCGAACAGTTTTTCCAACATTGACAACCCTAGCTTTGAGCTAACATGTTGCAAACGGACCCATCTTTGCTTCAGAACACATAAAGCCCAAACTGTCCTTTCTGTCCAAACCGCAGTCAGCCAAAAGCACATCACCTGGAAAAGTTTCTGCAGAAATCCACTGTTCTCTGGGACATGTTTTTACACTGCACTGCCTCAGATATACAGGAGAAAAGTAAAAAGTAAAATCTGCTGGTTAATTTGCTTTTTCTTTTCTGGTCCCAAAGCTGCTGTTGCAGCCGAGTGCACAACTCAGTGAAAAAAATATTACCATACAATGAAATACTCATCAGAAATTATGAATATGAATTAAAAAGATGAGAGCCACTGCTGAACCAGCTTAAACAGAGTGTGGGTTCCCCCTAAAATGGCGAACCAATCCCAGTTCTTGAGTGGGGATTGGTTCACATTCTCTTTATGTGGTTCAGATGTTTAAACTGGACAAACACAATACGGAAGAATCTGAAAACAAATATTTAATGTGGCCTGTGATAAAGAGAAGGGTAATAAATGCTTTGAGGTGACAGAGTATGACTTATTTAATATGAGAAATAGTAAGGAGAAGTGATTGCAGAAAGGTCAAAGTAGGAAGCAAAGATTTGCATGCAGCTGTATTTTACCTAATTATTAGGGAACAATGCATTTCTATAATGGTGATAAGTTCAGGAGAAAAGGCATTTTTAAAGATACAGTTATAAGTAAAATATTAAGTACCTTGTGAACATAAAGAGTGAATTGTGCAAACACGGCAATATAGGTAGCTTGCATGGGATGATGTAGATTATAGATGCATTGTAAATATTTCCCATGGTAATAAACAAAGTATTTATCTATATACTGTATCTATAGAGCTCGCTGGCATGTGTGCTGCCTGTGGTGCGATGCATTGTATGCATGCGAGAGGGCACACCAAACAAAACAAACTTGGAAAAAGATGTGTGTCTGTTCATAGGAATACTCAACAAAAACGCAACTACAGATGTAGAGAAAACATACAGCGCTTAAAGGCGACATGTTATACACTTAATTCTGAAATCTGAAGCAATTCTCTGATATCTGAATGACATGTCAGAGTCCTTCTTTGGTCAAATTGGCTCATAGTTTGAGGGCAGCAGCTCTTCTCTACCCTGCTAAAACAGCCCCTTCAGGCCTCAGTCTAATGAAATGGGTGGAGAGCTCAGGAGCAGCAGTCTCCACCCATCACTCCACCCTGTCATCTTGGAGGTGGGTCTTTGTCGAGGTAATTGACAGCTCAGGCTTCCATGGTGAAAACAGCTCATGGCAAAAACAACAGACAAGAACAGGAGCTTCTGGAGCCAGAGTAAGCAAGAAGCTGATCCTGAAGCAGCTTGAGTATGAAAACTTCACCAGGACGATGTTGGTGAAGTTAGTTTGACATGTTCAGATGTTTGCTTTTAGCTCTTCTAGAAAACCTGCAGCAATCATAATAGCTTAATATATATATATATATATATATATATATATATATATATATATGTGTGTGTATATATGTATATACAGTATATATACAGTACTGTATATATGTATACACACACACACATATATATAATTATTATTATAATATAGTTTTGGAGGAAAAAAAGAAATGAGACAGTCTATTATTACAAAATTGAATTTCCCCTCATGGGATAAAGAAAGTATTTTTCATTTCATTATTATCTGAGACTTCAGGAGCTTCTAAACCAAAGAGCAGGTGGTGGTGGACCTGGTCTGAAGCAGACTTGGACTGGATCCATTTATTCCTCTCATAACGTGTATTTACCATTCACAGAGCAGATTATGGGCCTCCACATGTCAGAGGAGCAGAACAGCTACCTTCTTTATAATATGTAATTTATCACTTTAGTACAAATATCTACATAATATTTTATAATTCCCTGTTTTAATTAAACAGTTCATCTCGTTAAACAGTTCTGTTCTAATGGTGAGAGAACAAACAGCTCAATACTTGGACCAAAGTTTTATTATAAATGATGAACAAGAATAAAAACAGAACTTTGTGATTGACAACATCAACACTCCTAATGAAATAAACAATTATCTCCCAACTTCAAATACTTTTTTTCTTTTCACATTTCATCCCAGCAGATTCAGAAGGTGGATCCACCAGGTCCAGACCAGTCCTGCTCTGTCTGCAGGTCCATGATGCAGGAGGTGGATCCACTGGGTCCAGACCAGTCCTGGCTTGAACTTGGACATGAATCACCTCCAGCTTTTCAGATGATCAGACTCTAGCAGCTCCACATTTGGGTGCTGGATCATGGAAGATAAAACACATAATAATCAGATCCAGGTCCTCCTCAGATTCTCTCATCCAGAAATAACATCACATACAAACTGCTCACATCATGTTGGAGGTAATTTGGCTGCATGATGTCAGAATGAAGCTAAAACCCACAACAACATTTACAGGTGAACATGATTTTAGTTTCTCTAGAATTTTGAATACAAATGTACAACTATTCAATGTTTATATTTTAACTACAAAACATGTTTTCTAACAAAATGATTAACCACAAATAACTGAAATAAGTGTCTGAACCATGAATGGAGACTAAAGGTTCTGGTTGGATGACAGGTTTGACCTAAACAGTCCTCTTCATCATCCTCTTCACATCCTGACATCATCAGACCAGGTTCACACACCACAATAATATTTAGTTCTCCTTCATGATTCAGACACTTTTATGCTTCATCTTCTTGGAGAACAGCATGTTGGAGAATAAATACTTGAACATGAAAAGCTGTACATCTGCATGCAAACGTTGAGAGACAAAGTCCACCTGTACAGGTTATAGTGGATTTAAGCTTCATTCTGACATCATGCAGATACCAGAATATTTGAACTTCATAAAAATAAAAAATACACAAAAAATATAAAACTAACAAATATTAATATATATATATATATACACACACACACACACACACGCATATTATATATATATATATAATATATATATATATATATATATATATATATATATATTAATATTTGTTAGTCTTATATTTTTTAGTTTTTTTATATAGATATACATGCATAAGATAGCACATTCAAAAACAATCAGCTAATTATATCTGCATATAATGTTGTATAAATATAATTATTTGTTTCATACTTCTGTAACGTGAAAATAAAAGGCTGGTAAAACTTACTGAAGGTCGGCTCCACTTCCACCTTTCTTTGAGACCTGTTCATCAGGTCGGCACAGTCTGCTGGCTGGAGATGACCAGAGCTGACAGCCAGGTTGTCTGGAAGATGAACACGGAGATGAAGTTTTAAAAAACATCCTGACGTGACCACACAGCCATTTTCCGTCCCCATATGAGATACTTATAATGATCAGCGTAGCTGAACGTTAATGACTACCAGCAGCTCCATGCAGAGTTGCAGCATATCTGAAGATAAAACTGCCTGAAATCTCTGTAATTCCAGGCTTGTATTTACTTGTGCACAAGCATCTGTAATTATTTCTGTCCATGCACGGTCTGTCAGTGTGGTTTCAGGATGATTAACGTTTATATTTGGTCAATAAAACCGTTTTATTCAAGCCCTCTCACCCACCAGCAGCTCTGGTTGCTAACAGCTTAGCATAACCAGCTAACACACAGCCAAGTTTCTGAGTGGGAGAATTTCAAACACACATCCTGCTCAGCTGCACGTCGTTTTCTGACTCACTCGGTGGTTTAACCTAAATTCACAGAGTAAATGAGGCATGACATGACGTGCACAATGTTCAGAGTAGTAACCTTTCCTAGCTTCAGAGGCCGCTAGCATCGATATTAGCCGTTAGGATTAGGTATTCAACACAGCAAATAAAAAAAATATCAGAATAATTCCCCAAATACTTACATTTTCCTGGTCTGATATTAATCCACAGTTTCTGGAGCTGAGTCTCTTCGGTGTGCTGTGTTGTAGAGTCCTGATAGAACTGGTCCAGGTTGTTAATAAAGTGCTGCAGATCGGCAGTTTCTGTTTTTTCAAACTTTTTCTGGAACATGACCCTGAAATATAAAGTTAATCCAGACAGCTGTACAATATTTCCTCTAAAAGTGGGGGTTGTGGAGGGACAGATGCTCTCCCGTACAACTGACAGCAGAACACTGGAGTCTGAAGCTCAGTGTTTGTCTACCTGCTGCAGACGTGGCCCTGTGAATCATACCTCGACAAGGGCGGGTTGAGGACCAGCAGGGGAGTACACTTTGATGTTAAACCTGGGGTTTGATGTCTAACCTGGAGAGATTTTGAATCCTCCTGATTCCAGACTTATTTTGAAAGTAATTGAGATCCTGATTAAGCCACTGGGAGGTTATTTTTGGCATTTTAGGTCTGTTAAAAACATAGAAAACTACAGGAGACACGACAAACACTTTCAAAAGTGATTTTTGCACATGTCCCCTCTAAGGGCTGGACCCTCACAACGTCTGGATGTCCAATATGAATTTACTGCTAAATTGGATAATTCCTGTCAGAAAGCTTGAGTGGTGGTTATGGAGGATGTTTTGTTGTTTTTTGTTTGTTTGTTTTGTTACGGAGGATGGAGAGTTGGATAGGCTGC
The DNA here is from genome assembly GCA_023101725.1 of Atherinomorus stipes. Classification (NCBI taxonomy): domain Eukaryota; kingdom Metazoa; phylum Chordata; class Actinopteri; order Atheriniformes; family Atherinidae; genus Atherinomorus; species Atherinomorus stipes. Next base: position 83,002 of record JALJCO010011123.1, on the reverse strand, counting down.
ACCTGTATAGCTGGACCTGGTCGGTCATGCAGCTGTGTGGCTGCTGTCCTAGGGTAAGTTCGCTCACTTTACAACGTTCACATTTATTTGTTTTCACAAGCTGCTGCAGCCACGTACGGCACAATATGCCCCAGAAGCTTTTGGGGTTTCACAATATCCACTTTTCATTCATCGAGTTCGGGAGGTCTTCGTACTTTATGTGTGTTGTTAATTTGCGCATGTCCTCAGTGTAAAATACCCTGTAACCGTAACCAGAAGTCGTTTGCAGAAACTCGCAAACAAGGCGGCTACCATGGTTTTGGCCGTGATATTGTCTATAGAAACGTGAACAACCAGCTATGCTAACGTTAACTGCTACTTGTGCAAGTACAGGTAACTTTATTAAATAAGCTGCAGATGTAAATAGATGTTTGCTTTCGTCCCAAGTCTGGTCAGCCCACCGAGTTGTTTCAATACTGCATAATTTCATGTAAACTATGTCAAATAGGAATCTCTCTATAATGTTACACTCAACTCTTTACGCCAGCCATTCCCAAACTTCAGAATACCAAGGCACACTTTAAAATGTGAAAAATCCCTGCGGCCCACCCAAACCTTTCACAAAGTGTTTATGGTTGTGTTGTGACCAAGCAGCAACATCCGGCAAGAAAAATAAAGCCACTTCCTGGTGACCAAAAACTGTAGTCCACTCCTCACCCACTAGGGTCAGGTTCCAAAAGGGAGTCAATCCTCACGAAAAAAGCAGAAATAAACATTTTTACAGCCTGGTTCAAAAAATCATTTTAAGGTTTATTAGGTCAAGTTTACCTTCATATCAACCACTGACATTCTGATTGCAATGCCAGTAGTGGTACTTGCTCTCATACTGGTCTATTTTGCTGTACTCCTACTCGTCAAATACTCACTCATTACAGTACCAAATACCTACCATAGAGCTCCGGGCATCACATGACTCGCTATGTTTATGCTCCCAGGCTGGCAGGAAAATACTCTTCAATTAGTGTCATCAGCTTTGCATCAGAGTTTCGGTCTCATTTTAAAGGAAATAGGGGCAGAAATTGTGAAAGAATAAACATGCACATCAGTTTTTTAAAGGAGTGATGACATAGCAGTAAAACTAGTTCACATTGTTGGCATTGCTGCATATGTCAAATCTTCAAAGAAAAAAACATAATTTTTTACAGCAGGGGATTGTTTTGAAATGCCAGACCTCCATTCCTCAGTAAAAGAGTTGGGTGCGTTAATGCAGCTTTACTCGAAGACCAAGTTGACTTCATTTTGATATACACTTTATTTGGCTATAACCCTATTTAGAGAAAGTAGGTCAAGCTGCCCTAGCGGTTGGAGTTTGCTAAAGGCTATCTGTTAGCAACATGGGCATTTCAGACAGTGAACAATGTTTATCAGACAAGACAGCAACTAGAAAATAAACTTACAGGTAATGACAAGGTTGTGGTCGCCTCCCTCAGTGTTGCTGCAGAAGTTTTTTTTTAATTCCATTTGTTTGAAAACCCAGACCTGACTACTCAGCAGTAACTCAGCTCCACTCACGCAGTTGAATCAGACAGGGAGGGGGAGCAAAGCAGAGGGGGTGGGGGGAGGGGAGGTTTGCTTAATAGTGTGCTCTTATTGGAGCAAATGAACTACGTAGAATGCTAAAACTACGTAAAATGATAAGCTGCTGTCTGACCCAACTGTTTCTGAACAGAGAGACAAAGCAGACTGACTATAAACAGGAACTTTGATTCTCACTCTGGACATTCACATGGCCTCATCAGTGCACAACAGATCATATTATACCCACAAAACCCCAGAAAAGTGAAATTTGATGTCATGGCACCTTTAAATAAAGGTTAAATGAAAAGATTACATGCTGCTAACGGTAGGTAGTCTGCACAAGAATAAGGAGGAAACTGGTGCCCTCTTTAACAACAATGCATAGCACCACCCCATTTTTTCCCTCTCTCACTTGCGAGCTTTATTGAATGCTGCTTCATGTCATGATTTCTCAGCTAAATGAGTTCTGTTTTATTAGAAAAATAATTTGATATTTAATATCTATCAAAAAAGTGGATAACCAGCAATGATTCTCCTAAATAACCTGGTGGCACTTGCATGAACTAACCTCCACTGATGTGAAAGACACTGATATGACTTCTTTCTTCATATAACAAGAAACACAAGTTCTGAAAATGCAACTCTTGTTTGCCCTCCATTCTACAAAAACCTCTCTTGCTCTGTCTCCCCACTATACAGCCAATAAATAGCACAGCATGCTTAGTTATTTCCTCATTGGGACAGACAGAGAATGAGAGGTGGGGCTGAGTGCCACCGCCGATATATGCACCTGACTGCTGTAAATCACACCCGCAGCGGTCCCATCTTCATGCTGGAGATTTAATGAACTACCGCAGGCTTTTTATACCTCTTAAGGCTCACTGAGTGACCACTTTGTACTTGTTCAGAAGAGGGGCGACGCTGCTTCTGCCCACTAAATCTTCCCTTTGCCACTGAGGATAAAATCTCCCTTTATTCATGGGCTATTTACCAGATCCAGATTTATTACAGGGGGTGCTCTAATAAAAGGAGGGGTAAGAGACAAAACCCTGACTTCCCTCTTCCCTCCCAACACCAAGGCAAGCTGAGATAAAAATCTGGGAACCCAGCGACTCATCCACATTGATTTGACAGAGAGGGGGGTGCCTGTTATCTAAAGGATAAAAGTGCAGTAAGAATGATGTGCACTCTCATAGTGCAGTGATGAGGGTGACAGACAGATTAAAGAACTCATGTGAAAATACTCTTTATTATATACTATAGTTGTGTGATATAAAGAATGTAAAAATATCCTATCTGTCCGCTCACTGACCCATTAGTATTGTTGCCATGGTGACACCTCTCCCTTGGTGTCTAAGCTGGCTGTGGGGTCACGGGTGAAAGGTCAAAGCAATGCTTATAGATGCATGACCTTTGTGATGGCTTTGTCAAAAAGCTGTTAACAAAACCTTTAAACGTCTTTACTCCGAGTGAGGAACACAAGCAGACAATTTGAAATGCACACATAGCGAAGTGCTTTTATATTCATATGTGTTGTATGTTTCCTGGTGACTTTGATTCAGAACCCTCCTGAAATTATTTCCTCTAAATAAATGTGAAGAGTCAATGTTAATGGCTTACCTGTCTGTCTTCAGCAGACACGGCACTGCTTGCCACCACTTGCATCCCGTGGTTCATGGACTTTGCTGACCCAGCTTTGACCCCGAAGCTTTGTCTCTTCTTATTCCTCTTGAAAAGACCCGACACTCTCCTCCTCCCTTAAAGGGAGGTGCTCCTTCCACTGTTCCAAACTTTTATTTCAGTCTCTTTGTGCCACACTGCTATCTATCCATCCTGTCACATCTTTGCTTTTACATTACTAACTCCTGAAGCACTGTCAGATTATAATGATATTTGTGTCTTTTTATAATTCAATTGCAGTCTTTTTTTCCTTGCATAACTAAAGCTTGAAGGATTTACAAATTTCTTATTCTAATAAGTAATATTATTAAATGATTTAAAGGAACTTAAGTAAAGAGCAAGGACACATGCCTAAGTTGGAAGCCTATGTTCCTCAAGTCTTCAGATGGCACTGTGTCAAAACTATTTATCAATGGCTGATGTGTCTATGGGAGGAAAGGATTTCTGTGGGAAACCATTCACAACCACTAAAATATGGAGTTCTATTCATGAATGCCTAAGTTAAAGGTCTTGATGGGCAGAGCCTCATCCTTACAAAGTGAAGGAAGTTGCAATTACATTTTTACTAAGTATTTTTGTGTTAGGTTATTATCTCTGCAGATGTTACCTTCATGCTTTACAGAACTGAAATTTCACCATATTAAACAGGGTTTATTTGGTCGAGCTCCAAGAGCCTTTCTCTAAAATGAACTTATAAAGTACCTGTAGCTTACAGGTAAGTTATTGAGCGTTCCTCCATGGTTCCTCTTTGACTGGATGTGGACGTTTATTAAGTGGTAAGAGCTTGATGAAAACATCTGTGCTGAGCATCTGTGTTCTGTGCGAAATGTGATTCAAAGTGCTGAACCAATCTCTCATATTACTGCCATCTAGGTTCTTTGATTAATATCTGCCTCAAACTGTCACTCATTTCATTAGAATGTCTGATTATTGTTTGAGATTACTAGATGGACTTTGCTGTTCAGACTATAAGCTATAAGTTTAAACTTCACTTGATAAATGGTGTAAATTCAGTACGGTTATATAAATTCATGTAAAGTCACATTTAAAAAAAAAAAATAAATAATATCACCATTCTAGATCAAAACCTTACACCAAAAATGACTAGAAGAAATGTGAATAACTCTGACACAAAAGGACAATAAACACAAATCAATTCATTACAGCTCATCCACAAATAAACACACAGATCTGTGCATTTCTGAGCACAGTCAGTCTTCATGGGGTTGAGGAGACTTTTCCAGGCTTTTTTGCCACTTTCTTATTAGCAGCATAAAAGAGTCCTGCCTGAACTCCACTGGTGCACAGACACAGCTGTGTGCTTTTGAGTTTGGGCAAAACTTTGCCTCAATAATAATTCATAAAAAACAAGCAGATTAATTACTGAATTTGATCTCACTGGAGAAAAACTCTGAGAATTTAAAGTTAACAAAGATAAGGGAGACATCAAAAAGCCACATGTGTTTACTTATTTCTAAAAAGCTGGGACTTGTTATCAGGGCTGGGCAGGACTTTAGGCTCCACACATCTTGTTGTTTTGGAGCCTTTCTAGTCTCGAGGAGCTGAGGAGATGAGGGGGGTGGTTAATGGCAGCAGTGGTGTGTATGTGTGTGAGATGGGGCTTGGACCCTGCTGCTAACCCACCCCCCTTCCAGCTCCGGCAGAGGCTGGTGTCTGGATGGGTGCCAGAAGTTCTGAACTAATATTCACAATAATGTTCGTGCTCCAAGGGGCCAGTGACAGAAAACACTGTGGACTTGTGCCAGCTTTTACTCCCCTCTTGTTCTCCTCTCTCTACTGCCCCACCACACCTCCCTCAACACTGGGAGTCTCTCTTTCTTTACTTTCACTCTTTTTGCTCTCTCCATTTACCCATTTTAAAAAGCACAGGACAGACTAAGGCAAGACTGTCATTGAATATGTGTGTGTGTGTGTGTATGCGTATGTATGCACCATTCAATTCTAAGCTTTTGAGTTAATTTATGTTTCTATTGCTCACCTGAGATTATAAATGATGTTATGATTACTTTAAGACTAAGTATACTGATTGACACATTTTTAACGAAAATGAAATTTTCACTTTAAGTTTGAAATATATTGATAATAAAACCTAACATACATGATGTTCAGTTGAAATTAGTTTGGTCAATACGTATTTAATTAATCTTTGTTTCTAGAAATTCCCCCTAGATGTGAGTGAGTGACAGATTGTTTTCTTTATGTTGGCTCTGATGATCTGTCCGGTGTCCCTGGATAGATGAGCAGATTGTTCTTTATTGGTTATCCATTTTTAATATGGATAACCAAACAGTTTAAATACTTTAATCTGGGTGCCTCAAAACTTTGTGTGATCTCCGTCATCTCTGAACTTTTCAGATATCACAGTTCTGACCGCCAGGCATCTGTAATATATAACCATTAGCTGCACTTTCACTTTAGAGTTCTTTTCCAACATGTCTTCCTGTTACTTCTTTTCCCGCTACAATATAAATGGTATCCCAAGGCACACCATAGCCAGTCTCCATGTCTCACAGTTCCTAAATTTTCATCATAATACAACCGAGGCTCATGTACTCATCTGACCTGACCACTGATCCCTGAATGGTAATTCTGTCTCAGACTTCTATTGAATATGGCCTTTGGCTCACTTCACAGCACACCAGTGGAAATCCAGTGTTTTACTGCACTCTCTCTGTATATGTATGGTGCCGTGTGTGGAGGAGGGAGACAGAGATGTACTGGAACTCCTCTGAGCTATCTCCTCTCTCCGCTCTTTATAGACCCTAATCACATCGGTGGCATTTATCTTTACCACATGCTTGCAACGATGTTGTGTGTTCGGGTCTGATTGCCTGTGTCTATGTGAGGGAGAATACTCAAATGTGTGTGAGGTTATGTGTGTGTCAGAGTCATGCACCTCCTCTTAGCCACCCTGATTGCTCCACTGATGGCAGAATGCATCATGTCCTCACATCCCAAAAAACTGATGATGCTGTCGCTCCAAAATCCCCTTTGTAGCCTTACCATCAGGAATCACTATAAATAACCATGACATCATCCCATTCTTATCTATGGGACGTCCCACGCTGATCGATAGCATGGCTCCTGCAGTGTAAATAGCCTCTAATGCCCCATCTTCCCCTTCAAATAGGTCTACATTATTTATGATGGCTGTTAGGTTACCAGTCCAGGACACAATTTATTTCGTCCCACCCCTGCTCCTATTATACTACTGCTTTTGAGTCCTGATGGGAGATTGAAGTGTGGGGTGGGAGATCGGGGGAAGCATTCATCGCACGAAGGAATAAATACACTTTCCCATGTTCTCAATAAGCACCAACAAACACACATACAGTCGCACTTACACTCCTAGAGGTCTAAAATGCTCATCACAGGGATAAGGCTGAGAGAGGAAGAGGAGGGAGAGTGGATGGTAAAAGAATTGAGGAGGAGTGGACCTGAGTGCCGCCTGGTCCCACCCTGTGGTAACGATGGGACATCCGTTACTCAGATGACAGTGAGAGTGGCAGGCCTATTTGCGCGGCCGCTGGCGCGCTGTGACGGATTGGACAGACAAAGCAGTTGGAGGCTGCGTGGAAGTGACAGGCCGCATTTCCATTTGGGTGAAAAATCTGGCTAACACTGGAAACATGGCCGGCTGGGTGAGGAAGAAAGGGGCCACATGGGCTGGCCAGGGCCCAGTGCGTCTCTTGTTTGTTTATTGGTTGGTCAGTGTGCTTGTCTGTCTGTTTGATCTGTCTTTATCCCTCAGTTTGCCCTTCTCTTAATGTCTGTATTTTGAAAATTGGGTCAGGCACAAATAAAAAGGGACAGCACAAACAAAATATAATTAATTTTATGCCAGTTACTTTAGAAAAATTTTCTTTAATGGAAACATCCCAACAAAAGCATTCTTGTTCATTATCTGTTGGGAAATGTCAACATGTTACTGTTAAAAGGTTTGTTTTCTTTTTAAATAAAAAAAATACAGTATATATACATATATATTTATATATGTATATATACGTATATGCCACCCCTGGGTGAAATTAAGGCCTCCCCCTGCAGTTCCCTGAGTTGGACAAGTGGGCAGAAGCATTTTCTAGCCGAGCCAGTCATTCTCTGAATCTGGCAGTACTGACTTTAGCTTAGCTTTGCATAGTTGCTGTAACCTGGTGTTTCCAACTAGCACTACTTAGCGAAAGAGAACTAATTAACTCAAGATTTTTTCCAATTTCGTTTCGTGACCCGCACATTCTGAGTGAGTACAAATGACAAGCCGATTTCACATCAGAGGACTGACTAGGCGGTATTCAATAGGGGAACTATATGCCGTGGAAGTACAGGCGAATCACAATCGAATCACAGGCGAAGCATCGCAGATAGTAGCAAAGGCAGCACGCAGCATCCCCAACTTCCATAAACAGGGTTTACATCAGGACTCAAAAGCAGTAGTATAATAGGAACAGGGGTGTGATGAAATAAATTGTGTCCTGGACTGTGGTTTAAACAACAGTCCATTTAGCTTCACACAGAATCAATGTGTTGCTAAGATGAGTATAAGGATGTGTCAAGATTTGGGACTTTAAAGAGTGCATGTCAGTACTGTATCAGACAGTTGGATTCAGCACAAATGCAGAACTACATACTGACAGTAAAAACTTTTATGGCTAAAAGGTTGGGGTTTGGAGACCTATTTTAGGGTGGAAAGACAGACTTTTTGCTGAGGTGGACAGCTCACGAGTCAAAAAAGAGAGGCAGCAAAGTACTATACTCCAAGCATAACCCAGAGGCTCGTGTGTGAGAACAGTCTGAGGAATGTTCATCCTCACGCCTCATTTGTGTTCTCATTGCTGTGCGCAGATCGAGCGGTGGAGATGGGACGCCCCAGATTTACGGGACGTGTCAGAGGCTTCACATCCTCAGGCCCCCTGGGGACAATCTCCTGTCTTGATCTGGCCTGCAAGGAAAACAGCCGTCCCTCACAGCCTGACAGTGAGGTGGAGCCATCCAAACACGCAGGGAGAATGGAGACTGGTGGAAAAGAGGAATTTAAAGGAAGGAGGGAGGGAAGGAGGCCACCTTTGGCGAGGGCCGCCCCAGCTCTGGCAGTTGGAGTCCTTATATTAACAGAGCTGATATCGCCAGTTTGGGCTCCTGCAGAAACTCAGAGTTGATGACTTTATCTTAGCAAAGTAATGTCAGTAAGAGGTTGCCATGGTGACACATATAAACAAACAGTGGCTAATGTGATATTGTCTGCTGTTCAACAGGTGTTCACATTCACTCAGCTGTAGCTTAGTCATAGCTTATTAAACTTCCTTAATTGAAACTGCAGTATGTGTGGAAACTCTTTCCGTGTGATCTTTTTTTTTTTAGCATCGCTTATAAACCTCAGATTCTTTGAAGAGGGGAGAAGTTTTTGCCGCCTAAAGCCCACAAAGGCCTTTTTGTCCCCTGCAGGAACTGGTAGTTGTTCAGGAAATGGAGTCTGGTGCCAGCAGGATGATTTATGACTCTGTGTCCAGGGTGGCACTTGGACCTAGTCCCACTGTCACTCTGGCCAAAGAGAAGCACTTCATGGCTCAATCAGAGGCTGCCCAGTCCAAAGACATTACAATGCCTGTCATAAAGGGGTCTGGAGGGAAGCGGGAATAAAACATCTTGGTGAAAGAGAAGAATTGGAGGAGAGAATATGGATGACACAAATTCTGCTCTATGAGACTCTGGCCTGATCTTGGCTGATGACACAACCTAATTCAGCTGAGAAATTGATTTTGCAAGATTTTTTTTCCCGTTTGTGCAGAAGACACTAACTAGTTAGGACTTCACAGGGCTTGCCAGGGCTGGAGACAACAATTAGTATGTTGGAGATGTCAGAATTGGCCGCTGAGTTTTGTAGGAAGAAATCCTTTGTGACGGATTGGTGCTGACAATGCAGGCAGATGAGGAGGGAGCGACAGACTCCCAGAGCGCCCTGCGCAGTGGAGGAACCTTTGGACTGCATTAACCCTTATCTGTGAGCTCCCATGAACAAAGTTCACTCCCAGACTACCTGCTGTAGCCCGGAAAATCCTATTACAGACTGCAGGGGGACACTTGGGAACACTCCACCGGGAAATCTGTCTCCCTCAGCACGTATCAGAGACAGGACATCGAGTTCCCTCTCTACCTCCTCAGCTCATTCTGTCTCTCTTTCATTCACTTTGACTGATTTTCTCTCTCTGTTGTACTCTTCACTCCCCTTAATCTGTCTTTGTTTCTCTTCTGCCTCATCTATCACTCTTGTTTTTACCCTGTCTTGTTGTCTAGTTTGGCCTATCCTATCTTCTCAGACTGCCCTCTCGGTTGCTATGCATAAGCATGTGTTAGGTCCTCTTTTCATCCACCCTTGTCTCTGCTGCCTTTCCACTTTTAAACAGTAGGAGAAGCAATGTCTACTGACCAGCTGCATTTATGTCTCCTCTCCTGTCCCCAAATGCTAAAACAATAGAAAATAATGCAATAAAAAAAGGCAGGATATGAAAAATAACCTATGAAAAAAAGCTTGCAGAAGATGAGTGGATATTCTTTTTGTCATATTAGACCCTTTCATTTAATTACCTCTCCTAAAATCCTTGAATCTTATTTTGATTATCAACAGCAGCTTGAGCAGGTACAGTTAATTCTTTCTTCTTCTAAAATGATACAATCAAACATTTTTCATTGTATATTTACTCTTAATATAATTAAACACCTCCTACTATAATTACACAATGACAGGACTGATTGACTGTATCATTATTATGCAACCTGAAAGCAATTAGAAAACACTTATTGACCTGGATGTGATCTGAGGTTATTACCAACATAATTAACCCCATTAAATATGAGAGCCACATTAATTTAATATGTGACCTTCAGTTACTGTTCAAAACATTAACAAATACACTGTTCATTAATTGGTACTTTATGGAACAGTAGGTAAAAAATAGAAAATAAAAATGCTGCTTTCAGGTGTATGGGTGGGTGTGTAAACTGACGTCCAAAATGCATTGCCATAATTCCATATTTTCAGTATAAAACTAAAGAATATTCAAATGCCAAATTGATCTGTCTGATCACAATATCCCTTTTTCATGTTATGTCTCAATGATTATGTATACTTTGAGAAATAAGCAGTTTTTTAGAGTTGCAATCTGTTGAAATACAGCTTATTTTCACCCCATTCTTTTGGATAATTTGACTTTATTTATAGTGGAGGGTTGAATTATATCCCTATATATAATGTTGCATTACAGATACAGAATTTCAAAGGACCAAAGCTAAGTGAATTTTAAACTGCAGAGCTTCCATTGGCTTCATCACATCAAAAAGAAAAACAACAACAACAAAAAAAACTGTCCTTTTCATGGGATGCTTTTTGATAAAGTTACAGTACATAGTTTAACACAAGGTTATCACAAGGTTTAAATCAGGAAATTATTTAAGCCATGACTTGGACTTGCTTGTGAGTACAGAGGAATTTAAATTACTGCATGTGCGAATACTGAAGGCTATCATAATGATATATCCCATTGCATCAATATGTCTTCACTCAGCAAAAGCTGATTTCTTTTTTTTTTTTTTTATCAGTGTTTACAATACTGTAAATGTAACTGTTTATATATAGGTTACTAATCTGTAAAGTCATCCTCCTGTAGGTAAACTTTAATGTTGTAACCTGACTTGCTAAAATAATTTTTGCACAATTTATGAACATTCATTTGCTTCCAAAATATTATTGTCTCATAACTGGATGAGCAATCCCTTTTTGACTCTAGCAAACATCAATCAGATCAACATAGTTATACAAACTTAATCAGCTGTTAAATCAAAACTTTTGCCAAAGCTAGTCTGTAGAAGAGTGAAAGCATACAGTATTTTGTGCCCAGAGAAGTCTCCAGTGACATTTTTTGATCCTCTGTAAATCATGAAATACTCTCCTGTTCTGACATGTGATGTTAAAGCTGCATATATGTTAACCTCTTCTGGAGCCTGTAATTCAATCTAAAATCCACCTGTAGCTGGCAGTACAGAATGCTGACTGGTCCAGAATAATGTGCGTTAAATAAAGTGCAACAACCTCAAAACAGCACTTAGTTTCACTTCCAAACTTGCTAAAGTGCTAACGTTTTTAAGAACAGGCAAAGTCCAACCTAAAAAAAAATCCCTTGTGCACATTAAAGGCACTGTAAAGGATGTGTTGCTTGTATTTCTAAGGAAAATAATTAAAACAAATAAATGATGCACACCAGTGAAATCATATATTTCACTGGATCATACATTTCACTGCTCTACGAAAGTGGTTTCATAGAGCAGTATTAGCTCTTGATTATTTGCAATAATACTATCAAGTTTAGATGTGACATGTTTATCTATTTCAGCATTTAAAAATGGGTGAAAGAAAGCGGTGTATACAAATCCCCATGCAACATGAGCCAACCTTTTCTTTCAGTCATTTGCTCCTCAACAATTTTTGACTTTTCTCACTTACTTCGACCCACATCTGAGGGGACCAGGCAAGGCCAGCTCACAAATATTGACTTTCCAATAACACTAGCGCACAGCAGCCTATCATATGGCTCGAATTAAAGCATTATGACATACTAGAGCGAAGTTGGGGTTAAGACCTCATTACTGCCACCATGGGCCCCTGCTTTTGCTCTCCATAGACCTGGCAACTCACAGTTCTGGTTTTGGACCTGGTCTATTCTAATTGAAGCAGCGATACAGAGTAATTGGGAAGGAGGTACAGTGTTACCGTGATGGATATTGCTGGACCAGTGTTTTTAAAGTTTAACCTAGTAGTAAGCCCTCAAACCAAACCGCACTATCTCATTACCCTGAACTGCAGCAGAGCGACACAAGACAGATACATAAATGAACACACAAAAACTACACAAAAAGACACACACACTGCATGACACATACATGGATACATATAGAGACTGTGAATAGGTTATAATAGCCGTGAGAGAGTGAGAGAGAGTCTGGCAGAGGCTAAGAGGACAGAGGGCCTTGGCTTGTGCCTGTTTGCACAGCTCTGACCACAGATAGAGAGAAAGTGGTTTCGTAGAGCAGTATTAGCTCTTGATTATTTGCGCTAACCGGTACTTAGATTTACTGCCTGGGTAATGCGATCTGACTGGTAGTTAAGCACTAGCAGCAACACAGGGCAGGAAAGCCAGGACAAAGTTGCCATTCCCCTCTCTGTTTCCTCGAACTGAACCAATAAAAGTCTTGCAGTTTTGCCCCTGAGTCGCTGTCTCTCCTTCTTGCTGACCTGCCCCATTGGGAAGACATTTGGAAACAATCAGTGGTGTGTTTTAAGAGAAGGCCCTTCCCCTATCAATCCCTCTAGATAAGGTATCTATGAGCTGGGCTCTCTGGCCCCGCACACGGAATTCATCACCTCTGTTTCCTGTACGCCGTTTAGGGGTCCCCTCATTTTCACTCCTATCTGTGCAGAGTGCAGGGGGCACAACGTGTGTGTGTCTGCAAGTTTGTGTGTGCAAATGCGTGGGGATTATCATACAAGTGTGTGTTTAAGTTCTGATATGAACCACCCTTTAAGTTGTTTTTTTTTTTTTTTTTCTTCACCAAAAGCTAATGAGGTGTCTTCAATCTGGGTGGAGTGAGCAACTCTTGTTAATGCCTTTCACTCTTTTTGTCTATTGTTACATCATACCTTCTGCGAATTCATTCAATATAGAGTTGTCAATTAATAGGAAGATATTTCACATTTTTACACAAAGCCCTAAAAACCCTTAAAAAACAGTTTTAAGGCTCTTTGCTTGGCGACATAAAAAAATCTAATACTTGTGAAACTAATTCAAGCTGGTAAACTTTGCAACATGTTAGCCTCTATTTTCTCATTTCTCCTTTTACTTTCCACTGTAAATCCTCTCACAACGGAGAAATGTTTTAAAATAATGGATTTGACAGCGACTTTGAGGCTTCTTTCTTCTGCCTATTCAGAGTGCTATAACAGCTGAAGGAAAGATGATGTAAATGTGTGTTACAAGGCAGTAGCATTTATATTCTGCCAATGAGTCAAGGCACCTGGATATAAATTCTATTATATCTGTAACTGTCTAGACATGTGTCATTGTGTTATTGAGCTTGCCTGCATGCGTTCCTGATCAGATCAGCCTCTTTTTCTCAGCTATTAGACTGTATGACTTGTGTTGTTTAACTCCCATCATGAGCTATCAGCTGCTCGAATTTTTGTCTAAATTGCAACAGGACTGATGATGACGTGGTGCAAGAGACCCCTCCCTGAGCTTTACAAGCTTTTAAACAGGTGAACTCCTTCCTCATCCCTCTTTCCCTGAGCTCCTTTTTTAATCAAACAACTCCATCCATTCACTTCAGATCTAAAAGGGCCTTATCACCTTTGCCCTGCTGGGCGAACCCCTGAAGAGAGCCTTCTTCACCTGGTATTGTGCAGCTGGCTACACCTTCCAGACTGGCAAAGCCCCCACTCACGCCTGCCTTTGTCCTTCTGCAATTTACTCTGACTTTGTTCAGTTAGTTAACCTAGTTTCCCCTCCCTGCTGGGAACTCAGACAGAGAAGAGGAAGGGGGAGTGAAGAGGAGAAGGTGGGGGAAAACTAAGTACTAAAGAATGAGGGGGGAAATTGAAAAAAAAAAATCTGTATTGTATTAGTTTTTTTTTACTTTTTTACCTAACCAGAAAAAAAAGGTCTGGAGATGTTGGGGTATGGCAGACACTCTCACTTCTCTCACTTCTCTCTCTGTCTTCTTTTTGAGTGTGCCTTGTCCCCCTCTCACATGAGATTAGAACCTTACCCCTCCACCTCACCCCCCAAAACACACACAGACACACGCATGCAAGCACACACACACAAACACAAACCTAAAACAGCACTAACAAATAACAGATTAACCCAAAGAAATGGATTATCAGTCAAGTGAGAGGCAGGGAGATGGACCCCCAGCTTGTTTTGTCTTTGGGATTTTGAATGGGCATCACTCCCATCCAAGACAATCAAGTTCCAGTTACACGGGACAAGGAGCTCATCTCCCCTCACAGACACCAATAGAGACAAAGGCTGACACACATGGCTGAAGGCATTTCTGTGGCTGTTTTAACAGGAGAAGCTGCACACTTTGCTGCACTTCTGAAATGAAGAAGCCAAGGCAGGTTAACAAACATAATGTTAACTCACCAGGATTCAGTCGCTGCCTGAACTAAAGAGATTAAAGAGTTAGAAAACAATACAAACTGCCCCTCCCAGTCATTCTGTCTTTTATCAAGTCTAGCTCAGCTTAGATCATTTCCAACCACTCTTCATAACCTTGAATGACATGGCAAAATCAAACTTTCAAAAAACATCCTTCATAGAAAAAATATCACCAGAAGTTTGGGTATGTATCTGTATCTATAGGTTTTGTGAGATCAAGAAATTTGTATTTCTATGTCACCCCATGCTACCCCTTGTATGTCCTTGATGACCATATTTCCATTGTGACTAGTTGGATGATTGGATGAAGTCACATCTCAATTATATAAGGCCAAATATCTTGAGGAGGTTAAGCAAATTCACTTGAGAACAATATAAAATGGATAGATGGTGTATTGTGTTTGGATAAATCAGTCTTTTCTATCTCTTTTAGAAGAAATGTGATCTATATGCTCTGGACCAAAGAAGAAAAGGAACATCCAGGCTTTTATTAGCATCAAATCTTAAAGCCGGGGTATGTGATGGTATGAACTATATCAATGCTCTAAGCTAAGGTCATTTATACTGTAACGAGAGCAGTAATTCAAAAGGAGTTTAATGAGATTTCAAAGTAACATCTTTTCCATGAAAATCATACATTTTCCAGAAAAACTGCGCTTAACAAAATCCTCCATACATACAGTGCAAGGCATGGCTGTGGGAGCAGAAGGAATCATGTTTCTTGAGCAGCACAAATCTTAGCATCTCACACTATCTAGTCTCACACAGGACATTTAGTGCTTTATTGTCTATGTTGCAATAGACATTAAGTGCCATTGAGACCAAAGCATATTTATGAACTGCTCCTTCATTATCATCCACAATGTCTCAACAGTTAGTTTGTACCCTTCTTATAAGTTCCCACAATGATGTCAGTGCGGTCGTTGTGCTCACAATGCCTTGACAGTCACCATTCATGTTGTCTTTGTAGCCGCAAGACTTTTCCACTTTGAATTTCTGAAAAGTATATGTGAGTGTGAGTGTGTGAAAATGCGAGGATGTGTGTCCATTGAGGGAGCGCGTGAGTGACAGAGAGGTTCATCCCTTGTGCCTGTCTTTCTAAGCACTGCTGTGGGCAGGGCCATCTACACTGACAGTAGATGGGAGGTGGCAGGGGCTGGAGGATTAGGGGGTTTTTAGCCAAGACTGAGAGTGGCTCTTTTTCCCTATGACAGAGAGAGGTGACAAGCCGTCAGTGCACAGGGGACAGGCGGACAGCCAGCCAGAGACATCTGCATTCATTCAGGACAGCGGCTTATCCGTGCACAAAAAACACGCCCACTTGAAACGCCCTCCATCTACACTCTCACACTGTTTTACACATGCACACAAGAGAATACGTTGACACACATTACACAAACCCCCATTTCCAGGAAATGAGTTCTCCAAATGTTTATAATGACAGTCCAAATAGCAACTGCAGTAGCTTACAACTGATTATTTGAAAATTGTGCATCTGCACATGTTCTCTAAACATGATCCACTATCGATTTATTCCTCAGTTGACTACTATAAGCTTAAAAAGTTTCAGCTGCCAATAATTGAAAAGATGGGTGTCCTCCTGGTCAGGCATCTGCCACCCCTCCTTCCATCCTCTCATGACTAGGAGGTCGAGAAGACAGCCAGAGCCAGGAAAGGCCCTGCCCAGCCATCTAATCCTCTACACCCATTCACCATCACTGCTAATCTCCTTCACCACCTCCCCACCACCGCTGCCACCAACACTATCGCCTCAACCTCCACCTCTGCTTCTCACTCGAGAGGTGCACAAAGACCCTAAGCACCCCTGTCCCATCCCACTTACCATCCCACCCCTTCTCATATCCCTAACCTGCTCCGCCCATCGCTCCTACAGCAGGAGGCACCCAGCTCTCTAAACCCAGGATCTATAATCCCATGGGGCTGCAAGTTTGGTTGAGCCCAAAGGCTCATTGAGTGCCGGATAACTCTCTCCTGGACTCAGGCTCTCTGTCTCATTGTTGCTGCCGCTGAGAAGAGGATAGACATAAATGGAGTTTGAATTTCAATGCGCCTAACGACTCAGAGAGAGAGAGAGACAGCAGAATATGGACTGGTGGGCATCCAGGCGTTAAAAGTATTTTCGGGGAGGCCGTGGAGAAATACATGCAAATAAGTTAACAAGTGCAGGCCACTTCATCTTTGGTCACATATATACAACATGGAAGGCTATATTTTCAGATTTTTTTTGTTGTTGTTTTTCCTTTTTAATGTAAATACACTCACCAGCCATTTTATTAGGTACACCTTGCTAGTACTGGGTTGGACCCCTTTTGCCTTCAGAACTGTCTTAATCCTTTGTGGCATAGATTCAACAAGGTACTGGAAACATTCCTCAGAGATTTTGCTCCATATTGACATGACGGCATCATGCAGTTGCTGCAGATTTGTCAGCTGCACATCCATGATGAAGAACCTCCCATTCCACCACATCCCAAAGGTGCTATATTGGACTGAGATCTGGTGACTGTGGAGGCCATTGGAGTACAGTGAACTCATTGTCATGTTCAAAAACCAGTCTGAGAGGATTCTCGCTTTATCACATAGCATGTTATCCTGCTGGAAGTAGCCACCACAGGATGCCACACTGTGGTCATAAAGGGATGGACATGGTCAGCGACAATACTCAGGTAGGTTGTGGTGGTTAAACCATCCCACGTTGGTACTAAGTGGCCCAAAGTGTGCCAAGAAAATCTCTCTCACACCATTACACCACCACCACCAACCTGAACCGTTGATACAAGGCAGGATGGATCCATGCTTTCATGTTGTTGACACCAAATTCTGAGCCTACCATCCGAATTTCATAGCAGAAATCTAGACTCATCAGACAAGGCAACATTTCTCCATCTTCTATTGTCCAATGTTGGTGAGTCTGTGCGAATTGTAGCCTCAGTTTCCTGTTCTTAGCTGACAGGAGTGGCACCCGGTGTGGTCTTCTGCTGCTGTAGCCCATCTGCTTGTACACTGTAGGTTGGATGTGTTGTGCGTTCAAAGATGCTCTTCTGCATACTTCAGTTGTAACAAGTGGTTATTCGAATTACTGTTGCCTTTATCAGCTTGAACCAGTCTGGCCCTTCTCCTCTGACGATCAACAAGGCATTTGTGCCCACAGAACTGCTGCTCACTGGATATTTTCTCTTTTTCAGACCATTCTCTGTAAACCCTAGAGATGGTTGTGCAGGAAAATCCCAGTAGATCAGCAGTTTCTGAAATACTCAGACCAGCCTCTCTGGCACCAACAACCATGCCACGTTCAAAGTCACTTAATTCACCTTTCTTCCCCATTGTGATGCTCGGTTTGAATTGCAGCATATCATCTTGTCCTGTCTACATGCCTACTGTAAATGCATCGAGTTGCTGCCATGTGATTGGCTGATTATAAATTTGTGTTAACGAGCAGTTGGGCAGGTGTACCTACTGTAATAAAGTGGCCGGTATGTGTATATATATATCATAAAACTTCACACACTATTATTTAAATGTTTATGAGGAGTTATATTTATACGATGACTATATATAGTCATGATCTTCGAGTTTTTTTCTTCTTTTTTTTTGACTGGCCAATAACACCATTAAGCGATGAGAAGTTCTTTGAATTAATTTCATTTCTCTTTTTTGTTTTTGATTATTATTTTTGATGCAACTATAAATAAACCAAGTTTCATACAATTTTATGTTTAAACTGAAAATACATTTTGAAAAACAAATTCCAAGACACTTGTAGCTATACATACAGTACAGTACATCTTTTTACTTAAAATTTCATACAAAAGCTTTTAATGACATCAAGTTATTATTAATGTTGATATAAATTATTTATCATTGACCCATGCAAGACATGCATGCATTCCAAAAGTCTGTGCAACATCTGAAGGCCCTCGTCGTCCCATAAATGACTCATCATGCAGTTCAAGTGATGTCAATTGACGGGACTAATTTTTTTTTCTTAAACATGACAGAACTTTCACAAATTTTTTAAATGTTTCCAAATTTTTAAACTTGTCTAACTATCTCAAAGATATAGGAAAACATGACAGATATATATAGCATTTATGGATTTTGAGCCCCACTAAGTGATTTCTGTTATTGGTCAGTCATTTTTTCACTTTTTCCATCTTTCGCTTTTTCCCCTAAACTAATAACTCCCAACCTAATGTCATTCATGAACACACCTTCAACAGAAACACGTTCCTCATACAAAACTCAGAAGATTACTTAAAGCTATCACAATTACATCTTTGTCTGAGCTAAAAAAAAACACACACACATACACACACACGTGCAGCTACCCAGATACAGAGTGTACACAGTCCTCTGGCACACTCAGCATTTCAGTTCTACATACAGTGGTGTAGGTGAGCTTGACAGACCCCACACAGCTGCCTCTCCACCTCTTATTTACAGAAGCTATCTTTCCCATAAGTCACCATTCCTGTATTCATAAAGCACCACGGATGCCATAACTCACTCTTCCCCTTTATGAATAAAGCTCCCAAATTTATGGTGATGGCGCAGAGGAGTTGTGGTCTCCCTGGTGACAAACTTCCCCCAGTCTGTCACCACTGGCTTGGGCTGCTCAGGGTCCTACATCAAAGACTCCAGATGGGAGCGCCACTTTATCGCTCCCCGGTCGGTGACATCACCTTGCTGCGACGCACAGAATTGATGATGAAAGCAAACATATCTGTCTTAACTCACATTTACCAAATCAATTTTATTTTTACAGACCCTCCATGGGGTTATTGGCATATTGACGCTTTGCAGGCGGGAAGGGGGGCTGTAGGCAATGGCCAAGGAATGGTGAACGGGTGGGCATGAGAGAAGCGGGGGGAGGGTCAGTAGGTCCTAATGGCGTTTAGCATATTTAATGCAGAGGGATGTCATCACTGAATATCCATTCTGAATAATGTGGCATTTCATCATAAATTCTTTACAACTTATTTACTTAATGGAAAGAGTTATGGCTTGCTGTCAGGATGGTAATTAAACATTGTGATACAGTGCTGCCTCGCCAGGATCCCATCTTTCCCCTCGACTCCCGCCATCCACCTGCCCCTAGACACACACTCACACACAAACACACGTGCACATCCAGGTCCTCAGCTTTTTAAATACACATTATTATTCAAGCTCCCCATAAATTACTGCTGGATTAAAATTCATGAAACCTCCTTTTCTTTTATTTTCTTTCCTTGATAAAAAAGAAAAAATAAAACCCTGAAAGCTTGTTCAACCAACTGTAAATCTCCTGTGAGGACAGGTACTTTTTTAAATAATTAAAATGGGTTAAGACATAAATTTGTCCTCACTTTTGCTTAAAATAGCTACGTATCATGTCTTACTACAGAGCTGGTAAACAGGAATAAATGGAGAAACACCTTCTAGATTTAAAAAAAAAAAAAAAAAGGAGGAGATTTCTGGTTTTGTCCAACCTAAAACCACTGAATGAACTGATGCAGAGCAAAGTTGTGAGATGCAAACCCAGTGAGCAACCCTACAAATCCTAAACTATTTATACGAGTTGAGTTTTGATATTGCACATGTTCCCAGGCAGTTACTGCAATGAACTAAAGAGTCTGGGTGTTAGCCTCTGGCGCAGGGGGAATGCTATATTGAATCATCTTATTTAAACCTGTGACTTCTCCCATCATTAGCTCCCTGGCCAGCTATTCTTAATGAGCCTAGCTCTGTCCTACAAAGGGACAAAGCCCTGAATGTGAAGGGCTAAACCCTCACGTTCAAATTAGTGAGGATCTTTTCTGGGAGACGAAATGAGGCTGATTCTCTGCCAGCCCCTTTATTCTGCTCAATAAAACCAAGCTAGCTTGACACTGACAGAGACCACATCTAACCTTTGGCCTTGTCCTGTGACCCTGCCTTCGATTTTTTTGCCTGCTGACCAATATGTGATTTGCCAATGGCCGCACTGGGTCCCTAACCAGACGAAGAAGGGATTTATGGCTTTTCATTTTAATTGAGCTGAGAGCACAACCTCAACTCACTTTCTTTAAGTTGCACAGAGCTAACATGACATCACTGGGCAGCAAACGACTGCAACAGCCTTGTGGTCACTGGGCTAAATGTGAACATGACGACATGGGAGGAAATGTGGATGCTACAGTGTATATTGGCCAAGGAATCCCCGGCCCCCTTGTCAGCAATGTGCAGCCACTGTTGCAAACCAACCTCATAGCTGCAATGTCCATGTTTGTGGTTGCAAGAAAGCTCAAGATGCTCTGTTACAAGTATAAATATTTTACAGAGTTGCCATGAATTCTATCCAAAAACCACTGAAAAATACTGTGTGGGGGCCACTGGTAGAATTCCCTTTTTTTCCCCATCAACTCGACATTCAACAGCACACATAAGGAAACATTACTCACTCGGCGAAGCAATCAATTTAAATTATATTAAGAATGTGTACATAAACCCCTCTTTAGGTTTCAATTGAGACACCCCAATTGCATTACAAACTTCATAACCTCCTCTCTTTTGCTACATGTCTGATTCATTTCAATTGAAACTCTCAAATAAAGTTGATAGATAATAATAATAAAATGCCAAACAGTGTTCTTACCTCCCAGCCTTGACTGGGATCTTGTAGACAAGGCCTGTGCTCTCCCTCATATGGTCCAAAGCGCTCCCCGATGTTCACCTTCCTGCAACTCCAGATGCCAAGACCTCCGCCTGGAACTCCTGACTCTCTCAATTCAAAATCCAGGGGAATGATCACATCTTCTTGGGGTAAAAAGATGCTATGATGCTGCAGTGACAAGGGGTGCTGGGGTGACGATTCATCATCAGAGAATGGAGGGGATGCTGGATCCTCTGCCAGGGTCAACGACGGTGTAGGATCACCATCAGAGCCACATACGTCTTCTAAGATGTCAGCTGGATAAAGGGCAAAGTCATCATTGCTGTCACCTGTGAAAGAAACAGAGTCCGTATTTGAAGGTAAAACATGTTAGGTGATAGCTGGATTAGATAAATGCTAGAAGCAGGTAATCCCAGAAAAGCCTTTTTTCATCTTTTCTCAACAATGTAAAACAAATTCTAAAAAGTTTAGTTTTTTTAGAGCTTGGAAGCAAAGAAAGGGTGGTCATGAAGGAAGCTAACTTTTTCTTTTACAGTAGCAACATTTATATTTATTCTGAATTCTGACACAAAACTGGAGAGGTCAGTAACAACCTTTTAAGCCCAAAAGCAAAAACAGAGTGTGTTTGCCATTTGGTTGAGCTAATTCCAAGGTGGGAAAACAGGGTCTGGTCAGCATTGTACAGCACTGACTGTTTTATATTTCCTTTTCCTGTTCTCTTTCTTTGCTGTACAGTGAAAACAGAGGGAAGCACACAAGGGTTAATTGTGAATAGAGTGAAACAGGACATCGAGGTATAACCTTTGAACCCACACTGGGCTTCTTTGGAGTGCTACACGTGGCTGTTGGAACTCAGTGAAGGAGGAGTAATTGAATTAACCACAATGTTGAAAGTCTGTTGTGAAGCAAGGATGCACTGCTGTAAAGGCTGGGCCAAAATAGTTTGTGAATTGTTGCTGGTAAATTAAAAAAGCATAAAATTTTGGAAAAACTGTTTCATGTTTGTTGGAAAATTTACCAGTAAATCAGAGAAGGCACTGTAATGAAAACAGACAAATTTTCTTTCTTTTTTATTTTTTTGACAAATTTTAAAAAGTAAGTGATGAAGAAGCCAGTTAGCATGACCGACTGCCAGCCAGGTGTCACAAAGTGAGACAGACAGACACTAAATGCCGGAAATGATCCACAGGAAGCTGTTGCTTTGTGGTAGGTTGTATCTAACTCATGCTGACAGGTCACGGGGAGAGGGGGCTCTGCTAATGAGGCTGAACAACCCATCTCTGCTCTGAGGAACATTCCCGCAGGGCTTCCTGTGTGACACTGTACCTCTGCGCTGTCAACCATGGAACCCTTAATCCAAACAGATACACACACACATACTTACACATACATGCACACAAACTTTTTGCTCTATGGCTGTGAATTAACAGTTTTCCTGACTGACTGAATGGGTCATTGTGGTTGACCACAGGTGGTCATGAACGAACCTAAGAGATTACCTTGGGACTTTGGCGAAATCATTGACCCTTTATTGTCTGCTTCAATCTCAGCTGATACATTACTTGAAACACAAGATAAGCTTGATGCATTGTATTATCCTTTAACATGTGCAACTTCAAGGTCAGTGCACAATGCACAATGCAAAGGAATGCAAAACTGTCAAATACTGAATAAGTTGTACATAAGCTGTTTGTTAAAAATCATAAGTCCTGTCAAAATGTGTTTGCTGTGGGGTGGAAAAAATCTATGTATGAACAAACTGTGCTGAATCAGCTGTCAATTACAGATAGATGTGTGTGTGTGAGTGTGCACTTGTACTTGCTACATTTTGTGCTTTTAACCAGCAAAGTGAGGACATTTTTGCAAAGTGAGGACATTCCTCACTAAAAAAGTCAAAGAAAAACCCATTTTTGAGGGTCAAGATTAAGTTTTAGAGTTTAGGTTAGAGTTTGGGTTTAGGTTAGGCTTAGGGCAAGGGTTAGGTTTAGGCAATCAGTTATGGTAGTTAGGGTTAGGGTAAGGGGCTAGGGAATGCATTATGTCAATGAATGTCCTCACTAAGGTAGAAGTACAAGGGCGTGTGTGTGTGTGTGTGTGTGGGTGTGTGTGTTTTATGTGCAATAGTGTGTGTGTATTTGTAGAAACATACTGTATCTACAGCTTGAGAATTTCTCAGTCAGTTCCTGCAGCAATACCTGACCACAGTGTCTTAGCAACTATTATGTTTGACACACACACTGTGTGGGCCCAGTGTGTTTGAGGGGAGAGCCTTTTAAAGACTCTTCTGAGCTGGGCCTGGTATGAAACCCAATGTAGCCCTGGGAATCTGTGTAATGATTTTCAGTACAGAGCCTCTGTAACGTGGTTATAGGCCTAGATGTGAAGTTGGACATATGGTAGAGGGACAAGGGCTTTTAAAGGTAATTGTATCCCTCCATTGCTGTTTCTTTTCTGACATTTCCCCTTTCATACTGGTCTCCAAGTTTATACTTGATTTAGGCCAGATATTCTCCCGGTCCACTGAATTCAACCTGAGCATTTCAGCTCATAAACATATATGTTTCTCAAAGGTAAACGTTATCCGAAAACAAATATGCAATACTCGGAGTTTAAAAATTGTGGTATCATGCGCAGATGATTGATAAGTCAAAGACCGTAGCTCTGCTTTGACATGTGGGATGGCAAAGGCAACACACACACAACGATCAGATTAACACATTGATGTGTGTATGAGTGTATTTCTGTGTCTCTGCCTTTGCAAAGCAGAAAACACTGTTTGTTTGTTTAGTGATGGACATTACTTTATCGGCGCAAGCTGACGCCCCTTATCAACGAAGGAGTTCTGCGTAGAGAGGGGGAACTCCAGCGGTGAGAAGCACCATAATGTCAGCTGCATTAACAGCACAGATTGCACCCCGTGATAGCAGAAGAAAGCAAGGAAAAAAACAGAAAACAACCATACTTTGATGTTGATCTACTCATAAGACAACACAAAAGATTTAGTCCATAAGAATAAGGAAAACAATATTATCTCCTGATCAAAATCAGCCATTAACACAGGATAATACATTGCGACACTCACATAATCACAGACATGCACACACTTTCTTATATATCATGTTTTCAAATGCTTACATTTGACACCAAATTCATTAATTTTTATTAAGAGGAAAAACATTTGTTCCCAGGCCTGCTATCTGCATGGGTGGAATGATTTTCACCTCTGCCACAAGGTGTTGGGTGGACTCATACATCACATGATTACCCCGAGCAGCGAGCAGGGCCGCCATCATCAGGGAGTGAATTAAAGATGATAGAAAGAGCTATTAATCACTGTGACAAAGCCCCTAATGGAGGTGTGACCCAGCCACTGCTGACAGGACGCCAAGGGGACGCACCTATGGGACAAATGGATACATATGTTTACAGAGAGAATAACCTACCTGTGGACCCAGTAAGCCCATACTCTTTCGCTTACTCTTTTACTCTTCCTTCATTTATGTCTTTCCAATATTTCTTCATCTCTTCTTGTGTTCATTGATTTTTCCGCAGATTTATTTCAATTGGCTAAATTGCAGCTTGTTTCAAGTGATGTTAGGTTTCAGTCCTTGCATCTTGCATGAATGAGACATCAAAATAAAAAATATAAGCCTTGTGGTGAATTGAGTATTGGTAAGTGTGCTAGTAATATCAGAATAGAAATATTCCAAAAATATTACAGCCCCCCCCCCCCCCCCCCCCCCCATTTGAGCTTTTTAGGAAAAGGAGGAAGAAAAGAAGTTTTCAGACAAGACTTCAGAAACTTAGTGGAAGTTTTATATTACAGTCTTTCCACTGCCTCTCTGCTTAGCTGGACATGACACAAGGTGAAAGATGTACACATTTTTCATGTACAGTACACATATCACTTCATTTAACCGGATAGAAAGGTCTAAGCATTGAGTGATGAGGTCTTAGATCTTGAAATAGGGAAATGAACTCCTCATCTTATGAGGGCTGACCCTCATGCTTATCTAAGGGCATCATTTGTTGCCCGTGATAACAGTCAAATGTAATCGGGGGGGCTTACCCTTGTACCACAGGTCAAACATAATCACACTTGATCCTCTTCATTAGTCATCATCCAAATTCTGAAACTGCTCTCTTTATCACACTCTGCTTTCCATTTTTTTCTATACACTAGAAAAAAGTCATAAAAAGGGCTGCTGCTTCTGTTCTGCTCTGAAAGGAACAAAAATCCTAAATGTCACAAGCCCATATGCGCGAACACAAGATTATTGCCGTTATTGTGTCTTCATTCTTTTGCCTGAAACAGAAGACATACTGAGAGACTGGAACTCAACTCAAAACAGAATAGAAATTAATATCTTTCATTTGGTTAATTTTTAAATGCTCTCGCAGCCATTGCCTATCACGAAATTTCTGCTGTCGATTTGGTAAATGCTGTTAATTACAGTGCATCAGTGTGCGTCTGCATTCCCTCAGCAGGGTGTATAGGAGCCCCAAGGCCTCGAGAGAGGGAATAAGCTTCCTAATTAACTCTGTCTTTGTGCTTAATGGAGGCCTTAACACTGCTTTTGGGAAGTCCTTTGGTCCACAGGTCCATTGGGGCAACTATGGAAGTGACTGATACAAACCACAAATATTCAAATATGCAGGTAAAAAAAAACAAAAAAAAAAACAACACTTTCGGGCCATTGTTTTCAACAAAAGACATGGATTTATACAGTAGAGGGATATGTTCTATAAAAAGTCTTTTAGTACCTTAACTTAAGCAGTCATAGTAAAGATAGTTTCAATACATCTAAAAGTGTAGATAAATATCAAAAGAAAAAAAATTAACTGTTATTTTCCTTTTTTTTCTGTTTTTTTTTTTTTTAAATCTAGAACAAAGTACGCTCCTGGTCACACGATGTGAGCAAGACGTGCAGAACAACTGCACCAGGAAAAGAACAGGTAATCCTCCAAGTGTTTAATGTCCACTTCGCATGCACATATCCTCACAAACTGGCATCCATACTGAGTTTAAGCTCACACCAAAATGCACATGCATGCTACAATAACAAGAGTGGAGCTCTAAACACAATCCTAATTAATGAGAGCATTGTCTGTTTTTCACCGTCCTGTTAGTCAACGACTCCCTCTTCCAAATGGAAAACACTCCATTAAGAGCCCTGTGCAGCGTTACCAATTAACATCGCACAACAAACTTAAACTTCGAGCTTGTCCCTCTGTGCACAAACACACACACACGCTAAGACACCTAATTAATTAGCATTAGTTGTGATTAATAATGAGCGTCCTTTAATGGTAAATCTGCAGCTCCGATGGCAGGCTGACACAACAAAGGAGCCTGTGTACGCAGCAGGATTTATCTGGGGAGCTGCTCGGGGATTTTAACATGTTTCTCACAGGCCTGACAAATGGCCTATTAATTATCTAATGTTGTCTGACAACAACCGCTTGATAAAGATGTATGTTTAGACACAGTGAGGAGGGGACGATACAGCAGAGCCAAAAGAGAAGTAATAGAGAAAGAAGAGGGAGAGTTTATTTGGATAAAAGAAGAAAAATAAATTATTTGAGACAATGGCAAGGCTTGCATGCTCCATTTTACACAGTTGTAGACTATTGAGTGATACACACATGCATTTTCACTCAACAACAAACAGCCATAGATTAATTATTTTCTTGATACATTTGTATTAAAAGATAAATCACTGTAGTGGGATAATCAATATGGAGGTTTAACAAACCAGATTTATGCTTGATGAAATGCTAATGCCTGAAGCAAAGAGATGGATGTCCAACACACACGCACACACACACACACAGTTAGAGTCCTAAGACCACAATCAATATCATCAACGAGGAAGTCTCCACATAACCAAACCACTCAAACCATTATGTCTCTAAAAACATGGAACATATGGGCATCATTCCTTCCTACTCCTCCCCCCCAAATTCAATCTCCATCCTGACTCTAATTTGCAGAGTTTATCTTCTGCCTGTATGTTGACAGGTGTTCTTAAGGGGGTGCCTGTTGCCAAATGATTTTTATGATTGTTTTAGCGCCGCATTTGGCCTAATGAGAAAGGATCCCAGTCGGACGCTAACTCAGGCCTGTCAGATGTAAAGCAAACAGAATAACAACCCAACACTCACATTGTTTCCATAAACCATACATCAGCTAAGGGACAGCCCTCCAGATCATACAACTGACCCCGAGATGGATGGAGAAAATGAGAGGGAAGAGCTGGAGAAAATGGAAAGAGGGAGGATAGTGGAGAAATAAGAAGTAAAGAGAGAGTAAGAGGGGGTAAATGCTTCTTCTCCACATTTAGAAATGAAACTTAATTTCATCATATGGCTCGTCCAAACTGTATGGTTAACAAAAGGCTAATGTGGAAGGAAAATAAAGAATGATTTGAAAGACATGGCTACAACGTGAAGAAAACATGTTGACACAAGTCATCAATCCCAACGTCTCATCTGTCTTTGCCTCTGATTTAGTTCCATCTCTACACCCCCAACATGTGTCACACATCCTAAGCTTTTGATTTGTTTGCTCTAGTCACCTGTGCCATTGTTTTCATCCATCTCCCCATCCCACCATCCTTATCTTTCTATCTTTTCTGATGCAAATTCAGCAATTTCACACTAAAGAAAAAGAAATTGCTGCCAAATGCCACTGAAAGGTGAGACAGCAATCTGGACAATATTTGACAATCATTTAAAAACAAACAAAGGGGATTCAAAAGTTCAATAAATGACATTTTTCCCCTGAAATCTGTATTCTTAGCAAAATATACATCTCGGTGCAAACATGCATTGAGCATTACCACTCCATCTCCTTTCCTTGCTCTCATGTCATGGCCAACTGCCATTGGGCTCTAATATAATTACGGCTCACAGTTGTGCACATTTGAGAAATTGATTCCTTTGATGAAATGTGAGGGAGGCAGGTCTGGGCTGAGCATAGAGAGACGTATATCCAAAGTGGTTGCTGCCAGCCATTCCAGCCCTGCGGAAGGCCCCCTGGGCACCAAACCGCCAGCTCAACCCGGCCCAGCCTGGCCCAGTCGTTAAAAGAAATGATAGCATGTGTGCTTTGTTTGAGTTTGATGTCTTCATAATGCATTACACAATTAGATTGATTTGACAATTTCCATTATACTTGATAAAATATTTATGTAGGCCTGAGGATGGTTGCTCTTATCAAAGCAGGCTGATCTGCAGTGCAGATGAACTGAGATCTGCAGTGAGAACACTGACAACAACTGAAACTGTTAAAATTCATCAAATTTAAATTCAAAATAAGCATTTCTGTTTGTTTTTATTTTTATTGCATGTTAGTAGTTTGCACTACAATTAAAAAGTGAAATTCTTTGGACCATTTTGAGTCAGGTGAGGCTCTAATTTGGTTGTTTTAACATAAAACTTTACAGCATAAAGCCAACTCCTACACCATGTTACCAACCTACAGTATGTTATTGTTGGTGTAATATCACTTTTGTGTCAGGTTTTTTTTTTTTTTTTTTTTTTAATAAGGCAATCGGCACAGCAAAATACAGTCATATCACATATTTTGAGCTTTGAAAATTAGATCATTTTATAATTTTTGATTGTGTGTTACAGTTTCATGCAATGCAAAATAAAGGCAAGTAAGTGCAGCAATTTTTAGAAATGTCAAGCCTTCATTGTGGCTCATCTTATTAAGGACAAAATGTATAAAAATTGAATGTAAATCAATAAATCAAAGACAATTTTTTACAAAGCAAATTTCTTACTTAAGCACCGATTTGCTTAATCTGATTCCTGGAAAGCCAATGTTATCTATGTATTGAAATATCACCATGCTTAACTACAGGATACAATATCTACCGCATACTCCCTGCATAACTCATGTATGTTCAACTCAATGTTTCAACTACTTAAATCTTTTTTCTGTCTTCTGCAACTTTCTGTACTTACTTTAAACAATGGTGGAATGCCAATATATCAATTTAAGCAATAAATCCACTCGTACTCAAAGGTGAGTCTCCTTCACCCTTTTTCCTTCCCCTCTCTTTCTCCCTCATACTAGATCTCTCCCTTTCTCCCTTTTCTCACCTGTCTCCATTCTTTCTCCCCCACTCCCTTCACACCCTTCTACAAACCTCTCAGTGTGCACAGCTACCCCACATCCATCACAGCCCAGAAATTTAAGGAGCCAAATTGGCCTCATCTGTCTCAATGTTGGATGCAGATGGAGTTTCTTCTGCTGAGGGAGGTGTAGTTAGTCACCCCTGCTGCCCCCACCCTTTCAATATACTGTCTTAAAGCCAAGCCAGTCTGCACCAACACTTTGGGTCTGCGTGAAGAGGCCGGCTGTTGGGATAAAGAGGGCACAGCTGTGAGGTGACCACTGCACTGACCACGCACAATTGCTGAATCATTCAGCTTTCTCTAAATCACTTTTTTTTTTCTATTTTCAATCCAGCTTTTATTCTTTTGCCCACTTCTGCTTACTTCCACTGCCAGCACACACGCAAACACACACACAAACACACAAACAGCAGTGGCCATTGCAGAGCCTACAGTACAGTGTCAAGCAGCTTGGTCCGACCTGGCTCGTTAATAAGGGCCCTAAATGAAGCAGCATGCATAAAACATGAAGCGCCGCGTGCTGCCGTAATGAACTGCTGCTCCATAATTGCATCTCAGAGCCGTAAAATGAAGACAAAATATTTGAAGAGGGATTCTGTCACCTCTCTGCAGACGCAACACTAATCACAGGCGTTCTGCTGGGCCCTGGGGGTCTCCCCCTGACAGAGAGCAGGGGCTAAACGCCCAGGGCGGTGACATTGGCAACACCCTCCAACTGATGGGACATAATTGAATAATTGCTGATTAGAAAATAGGGGGAGAGGTAATAGTATAATAGTGTCCAGTGTGTTATCTGAAATGATCCCACTGGGAAGGACAATATGTGCCCAGGAATGAGGAAGAAAACACTCTTTCTGGTGTGCCTGGAAGGAAAATATCATTTATTTAAGAGCCTGAAATCTTTATTAAAGGAAATTCAAAACCTGGAATAGAAGAGTGTTGTTTTCACCTGTTAGGGAAACCAGGTGGGTGAATATATTAGGGTCTTTCTGCCAGAAAAATTGTTAGTCAAAGAAAAATAAGCATCACCAAAAAGTTTTTACAAATCGACTTTTTGAGAGACAGCTAATAAAAGACTAAATAAAAGGTGAAAAACAAACCTTTCAAAGATAATGGATAAACACACAAACACATCCACAATGACAAGCTCAGAGACAAGCAGGCCTACGGATGAAAGATTGGAGTCCCACCCAGGGGTGTCACCCAGACAGTTGCAGAGTTGCTCTTGTGGCAGGGTGGCTGCGGTGACATAATGAAGGTGCTGAGATTGTCACAGGGGGTCAGTGGTGATCACTGGAACTGGCCAGGGGGAGGTTACAGACAGGTATAATGAATCCCACCAATGACAAATGGCCCTCAACCCAGGGCTGAGGCATCTGACAAACTCAAGCTCATCACTTGAGCACACGCAGGCTTGGAGGAAAAGAATATGGGTGCAACACCAACACAAATGAATACACTGAAAGAGCCACGAGTACCAAATGGTACCTGTGAAGGTAACTGTTTAAATGCCTATTGTATAATTCTATTGTTACAACTGAAAAACCGTGAAAGTGTTTAAAAGCTTTGCAATCCTTCATTTAAGTAGTCTTTCTGAATTTCCTTTAGGGGCCACTTAAAAGTGTTTTAAAAAGTGCCCTTGATTTTTGCTACTCCACCACTACAGAGGCAGGTCAAAGGTTATCACTAGTGACATTGTTTAAAATGCACAATGGACCACATGAATTCAGAAAAAGCCCTTGGTAAAGTATTTGGAGGCATGAGAATACACAGACTCAGAATGTTAAAAGAAAAAGAAAGAAAAGCCTGATGCAGATTTAATCAAGCAGGCCTGATATCTATCTAAAGACTGAATTCAACCACATGGAGGTCTGTGCTGGATAAAGAGAGAAAAACTATTCGGTTATTCTTAATGTGACAAGCTGACCACCTACTACCAACCCGACAACTTCCATTTTATGCTTTTGGATATAAATAGACTTTGTCTGAAGGGCTGGTTTTCCCTTTTCTGGGCCTACCTGCCTTAAGTCCTGTCACAGCAGCAGGCCAATTCCACCTTAACATTGTTACAGAACTTGTTACATGCAATAATGTCTTCGGCCACGGAGACTTTCCAAACCACGGAGCGACATGTGCAATAGACCCGGGTATGGAAAGGTCCTGGAGAGGATGTTTGTTTAATGATTGTTGGAAGGTTAACATTCAGCCCAGCACCCTGAGCAACAAAATCCCCCTCGGAGCACTGAAACTGTTTATGTTATTTGTTATGGATGTCAATTTCCCTCTATTTAAGAGGTGATTTAACTGGACAATACAGTAGGATTGTGGTCTTGTATGGGGGATTGTTGTCTTCCTGTGTAATACACTACACAGCTCTGCTCAGGACTCAGGACAAAAACAGTACAACGCATTGTGAAGACTCAGACAATCAGCTTGGCTGCAAATAACCTGCCTTTTTTTTTTCCATTTTAACATTTAAACATTAAGAACTGATCAATCACAGTAATTTGGGGGATTCTGGAATTACTTTTTAAAATTCAACTTGATTTTCCAATCAATTTAACAGAAAAAATAACATATTTATAGCAATTTGCATTCATATCTGGAAAAAAACTACAAAAGTGAACATATTCCTGTGTCAGTCAAGGGATTAGAGTGTGTGTTACCACATGTGCATGTGTTTGTGTTTCAAGAGTGTAGGAGGTAGACATAAATGTCGAGCGACAGCTGCCAAATGACAGTGTGATTAAGGTGGGAATGCAGAAGGACAACGAGAAAAGGAAAGGAACATGACAGTAACAGCGACTCAGATTAGACGGAGGTCTCGGGCACATGCTCACAATCCAAAGCACATCACCCACAATCCATCTTTGTGCTGTGGAGGGGGGTGGGGGGTGGCGGTGGATGGGAAATGTGGGCCAGCAACGAGTGCTGTGCCACTCAGAGAGATGAGTGAGAAGATCACAGAAATCCCCTGTTTCTTCTTCCTAATTCAAACAAACAGGCACTCTAAGCAGAGCCACATGGCCTTTCTTAATGACTGACATTTTGTTTAAGAACCATTCATAATGCCCTGGTTTAAATTTAAATACTTGGTGTTTATTTCGCAATGAGCTGCCAATATTCACCAATGCAAAATTCCAAAGTGCTAGAGTGACTTGAGGCTGTTGACTTCATTCTTTATTTCATTCTTTGGTTTTCCTGTTTTGTACATATTTGGAGTGGCATGACTGTGGAATTAATGACAGATTGCCTGAACATGTACACATTAAGCATGAGGTAAAACAACGATCAGTCATAGTCATTCGATATGGTATAATTCCTACAAGTGGGTTTAAATCCTTGGAATATTTAGCTAGATTCTACCAAAATGCACTTGTTAGAGTTCTTAAACTGCATTTATCATGTTTGACAGGTCCACTGACTTAACAAATTTAATAAATCAAAACCTGATATCTTTTAAATAATGCTAATTAATGTTATCCAACATCTTATTGCAATTCTGTTAAGTGACGCGGACTTCATTTGAAAATTGGCAAATGAAAAAAAAGAAACCTTTCTATCAGATATATTATGGCCTGGCATGTAAAGCAATTACAACTCAAAACACAACAAAGATTTAACAGCTTTTAAACTACTTGATGCATCGACAATCCTGTAAAAAGGACAAGAATTGAAAGCATCCCCTAAAGACGTTGAAGGGCTGCTGCAAATTAATAATCACCTTATTTGAACCTCCTGCATGCGCTCGTGCAGCCGAAAATCAATCAAGATCTACTTTTTTTAATATTGATGGACTGAGTGAAAGAATGCAAACTCTGCATTAACAGTGCCGCAACCATGTACAAAGATGGGGATCAATTGTAATTAAAACTGAACAAGTGTTCCGCTTTATACTCTCAAAGAGTGCATTGGTCATTAAATATATTTTCATCAGTTATCAGTTAAAGGTTTTAAATGACGTCCATGGCTTCTGCCTCCTTTGGGATAGCACTCACACTTCCGTAGCAAATTTACTTGTGCTTGCTTTGCAATCAGAAGGAAGCCAGATTAAGTATCAAACAATTTAATGTTATGTGTCACTCTCCAAAACAATCTGTATTATAAGCAGTTAATTAAACTTTCAAATTCAAATGTACTAATCAGTTTACGCCAGAGCGGGTGCCTGCTTTTCCCACATGAAACGCTACGGCTGGGCAGCCCGGTCCATTGCCTGCTCATTAACATGAAGGTGCGATTTGCATTTCCTGATGGACTGTTTCAGTTTTTAATATCCCTCTTTCTGCTCTTACATCAATCATGGAAGAGGTAGGCCACCATGGGCCACGATTAACCCTCCAAATCTGCCACAAAACAAATATTACAAGAGTTCACTAATTTGGAGATCAAAAAGCCACTTGTCCATTATATAATTGAAATGAAGGTGGAGTGTTGCACTTCTGAAGAGCTCTATAATTACCAGCTGTTAATTGCACACTTGTGGTGTCTCAGTTTTAATTAAAAAGAGCGGCTCGTAGCTGGACGATAAGCAACGGTGGAAAGGCAGTGGTTTAATCAACAAAGCAAGAGGAATTTGTTTCTGCTGTGGCCAGCAGCGGGCTGGAGAAATCTTCAAATAACCCAGGGAGATTAAAACATGTCCATTAGGACCAGTCAGGTTTTATTTGGGGTGGCAGGAGCGAGGTGCATTTGAAGTCGTCCTGCTGCACAGTCCTCAGAGAAGCGCGGCTGGGGGTGTGGGTCTAATCAGTCCGTTGCTGGCCCTGAGCGCTCAAGTGGAGGAATTGGACCCTGCTGGTGGTGAGAGAAGTTAGAGAGGGAAAGAGGGAGTGAAGGATGGATGAAGGAAAGGTGTAAGGAAGGTAGCAGGAAAGGAAAAGCAGTCAGTCTCTCTCCGTTCATGCTTCTCTCACTCGCTCCTTTCCTGCTCAGGTCCATTTGACGTGTTTTAGTTAGTTTGACAATTAGCCAAAAAAGTCTTAAAACTCTAAGTCTTGTTTTCTTTTTTTCGCTGTCTGTTTGCTTCACACATTAGTCACTAAGAGACAGCCTGTAAATCTGTACAAGCATGAGTTATCTCTCCAGGATGCGTCTGTGCCCTTAGACAACACACAAACAACTTCAGGTCTCTTGGACACCAGTTCCGCTTATTTCATGACCTCTCGAACCGTAACAGCAAACTATAAACCTGAAAACAAAACAAAACTTCTGTACATGACAGCCCCAGCTTGTGGCTATAACTCACACGGTGTTTATATAAAAGAGACAGACACCTTGGTCAGCATCTCTCTGGGCTGTTTTCAGGCCTCCAAAGGCTTTTGGAGGACCAGCCACATATATAATAGTACATGACTACATGAGTGTGATAACCTCATCTACCCTTTCGCCGACCTCTTTGCTCTCTTGCTGATAAAACTGTCTGCCAGGAAGTGTCCTTCACTGCGTTTCCTCCCTCTCACACTCAATCAACACCTGTCACCACGGTGATCGGAGCTGTGATGCCAAGGCAGTACCACGAGAGGCTTCTACAGTATACGTCTCCAAGAGATAATCTAACTTCTTCTGAGATGTGAAAAAATGCGGCCCACACTCCACCTAGTTTGGGATTAAACATG
Organism: Atherinomorus stipes; assembly: GCA_023101725.1. Taxonomy (NCBI): domain Eukaryota; kingdom Metazoa; phylum Chordata; class Actinopteri; order Atheriniformes; family Atherinidae; genus Atherinomorus; species Atherinomorus stipes. The sequence goes on along the minus strand of JALJCO010011123.1, from coordinate 48,119 downwards.
TAAAAATGCACATCTAAGAAGTAATAACAAAATCACTAGGGGCTTCCCAGACCCCCTGAGCGTTGCAACACTTTTAGATAAAGGGCTGTGAGTTTATCTAAGGAAACAGTCGCTGGGGCGAGGATGGTCTGGCCTCACTGACAGATTAGTCCAGCCCAGGCCCACTTCCTGCCCGCTGAGGACACTAATTAGAAGGAAGGACTGACACTACAATAAGAGCTGACAGTTGAGTGCACTTAGTACAGCTTCACACAATCCACTGCTGTATTAGTACAGCAGCCACGCCAAGCCATAAATTTCATCGCATTAGCCAGCGCTTATCTGATGTGACAAAGTCAACCTGGATGTTGTTTGGACAGAAAAGTACAAGGGCAGTTCTGGGGTGTTGATTTATCAGTGGAAGTATGTAAAGTGTTTCATTTGAAATTTTATCAACCCCACCCCTAACTCCCTGTTTCTCCCTTTCTTTCCTCTGGCCCCCACCCTTAACACACTCTCGATCTCTGCGGACACACACACAAATCAGAGGAGACAAAAGTCATTGTGAGCTGGGCCAGTTCCCAGTGTTAATGACATCCTGTTTACAAACACGTTGAACGGTGTCACTAGGGTCATGTTCACCAACACCTTGACACTCTAAGTTCAATATCTTCTTCTGATATTCAAATTTCCTTTGACGTTACGGGACTTTCAATTTGACTACTTCAGGGGAAAAATCTAAACACCTACAAAAAAAGAAAAAAAGGATGTAACGCAACTTCTTCTGCTGCAACTGGAACTTGGAGCAGGTAAACATAATGAAAGAATAAGTGTGGGGGGAAAAAAAAGAAAACATGCACATACACGAACATCACTATTCTTGTAATCCCAAAATCACTAAATGGAGGAAAAATGTGCTATTACCCAAAGGGCAAATTTACAATTTAGCTACACACACGTGCATGTAACAGGCTGAGCTGTTTTACAATAACAGCATGCAGCTGAGCTATTGTTTTATTTTGAGAGGTGCTGGCTGTTATTGGATTGTTTTACACTAGCTGGGAGAATTTTGTTCCAGAGGCACTCTGTGTGGTGTGAAGTGTGTTTGACTGTGTAAGAACTCAGAAAGGGAAAGAAAAGGAGAGGGTGATGGAGAGAAAAGGGAATATGCACATGTGTGGCACCCTTAAGCTTTAATAGTGTGTGTTGTGGTTGCCGAGCTTCTGTTGGTGTTTATTCATCGAGAAGCTAATGTCTTCCCTGCTGAGGTCTGGCAGGGGTCCTCCGATTCAGGTAGTTCTTCTGCACGCTAACCTACGACTGCTTTAATGATGTCTGCCCTGCTAAAGTATAAACATTTCAAAATTAACAGAGTTACTTGTCGATGCGTCATCACCTCACTTCAGGAGCAAAACTGCAGCAGTGCCTGTTGATTACTACAATAGGAAGGCAACGTGCTTCCGTATTCTTTTATGTGCATTGCTCCATCTCTGTATTTCACATGAGGTGAGCATGCTGACTTTGAAAGTGGAAAAGCGGGCGTTTTCTGGCCCTCTCTGTGGCTGTGCCAGCGGGCGGAGCGGTGCGTCAGCATGGGTCGAGCGCCACAATGTGCCTGTCAGTCTGTGGGACATCCCAAAGGAGAAGGGCAAGAGGCAGCCCCCGCCAACCTTGCCCATCCATCATCGTGACACCACAAGCTGCAGTCATGGGAAACCCACCGCTGGCCAGTCGCTCTGGACCAGAGCTAGGAGGGGGAAAGGAGGGGAGGGGAGACTCGCCATCCATTAAAAACACATTGTTTTGTTTATTATAACTAGTTAATGAGGTTGAAGTGAAGCCCCGCTTTGTTTTTCAACCACTTCCAGAGGGGATTTGGAGGCAGAAGGCCCCATTGCTGGGTCTGGGCAAAGCAATTCATAAGGGCCTGGGTGTTTTATAATGGATGGTCTATAGATTTTATGAGAGAGGAGTTGGCCATGTTTGGAGCGAGATCCTTGTTTCTTGTAAAATGAATTGTTTTTAGGGCTTTTCTCCATGTGCTGAGCTAAGACTCAAAGTTTTTTTTTTTTACAGTTGCATCCCTCCTTCCTGTTTCTCTAAGCCACTCTAAACCACTCTGGTACATCGTCAGACATGGCTTACCTCATGGATCAAAACAGGCTTTTGTTTTAGACTGCAACCAAAATAAGCTGTTTTAACAACTCTTCAACTGTTGAACAATGGTGTCATGCAACTTTGAAAATGTTTAACAGGCAAGTGAAATATTGCAACTTTTGTCAAAGTGAGCTACTGTATGATTTCTGCTCCATGAAAGATGTGTTTTGATCAATCGAAAACAACAGAATAGAAGCTAACTTCTCTGAAAATAAGGGAATGAAAAGTAGTCAATGTTAGCAGCATCAGCAGTTTGGGGAGCCAGAGGCCTCATATCTCCATGTCTGGTGGAGATAGGCGAGAGGGCCCACTCCCTGTCCGGCCTCAGCAGGGGCCTGGGCTGCCTGCTGACATGTCTACTTTAATTGTTAGTATTAAATCACTTGCACTTTAGCTCAAGATGCTATCTGCCAGGCATTAAGATCTTTTACAGTAGCAAGTGTGTGCTACGTAAATGAGAAACACCCTTTAGTGACACGCATATTCACCTTAAGACTCACAAATAAAGGCAGTGAGGCATGAGCATGTACTCACACTTTTAAGAAAATTAAACAAACACGAGCATGCACAAACACAATGGATTTCTGTGCTGAACTGATTGTAGGCAGAGTGGACAGACAGGCAATGTTACTCCACCCTACCCTTACTGCGGGCCACCCGTCAGTCACTGAGCACACCGCACCACCAGCTACTCTGCCAGCTGTTTGCTTTAGGAAGGCGGCTCTAAGCCAATTAAAATACACTTAGAGCTGTGTCCGACTTGTGTTTGGAGAGATAATATGTGTCCAGGAGTCCAGTCAACTTTGCGTGTACAAGCAGGCAAGAGGGGGGCACCCTGCGTCGTCTCAAAATGCAAATTGCATTACACAAGATACTTATCTGTGAGTCAAAGCTATAGCAGAAAACAGATATGCACTTGATGCCCGTTGTTATCCCCTCCAGAAAGAATAATATTATCTTTGGTTTCATCATCAGCAGATGTTTATGTTGCTTTAAAAATATCTGCCTGTGCATTGGGAAGGTAAAGATATCACTTAAGCTGTCAAAACAGGATCACAGGCTCAATGTAGATGTTATTTGTTCTAACTTTTAAAAATAAGTCTGAGAGTGTGACTGAAAGCATTCATCATTTCAAATTAGTAGCCTCAAATATAAATGTGAAACATATGTTCTTAGCATTATATGTGAAAATACATACAGGGATGGACAATATCAAGGTAGGGAGAGAGTAACACCCACACAGATGCAGAGGGAACAGGGTGCTGATATGAGTGGTGGTGAGTGGTGAGCAGAGACGGGAGCTCCATGTCTGTTCAGTGTGTTTTAAGAGTGTTTAAATGAGTGAAAAGTCAGTTATGGCTTCCAGATGGGGGCCGGTTTGATCCGGATCATTCTGACAGGCCTGGACTTTGATGTGCTGCTGCCTATTACTGACATTACAGGGAGACAGGCATATTTCTCCCTAATCACTTCCAACTCCTCCACATCAGCCCTGCGTATGGCCTGCTGTGTCCGTGTTTATGTATAAATTATAGTTTGTGTGCTTTTTTAGTGTTTGCTGTGATATGAATATAAACCTATATTTCTGTGTGTAAGAGTGCAGATCCACACCTGTCTCGTGTAAAATAAGCAGGAGAATTTACAATATTGATGTGCACATTCATAACAAGGCCTGCAGTGGCTCAGCATGTCTGCATTTGTGCTCAGATTGTATTTCAAGCTGATTTTGAGTGTTCTCCTGAAGTTTCATCATAAACTCTAAGTTTCTAATGAAAAGCAAAGGAGAAGACCAGAGAGGAGAGCATAATGCCTTCATTTGTGCTGAGAGGAGAATTCCCTTAGAAAAATCCATCTTGTCAAGCAGGTTAAATATAGTCCAGACAGACAGACAGAAGGGAATAATTCCTCCATTTCCCTCTCCACCCACACTCCCCAGTAAGCCCAGTGGAAGTCATTTCTCAGTGACCACAGAGGACGACGACCAAAAGGGGGTAAAAGGAGCACGACTTTGCTCCTCACTAATCACCCTGTGACCCTGAGACCACCCCTCTACTACTGTTCGCAAGTCCTCCTCCTCATCTCTTTTTTGGGGGGGATGTGGGGAAGGATGAAGACTGGAGGAGTGAATCAGGCTGAAGTTCCCCTCTTTATCTCCCAAAGACAGGGGAATGCCAAGAGGCCGGCACTTCAGAATCTACTGTTTTGTCTGTTTCTTGGGGAGAGCTGGGCAGAGTCCACTTGGAGTTGTGCAGGCAGGTATTCAGAGCAAATCTGGAGAACCCTTCAGTGGACAATGGTGCAGTTCTGGGACAATGTGAGCCCTTGATGAGAGATCTGTGGAGAGGTGCAGGTGTCCGAGGTGAAGAGCTGTCTCTCAGGCTTGACCCACTTATCTTCGGCAGCTCTTCTCCTCTCTTCTCCCATTTCTCAGAACAAGAGATTCCGCTTCTTAAAAAATGCAGAAAAAATGTCCACTCACCACATTTTGCTATGATTAGAAATGCCATACCCTTGTACGTGGACATGGGCACAGACCTTGGTCCGCTCATGTCAGAGAGTGAGACAGGAAAAGGCCTTTGACCCCAGGGCTTCACTCTACATTCCATGTAATTGCACTCCATCATACTTTGTGCTGGAAAAAGCAAACATCTAAATAAACCCTGTCAAACCATGTTGTCCATCTGCCGGCAGATAAGATGAAGAAAACAAGCCCATGTTCCATAAACACAAACACAGGGAATCACAAATCAGTGGCCACAGTAACCACAACCATAAATTAGCCTCGGAACCATTTTTAGCTTTTAAATCCGACAGGGAGAGGACAGCGAAACAACCCACTCTTTAAAATCTCATCACTGCTGTCACTGTGGGATCAGCACCATGAAACAACACTGGGATAACATCTCCATGAGCTGGAAAGAGAAAACAAGAAAAAAAAGGGAAAAAAAGAGGTGACCACTAAAATGCCAGCTGGCATATGGATGTGGGGCTGGGATACCCGGCAGGAAGTGTTGACTTCAGTTAAAGAGCAAGAGAGAATAAGTAACAGTCCCGTAGAGGAAAAGTTTAAACTGTTTCTTTCTCTTGCAAAAAAAGGAAGAAAATTGTCTCATCACAGAGTTGTGTGGTAAGTATCCACTGGAAGGAACAAGTCTTTCTTTCGTTTTTTAATAGAAGGTAGACTGATATGCAGCTCGCTAAGTGGTTAGGTATCAAAAAGTTGATAAAAGGGAAAATAAATGATTGCGTTTTGTTTACATTTTATTTCTCCCTAAATCATGCTTTAACTGTCTTGACATATGGTAAAACACATTATGTAGGCTAACAAATGAATCTCTCAGACATTCATTCTACAATGTTTTCCCATTATATTACATGGGTAAGAGCCTCTGGGAAGATATTACCTTTGTGCAGGAGCTTTTACAACATGAAATGACAAATCGACAATAGCATCGCACTGGGCTCTCAGGAGAGTATATGTATAATACTCTAACTCTCCTGGTTAGAGCATGCACAGCCAGTGAAATTCCACACACAGATTTATCTCATTTTCCTAACTTATTTTTATATCTATTTCTTCTCTTTGTGGATTAGGCAGTAAATAAAGTCACGGGGCTTTCTGCATAGTAAAATCATTTGGAATTGCCACATTAAAAAAACTGCAGGCGAGGTGGAGCCTGAACCATCCTCCTGGATTTGGGCAAATTCAGCTGATGCAAAACAAGGAATTAATTTGTGGGGAGCGGCTTGTGTGCAGAGCTTGGCGCTCTGACAAAGATGAATGGCATCATTCCAAGTGAATGGTAATTTCACTTTTTGTGACAGTGCTTTAGAGCAAAAGCGACTCCGAACGCACAAAGCATTTGCAATCCCATTGAGAGCCCTTGGTACCTGCCTATCAGACACTGCACATTGTTTACCAATCATCTGATATTGATTGGTTTCAGACTAAAGTTTGAAGATGAATTAAAGTGAGGGAAGGTTAAGTCCTAACCTTGAAAGATTTAGTGTCTATTCAGCCCGCGTGTAGGACTCTCCTCAGCTCACTCAGAGAATAGAGAACTTTTAAATTCAATAGGGGGGGGAGACACAAAACGTGTCACATTCACCAAGTGAATCCACTGGAAGAAACGCAGAAGAACACCCAAAAAGCATAATCTTTCTCCTAGTTGATAGAAATGGTAATTGCATGTGTGGGATAATACTTTGAAGCTAAGGCCTCGGTCGGACAGACCGCCTATTTAGGTTAAAAAAGGGGCAACAAAACAGCTCCTTCTTAACGCTTTTGTTCACTTCTCCACTCTTTTAAATGTTTACTGAAAAAGAACCTTCAAATCCACTCTCCATCTCCTTCACAATGTGGCACCTATCACTCTTGGGTGCATGGACACATTGTATTATGTGAATCATTGATATGTAGCGATCATTCCCATGAATCATTTTCTATTTAACATTCAGATTCTCAGGAATCCGATTTTCATCCTCTTGAGGTGAACAAAAACATTTTGTGACATAAAGGACATCATTTGAATACTGTTACTTTGTTACACAACAGACTCCATGGAAATTTTAGGGAACACACTCTAGTCAAGATGAAACTAGGGTCTATATCTAAACCCTCACTTCTTAGTTGTTCTGCCTCTGGTTCAGATGTTACTCTGATGTTCTTGCAGCCAAGTGCAAATGACAAAGCTCTGCAGGATATGAGGAGCTTCCACTTTAACATGCTGCAGATGTGATGTTCCAACAATTTGACATTCACATTTTGACATTTTTCATAGGGTCAGGAGCACACTGGTACCTTAGAGTCCCCACTGCTTGTAGGGATGTACCATCTCTCAGTGTGATGTTGGTTCTCTAAATGGACCAGTGGGCAACTCATCACAGCTGGGCCACACCACTTAACATCCCCCTCCCATTCTCTTCCAGCTGGCAACTCCTCTGGTCTGCTGCGAGGCTTTCCAGTCCACTCGACCTCCCAAAGCAACGCAGAATAGGGACAGGCAGCACTAACCCCACAAGATGCCCAGGTCAGAGGTTACATTTAGACAATTGCACGCGAGGCTCGTGGACTGATGGGGAGAGTAGGGTAGAAAACCATCCTCATAAAGTGAGTCATTCTGCTTCGTATGAAATATCTCTTCAGCATCGTTAGCCCTTTATCCACCTCAAATACATCATAGTTGAAAGAGAATAAAAATCTAGTGTCATATATAATCTACTAATTCACCATTTTATTAGGTAATTTGATATTTTGAAAACAGTTTTAGCAGATTTTAGTTGCAAATATCAGAAGTTCAGCAGTTTCTTTATCTTATGGGGTCTGAGTTAAGTGTAGTTGGTTCTAAAATAAAGTGGACAGAGTTTATGGATAAGGTGAGGCTGAGGATACAGGTGTGCCCGTCATTACACTGAGACAGATGAGATGTATCACAGAGGACAGAATGAACATGATGCTGGAGCTCAGGCTCTGGTGATTTCTATAAATCCTTTGAAAACCAACATGAGAATGGGTAAAAACAATATTTGGCATAAATGTTGGCAGATTTTCTACAACTCACTAAGTGGAGTGTTGATGCACTTGCATATCACATGTGCTGTGAAGCAGAGAAAAAAATATGGATCTTCCTTTTCTATTCTTTGGTGTTGAATCAATAAAAATCAATAGTCATATATAATTCTTATAATATTCAGTGGGTTGGCAAGAGACTTCTATTTTGGTAACAGTGGAAATGTTGCTGTTAAAGTAATCTGCAGTTGTTTTAAGCTATGATAATGTAAGCACACAAACACTCACTGGGGGCTTAGCTAACCCTTCCAACCTGACCGTCAGCTCTCAGCTCTGAATACAAGCAGCACTTAAACTTTCCCCTTTTTCAAACAGCAGAGCACAAAGAGAGGACCACATCAGTGGCCTGCTTATCATGCCCACAGACGGCTTGGTGAGGACAACAGACAGGTCCCTGGGTACGTCCTCACATAATGTCCTCATGTCCCCCATCCATTTTCTACTGGGTAAAGAACTGTATGCAGTGTATATGGCGCTCCCATGTGCGACTAGATAAATGACAATTCTTTCAAGGAGTTGGAAAGAGAGGGAGCCTTTGGGGTAGGGGGCCTGGTACTGCAGCTGTCTTACTAGCCATGTCTACCCCTTGAATCCCCTAGCCACCCACCACCACCACCACCCCCGGCAGCAGGTTCCTCCCTACAGAGTAAAAAAAAAAAAAAAAAAAAAAACACGCTTCATTACGTCCTCTCTCCCCAGAGCAGCTAGGGGCCTTTCAGTGCAGATAAGCCTCTTAGACATGAAGTAGCGCTCAGAGCTGCATTTGAGTGACAGCAGGAAGGTTTAGCCATTCAGTGGACAATGCTCACATTCTCTGGCTTTAATCTAGGAGGCGGACAATGATCTGTTTTTTAAGGCCTCATCTCCTCTGCTTTTCCCACAGCAGTAGGTGACTGGCACAAGGACGAGAAAAAGAGACAGAGTGGACCAAGGGCCGGCTGGGAGACCGTGCTGCTATCTCCTACCGCCTCACGTTTCTTTGACAGTCCAGACTGAGGTGGGATGAGAAAAGGGGGAGCGATGTGAGGGTGGGAGATGGGGGGGCCGTGAAGTTGAGGGAAGGAAAAGCGCATCAATCACACGCAAACACACACTCACACACACATATGCATGGGCACAAACAATCACTTGTGATGGTTGAGTGCGTTTGTGTGACAGACAGGCAGGTGAGAGGCCTGCTGGTGACGTGGCTTAGTGTAGAGCTTTGTCATTCTTATCTGCTCTGACCACTGACATCCATCCCTCCTCAGCCATTGTGTGAGCCTCTATGATGTATTTATGTGCTCAGTAATTCACAAGCAACAGTGGAAAAAGGAGTAAGACCGTGTGAAAAGAAATTTGTTTAGATTTAATGATACTATGTAACCCTGCAACCTTTTGGGTACTTATAGTCTTTGATGACACAACTCATTATATAATCTGTATAAACTTTTTAAGAAAATTAGAACAAGTGATTCTAACTACTGATTAACAATAAATGCCAAGAAAATTGAGAGTTCAAGGCATCTTAGCTGCCAGGTTTTACCACTGTTCCATAAACGTAAAGTAGTTTTGACGAGGAATATTTCTATAAGGATGTCAAAAGAGTACCTATATTTCCAGTGCCAAAATAAACAAATTATACAAGTAGAAAAGACAGTGTTAATATGCCAAACAGCCATGTGGATTATTTTACTGTCTTCTCACACTTCAGACAAGTTTGTTTTTTCTCCTTTGAGAGTGTAAACATCCACACCTCATCGGCATATAATCAGACACTGTGCGACTGACAGAACCATAGATGCTAAATCAAAACCATTCAAATAGACATTAGTGGTTTTTCTGTGAGAGTGTGTGTTTGTCTAACAGGAGCCACACAGACAGAAACTTGTCCTTCAGGACACATGCTGTAAAACACCTTCATAGGCAGTCACTGGACCAATTATTACTATAATTGGACTATTACTACAGTTTAGCTCTGTAGACTTCTCTGTTTCTGAGCATGGCAGTACCCTTAACACCAACTGGTAACTGTGTGAAGACAGAAAATTAGTTGTAGGAATCATCGACACGCAGATGAATTTAGAATTGCAAACATTTTAGAGAGTGTAAAGCACAAACTGTACACTACATACAGTATATGTTCAGTGCTTAAAAATATCCATTTGCATCCAAAAACACTTGAAAAGGGGTTTACAGAAATGGTATGCTGAATTTTTACTTGATCAGTGGCTGTTGAAATTATATGTTAGATGATTTGGATATATAACTGTAAATGCACAAACTCCTACTGTGTGTACAGTAGAGGCAGAAATGAGCAACAAGCACATAAAACAACTCAGATACACATTCAAACTTGGCCTTTTTTATACACTGCAATACTGGCCTACACAGCTCTAAATTCTGTCATCTTAATTCTTTTTCTCATAGCACATGTTTCTGTAGTAGAAATGAATAAAACAGGGGTTTGACAACCACACATTTTTCAGATTACACAGTAGTGTTTTAAGTCAGTGTTACAGGCCATCAGGTTAAGGATTTCAAGTCTCAGATTCAGGCGAGAACATCAAGACTTTAAATATGACTGTCTTCCAAGCAGCAGCAAGCCAGTTCAAGAATGTGCACGCTCTTTAGAGAAACCTGCACGCACACAAACAAAAATCCCCAACCACCACTCCATGTGTCCTCAGCACCTCACCCTTACTTTCCTCACTTCTCTTACAACTTTACTCTCATTAATCTCACACACCTCATCACAGCCCCAGCACCTCAACCCCAGAAATCTCATATCCTCCACACACCTTTACCTCCTTTCTGGGCTCAGCCGCAGTTCTAAAATCCCGCAACTAATAACCCCCTTTGCTTGTTCTGTACCACAGGGTTTACCATTCTTACTACCCGCTGTTCTTTTCTTTTTTTTTTTTGTAGTATTTTGAGTTCATATTTTCTGTTTGTAAATGGTGCACTGATTGCAGTGCGCCATTTACAACTTTACTTGATGTGCACTTCCCAAAGATTGACACATCTTAAAAAAAGATGAAAATGAAGCACGTTCATACAAGAAACAGACATATCCATTCAAAAGTTGACAACTCAGCAAGCTGAAATCTGAAATAAGGTGGTCTGTTTCATGCCCAAAATGCAAATCTAAATACTGACAAAAAAAAGGACTGTGAAAGAGGAAAGAAAGACACAGTCAAGAGGTAAGATAGACATATCAGAGGACCGACAGACGGAGACAGATTGGGCAATTAGACAAACATACAGAGAGAGATCATTCCATTACACAGAGGGACTGACGTGGCGGTGAACAAGACAATGGGCCGATTCAGCGTACTGCTGAGTGTTTATGTCCCCCGTCAGTCTGCATCACCAGTGTCCCCCTGACTGCTCGCAGCTGACGCCCCTGACACACACACACACTCGTCCACATAGCTCCCTGACCTCCAGGGTTGAACTTGATGTTAACACACACCCCTGCTTTGCTTTCTGTCACATGTCAGCGTATCATGTCCCATGCAGGCGCAAAGTCTCTGTACTGTACATGAGTGTGTTTGAGAGAGAGAGACAGAGGGTGAGTGTGTATGTGTGTGTGTTCCACCAGAGAGGGATGAATGAATGAAAGGGCTTCTGTTGGACTGCTCCTAATGACTTTATTTAAAGATGTTGTGTTTAATGTCAGGAAACACCAGTCATGTAAGCTGCCAGCAACATCTGAGGTGAGGGCAGCGTCTTCCTCAGACCTCACCACAGTTTCTTATCTTCTGACAGCCATATTGATCTATTTTACAGGTATGAAGTGGAGTAAGGGGACATCAATGCAGAGACGAGGTCTTTCTGTCCTGTCTTACTTCTCCTATAACGCTCTATCACTCATTCTCAAATTTCCTCCTAAATTCACGAGTCCTCTTCATTATCTTGCTTTTCTCTACTCCTTGTCCCCCCCCCCTTTGCCCCCAACAGCCCTCCCTCCTCCTGCTTTCTCATGCCGGCATAAAACACACCAAAAGTTTTCACTGGAGCTGGGTAATGAGGCAGACCTTTGACCTTTCCTTGATGACTTCCATACCTGTGCATGTGCAGGAATACATGTGGTTGTGTATAAGTGTGTGCGTTCCTGCAGCTGGTGGCTGACAGCGACATGACTAATGAGAGCTTGGGATAGAAATAATAGGTGGGAATTATAACACAAAAAGGGTACAAGTGCAGAGGAAAAGGAAGAAGAAATGTCAGATCTGAGAACAGGATGAGAGGATAGTAAAGAGGAAAGGTTAGAATTTTGTTCAGATTTGAAATACAGAATGAGAAAACAAAACAGCATATGAGACGAAAGAGGGATCAAAAAAGTTGTGATGTTTTAAAATTAATCAGCAAAACAAGGAGAAGTTTGGATGAACCCAGGTTTATAATATTATTCTATGGTTTCAAACATGAAAGTCTACACCATGATCTGAACCAACATCAATGTTTTTGTGACATTGTAAAAATTTGATCCAGTTAACTTTGGTTTGACACTGTGCTTAATATGGAAGTCAATCCAATAACTTTAGATGACATACTGAGTTGTGGTCATCACATATGTGACCTGTGGCTCTTTTTACTCTACATCTATTGGTTTAGTTTCAGAGGTTTCTGTTTAATGAACTAAATAAATCAGCAAAAGTTCAATTTGGTTGTGATGTTTTTATGATGGCACTTGTACCAACACCACTAATTTTAATGGCAATACAACAGAATATAGCAATGACCGACAGAAGATAGCAATTGTTGTAAAAACTTTTTCTGTTTTCACACCATAAATTTAAGGAATCTGAACCAAGACTGACATAATTCTTTGTACAAAAATGGCTGCTTGGTCTGGATTGTGGTCTAGGGAACTCTCTCACCATTTCAAGCTTTTTCTGAACAATCTGAAAATCTCAAACAAAAACATTAGGTGTTGTTCAGCATCTTCATTGATTTTTTTTTCTTTTCTTTATTCTCGAAACCAGTGTTACTCTATCTCCTTTATCACAGAATTGCAGCTTTTGCATGTATGATGCAGATACAATAATGTGTAACATTGTCCCTGCAGTCCAGGTCAGAAATCAGCCACACAGTAAAATCATTTTTAAACACCATAACAAACTGGGTTCTTTTAGATGATCACAGCTTTACCACAACTATGCCAAATAAAATAAATGAGAAAAAAGACATCTGTTTCAGTGTTGCTCAATTATTTCAAATAGTGGTCAAAATGACAAATCTTCTCACTTAAAAAGAGCCACAAACAAGCTTCTTGAATGAAAAGGCTTACAGACACCCGATCCTGCAACGGAAACCAGACTTTGTGGAGTAGCACAACCTGGACAGCACATTTGGGTGTCTGGCAACACCCGCCTACAACTGTCACACTCAAGGTCAAAGGTCATAATGTGTAGAAAGACCAGAGCTTTGTAATTATACATGATAAATGTAATCACACACAGGAAGCATTTCTACTGACAATTTACCGGCTTAACCTTGTCAGATGTTTAAGACGCAGACAAAACAATGAGGCATCGTATCAGGAAATATTTGCCTTTTTGCTATATTTACAAAGCCTCTAGAAAAGATCAAAAATGCGTGGATGAATTTATAATAATTCCACAGTAATGTTTATCAGTAATGTCAAACTTTCTTTAGAACTTTTATGATGTGAAAACGAGGAGAGTTAAAGGGACAGAAAAACCAAAGTTTCCATTTGGAGGCATGTTGTGATAACGATGCTATCTGTCCCACTGAGAGCTCGTCAGTGAACCCTGAGCTCCTGCTGGATCAGATCAGTGCCCATAATGGCTAACTGCAGCCAGAGGGTCTCGACCCACTGACACAAAACACAGCGCCAAGAAAGAACAAGACCGATGGACAAATAGACAGATAGACATTCAGACAGACATCCTGTCTCAGACCACAAATAGATACAACAATTAAGCGAAGTCTGGTCATTTTCATTTCACTGACCTCCGCCCCTCTCCTCCCACACATACAGAGACAAATTACTTCTGCAGTTGGATTTGGCCAACAATTCTGATGCAGACGAACATGCGGTGTGAAGGCTGAGACAGCAGACATAAATCATACCTGTATTTGATCTGTGGGGCCCTAGGCCAGCTGACGATGTGACAACAAGCATCCCCCCTACATCTCTGAACCCCTGCGGGCTGCAATGGGTCACTTGTTTTGCAGGGCAGTTCTATTTTAAATGTTAAGATTTTTGTCTTTAATGTGAGTTTGAACAATTAATCGTTTATAATTTTAAAAGAAGAAAAAAAAAAGTGAAGTTTGTGTCTAGAGGAGGCAAATTAAATCAAATCCAGATTTTTATGGTAAAGTGAATGGACATATGCTAATCCCCGATTCATGTAGCTCCTCAAAAATCATTGCACCACAATTCCCTGTCGCAAAATTCTTTGATGCGCAAGGTGGTAAGCTGCAGATACATCAGTTAATAGTAGGACTTTTAATGACCAACAGAGTCCACCTTCGTAGATGGCAATGGGAGAGGTTGAGGAAGAACAAAACATATGACTTTCAATTGGTGGATGCAAATTTGAGAGTAAATAGTATTGGAAATAGTATTCTATTGTTCTCTTGTGTCATTTTCTTCCCTTTTAAATATTTCTTGGGTATTTTCACGTTTTTTTTAAAAAATAACAAGCCAGAGGTTTAATTTAAGAGTAAGTCATGATGTAATTTAAATAAAAGAAAATAAAATAAAATAAAAAAGGTTTAGTAATAACACATCACATGACATGACTTAGATTGTTGCTTGCAATGTCATCAGGAAAATCTGATATCTTCTATTGTCATTCCATGTTTACTAAAATCAAGACTCAAAGTTTTAAGGTTAAGTTTTGAGAAATTGCAATGCTTCCTCTGAGCCAATCACCACATTTAAAGGGTTTTTTACACCCAAAGAACCAGTGACAATGAGAGACCCACAGTTGGATCTCAGTGACTGCCAATGACTGAAGAAACAAAAACATACGTAAAGACACCTCAAAGATGACTTTTGGGCTCATTAGCCTATACTGTAGGTGTACAGTCTACACCTGTGACTGAAGATGCCATTTGGTGGCAGATGGGGGTGGTGGTACAAACAGCAAGAAGGGAAAACCATAGAAATGTGTTTTTCTGTGATCTGTTGCAGAGCTGGTCCCTTTTGAATCAATCACTGAATCAGCTTCCCTTCCATTTTCTTGGTTACTATGGCGATGTTACCAGTACCATTTCTACAACCCTACAGATTAGACTGGTGATACTGAAGGGTTGCCTTTTGCTTTCAAAAGTAAGGGCTGGAATATACTTGCTGTTAGTGATGCGTCCGCGTATGCATCATGGCACCCACACGTTCACGTGAGGTAACGTGCTGCGTGCGTGTGGTGCAATATTGACTTGAACGCTAGAGGTGCTCATGCGACTTTCTCCGCTACTTAACTTTGGTTAAGTGGCCACACATACCACCTCCGCTGGCAAAAAGACCTCATTTTCTTTGGCAGCAGCAAAAGTAAAATAATCGTTTCTTCTTCCTCAAGAGCAATAACTTGTCCATATTTCACATACACCTGGGTAGTTCACGTATGCCCTGGAAATACAATCTGACCAGCAGATTGACCTTTTGACATTCTCAGTGTCCAAGTGCTGTGTACTGCTCCTAGCGATGGCCTCCGGTATTGAGCGTTTTGGCCGCGACGTGCTGCAGCAAGTATATTCACAGAAGATGCAAACCGCTTGCGTGAACGTTTGCGTCCACAGCAAACATATCCCAGGCCTAACACAAGGCTTAAAGCAAATTAAAATCCTGAGCTTGAACTTTTTGGGGAAGAGTGGGTTTGTTTAACAAAAGTTTATTCACATTTACATTGGAGAATTTGGCCAAAAATAGCAGCTATGTTTTGTGACTAGGGTCTAAATCATGAAATCATAGCACTGTCTTGCTGCTAGTTGTTTATATAATTTTCTGCAAGCAAAACACTGAGATGTTCACAAGTATTTTACTTCTTTTTTCCCCAAGTCAAGTCCCCAGAGTTATGGCTCACTGTTTTGCAAGTCACTTTCAGGTGTAATCAGTAATCTGTCATGTCATGCCAAGTGTCTGCTCTGCTTAGAAGACTGCATTAATATCCAAGGAATTTCAAATCCACACTCACCCTTTATCTCCCAGCATTTTGGAACGACACTAATTTTTAGTTTAACCGACTAATACTTTGGGCCGGATCTATCAAAGGTTTGTGTGTATAAAACGTGAGGTATCTCATTGCTCAACCAAAATAAAGTACAAACTTATCTATTAACAGCGTGCTAAAAGTTTAAACATGCTAAATAGCGCCTCTTATCCATTTTGCACTTCTGTTGCTATGAATATGCAATTTGGGGCATTTACACCCAATTGTGCATGCGAAGGGAGGAGAAAATGTAAATATATTAATTTAGCACTTGCAAAGTGATTTATCAACTGTGAGTCGCATTGATTTGCTGGTTTTTTTTTGTGTCTGTAGTACATCTAAAAAGCAGGCGCAAATTGCAGCTTTGCGAACAAAAGACTGCAACTTCTGAGGGGGAAAATCCTGGACATGCACACACCTGATTCAAAATAATTTTTCATGAGCAGTGAGCGCAGCATATTTAATTCTCATTGTTGAATTCAATAAAAATCACCACCACGACCACTATTTAACACGGGTGTAAAATAGTCTGAACTAATGAAACAAAGTTTGCAGCTGGTGTGGAGCTTAATGAGAACTAAATCTGCCTTAATTGTGTCTTGTTATTTCCCCTTTTTGCCAACGTTACATTTTATGTAACTAGGATTTTAGCACGGTGGACAGGATCACAGTTACCCGGCAGCGCGAGCCTCTGAAGCTGTTGGCATTGTGCCAAAGTGTACACCTTGTGCATAATAGAGACCATGTCAGAGCTGCAAACACTTTCATTTGTTCAGCAACTCCTGGTCCATGTCCTCATAAACTGGCCACTTCTGAGACTCTGCATGGATGCACAGAAATTTTTGTATTTATCATCAGTCAGTCATTTTCTGTACCGCTTATCCAATTCGGGGTCGTGGGGGTTGCTGGAGCCTATCCCAGCTATTATCAGGCGAGAGGCGGGGTACACCCTGGACAGGTCGCCAGTCTGTCGCAGGGCCAACACACAGAAAGACAGACAACCATTCAAACTCACTTTCATACCAAGGGACAATTTAGAGCAACCAGTTAACCTAACATGCATGTCTTTGGATGGTGGGAGAAAGCTGGAGTACCTGGAGAGAACCCACGCATACACAGGGAGAACATGCAAACTCCTGTATTTGTCATACTTACTTTAAATTACATTTTCATCTCCCTCCTCCACTAATAACTCTCTCTATGGGTTGTATTTCCTTTTGCGCTGTCGTCTCTCGCAATTTGCCACACTGCAAACCTCCAAACACGCAAAACCTAATTTACATAAGGGCGTTTCCAACACGTTTGCACCCGCTGCCATTTGCGTGTTCATTCTTTGTAAATCGCCTGCAAACTGTGGTTCAGTCCCTCGCTCAAAATTCTAGATTGCTTGGACAAATTACTACACGCCAATTTAGATCTTTGTAGATCCAGCCCTAGTCTCTTGGACAATTTCTTTGCCATATTAGGAAAACCTGTAGATGAACATGGAAATTTATTTAGACTAGTACATGAATATGCTCATCACATAACCTATCCAAGAGTTTTTAATGTGTACAAAATCCATCTGGACTTACAGAGAAATGCTCTAAACCAGCATTTTTTCTGAATGTGGAGGCTAATATGCTGCACCTTAGTACTATTCACCTGTCCTGCAGTTTTAGATATTTCCCTGCTGCAACACCTGATCTACACAAATGATAGCTTGTAGTCAAGTTCTGCAAAAGCCTCTCAATGACCCACTACTATTTCGACTCAGGTGTGTTGCAGCGGGTAAACATGTCAAAACCGGCAGGACAGATGTCCACAGCTGGCAATACTGCATAGTGCATCAGAAATATTAAGCTTTAAATAACTGTGTTAGCTGAGTACAGCAAAGATTACTTTATTTTGTGAAAAAAGAAAAAAGTCTCAATATTTTATTTAATTTAGACCCCATACTTGCAGTTTCAATAACTATTCCTTGCATTCCTAAATGAGCAACAGATGTTCTTTCAGTGGGTCTGATCCCAGTTTGGTCTCAGTTTACCATCATCATGGCAGTCACAGTTTGTGGAAACTGTCCGGTAAACGTCTCCTTCTTCTCAAAACCACATTCAGTAGTTATTTGATGGAGTTGTTACTTTAGAGTATGAACTAAAGATATCATCAAGCTCGCGTTTATGCTGCTACGGTGCAAGCTAGTTGCTAACATGGGTTGCTAATATATGCGTTAAGCTTTCCGTGACCAGCACCTTTAAGTTACCGTGACTCACATGTCCTGGTGTGATTAAGGTGGATGTGGATCCAGTATCCCAAATTTTTTATACCACTGACGTTGCAGTTTGCTGCTCTCATGTTTGTCCCTTTTATTAAGTTTTTAATGTCCGAAGTTACAGCGATGCGGTATCAGACGTGTTCACGTGCTGCTGTTGTTTTGATTGTGTGTGTGGGGGGCGCGTGTCTGTGTGATGTCTCGGGAGATGACAGCTGTCAACATGGACAGCAGACACGGCATAAGACAGAGGGACCATGACAAAATACATTTTTAAAAAACAAAAAAAAAAAACACTGTTCAGGTGTTTGAAACTGCGAGTCGAAATCAAGCCTGTGAAGTCTTTGGAATGCGACTAACTACTGCAAAGCTGCTGTCTCTAACTAGTTCTTCAATCCACAACCAGCGCCAATTATTTTCAAGTCCTTTATCAATATGTTAATTAATTTAAGACAGCTTCATAAACTTAGCCTCCATGATGATGCACATTACATAGCTGACGTTGAGCAGCCATTCGCTGCTCTCGGCTGCAGCTGGATCTGGACCATCAGCTAACCACCCGACTCGACTTGTGATTTGGTAGTAATGTGGTCAGATGAGCACCAAAACTGCATTGATCTCATACCATTAGTAGATTAATATGACTAGTTAATGTGGGATTATAGGCTATAGCCAACATTTGAGCATACACCTTAAAAAGTTGTTACTGTGAAGTTTTTCCTTTCTTTCTTTATTTTTTTTGTTTTGTTTTGTTTTGTTTTTTTCCCTCTTCCTGCAAAATTGCCGCATGCCGGAAATCAGTGCCGGAAAACCCTGGTAATACCAAAATGTCTCAGTAACCTCAGTACTTACTGCAAGAGTTTCTAGTATATGACAAGTACAGTAAGATGAGACACGGACAAATAAAAAGCTGACACTATAGTCAGACTGCTATTTTCCTGTTTTCATGTCATGTCATGCTTCTTTGGACCACTAGCATAGTGTCCATCATGTCAAATCCATACAAAACATATGCCATTGGTTATATTTACCTGTGGCCTAGATGGCACATCATGCAGACAAACAGATGCTGCATTCATACAAAGCCTTTCCGCAATTATGAAGCATCAATCACAATGGGGAGATCACCATGTTACACGGGCTAGTACCCTTCAAAATTTCCACCACTGTAATTGTATGTTTAGATCCAAACTTTATTTTCTTTCTCTAAGGGCCCATTTCAAAAACCCAAGATGTGGCTTGTCTCCAGGCTAAGCAAAATCAGAATTACATTAACACCCAAAGAGCATTTCATCAGAGCCAGCAGGGCCCCATGGCTCAGGACACCTGTAATAGAGTTTCCCCTCTCACAGGCACAAAAACATTTAAGTCCTTTTGTATGGAAGGTTTACATGCTCCCGTCTGCAAGAAAATATGCTGCTGCAACTGATCAAATTAGGCCAAACAAATTGCATTTGTCAAGAGAAGGATCAAATACTAGCAACCACAACAAACATATTAGCAGCCTGATCGACACAGAATACTCTTGGCAGGGCAGTGGTATTGGATTAGCAAAGTAACACTGAACAAGAAAAAAATATGTTGAGAAATCCAAACTGACTTCTTTCCTTTGCTTTCCCTTGTTACACTACTCCTCTGTGCACTGAGGACTTACCACAATCGCATGCAAAGAGTTATATTAGATTACTGTGAAGTCAACTTTAAGAGATGCTGCATGCCAATCTCAACATGGTAGCTTGGGATAAGTGGATATAATTAATCTTTTAAAGATCCCCACCCTTGGATAACTGACAAGTTCTGAGGTATTTTTCAAGTTCATCTAAAACTGATCTAAGTACAAATCAGTGCTTATGTTCATTATTCTCACTGAGGAATACATGAGATCTATCATGTATATCTATAATGGGAAAAGGAGATATTACTCCGGTTTGTTATTTAAATAAACAGAGGCAGGGATGTCTGCTATGTATTCGTGTGTGAAAGTCAGGGGAGAGAGAGAAAGAGACAGACTAAGGGGCCTGACTGTCTGACAGACAGGCAGGCAGATGGACACAAACTTGGCATTAGGGAATATGTTTCTGCCAGAGAGTGATCCATAAAGACTGAACGAGGTCGAAGGGCATCCTCTCTGTAATGAGTCATCATCACTCAGTGGTGTCCATGCTGCGATGGCCGATGCGTGTGCGTGAGAATCATTGTCCAGGAGAAAGAGCCAGTGGATCTGCTGAGAGATAGTGCAATATAAACATCCAGTTCTGCTGCTCAAGGCCTCTGGGGAGAAAAGAGAGATCTTTCTGTTGTTTTATTAGAGCCCTGGCCAAATACTGTCACCCACAACGCCAATTAATCCCCTCTTCAACATTTTTTCAAGTCATAGGAAAAACATTTATGAGAAGGTGAAAATGACATTCACTGCATGGAATGATAAATGTCATGAAGTGTATGGAATTCCTTCTATTAGACGCAGACTGTTTTTGACTTCTTGGGGCAGGGTAAACATGGCTGGACGAGCCTTGCCTTGGCAGCTGTTCCCATGGTAGCAGGGTGGGCAGCAGAAGCATGGCCCAAAGGGAGTTGTGGCGATTTCATGAAGAGATTTTTTTATTTTCATTATTCAGTCAGTCATTACTTTTACCACAGCACAGTTTGAACTGACCACTAAAAGGGCAGCATAGACTTCCAACACCTTGTATATGGTATTCATAAAACAATGGCTCACACTAAATTCCCTTGCTGCATTCTCAATCAAGCTGCTATGGCAATGACTGTGTCTGTGCACATTTATGTGCATGCACGTGCAAGGAGCCATATTTTCTCTTGTGCAGCATTGGATGAATATCTCTATTTCTTGGCAGCTGACAGCCTGTTTGTCATCCACTCCACAACCAAGAACTGACCTTCAGCAGCATAACTACTATTATCCTGCCATACCTCTCTTCTCTTCTCTTCTCTTCTCTCTCTTCTTTTCTTTTTTCTTCTCTTCTTTTTTTTTTTTTTTTCTTTTCTTTTCTTTTTTTTTTTTTTTCTTTTCTTCTCCTCTCCCTCCATCCTCACATCTCCAGTGCCTCTCTCACCCTATGTCTTTCTCAACTGTACCTCCCTCCACTTCTCCTTCAGTTTTTTGTTCGGCCTTTGTCATTGATCGCTGATGCGATTGGCTGCTTCCATGCTCAGTAATGACCTGCACTGGTAACCAGCCGGCTGCTCCTCTTGGCCCCCTCATAGATTGAACTGTCAGATGGCAGCGATTAATGGTTGGGCAGAGAGACACCAACTCACACCTGCAATGTCCCACCCTGAGCTGCCCTGCCAGTTCTCTGTCCCATCTCAGCTAAGTCTACCTGTGTAGGCTAAACTATGTTTCCATGTAGGTTAATCTAATTACACTTGGCTTTTGTACTTTAATGACAGCATAAAATCATTATTTGTTTTCACTGCTTTGATTTGTCGCCTTTGCCCTCATTATCATCATATTCATTATGATTGCATCTGTAGACATTCACTAATTCTTCTGTTCACATTCGAGTTACTTTGAGTTGGAGAATCACATAAATGCCAGAAATGCAAACATATGTTGTGTCCTTGAACAGAGATGAGTGGGGTGTTCTGTCTGGCCTCACTCTGTCTGTCTGTTGAACTGTGGTGGTGTGGGCCCACGCGGCTGTCCCGTGTTGTACTTGGCTGGCCGTCTGCTAACTGTCAGCGCAGTATCTTCTTACACTGATGAATAGAATGTTTCCAAACCATTCCCAAAGCTTTCATTCCCTTGTTCCAACGCTTATCCAGAGAAATAGCCAAGAAAGCAGGGGCTTCTCCTCCTGCCTGCCCGCCTCCATCAGGAGTGTTATATTAGAGGCACACGTGTTAATGAGTCTCAAAAGTTTGCAGCCTAATTTTTCACTTTTTTGTGTATTTGATTCTAAACATAAAGTCAGCATTTGCCCCTCAGTCATGCCCATGACATGTTATCATAAGTGGCAATTAAGTGTTGAATAATGAGTACATTATGGCAGCTATAGCTCAGGTGGAAGAGCAGCTGTCTGTCAACTGGAGGGTCAGGGGATTGATTCTAGGCTTCCTCAGAATACATGCTGAAGTGTCCTTGGGCAAGACACTGAACCCCAAGTTGCCTCCCGATGTGTCTATCGCAGCATGAATGGGTGATTGTGACATGTAGTGTAAAGCACTTTGAGCTTTCGACATGACTGGAAAAGTGCTATATAAGTACAATCCATTTACCATTTGTATGCTGTAGGGTAAACTTCCATTTTAATCTTTGGTCACATGCTTTTTGAAGCAAGTATTTGTTTTAGACCTCTTCATATTCTCTATTCATAATCCCTCACTTTTGACCAATGCCCCTATACTGTATCCTGTTTAGCACCTCAGAGCATGATTCTGCCATTACTGCACATTATCTTAGGATTTGATCTGATTTAATTAACTGTGCCCACAACATAACTTTGAATCACATCATACAAGAGGACTTTTTTCCTGAAACTATCAGTGCTTTAAATGTCATCTGGCAGCAACAAAGCCGGTTGTCATAGCTCACTCAAAGTGTATCCATACAACTCTACACATAAATGATTAAATGATGCTGAAAAGAACAGCAAAATGATAACTAAGCTATTTGAAATTGCCTGAAGCTTTGGGATTAGTTACGGTATTTCTCCGATGCACTAACCTCTATCTTACAGTATTTTATCACAAAGTTCAACAGAGGTATCTTGGACTTCAAAAAATTGTTTTTTGTTCTGAAATATGGAGCAAATTGTGGGGCCTGACATTCACAAGTGCTTTATGTGCTACTCCTACATATTTACAGTAAAATCAATCTACCAAGGATGGACCCGAATCAACTGGACATATTTCAAGAAAATTCAAAGGTTGCAATTGACTACAAGTTGCAGGGCATCAGTAAAGCATCACAATACCAACACAGCCATCAAAATTTTAACGAATGTAGAGCACATTCCAGGAAAAATATTTGTACTTTGTCATTATGGGCTTTAGAATGTGGATTGCTGGAGAAAAAGTACACTTTTATCCATTTATAATCACATCTGAAACTCAAGGAAGTTTGCCAAACATGATGGAGTATAAATACTGTCTGTGTCCAGTCTAAAATTCTTCCTTCAAAAAGAGGAAAAAGAACAGATTTGAGGAAGGAAAAAGGGAGGGAAGTGAAGATAAATGCAGCTGGTCCTATAAACAAAACACAGCAGAGGAATGGCTAATTAGAAACACAAGAAATGCGAATGCAAAAAAGAGAGAAAGAAACTGGAAAAAAAAGACAGAAGATGAAGAAGAATAATCCTGTGAGCAGTGAACATGCGAATATCAGGCCAGGAGGGGTTTGGTGCGGTGTGTGAAATGGAGATAAAATCGATTAGCTTGCCCACTGACCCAGTGAGCGGAGGGGCCCCCCATTGGCCGAGGCTTGCAACAGCCCTGACAGAGACGTCCAGGCCTCGAGGTCCCTCGGGGTCAAATGTGGACACTGAGGTGAACAAGTAGTGCCCTCCTGTCAAACTAAAGCCCTCAAGCAACAGCAAAACAACAGACCATGCTGCAATGCTTCGCTGCTCTCTGATTCCACCAGAGACGGAGAAGATGTAGCACAGACTGCTGTAACAGCATGCTGTTCAGAAGAGCCGGTGCACGGAATACAAAACTGATGCATTTGAACTCAGAGCTATTTATTTAAAGTTAATTAAGAATTTCACCCAACTGAAAAAACAAACTTAGTCATTTTGTTTTGATTACAAGACTTTCTAAACTTCCCCTTAAGCTCATGTTTCTTTCAAGTATTACTTGTGAAGGTGTCATTGTCACAGCAGAAGCAGTTAGTCTTTGCTTATTACCAAGGTGATAAAAACTGTGACAAGGCAATAAAGCACAGACCCATAGACTGCCAGCTTTTTATAACAAATATCTTTGTCTTTATTTACTTTTTAGAGGCTGACTGAGAAATTTTTGTGACGTACTAATGCTCTACTCACGAAGCAATCCCAAACACCGTGAAGTATTTCTTGGAAAATTCTAAGAGCACCAGCCTGACAAATTCTTGACACCTGTTGACAGGCCTTGTAACCTCTCCCTATCGTTTTATCAGCTCCTTTTCCTCTCATGATTTCCTCAGGCAAATCACTGCATGAGGAGCACCTCTTTGATTCCTGGCTCATTGTAGTGTATCTGACCTTGGAGGTCACATTGTGGAAAGAAGTGTATGTGTCACCATTAAGCTCTTCTCCGTGTTAGAATAATATTCCTACGGCGCTTTTAGGATGCTAACACTAATCAAAACAGGACATCCTGAGGAGGGCTGTGCTCTCTCTTCCCTGGCCCCACTCACCGGTTGCTTTATGTTTTTGTGTTTGTGGAGAAGCGACAATCCCAGGAAGCTGTGAGGAGGGTTCATCAAAGCTCGAGGCGGGGGGCCCCGGCTGCTGGATCGCTGGAATGTGGCGGGGAGAGGAATCTCTACTGTCCTATTGTTCCCATGTTTCCTCGGTCTCATCACATGCCGGCACGTCCAGTTCACTTACAGGTAAGCAGCGCTAATCAGCCCTGCATTCTTTTCCACAGACACATTCTTTCCTCTGCCACGACCCTGGTTGACCAGCAACACTCGTGCACACACACATATACAGGGAACAGCATCGACTGACACCCACATACATATGGGGGAAGTCATCAAAACATATCTGTGAGGACAAGGATGTGCTGTTTCCTTATCTTTTATAAAAGGAGTTGGAAGTGGAAGAGTAAAGTGAACACTGGAAATCAATGCATGGCTGATAACAAGTTATTCAAACCTTGAAACACTTGGCAAAGAATCCACAGGGTTGTTTAATAGGGTCGAACAAGAAAAAAAAAAACGTAAAGATTATATAACAGCAAGATTAGATTAATTTAAAAGAAAAGTTATCAAGTTTTACTTCTTTACCTGTCTCCTGAGCTCAAAGATGTTTCAGATAAAATCAGAATAATATGCAACCCTGAGAAATTACAGCACAAGTCAAAGGTTCATTATACAGTAAACACACCGACACAATCAATATGAATAGGTTGGTGTGTCCAAACTTGTCACTGGTACTGCATATTTCGTGACACTTCATGTTTATCTGCCTCTCCACAACATTATAACACCTTCATAGCTTGAAATAACTTTTTATCTTTATGTCTTCCACCTCTGCTTCACCAGCACAGCACATGCAGGGCTATCAGCACCAGTCAGGTGAATGTGCTGCAGTTCAAACTTCATCAGGAAGACCCCAGCTTTGATCACATCTCCTCCCCTCATCACTCCCGTCCTGCAGGGGTGAGAGGTCAGCGCTTAATGAGCGTCGGGGCGGAGAATGGTGGGGGGAGTCTTGTTATGGCAGAAATAAAAGGTATACAGGAATCACATGCACACGGCTCACAAAAACATAAATGTACACACTTGATTACATCTGCCCTGTCTCCTTCCATAACTTGATGCCCTTTTTTGCATCTACGCATCTGAAATCACTCTCCTCTCTTGAACTCTGCCTTTTACCAACTTCTTCCATCGGTCCAACCTGCTCCACCCGGGGAGATCCCCGAGCAGCGCTGGAACACACTGTTATCACCACAGTCACAAAACGATTGTTGGGTAATTCCTGTTTATAGCCATGTGCTCCCTTCGGTGTATAAGCACTGTTCTCTCCATCAACCCTCCAGGACAGCCATCAAACAGTAGTGTGCATAAGCAGTGCGTGTCATTTTAGCACATATGCCCGCACTAACTGTTTTTCAGGAACTTTAAGGGATTTCTGATTATATCCTAAATGTGAAGGTTCATAAAAAACATCAGTAACTGGAATAAAATAAACACAAAATCTGATGTAAAATTACTAATTGAGATATACAATAAACTATGAGTCAAAAAAAGTTGACTACACTTTATCAGAAAAGCTAAAATGTTCATACTCCGGCTTGTAAATAACCATCATGTCTTCACTTCCCAGTGAAGTCCAGCACACATACAGGCAGCAAATAGTCATACCAAATTGTGTTTAGTTTTCCTCCCCATAAAAGCACTCAACAATGTAGTAAAATGACTTAGGGTTGTTAGCTGATGTGAGACATGAGGCCAGAGTGTCGGGCCCTGTTTCTACCACCTGCTCCAGGTAATTGATTGGAGCATATAAAATGATTGAGTTTCTTTAATTAGCTAACAGACATCTCTCCTCAAAGCATGCCAAGCTGTGCTAACTTCACAACGCCACATTAATAGCCCCGGTGAACTGCACCATCAGCAGTCTGTTGACATTATATCTCCTCGGACATCATAACGACACACAAATCAGTTTGATGTAAACTTTTTAAATCAGCAATATGCCATTTATCTCAGACCAATTTGCGATGAGAAAATGGCGGCATGCCTCTCTTATGACAGCTACGCTCTGCAGAGTGCCTTTGTTTAGTGTAAATACACACTTAAACTTGCACGGACACACTTTCAGACCGACCAAATAAGCACATAGACAGGCTCACCTCCCTTTCAGGCAAACACACACAAAAACACACACACACACACAATCTATAAAAATATGTTGAGCTTGGGACTGCTCTGTTGATAATGACCTCAGCCTTGGCACCGCAGTGGGCCAGACCAGACTGTCGACAGACTGTGGCTTTTGTGTGGACTCCCTATCTCTAACTCTATGACCTTTAGGGGGGGAAGAAGAAAGCAGAAATGCTTTTTCTTTTCTTTTTTTTTTTTTATTTAGAAGGGGTAAGGCTCAGTCATTGTTCTGTACTGGTACAGTTTCCCTGTGGTAAACACACAGTGGTTCCCAGGCTTGACATGTTGCTGCACACACTCCCCTCCCTCCATCCATCCCTTGGTGTTCCCACACTGCCCTGTCTGGGTCATTGCATCAGTACTCACCTCCCAACCCGTGCAAACAAACGTCAACACATGCACACCATCATCAACTTCCAAACACCATGCTTTATGATTTCTAAAATTCATCCTATACACCGTGGTGCGGTGAGGGGGAAAAAAGGCAAAGACAGATAGAAGCCCCTGGGGAAGGGCTTGATTGGAGACTCATGGCAGGGGTCTGGACGCTCCCTAGTTGTTGGGACAGGGGACATCCTTCAAGTGGAGGACAACAGCCTAAACAAACCACTAACCTCGTCAGCTCTCTGTTTACAGACCCGAGACTGGACGACTCATTAACATCAGAGACCTTCCAAAAGGGCCATTTTCTGACATGTGGAGGAAGGGGAGAGGAGGGGGGAATTCTCCCATAGTAACAAAGTAGGAACAGAAAGAGGACAGATGGGGGGAGTTAATAGATGAGAAGTCCTGGGTCACAGTCAAACTGCCCCCTGCAACCCTCACTGCTCAAGTGCATGCACAGATATACAAGCACTTATTCTTATAGGCACATAATGAATCCAAAAAGGCTGCATGTGTGTCTGTGTAAATGTGTGTGTGAGAGAGCAAGAGAGAGAGAGAGAGAGAGAGAGAGAGAGAGAAAGAGAAGGACAGATAGAAAGCATCTGTGCTATTCTTACCAAACAAGAACATGCACGTGTGTTTGTTTTTTGTTTGCTGTTATTATTTACTGATATCATGATTGTGGAGCAGGAGTGGGTCTAAAGGTCTTATCACAACAGTTTCACATTTACCTCCTAACAGTCTAAAGCTATATCACAAAAGCTCAGAAGTTACTGAATCTTAAACTGATGTCTTGAAAATAGATTATATTCTTTCACAAATAGCCTTTCTGTCAAATTATGAAAACAAATTATGTTAATGATGAACTTGACTGTTCGGTCCTGCTTTTCTTTTTTTTTTTTCAATAAATGTTTTATAAATATTTGATTTAATAATAATAATAATAATAATAATAATAATAATAATTATAATAATAATAATAATAATAATAATAATAATAATAATAATAATAATAATAATAATAATAATAATAATAATAATAAATGAATAAATCGAGGGCGGTAAGTCTCCTTCCCCCCCCCCTAGAAGATTTTTAAAAGACCCCACCAAGAAAAAAATAAAGGAAAACTGTATACAGAGCTTGGAACAAAAAGAGACCAAGAAAAAAAGACCCCCACCGCACCAAAAAGGGCCAAGTATGGGGGGTTATTATTTCCCCTTCCCTCCCTCCCCCCCCCCCCCCCCCCCCCCCCCCTAACCCAAACCATTAAAAATTTTAAAAAAACGACCAAACAAAAAAAAAAAACACAGCCCACAAAAAAAAAGGGGAGGAAAACACCCCCCTCAGCGAAAAAAAAAAAAAGGGACGAACGGAAAAAAGACACTGAGGCGCGCGAGGCCTCTCTCTCCCTCTCCTTTTAACACACACCAACACATTCACTGATTCACAGAGTTATATACACACAACTTCCTTCATGCCAATCAAAAGCATCAATTTGTAAGATAAGGCAACGGAAAAGAGGCACGACACCTTTCTGGAGACAAGCGGTTAAAGTGATGACTGACAGGATAAAGAAACTAATGGGAAAATACTAATAAACTATTTAATGTCTTGGGAGCAAACTGGATTTCATATATTAGGCACCGATATTTTCCATGCGTTTTAATTCTTTTTTCACATTTTAGATGCAGTCTATCTTTAAATCCTTGTTGTAGCTAATTATTCCTAATAAATTATGAAAGCACTCTAAACGGATAATAATGAAATAATTTTTAATTATCATTTTATTGAGACAAATAAATTGAGCGGACCTTTAATTAGGCCCACGCAGCGCTAGTTTGGATCAGGAGGGCCCCCTCCTTCATCTCTGTGGCCAACAGTTCTCCGCGGGGTGCGGCCTGCTGTACGTGGATGGAAGTTTTCTGCGGCTCACCGCGTTACATCTGGACGTGCGGACTAATCAGTCAGCTTCCATCAATCACGCTTACGTTTACCACCTCTCCATCACCTCCTCTATTACATGCACCCTCTTTTTTTATCACAAGAGTGTTCTGCAAGGAGGGAAGCACACACTGAACGCATTTACCAGCAGAGCCCTTATGAGGGGTCTGGGAATTTAAATATTCACTGCTGACACTGTGCAGACTTGGCTATGGGCCAGGGTGGGCCCGCTTCTTCAGGGGCCCAAACATTCCCCCCCGTCTGTATAGAGAAGCAGAAATCCTTCTCTTCCATTTTGAAAATATAAGCTAATAATCGTTAAGTGCATGGGGGAATTAGCCCTGTATGTGCAAATGCGGAGATAAATATATATATATGTATATATATATATATATATATATATATATATATATATATATATATATATATATTTAAAGTTGGTGGTTGTTCGTTTTCTGTCGTGTTTGTTGCACCGATTGAAAAAAAAATGTTTATAGTCAAGATATCTTCTGGCTGCTGCAAAGAAAACAAGTGTTTTCTTCTCGTTTGTGTTGTAAAAAAGTAATGCCACATTTACACATTATCAAATCTCTTCAGGATATGCAAGCAGATATAGACTTATTGTGCAGTAAACGGACTTGTTACGTGACCACAACCTCTCTGCAGCCTGCTGCTTACTGACCTTTGCTGCCCACATCATTTCAAACTACTGTTGCAGCTACACAACTTTCTGTGATTAGGCTATCATGCTGATGCCCCCCCCCCCCCCCCCCCCCCCCCTTCTCCAAAAATAAAGGTAACGTAGTTTTAAAGTAGGGTGTGCAAGTACAATTTGCTTGCAATGACACTTTAACTTTAAGTGCTCTTCATATGAAATTTGCGTAGCCTAAACATTATTGCTTCATTTTTCACCTGTCCGTCAAGCTTCTTAAAAAGAAGGGAGAAAAAAGGCATAAAGGCGTTTGCAATTCGCTTTATAGCAAAAATAATTTAAAATTATATTAAATCAAAAGTTACAAGGAAAGGAAAAGTTACAGAGGCGTAGAATGTGATTGCTTGATTAAAATAACTTCTGAGCAGAATAATGCACGTCTTCATAATCTATTGTGGCACATCAATGCATGAGTAACCATATCAATCATCTCACTGAATGGGTGCGGGTAATTTAATTGTTTTTAATGATACAAGTTTATTAATCAAGCACATGAAAAAGCCCGCTCTGTAATTTCATCTTAAATGAATTGCTTCCACAGTATAAGAAGTCTGTTTCCTTTAATGAATCAATTTACATGGCGTCTTAAATGTGTAAACTGTATATTTTTTAGTAGCCTAACAAACGAATTAAAACATTAACTTCTCATAGTCTATGAAAAAAAATCAACATCTATTATACAGATACGAATAAGAGCTCGGGATATACTGAACAACTCACACGCAATAATTTTTAAAAACGACATCCCCTTCGCTGCAACATTCGGTATGCTTGTCTACGTCCTCGTTTCCTTCTTATTTCTCTCCTTTTTCTCCCAAGTTTCCCCGGCAAAACTGAGGAGAGCAGCCGGCAGCATCAGCGAGCAGCGATTGCAATGTAACTCCCTGATACACAGGACACGGCTTTTTAACTTGCATTACACCACGTTACACTACAGCGCCCACTACATGCAACGAGCAATTCCAATAGCCCAGTGGAGCGGGACGCCTTGCAGAAAGTTCCACCATCGCTCCCCTCAACTTTAAAGTTTACACTCTTCCTACGAGGCGCTTCAAATCGTTTTCCTCGCGACAACATCGCGATCTTCTCATTCTTAACAGGTGAAAGTGAGGCTCGAGCTCGTTTGGCGCAAATGAAAAGGTTACAGAAACTATTAATTGACGCGGTGATAACAGCGACAGCCTATAGGTATATAAGATGGCATGTTTCAAAAGAAAAAAGAAAGGGATGTTGCACCTACTCGTGGTCAGTTTCCGTGCCCTGCCTTTGGACCTCATGGTGCCAGTCTCTCCGCGTGGGTTTGTTTGGATTTTTTCTTGAATCTTTTTTTCCTCCTTTTTGTTTTTTCTCTGTCCTTTTTCTCTGGGTTTCTCAATCCAAACGCGCTATCTCTCCAGCATTGTCAGTCTGGACACCTTCGCACATGCGCACAGCTCGAAATCTGCCGGCAGCAAGTGCCAGAAAAAGTTTGGGACGATTTATCACTTTTGATATTATGCTGATGTGGTCAAGATGGGTGAATCGTGAACATCTCGTTTTGCGTTAGATTTGGTAAACGGCCGCTGAGGAGGCGAGAAAGAGGGGGGTGAACACTGCAAAAAGTAACCGAAGTTGCTGCAGCCTGAGATTCACTATGTAATTTAGTTAACACATCGGGAAACTTTGTCATTTAAAAGTTACCAGTGCTTCCTTGATATGATTTCTTCTGAAGCAACAGTTTGTTCTAATCAAAATTGTTTCCGAGCCATCAAAAATAAACTATTAGGCTAAATAAAAAAGAAGAACAAGAACAAACCTTTGAGACTTTGCTGACAAGCTTCATAACTACGACATATCCACGCAGTTTTTTTTAAGACATCAAAAATGAGACAGCGCTATCAAGATGTACATTTTTTGCAGTGGATCTACAGTCTACATCTACAACCTTAATTAAAACGAAAGCCACCTTTTTCTCTTCATTTGAACTCACATTAATCAATGCTCTCTCACAATTACGTATTCAGAATGTGGTCATTAAAGGTTTTATATATTTTAATTGTGTTCTGACCACTGAAGCGCTGGAAAAAGAATGGAAATATTCCTCCCTCCTCTCTTGCTTGGGCACCCAACTGACAGGTTTAATATGAGTGCCCAGGATTTTTTCTTCTTCCTCCTCTCCTTGTCCTGACTATTATTAATTAATATGTTAAGTGCTTAATATTAATGCCTGTTTAAGACGTTTCCGTTACAGTGCGCTGATTCCATCACTTGATAATTGCAGCAGGGCTCGAAAAGGATGTTTTTACTTGATTTAACTTGGAAGGAGAACAGCTCCATCAAGACAGAAAAGACTTTTGTCCAACCCAATTTATCTCAGGATGGAGGGATATTTGAGTCCGTTTCTTCTTTTGCTCACTCTGGATTGTATATTTTAAAGGGGTAAAATTCTCAGCTCATAAATGCTTATCATCTTGACACTAAAAGTCAATAAAGATACTGCGTGTCTTCTGTTGTCTCATGAATCATAAATCTTTTTCTACGTATAGCCTACATACAGAGAAATAAAGAAGAACCAAAAGTAATATCATTCGTTGCTTCTTCGTTACACATTTCTGGAAAATAACGAACCAAAATCCTTCTCACAATAATATTATAAAGGTGTATAGTTTATTTGTCCCTGAGCATTGGCAGCGTATAATTAAAGTGATTGGCAATTAATTAGATCCGCAGGAGATCGTGCTGACCTGGCAGATGAACTCGGTGCCTCTCTATGAACTGCTGCTATCGACTCAGTGTGTTGAAATTGACTGAAGTCGTGACATCATGTCATGTCCAAAAACAAAAAAAAAAAAAGGAAAGAAGAAAAGCGAAATAAAAAAGTACATATACTAAAAAAAAAATAATAGTGTAGTAGCTTATATGAGTTCAGTTTCACAGCATGATTGCGCATGATTACAACTTCTCAGATAGATAGATAGATAGATAGATAGATAGATAGATAGATAGATAGATAGATAGATAGATAGATAGATAGATAGATAGATAGATAGATAGATAGATAGATAGATAGATAGATAGATAGATAGATAGATAGATAAGATAGATAGATGTTTGAAGCTTGAAATTGGGAGACCTCCTCGTTTATACAGGCGACTTAAGGGAGGTTACTGATACTTTATTGTGGTTGTACCTCACTCTACCTCTGCTGTAATGACATAAATGGTGCTATTAAGTGGGTTGCGCCTTTAGTACGCACCATGCCTGAGAAGGTGGCGCGCCGGGCGTACGCACAAATACACGTACTGTGAGGGAGAGAGAGAGAGAGGGAGGGAGGGAGAGCGCTCAATTAACCTAAATGGAAACAGTTTTCATCCACCGCAATAATTCACCGCTCTCTTCTTCGTTTTCTTCCCCTCTGAAGCACTTTCTCAATACATATTTTATTAGGATATGTTGAACCCGGTGGCAGAAGCTGAGCTGCGCACACATCCCCGCAGCCCCCTGGGTTGTAATTATTAGAAATTAATTGGGTTCGTCACCCCTGCAGTGGCACGTAGCTTTTTGCGCTGCGTTTAAACTCACATAAAAATAAAAACAAACAAATAAAACACCAAAACAAAACAATAACAGAAAATAACAACGAATAAAAGATAAAAGAAAACCGAGCCTTCAAACAAACGCTGACGTTTCAGCAGATTTGACTGTTTTACAGTAGCAGGTTCGGCTGCTAAGGGGTTAAAAATAACATGATCTGTATGGGGCTGAGGAGGTAGACTAAAAGTGAAAAGGCAGCCTCGGGCGTAAGGAAATTACCAGGGCCCGCGTGACCTTTGAGTAAGGTAATCAATCAAGTGATCAACAGGGATATTTATCACCGCTTTGTCCAACCAAACCTGTTTCTGGAAGTAAAACCAAGAGATGTGAAACAGACAACGAAAGGCATCGTTATGTTTTATTTTATGTATTTTTAATTACTGCTTTTATTGATAACAACAACAACAACAACAATAAATAATACCGATAACAAAATGTAAAAAATTTGCAAAACGGGTATTATTATTAAGAACATTATACAACAGACACATTTTCCCCTTGATTAAAAAAAAAAAAGAAAATTTTAGTCAGAATTATTTCATTGCTGCTTTAATTTAAAATTTAAAAAAAAATCTCATTATTCATTTATAGTTAATTTTGTAGCTGTTTCTAAAAATATCTTAATAGTATAAAAAGCTACCCAGATTTACTCGGGTCAGAGAGTATGGGGAATTATCCACTCAATCAAAGGCAGTCACTCCCAGGCAGCAGCCAAAGCACTTAAACAATACTCTGCAGGGGACATTAATTCATCTTCACTATAAACAGTTGCTCATATCTCCAGGTAAACATGGAAATAAATCCAACATACGGTAAAAAAAAAAACTGTAAGAAAACCGGAGAAAACTTGATTCGTCAATTTAATTTATCAGTCATGTAAAATAAAACTTTTCTTTTATCACACTGAAAAATAAAAACAACAACCAAACTTCTACAGACAAAAACTGAACAGAACCCTGTCCAGTGCCTACTTTTTAAAATTTATTTATTTATTTATTTTTTACAGCGAGGCGCTCCAAATATTAAATCAAAAGATAACATCAGCAACTGAAACATTATGTTAAACACATGCGAAATTGATCTAAATGCTTTGTTATATTTCGATGATCACCACATATATAAGAGAAAATTCCTCGAAAAATCTATGTAAATGCGTTATCACACGAAGTTAATTTGATTAAAAGAGGTTAAATTAAATATACTGAAGATCATAATTTGGCACAGCCTTATTTTAACATTAATATGAGATAATTGGCTATTCAGTTGAGGTTTTTTATGTTGTTGTTTTTTTAAAGTAAAGACAATTTTTTCCAATTTGTCAATGGCCTACCAATTGACAGAAAAAAATTCAAATGTTGGCAATCTTTGGAATGATATTTTTAAAAGACTACACATTTTTCTCCAAACTCTTGGCAATCTGGACAACCTTGAAAGTAAAGAATTGTAGCCTATCTTTCTTTCAGATGAGGCTGAATATGCCTATCTTTGAAAAATACTTAAACAGTCAAAAACGTTTAAGCCAATGGTTCACCGTTTAATCATAAAGATTTACAAATATGAGGTAATAAAATGACAAAATGCTAAGTGATTAAGTGCCAAGACACCTATTTAATGCAGGAGCCAATGTGAAGAGACAACTGAATATGTAAGTAAAAATGTTTTAGACTATAGCGCCCTCTAGTGGATGTTAAACACAATGTATTTGAAACATGAGGAATGCTGATAACTGACATTGCTCATGTCAAGGGATAATGATAATCTTAAGATAAATATCTTATTGAATATATATTCTGCTTTTAGAATGATCATTTAAAGTATCATGGACTAAATGAAAAAAAAAACAAACAAACAAACAAAACCTCAACACCAGTGGGTAACAGTGACAGATTAATAGGATGGCCTGCCCTGTGGTACTGAAGTAAAGTGCATTTTAACAACTGCTTTTGGACTCAGTATTCAGCATGGGAGACAGATTACGATGCGCTCCAAAGACAATTTGTTGAAGTAGTATTGATAGCACTGGTGTTGCCTTTGGACATATTTATCTCTGAGAACTGCTTGATGAGAGGTTCTTAACTGTATACACATACACATGCAAGATACTAACTCATCCCATCCATTTCCAACTGATGCTCCCTTTGCAGCAGTCACGTCAACAAAGGGATTTGACAAGTAATCAATGGGACAGTCAATCAGGTTTATTTATTTCCATTTCCAGTAACAGCAGACATCATGTCAGGTTCCCGGTTTCAAGGCAATTAAAGGAACATGCAGATGGATTGGGATGCTTAGGACACAAGGGTAACAAGTCAATAGGTGAAAGTGCCTGTAGTTGCCTCCTGTCAGCTGACAATACGTGCAGGTTCAGAGAACTTCAAAATTTACACAAGAAAGGTTTATTCAAGTAGTTTTATTTTTTTAAGCTACAAGCAGTGATCACATTTAAATTCTGTAACTGTAAATTCTGTAAAGAAAAAAAAGAGAAAAAAAAGAAGAAAAAATAAATAAATTAAATAAATAAATAAATTCTGTAACTTGCACAGACAGTACCTAGCTGTCTCTGACCACTTTATTATTAGGCACACATGTACATGTGCACATGAACAGTTGTCCTAAAATTATTCATACCCTTCAATTAATGAAGGAAAAAATCAGCAGTGAAATATGTTGAAATTGATGAAAGTAAAAATAATAATAATTCTATGAAAATCCTGACATTGATTTTGAATTGTGGTTCGAAATAAATATCAAAAACAAACACACACACACAAAAAAAAGCAAGCAAACAAGCATGATGGGGCTCCAAAGCTAAAATGAGCAACACTTTGAGGCAATCACTGCTATCAGGTGTTTTCTCTAATGTTCAATAAGACTTCTGTTGGCAGGTATTTTGGTACACGGTTCATGAGAAAAGTGCTCTATTGTTTCTGGGACAGTTTTTTTAAAAATTTATTTCTAATTATCATTATTTACAACCACAAGTCAAAAGAAATATCTTATTTCACTAAATGATGAATTGTATTTTTTTTTTGTATTATTAGTTTCTTATTATTTGAATTAGTATTGTGAATTTAGCCTTTTTCTTAATTGGAGGGTATGAATAATTTTGAAGACGGCTGCACATGTGTAGGCCTACCTAATCTGTACCATCATGCACATGTAACTTAAAGCAATTAGCAGAGGTGGACAATCCAGGCTTTTGGATCTGTCCGTACATTCAGAGCAGGTGTTTTCACTAACTCATCTACCTGCAGAGGAGCTGCAGCGATTAAATTCGTCTGGTTTAGTGATTGGTTGAAACAACTGGACAGGATTTTTTACTTTCTGGATCAGGGATGTCCACCTCTGGCAATCTGATGCTCATGTGCAACTGAGCAGCAGAATGGGGAAGAAAGGGCATTTAAAGGGAAGAGATCCTGGAAGAGATCCAGACTCCCCCCCCAGATCCATGCCTCCAGAGTGCAGGAACACACTGGAAAGCTGGAAATATTGTTCCAGAGGGTTCACAAGTAAGTCGGTGAAGACAACAGGGAACAGCTGAGTGGAAAGCTTCATAGTTTACGAATCAACAACTGATTAACAGTGTTTCCTAAAAGTATTTAAGTAAAGATGCCCGATATCAGAATTCTGGCCGATGTCCAATATGCCAATATTTTACAACTCATTTGCCCAGTATCGGATGCCGATGCCAAAATCCCCACTCATCCACCCACACACACCTTATTACAAAGCTTATCTAGTTATTACCTCCGCCAGGGAGCAGGGGTTATGTTTTCATCTGCACTGGTTTGTCTGTTTGGGAAATTACTCGAACAGTTGCAAACGGATTTAGCTGAAATTTTTTAGAGAAGGTGTATATTATGACAGTTAACAAGTTAACATTTTGGTGGTGATTTGGATCATCATCTGGATACAGGAATTTTTAAATGAGTCTTATTATTGCTAGACAGGCCCACTCCTCACCAGCAGGTGGTGAGGACTGTGAGCTCATCTGTGACGTCATACTCATCTGTGTCCTAATGATGATATATTGATATGGTTATATTAAACACACTGACAGAGTTTGTCAGTGGCAGGGTTGGGGGTGTGTACTCAGCGGTGCCCATGAATGCCTCACTTGTTGTTATATTTTCATTCTTTGTTACCACTTCCATTAGCAGTTAATTATCCTGCCTTCATGTGCTTTCGTAATTATGGTAAATACCAAAAACTGACATCAAAATTGCACATGAACACTCATGTTGTATTTTGTACTGGAAAGCTGAAAATATTTTTTGATATCCAAGCTGCCGAGATTAGGTAAACTTTGATCTTTCAACATGATGGAGAGCAACGAAATATTCTGAATGTGAAGTATTGCATTATGTTAAAGTTCTCTGCTGCTGTTTGTTAGTTAGTTAGTTTGCAGTCTGCATCATGCTGTGCATACACAACTTTAACAACCCTCTATAAATGTAGGGTAAATGGGCTGCCTGGTGGAGGTCTGCACTCTCTGAGTGCTTTTCTAGTTTCCTATGTTGTGGAATGAAAATGCAGCATTTTTTCTCATGTTGCAGACACAGAAAAAAAAAAAGATAAAAATGTTCTATATTTTTATATATTTTCAATTTTTCCAGAATGCTAACAGAGTTAAACCACTGTGGGCTCTTGAGCAAGGCTCCTAACCCCTCAGATGGCAGCCCACTGCACTCTAGGACATCTAAAGATTAATTAATTGCAGAGCTGAATTTCTCAATCAGAATTAATAAAGTACAAATTATTGTACTCACTTCTTCTGCAAAAACTAATATTATATATATATATATATATATATATATATATATATATATATATTATTTATATACAAAAAGCGCAAATGTATCATTTCTAGTTTGCAGGAATAATAATAATAATAATAAAAAAACAGCACATCTAAGTGATGTGCAATTTCATCTTGTATAGACTAATCCGGGCAAATGCCAAGTAGACCGTCCGCCATTGTTTCAGTGCATTTATGTACGTGTAATTACAACAGATGAGAATCTGACTATTTGAATGACCTGCGCATTTCTTGGTTGTTGGAAAAGTACTGAAAATAAGTGTGGTAATAAGTGAATAAGATGATTACGGACATTTTTTTAATGAAGATTGCTGCTGTCTGACTGTCTGTGACAAGGTACTGCTGCACTGTACACTGATGTCATGTCCGTTGCATGGTAGCAACCTTCTTACTGTGAGGCGGCGGTGCTAACCACCGTGCAGCCGAAAATTATGGCTGCAAATGAAAATGATACAGTGCATGGTATTATTATGCTAGCTTAACGCTAACAGACTTAGAGACAATAAACTGTGGTGTTGCTCAGAATTAATGACTAATCTGGAACATATTGTGACATATAACTATTTGCTTTGATCAGGGCAATATTGTGACCAGAAAATGAAAATAGTTTAGTCAGAAAGACAAACTGATCCAGTCCATGGATCACCAATTCCAGTCCTCGAGGGCCAGTGTCCTGCAGGTAGTAGGAGCTGCCCTGCTGCAACACACCTTGTGACGTGTGCAGAGCTTGACATCAAGCACTTCACAAGTTTGCTAATTACCCACTGATTGGAGTCAGGTGTGTTGCAGCAGGGGAGCTCTTAATACCTGCAGGATACCGGCCCCTCGAGGACCGGAATTGGTGATCCCTGCAGTACACAGTGTCCTGCAGCCTTTAGTTTCATCTGCAGGTCCCATGTAGGCTATGTGATCTGTATTTTCCCCCCCCCCCCCCCCCCTTCTTTTTTTCCCCCCCCTTTTTTTTCTTTTCCCTTTTTTTTTTTCCCAGTCCTTAAACTATACCAAAAGTCAAATATATGACAAAATGGAACAGGAAGAATCTCTGCAAAAGTTTTTAAGTATTTCTTTACCAACTATGTTAACTTATCATTTACGTTTTAATTCTCCAGTGTGGCTTGTCAGTTATTAAAATCAGTTTCTGGAGATGAATAATAATTTACATGAATGCTCCAATATAAAAACAATATGTCAGAATAACTTTGAGATCTCCGGAAACATACTCATAGGTTATCAATTACCTGTCTGTCCAACGTTGTATGTCAGGGACATCCCTGTGGCTAAGTAGCCAGGGTGCGTGACCTATCGGAAGCACAGTGACAGGACCCCACACTGTCACATCTCTCCCCCTCTTTCCACAAGCACGTCCTCATGCTTCACGCAGGCTGCCACCAATTTCCAATCCACGGACTGTTAACCAGCGTCATATGGTTCCTGCCGACAACACCAGAATTTGGCAAGGTACGCAACGGAGGGCCCGGGGAGGATTCACAGACTCCTGGGTGAGAGTCATGCGTGCTGACCAGTCAGCCAAAGGGATATCCCTGTGGCCAAGTGGCCATGGTGCCTGATCTATTGAAGGCATAGTGACAGGACCCCACACTGTCACATTAACACAAGCAAGGATCCGTGATGAAGATGAGGGAGGTGTGGCTCATGACTAGGGCTGCCACCATTTGTCGATAAATCGTAACTATGCCGCAAGCACAATAACTGTTTATGATTTTTAAACTTTGTTATTCCTCTCAAAATTGCCACTGCCTTTCTGTCTGGACAACTTTTCTTGAATTGCATGATGACATATATGAAAACACACTCCCAGTCAAAAGATTGGATACGTTTTCCCAGTAGATTCAATGAGAAAGTGTCCAAAGTTTTGACTAGTACTTTTGAGTAGTACCTTTTCTTCTTCCGGTTCTTGGTGAGTGCAGACGCTTCTCTCTTCTCTCCTCCCCTCTGCTCTCCTGCTACTTTGTCCTGTTGGATCTACTGAGACTCTCTCTGCATTTTTCTTTCGAAACCCTAAATTACACCATGGATTTGGTCAGCTGGGCTTTCAACAACGTGGATAAAATTTTTTCCACCATGAGACAAGGTGCGGGGGCAGCATCTTGTCCAGACGGAACCAGTCCCGCAGGGTACACCATGGATTCCTGGAAGAAATGGGGGGTCTTATGTCTCTCCAACCTCTCCGTGGAGGATGTGGAGGATACCTACTTATTGGTGATTATGATAACTGGGTTCCTGCTGATTGGAGTAGGTTGGTACCTGGTCTATCAGAAACAACACAGGCAGACAGCCATGGCGAAGCTGTCTGATCAGGTGATTTTCCAAGCCCTGAACACTCAGTCCCAATGCGAAATCAAACGCACGCAGGATAAAATGGGTTCCACCTTGGAGAAGCTCTCAGTTCGAATCGAAGGAGAACCATGATTCAGAGAATTGGACCGCCACAGCCCAGTGAAGGACTGAAGGTAGAGTCAAAACAAGAGGTGGACGGATCGATACCAATATCAATATTATCGATACCAACGCTGGTATTGATATTGAACGATACTCATGTAAAAAGATCGATACTCAAGCTTTGTTTTCCCTCTCTCGCACACACTCACTGCTGCGCAAACGGATTAATAAAAGTCTGGAGTAGCGCTGCGCTGTCACAGAGCAGGGAGCAGCGGACTCTCCCCCCTCTTGTCTTTAGTTGTTGCACCATCACATGGCTCAGCAGCGCCAGCCAAACAGCCTTGTAGGTCGACTCAGCCTGGCCCACGCACTCAGCGCTCTCCTCTCCTCGAGACGCCGGAGTATCGAAATGACGAAGAGAAGCGCTGTTTGGCTTTATTTTATTGCAGAAATTGGAACGACAGCGAACTGTATAGATCGCAACGGGGCTGTTAAATACAGTAAAAACACAACAAACCTTTACACGCACATGGAAACCAATGCAGTAGAAAACACGGAGCTGCAGGAACAGAGAGACATTATAAAATGAACTTGAGAGTGGTCATCTTCAGCATCAGTTTATATTACTTTTTCAAAGTGCATGTTACTTAAGTCAAATGCTACTGGAAAACCTAAAAAATATAATTAAGACATTGAAATAATCTAGTACATTTATTCCATCTAAAAATGTTATCTAACATTAGATAAAGCTTTGATTATTCCAAAACAAGTTAATTTATAGAATTACTTTAAAGAAACAGGCAAGTGCACACAGTGCAAAATTATACATAAGGATTGAAAGATATAATATCATAAGAGGTGGACTAGTAAAAAA
The DNA here is from genome assembly GCA_023101725.1 of Atherinomorus stipes. NCBI lineage: Eukaryota > Metazoa > Chordata > Actinopteri > Atheriniformes > Atherinidae > Atherinomorus > Atherinomorus stipes. The sequence goes on along the minus strand of JALJCO010011123.1, from coordinate 6,737 downwards.
CTAGATTAATGATTTTCTGGAATTGAAACAAATATACTAAATATGATACAGCTCACACTTGATTGCATATAAGTGCCCTTTTGTGTTACGTGTGAAATAAATACAGAATGATAACATACAGGTACTATAATAGTCCATTATTATTTCCCAATTTCCCAAGAGCTGAGTTTAACGAAATTCTATCCTAGGTTTTTTTTTGGATCCTTTGGATCTATGAAGCTTAAATATGAAAAAGTATCGGTATTGGTATTGATATCGGCGAAACTGGCCCTGTATTTACTTGGTATCGGATCGATACCAAAATTCCTGGTATCGCCCAGCTCTACCCCTCTCCAATGTGTTATTGTTGTATCAGTCTGAGTATTGTGCTTAATTGTTATGGTGTGTTTTTTTTTTTTCCTGTACCAGAGTTCTGATTTTCAGCAGCACTCATGTACATGCTTTTTTTTTTTTTTGCTCACCTACCCAACTCTCCTCATGTAATCATTTTCCTTCTCTGCAATCAGGTGCGCTGCTCACGTGGCTGCACCCTCAGTCTGCCAGTTCTGTTTGTATTGTGTCTGTCTGTATAATCTTGGACAGGTTGTGCTGAAAACTGAATTTCATTGCACAATGACAATAAAGGCTTCTGAAATATGCTACAATTTACGTATGATCTGATTAGTCAACTAACTACCCAAAAAATTTGTGACTAGTCATTTATCAAAATAATCGCCTGTGGCAGTCTTACTCATGCCACGCTTTTTTTGGTCTACAGACAGTACACAACAGCCGATATTGTGGCGAAACAATTGAGGTTTTTACATTGGCTGCTGGTAGGAATGAATTTCTGTACCTCTCGGTCCTACAGCAAACCTGACGCAGCCTCCCACTGAACACACTCTGTTGATTCTTCACCTAGTTGTGGAGAGGGTGGGAAGAATGCTCCATCATCTTCATCAGGGCCATTTGTATGGAGTTACATGGACAAATTCCAAAAATTTGGCCTAGTAGTATGATGTTCATGTAAGACTGTTTAGGCGTTAGTAAGGAGGTTTGATGTTCACCATGGAGTGTCAGTCAGAACACACAGGACTTACTTGTACAGTTAACTGTCTTTGGACACTCTTACTCACAACAACACAGTAATGCAACAAATGACTTACAGGTGAGGAATTCCAGGGCTAGTTAAGGTAAATGCCTGGATGGCAATATACACATATAATCACAGAAATACAAAGCCATCAGGAGCATTCGTTCGGCAAATAAACACATTCAAGGTATTAATTATTATTACTAATAAATCCGTTACAGTTAGGACTAAACATGCATGTGTGTTAAAGGCCAACAGTTACAGTAACTGGTAACAGGTCAGCTAGCTTAATAGCATCAAAAGACACATGGTGAATGGAGGAACACTTCTGAATAAGCAAGTCAGCTAAATAACATTAAAGTCTAATTAATCATCCTGTTTAGGCAGAAATACAACCAGTTACTTACAGTTCATCACAGACGCATACAGTTCACCATATTTAGCTGGCTAGAAATCTGTCCATTAGTGTTTCCCCATCTAGATTGGTTCACGATTCAATTAGATTACGATTATGGGACCAATGATTTTTCAATTATGGCGATTTATAATGTGTCGACTCGATTCGATTATTGAGACCATAATAATCACGATTATTGCAATTTTTAATGCTTTTTTCATCTAAAATTTTTTTTTCTTCATTTGATGTTACATTTGTAAATAAATTAGATTATTAATTCAAGGACACATGGTACTTCCGCTAAAGTTTTCCACTGCTGTTCCAACAACCAAGAAATGTGCACATCTTTCCAGATTTCCTCGATATTGAGAAAATAGCCCAAATTTCATCTGTTCTAATCACACATGTACAGAAATGTCACCCTAAGCAACGGCGGTCTACTGACGGCGGTTGCCCAGATTAGTCTATAAAAGCTTGTAGTTGAAGTGACTATGTACACTACATTGTACTGTATATTAAAAACAAAGTTAGGAAAATAACAATGGTGGCTTTGCTTTTCAATAAGTTCAACTGACACAGATCCTCTAAGTACAGAACATTTAACGACATAATGACAAGATAACAGAGACCTAACTTGCACAAACAAATAGCCAACAAATATTTACCTTCTCTTTAGCATCGTTGTAGATTTTTGGAACCTACTTCGTTGCAAAACAGGTACGATGCGGGCATTTGTAATGTGGCTCCGTGGCTCGCAGTATTTTACGGGCCTTCTCCAAATTCCTGGGAAGTTTAGTGATCGTATCAAAGATGGTCCTCTGTTGTGCTGGGACCGGCTGGGACAGGCGGCAGTGCATTCTCAGTCTCGGGATGGAATCGCTTGAGGTGCTGTAGCATGTTCGTTGTATTACGAAGGTACTCAATTTTAATGTCTTGTCCAGAGTTTTGTTAGAGTTTTCCTAAAACCAAAACAACTTCCAAACGTATGAGCCATACCTAGGTGGCAAAACTATTGCAGGCTCTTTAGCTGGAGCACTGAGCTGGGGTAGCCATTCTGTCCGGGGGGCGGCGGGGAGCGCGTCATGGTTCCTTCTACTTTTTTATGGTTTCATTTTCCGTGGAAAACATCACGGCAAATTAATCGATGCCAAATCGTCACATGACCCATTGTGATGCATCACCGGATCGATGAATTGCAAACAACACTACTGTCCAATAGTCTTCTCTCCTCGTGCTCACTGTTGCTCAAAAGTTTCATTTCTGCGTCCTGACGATCATGTGCTCAGTAGCACAGCTGCACACTTCTGCCACAAGGGGGCACTCACGCCTCATAAACAGGCTTTCCAACATGGCCTATCTCACAATGATAAGGAATCTTTCAAAAAATTGTTGGATCCAGAAGGATCACCACCAAAATTTAATGGGTTTGTCCTTGGGCTGAGGCACACAGCTGGTGAAAATTTCAGGTCAATCCTTCCAGTACTTTTTCTGTAAATTTGCTGACAAACAGACAGACTGACAAACCAACGCTACCGAAAACATTACCTCCTTGGTGGAGGTAACCAGTGGCTTAATAGTTACCTGCCGTGCAACGTTATGATGTTCTCAGGCATTTAGCACAGAACAGCACCTGTTATATCTGTTGATGACATTGGTGGAGTGGTTGATGTCCGATACTTAATTTTAAAGCCAATATCGGCCACTGCAGATATCATGTCGATGTCATGCCAATATCATCAGAAATCTCTAAAGCCCCATTTCCACCAGTAGGTCTAGGTCAGGTTGGCCAGTTTGGTCCAAGATTTTTTGCGTCTCCAGAGATAAAAACTGGAGACGTACCCTTATATGCAACCCGACCCATCCTACTTTTTTGGTACCCTTCCGATATGGACCAGAGAGGTGGTCTGTTGATTCATTGAAAAAAATATGTGCGCGTCAGCAGTCAGAACGTTTGTGTGTAGTTGCTGCAGCAGGTCAGGAGCATGGGGCAGCCGAAACACTCGCTATTGGAGGTCTCCGCTAGAATGACCATACAGTACTTTAACTCTGAAATACTGTTCACAGCATATTTCCCGTGCATTTCCACAAACATCAGTTTACCAAATTATTATTAACCATTGCAGCATGAGTGTTTATCACTGTGCAACAGGGAGGACACACATAATAAAGACGCCGGTAGTTGTGGACAAAGTCCGAGTGGCGCGCTTCAAAACAAGTCCCCATTGTGTTTACCTCTGACCTTGTGTTCACGCTCTTCTATGCATGAGCACCTCTAGAGTTCAAGTCAATGTTGCACCACAGGCATATTATCTTGAATCAACGCGTGTGACCTGCATGCCATAGGTACATTGGAACTTGTGGGCACGATGATGCCTACACGTTGCCAGCAGCAAGTATATTCCAACTCTAATGTGTCCCCAGCTTTACTTCTTTGTGTTATTGCCTTTACAAGTGCTCCAAGTATCTGAGGGCATGCGATTCATGCACAAAGGCACAAATGGCCTTTGTGCAGACAGGGTCTGTGCGTCCCTGTCTCACACAGACAGGGGAGGGACAATTGGCGGTTGAGTTGGGTCATATCACAATTCAATCTTAAAGGAGTGATGACATAGCAGTTAAAAACTAGTTTATGTTGTTGGCATTACTGCATATGTAAATACTCCAAAGAAAAAAATGGCATTTTTTACAGCGGAGTATTGTTTTGAAACGCCAGACCTCACTTCCTCAGTAATACAGTTGGGTCCGGTGATGATATGGAGCTTTACCCGGAGACCACATTGACTTCATTTTGATTGGCTACACCTTATTTCGCTATGACCTTATTTGGAGAATCTAGGTCAAGCTGCAGTCGGAGTTTGCTAAAGGCTAACTGCTAGCAAGATGGGCACTTCAGACAGTGTGAGCTACGTTTATCAGACAAGACAGCATTTAGAAAATAAATAAACTTACAGGTAATGACAAGGTCGTGGTCGCCTCCCTCAGTGTTGCTGCAGAAGTTTTCTTTTAAATCCATTTGTTTGAAAATCCAGACCTGACTGCACAGAAGTTACTACTAGCTCCATACACAAAGCTGAATCAGACAGGGAGGGGAGGGGGGAGCGGACGGTGCATAAACCGTTAGGAGAGAGAGAGGGGGGCGCTGTTTACTTGATAGTGTGCTCTTATTGGAGCAATTAAATTACGTAGAATGATAGAACTACATAGAATGATAGCCTGCTGTCTGATTCAACTGTTTCTGAGAAGAGAGACAAAGCTGACAGACCATAAACAGGAACTTTGATTCTCACTCTGGACATTCACATGGCCTCATCAGTGCACAACAGATCATATTATACCCCCAAAACCCCAGAAAAGTGAAATTTGATGTCATGGCACCTTTAATGGGTGAGTTAAAATTATTAGATGGTATTTTTTCAGTCCTGTCCATTCCACAGGTGACCAATTTTGTTTTTGTTTCTGTTTTTCTTTTTTCTTTTTTGTGTTAGAGCATTTAATTGATTGACTGAAATTGGGGTGTGAAGGGGATTTTAGTAAAAAACATATAGTAGAGTAAAATAAAGTGAAAAATGCAAAAACGTCTACTTTTCAATGACGGTGAACATGGCGTGGTTATTGGTACCAAATGGGCTGGTCTGAGAAGCTTATTCACGAGCAAGGACCACACCACAAAAATATGAGAGAGGATGATGATGATTTATTGAACAAATGAAAGAATGTGATCCTATGATAAACCAGAGGAAGACCTAGGGTGGGGGTGCAGTCTTTTCGGTAGTGAGTCCGGCTTAGGAAACCCCCTGAGGTGGAACCTGAAAGAAGGAGGTGGACCAAGAGAAAGTAAAGTAAGAATGGTGAAGACGGTCAGATGATGGGAGAGAAGTTGGAGAGTAGGAAAGAGAGGGAAGGGAGAAAAAGGGGTGGCGGTCTAAGAGACTAGGAAGAGGCAACAGATGGAAGGCCCAATAAAGCAGGCGCACGAGGCAAAAGGAGAAGGCAGAAAGGAACGGGTGGGAAAGGGAGGGTGTCAAGAGAATGAGACTGAGTTGAGGAGGTGAGTGAGTATTTAGGCTTGCTTGGTGATTAGTGTGATTGGAAGCAAGTGTGGTTGAGGCGTGACCCTGCTCCTCAACCTAAGGCTACGTTCACACTGCAGGTAAATGCAACCTGAATCCGATCTTTTTGCTCAAATGTGACCCGTATCCGATCTGCCTCTGACTGTGTGAACAGCGCAAGTCGCATTGAATCTGACATTTCTGGATCGGATTCAGGCCACTTTCAAATGTGGTATTAAATCGGATACATATCCGATCTGTGTTGAAGCGACTGCAGTCTGTACGGGCATGTCGCATTTTATCAGACCTCTTCTCTGAGATCGAGACGGACGTCCTTATTTCTGCACCAGATGAGACAGAAACGGAATGTAAACATTGGACTGAACAGTTAAATCTTATTTTTCTGGCTCTTATTGAACGTCAACCTGGAAACTAATGAAAGTGTTGGGGGAAACTTTTTTGTGGTCCAGCAACTCAGTGTGTGAAGGTGAGTGAGACGGTGTGCACGTGCGGGGGAAGCGCGTCACTGTGGATGAGGCCAGAAGAGGAAAGGTGTGTGTGAAATGTGTCCGGCTTAGAAAGGCACGTTCACCTCAGCGGGTAGAGAGAAGAACCGCGGTGATAAATGTGCAGAATTAAAATAAAGCCGCTTCTCTCCAGCATAACGCCCCCCTCGCGCGCGCTCAGTAATCAGCTGATCACTGTGATATATGAGTTTTTTTCTACCGCAGCTGAAGTGCTTGGTGACATCATATCTGTGAAGAGATATGATTCCCTCAGAACATCTGATCCGAAACATCCTCATCCACCATCCTGCTCCGACGCTGCATCCACACACTCCTCTGCAGCTACACACTCCTACACAATGTAGCAGCAACTGTTCAACACACAGATGTCATCACAAATGCGTTTGTCTTCTTCCTCCGTCGTCACAAAACCCCCTCATACATTTGCCGACTGCCGCCCCAAATTGCTTTCAACGTGAGTCCGCAATGCCAGTAACCTCCATGTTTGTTTGCATTGGTTTCCATGACCACCGTTATGTGCGTGATGTCATTCATGTTTAACTGAGCATGCGTGTCACTTCAGAAGCATGAGCTGTTCATATTGCAAGCAGCCACAGGCCACATTTAGAAATGTAATGTGAACACCCACACAAAAAGATCGGATCTGACAAAAAAATCGGAATTGAGCATTAAGACCTGCAGTGTGAACGTAG